>WOXC01006711.1:105000-780520 GCA_011680675.1 Gymnobelideus leadbeateri
CCCTCTCCCTCTCTCTTCTTTCTTACGGCTGATTTCAGCTACACTTATGAGGAGTTGGATGGGGAAGAGTTTGCAGCTGTGGTTCGAGAATGTCTGTTCATCTTTGACCTAGAAGTGCCTGAAGACTTCACCCCCCAAGTGGGAGATGGGGAAGTGCAGGAATTCTACCTCTGGCCCCTGGACAAGGTCAGGGCCAGCCTTGGGGTGCGATGGCAGCTGGTGGGCAGGAGTACAAGGCTTAGAGCCTGTTCCCTTCTTGCCCCCAGGTCAGGGAAGCTGTGAATTCTGGCAGCTTCAAGCCCAACTGTGCGCTGGTGGTGATGGACTTCCTGCTGAGACATGGACTGCTCCATCCAGACCAGGGTAAGGAGGGAGGCCAGGAGGGCATGGGCTAGCCAAGCTGGGCTGCAGGCCCCTGACCTCTGCTCCTACTGCTTCACCCTCCCCAGAGCCCCTGTACCCAGAGCTCCTGGCAGTGATGCACCAGGCCCTGTGAGACATGCCCAGGACACCAGCAGGTGGCAGGAGCAGGAAAGGGGGCTGAAAGCCCAGAGTTGGGGCGCTTCTGCTGGTTTTACAGAGCGGGGAGGTGAGGAGGCTATATCACTCCTGCAGAGGATAAGGGTTGCAGCTTTTCAATTAAAGGCAGGGGAGAACTGAGGCAGAACTGGACTCAGAAGGGTCCTCCCAGATCCAGGCATCTGCCATTGGACATCCAGGAATCTGAAGAAGGAAGTAGGTGCTAAGAGGCCCAGAGAGGCCTGGAAGGAAAGGAAGATTTGGGACATGGCCACAGCAAGACCTGGTGATTTTCCCAGGGCAGAGACTGGAACTTTCTTGGCTGGAGCCTCTAAAAGATGAAGGAGTGAGGGGTTTGAGCCCACAGGTACAGAAAGGAGGAGTCACAGACTTCTTTAAATCTTTCCCCCTGAAAGGGTCAAGCTAATGTTGGAGCCACTGGCCCCTGCTCAGCTCTCCCAGGGCCTGGTCTATGTCCTTTCTGTCCCTTCACCTAGGGGGCACCAGAGTGCAGAGGGTGGCCTGGAGGCAGGAAGACCAGAATTCAAATGCAGCCTCACACATAACTCAGGCCAGTCACTTAATCTCTTTGCCTCAGTTTCCTCAGCTGTGAGATGGGGTGATGATGACCCCTACCTCCCAGGATCCAACAAGACATTTGTAAAGAGCTTGCGTGGGGGCTGGCATACTTCAGGTGCTACAGAAATGTGTCTCCCCTTCTCTTTCCTTCCCCTTCAGGTCTTAGTCAATCTCCCAGAGCCCCATCTCTGACCACTGCTCCTCTCTTCCTGCAGGGGCTGGGCCTCCATGGGCCTCAGCCTGCCCCAGCCTTCCTCAGCCTCTGGCAGAGTCTCACAATGCCCTGTTCTTGCCCTGCATCTTGTAGGACAAGAGCCCCGGCATGCTGGAGGGAGCTCCATGGAGGCCTAGCCAGATGTCCCCCCAGGGAATAGGCTGGGGAGAGGGGGGCTCCCCAAAGATTCAGAACCCTCTGGAGCACACAGGAAAGGGGGGAAGACATCAATGCAGAAATAACACTCCAGGAGGAGAGAGCCAATTAACGTTAATGAACAAACATTCGTTAGGTGCCTGCTATGTGCCAGGTGCTCTGGGACAAAGCAGACAGGACAGCTCCTGCCTTCTGTGAGCTTACAGTCTGGTGAGGGAATAACGTTCGTGAGAATCTGGATGGTCAGACAGGGAAAGGAGTGCATATGCAGAAAGGCGACTATGGCACTGGGTGGTGCCCTCCAAACCTGGCTGGGCAGTCCTGCCCGCCTGCACTCTGCATCAAGCTGGTTGGCTCTTCTTCCATATCCAGTGGTCATTGGGACTGTAGGTGAGGCAGTCTGTCTCTGCCTCATGACTTCTTCCTTTTCTCAAGAGAAAGAGAGATAGAAACAAGCAGGGTCCCTGCCCCAGGGGCTGTGGCAGCCATAACAGAGCTTTTGTGGACTTGGGTCACCTTTAGAGTTACAGTTCCCCGAAGCACAGGATGGTGAAATGGGAGAGTTTAGGGGCTTCAGTGTTCAGTTTGAGTCCAACTATCCCCCCAGCTACCCCCTAGCAAACGTCCCCGAGGATGGGGGGAGTGCCTGAACACCTGGGGGAAGGGCAGCCCACTGCCTCTGACTTGGAGCCTAGACCAGCCTCCTTGAAGATGGTGTCCCAAAGACTCAGTCTGCAGGCTCACTCCTCTATCGTGGCCTCAAGGCCCTTCACCACACCAATAACTCTCCTTGGAAGGGGTTGGTCTGTGTCCATATGAAGCCATGGTGCCCAGAGCTGCAGCCAAGGCTCAAGCTGGGCTCTTAGGATGGCAGGGCCTGTGGAAGGGCAGCTTCCCATGCCCAGAAGCCCAGTCCAAATCCCCTGGGCTTGTTGCCTTATGCTGCTGCTGACTCATGGAACTTAGAGTCTTCAAGTCCCCAGGTTTTTTTCAGAACTGCTAACTGCCCTTTCCCCCATTTAGACTTGTGAGGTTGAATGTTTTTGGTACCAAAGTGCAAGACTTTGCATTTGACCTAAGTGACTTTCATCTCACTAGATTCAAGCCCATGCCCTAGCATGTGCACTGTCCAGTGTGTTGTTCCTCCAGCCTCAAGCTCCGTGGATCACCTGCTGTGTCTGCCTTTGTCTAGATCCTTAATAAAAGTGTTCACAGAAGAGTGAGTGCAGATCCCCAAGGCATTTGCCCATGCTGGCATTGAATCAGTAACAACTTCTCCTTGGCTCCATCAGCCAACCAGCTCAGAAACCATCTGACTATTACTGGCTAACCCATGAGAATATATGAGATGCTCTCTCCCCTCAGCACATGGGGCACTCCCAGCATTCACTGAAAGACATGTCCAGATTGTCCTGAGTGGTGTAGGCATGATGTATGAGGCCCTCTCTGGTTCTCCTGCCTGCCCCTTCTCTGTCTGAGCTCATTCATCATCCCCTGTTCCTAAGTGTGGGTGTCTCCCAGGCTGTTCTGGGGCCTCCTCATAGGGCCATCAGGTAAGAGCTGGGAAGGGGCTTCAGGAGCAAGGGATCTGTGAACTTGGATGGGGAATAAATGCCTTTGTCTTCATTTGTCTCTCCCTAATATTTACTTCCTTTATGGATTAAAAAAGCAACATGACTTTGAGAAAAGGTCCACAGATTCCAACAGGCTGCCTGACACCTGCCCTGGCCTTCCTGGGCCAACTCCCTCATCTCACTGATGACAGATTTAGGGCTCGCTCCCCAAAGCCAAGCAGGCATCAGGTAACCACCAGGTTTCAAGCCAAGTGCCCTGCCTTTTCCACTTTGCTGGATTTTTCTCTCCTCAGCCTCTAGTTCATGGGGTCAATTATTAGTGAGATGAAGGTGTGGCCCACTGGTCAGTCAGCCAACAAGCACTTATTAGACATGTTCTCTGTGCCGTGTGCCGTGCTACACAGTAGGACCCCACGTGCAAGCAAAAAGGGAGCTAGATGGGTGGCTGGAGAAAAGTCCTGGGGAGATGAGTTAGCCAGGCAAGCTGGAGAGGGCTGTCAGCATCACTGACCTGGGGCTCCTCCTCAAACTAGATCTTCTGGAAGGAGGAGCCTTGGGGCTCTTACAGTGAGAGAGGTACTCCACGGATAGAGTGAAGGTTGGAGTTTCCAGAGGGAAGAAGTTTTTGTGGCTTGGCAGAGAAAGTCCTAGGCAGCCTGGAGAAGCATGAAACCTTTCTGGGGCCCCATGTCCTCATGTATTAAATGGGAGGCTTACATGTCCTCTCATCTTCCCTGGAAGCATTCTGTCATCCTGATAGGCTTAGCTTGTTGCACCCTTGCTATGCTCCAGTTATCCTGGCCCCTTCTTGGTCCCCAGCTATCTAGCTGCCTGAGTTTCCCTCCATAACTCAGACCCAAAATAGCAAAGTCCAAATGACCTTTGATACCTTCATAGAAACGACAATCACTGATGCCGACAAGTCTTGACAGGGATAGACAACCACTGATGGCCCCTAACAGGGTATTTTGATTTTCCAACAAACATTAGGTGCCTAAGATCTATCCAATGTTGTGCTGGATATAAGATCTATCCAGTGTTGCCCTGGAGATAAAAAGCCAAAAGTGAACCCTAAATGCTCTCATTACATTCCGTGATAAGTAGGGACATAATAAATGCAAGGCAAATTTAAAGTCACTGGCCATCAGTTTCAAACGAGATCTGACCCTGAGACTGAAGCCTGAAGGCAACTCGAGTCCAGCAGGTCTGTGGGTGAAGGGAGAGAGCTGGAGGCATGTGGGCCAGTCTGCAGAAGCGTAAATGAGGGGCCACAATAACTGGCCAATTGGACTGGAATGCTGTGACAGAAATAAGATTGTGAAGTGTTGTATGTTGAGTAGGGGGGTGGCATGGTCTGGCTTGTACTATAGGTTAATGGAGGTTAGATGGGAGTGGAGAGAGACTCGAAGCAGGTAAACCAATGGGAGGACTTGTTTAATCAATATTGCAAAAATGAAATTACCGAGTGAATTTAAGGACTTGGCAAAAGATTGGGCATTGGAGGGAGCACAGGAACTGGGAGGAAGGTGGTGCTCTCCACAATAATAGGAGAGGTAAGGGCCGAGTGGGAGGAAGGGGTAGGAAGACCATGAGCTCTGGGGCATACTGAGTTGAAGATGTCTACTGGGCATCCACTTTGAGATGTTTGAAAGGCAGTTGGACATGCACGGTCGAAGGCCAACTAAGAGGCTGGGGCAGGACAGGCAGCAGCCACCATAAAGCAAGATAATGAAAGGCAAAGTACCAACAGCCTTCTAGAGATCATAATGTCAACTCTGACATTAACACTCACCAGTCTAAACTTGACTGAATAATGAAAAAAAAAAAGACTTGCAAGAATCCGTATTAGAGCCTGGCTGCGTGGTTGGCAGGAATGGCCTCGATGTGCGAGGTGTCTGGACATGGGTATGAAAGAATAGGAGAGTCCAAGATGATGCCAAGGTCTTGACCCTCACAAGAGGGAAGGAATGCCCTCTGAAGGACCGATGTCCTCCACCTGCTGGCCTTCAGCTGCTTCTACTTGAGTGACTGGATGTCTGGGCGAGAATAACGACACCCGGGCATGACCTGGGCTCTGGGGTGAAAAACCTAAGAAATCAACATTTCGTTTTGCTAGGTGGGCAAACTGTCCCATTGTCTCAACAGTAGGGGGCAGCAGAGCATCAGATTTGGACTGAAGCCCGAGGGCCAGAACACAACCTGCTTCTTCCTGATGTGGCTTGTGGCCTTGGGCAAGTCCCTTGTCTTTCTGGGCCTCAGTTTCCTCTCTAGGATCAGAGGACTGGCCCCCCAGGCCCTGCCACTCCTGAGTCTCACAGTTATGCAGCCACTCCCTGTGATCTTGAGGAGAGAGGGTCCCAACCCCACCATGGCCTCAGTGAGGGAGCCCCGCCCCCCCAAAGGCTGTCCCCCACTTCCTTAAGCAAAGCCCCTAGGTCCCCTCCAAGTGAGGCGAGGAGGGCTCTGCTGGTGGGGAAGTCCCCCAACACACATACACACCACACACACCACATACCATGCACCACGCCCATACACACACCACACACACCACACAATACACACACATACACACACCGCAAACATACCACACACATACACATACCGCACACACACACACCACACACATATACAACATATATACTCACACCACACGTATACACACACCACATACACACACTACACACACAGCACCCACACATACACACATCACACATATATACACACACAAACACATATACATATACCACACACATACACATACACACAAATACATATTACACACCTACACCCATATACACACAGCACACACACTACACACATACACATACACACCACACACACACCACACATACACACACACAGAATGTAGGAGTAACCAGTAGCATAGGCAGAAAAGAGATGAGCCAGGGCCACTTGGGGAGGCTGGAGGTAGCAAGGCTCCCCTTGCCTGAGAAGGGACCACCCAGAACTGCCCCCTGACCCAGCCTCAGTCCTTCACCCCAAGTCTTGCACACCCAGAACTGCCAGGGGTGAGGAAATTCTTCATCCTGACCGGTAGCTGATGTGAGTTGGGGTACTTTAGCATACATCTCTGCTGGCTCAGGAAAGGGCTTCTGTCTGTGTTCCTGCCCCTGAATACCCAGCCATGGGTGAGGTCAGGATTTCCACCCACTGCCCCTTTCCATGCTCAACACCAAGGTTCATGTGGGTCCATAGCAAGGACCCACACGACTCTCTTCCCTTTCTAAAACTAGTGAGACCCAAGGATCCAGAGGGTGCTAAACTTCCTACCTGCTCACTCTCATCCATTCATTGGGAGAAAATATAGTCTTGCAATATCTCCTCCACTCTCCCACCCTGCCCCGCATGTCTGACCCAGGAACTGAGGCCACAGACACTCTCCAATATCCTGGACCTATCTTTATACTGAATCTTTAAATAGATTTCCCTAGACTTCTGGGAAACAGCTTGTTTCTCATCCAAACAATTCTGAGCTTTCTCTGTGCTTTCGGTGGGTTCGTTCTTCTTGAATTTTCCCAAGGCCCAGCTTGAGGGGGTGATAACTAAGAAGCTCTCCCTGCACCCCAGAACCATCCGAACCATCTACACATGACACACAGCAGGTGTGGGAGGAATGGTCTCCAATGAGGAAACCTCAGAAGACTGTCTGCACAGAATGCTGTCAAAGCTGCTGCACTTCCAGCAAATCCCACTCTGTCCACAAGATGCCGCTCTTGCTCAAGTCCAGGGCCATGTACTCTCCTAAAGGCTGCATCAGCAAGCCCTTAAAGGACCCTGGGACTCCTCACTAGCCTACAAAGGGAGTAGAGGTGAGCTACTGGCCATGGAAGTCACCATCCTAAGCTGTGTGGGTGTGGGTACACACACACACACACACACACACACACACACACACGGCTTTCTTAACTCTTAAGAAACTCAAAAACAACATGGCATGGGTAGTCTCTTAAATCGAGAGGCTGCTAACAACTTGCTCCAAGAAAACTGGCCCAACACCAAGCTAGGATTAGGGAAGACACATCACAGAACAAGAGGCTTGTGAAGAGATATGTGTTCCACCTCAGGGAAGGCAGATTGTGGTCCTTGAAGAAAGAAATCACTAGGGATGAAGGAAAGTGCAAATGTTTCTTTGGGGGTGTTTGCTTATTTTCAGAATCTTAGTGGCCGACTGGCCACTGTAGTGGCCTTGCTTCTCTAACATTCTCAGGAAATGCCTCCCCATTTTGGAGGTCATCTTGAGTAACCTGTGAGTTTGAAGGAGGAGCCTCAAAGTGACAGTCTCAGTGACCCTTGTCTGCAGACTAGTCAGCCTTTCCTACAGAAACACATGAAGGTTCACTGGATGTGGTTTGGGATGGAAGGGCACAATATATTTTGGCAAAGGAAGCTGCCATCCACACCAGTAGAATCTCAGGTCCCACAAAGATGGAATCAATACATGACCTTCAATAAATACAGTAGGAAAAAGTCTTTTGGAGCTGTTAGGTAGATGGTATTTTCCCCCTGGGGAGCAGGGAGAAGAGGAAAGGTGACCTAGAAAATAGCCTAAGGCTACCTGAACCAAAGAAAGTCTCTAACTTGTCCATAAAAGACACAGGATGGCTGCAGAAACAAGAGGCAACTTGGCCCAGATTCACTTGGTGAACTTACAGAAAGATTCCACCTAGCATCTACCATAGAAACTGGTTGGTCAAGTCACTTGTGGTGTTTTCTCATTTTCTTCCAAGCTTTCAATGCTCCCCTTCACTCTGCCCAGCTGCTCACTCTCTTCCAGCCCCTTTGACACTGCATCCCCCTTTTAGAAACTTGCATGAGGCTCCAAGTCCCTTTTCTATTTCTCTCCCACTCTCCCAAACTAGTCTTCTATCTCCAGCCTGACCAATGGCCCCCCTCTAGTTCCTTATATACAAACAATCCTCTCCAAGTTGCCTCTCATGAACCATCCAAAACATTGCCAGTCCCTCAATTCTCTGCCAACTCATTCCCTCCTCTCCTTCCAAGCTCTGCTCATGTCCTGCGTTCTCAGGGAAGATTTCACCAAGAGTCTGACCTAGTCCCAATCTGAGGTGGTCCCACCACCCTAGTCCCTAGCCTCTGCACCACCAGCATTTTGATGGCTCTCAAATGATCTCTGCTCAATACTTATGGTGCTTCTTCCATGCTGTCAGGATCTGTGAAGTCATCCTACAAGGAGACATACCCCTAAGGTTCTTGCTGCTTCTGTGAGGAAAGAGTCTACAGAGGATCCTATTGGTGGAAGCCCTTGTGCTGGTGAAATGAAGCCCCTGGAATGAGCTCCCTAAACAACCAGAAGAGAAGGGCACCATGAGTCCCACAGGAAAAGTCAGGGGGGCAAAGGATGCCAGGTTGTCTAGCCTAGGAAACACTGTCCAGTGAACCACCATGGTGTCTGTCCATCCCTCCTTATAACCTGCACAGACACTGTGGGCCCAGAAAGGAAAAGGACCAGGACCACAGGGTAGGTGGCCCCACACTTCTCCCGCTACGAAAGCCCCTATCATGACCAATGTCCAGGCAATGCCACAGGGCTGGGCATCATGCAACGGTGTCAGCTTCAAAGAACTATGGCCCTGGGTCACTCAAGGGGTAAGGAAGAGGGCTATGGTGGGTAGGAGCAGGACATGTATTTCAAGCAATGGCTATTGCAGGCACAAAAATGCCATCAGGGAAATGTGTGACCCAAAACTGTAAGTGAAGCAGCCATGTGGTGTGAATGAGGACAGCTGAGGGGTAGCCAGCCCTGTGTAGGGACATCAAGAGGCTGAGAGGGAGGCTCCCAGGCCACTGGGCAGGGCCTCAAGGGAGAGTTACAGGAGGGAGACAGCAGTGTGGCTGGGTGACAACATTCAGCACCAGGGAAAGGGCTCCTCACTTGGAGAAGATCCCAGCATCCTGGAGGGGCTGGCTTCTCCTCAACTGGAAGCCCACTGGGGGCAGGACCCAAGCATATCTGTTATGTGCTCCTAGGCTATTGACTGCTGAGTCTCTGGGGAAGGCGTTCACTCTTCTGCTTTGCTTTACAAGCTAGTAATTACATAAAGAGACCTTAAATCCTATTTTTAAAAAAAGAACTGAAATTTCCCTCTGGTTCCCTCCTCTCCTTCTACCCCACCCCCACCTCAGAGCTCTCTGTGCCCTGTTAAAAAGAAGAGGAAAAATAGAGTTAGAGAAAGAGGTGGAGAGCCAGAGACACAGAGAAAGAACAAGGGTCTGGCGGAGACAAAAGGAGGGTTGAGAGTTCACAGAGAGAGATGGGAGAAAGAGAGGGACAGAGTCAGACAGAGAGAAAGAGAGACAGAGACAGACAGACAGATAGACAGCCAGAGACAGAGAGAGACAGAGACAGAGATATAGAGAAAGAGAAAGAAAGAGAGAGAAAGTGGAGAGAGACAGAAAGAAAGGAGAGAGAGTCAGACAGAAGCAAAGAGACAGAGAGGGAGATACAAAAAAATAGCCTTGGCTTCCTTGGAGAAAGTCTCTACCACTTGCCTTCCATAAAAGGGATGGGTCTTGATGAAGAGCCAATGTGTCTGGCCCTAGGAGCCTGGATTTTTACTTTTTTTGTTGCAGTCGACGTGGATGTGTCTGGAAGAGAGCCTGAAGTCCCCATACCCCTTCCAAGGCTGCAGTCTCGAAGCAAAGCCTCAAGCCAGGATCCAGTTCCAGCCACGTCAGCTGCAGGAACTAAGGGGGTGTGAGGCAGGTCCAAGGCCAGTCTCTCAGCCTCAGGACTGTTCATGGAGACAATAGAGAAAGACCAAACAACTGCCTGCTCCAGCCAAGAAGGTATTCTGGGTGAAGCTATAGATCCTCGGCTCTCCCGACTCTTAGTGGTGGTCAGTGAAGAGAGGCACAAATTGATAAACATTTATTAAGCACCTACTGTGTGCCAGACACTGTGCTAAGTGCTGGAGAAGCAAATATGAAAAAAAGACAGTCAAGGAGCTTGCCATCTAACAGGGGAAAGGAAGCAGAAAAGGGGGGAAGGTGGTCAGCTTGAGGTGCCCAGATTGGAGGTGTGGTGGAGAAGCCAGTCAGAGGCCTCAAAGCAGGGCAGCCAGGTGAGAAATGAGAGGTCTGAACTGAGCTCTCACCCCTAAGGAGTTTTGGAGCTCATGGCTCCATTCTCTAGGCAGAGAAGCAGAGCATACAGAAGATACAGCCCCAAGGCTACTGAGAGCTTACAGAATGATGAGGCTATTCCAATAATCTGTGCCAGTGACGGTATGGGCTCTAGGGGCCCCCCTTGAACTCTGATTAAGTCCCATTTGATGAGGCATTTGCATGAGGCCATAAACCTTACTTTGTGGCTGGGCAGGACCTCAGTTACTAGCCTAGCCCACCATTGTCTGTAGTCTCCAGGTAGCCTCCAGCAACTTCCCACCCTTAATCACTCATTGACCTCATCTGACTTCTGAAGACCCTTCCCGGATTCCTCCTCTAGACCACCCCTAGATTCCTCCCACAACTTTCTGTATATAAGATCCCATCTTCCCTCCATGTATGTGAGAGCGCCATACAATGACCTAGCACAGACTTACTCTGTGTCTAATATAAGCAAACTTTTAATAAGCTTTATTTTTCTTTGGCTGAGAGAAGGCTTGAGTCGAATTCATTCGGCGGTACCCAGCGTATTGGTATTTGGTGGTCTCCAGAGCAACCCTAAGGTTACCCATAAAGAGGGTTAGGAGAGCTCAAGGGGGCTCTGGGAAGAGCCCATACCTCATCACCAGGACCCTATCCTCCCCACCACAATCTGTAAAAACAGGCTCACCAAACACTTCACTTGAGTTGCTGGCCAGCTCCCTGCTCATTCTCCTAGGACTGTGCCTTCATTGGCCACTCCCTTCCTTACACACGTGCTTGTACAGAAACAGTCCTTGCCTTCAAGGAGCATACATTCTGCTGGTTCACACAAGTTTAAAAAAAAAAAGTCTGCAGAATTTACAGAGTGCTTCTAAAGTCTAAAGAGCTTATACAAGTGCTTCCCAGCAGAATTGTGGTTAGTTATTATTTTCCCCAGTACTTCTCAAAGAAAGAGGTGGAGCTGGAAAAAACTCCATTGGGTCTGTTCATTTTTCAATTTGTTTTTTGGTTAGGTTAATTTATAGCAAAAGAAGACTTGTATTTTCTCTGCTTGCTGTTCACAATCTGTGCTAAAGGTAGCTTTATTTTAGGTCCCAAAGCAAATGGTGGAATCCCCTTCATGATGGTCTTCTTCCCAGACAGCAGGATGCGGAATCTTTTCAAGGGATCAAATGCCCACTTAGCAACCCTACTGGGATGTTGCCCAAACATAACAAGGTTCTCAGCTGGGAAAGGATCATTTGCAAGTGAGGACAAGCGGGAGAAATCTAGCTTCCTCTTTTCCAATTCAACCTAACATTCACTTAACAAACATCTTCCATTGTTGAAGGCACTTGGCAGGACCCCGGGGATACAAAGACAGAACAAAGAGCAGACCCCCCCCCTCAAGAAACAAATATTTTCATGTGGTGGGGTGGAGGGGAAGGTGTAGGAGAGGGGTGCAGATGAGCACCTACGAGAGCATCTGAGGGAAGGGACATTGAGCACAGGGTGGGACTTTCCCTAAGAGGAGATACCCAAACTTCCTCTTTTGACTTTTCCCTGCCATGTGTGTTCAAATTCACATTATTCAAAGTTATAATTATGTAAAATATATAATAAGTTCAAGCCCAGTGGAAATATATAGGACAAAGAGTCAGAATTAATAAACACCAGCTATGTGCCAGTCTCTATGCCAAGCCCTGGGGGTGCAATGAAAGGAATAGAGTGGCTGCCCTGGAAGAGATCATGATCTGATGGAGGAGACAAAATATAGAAAGGGGGGGCGGGGCAGGATGAAGCTAAATTAGCCAGGGTGAGGGGAAGGTATGACTTTCTGAAATTACTTCATCTTGCAGAATGGTGAGTTTCTGGGGATGATGATGTCCAGGAAAGTAGCCCTGTAGGAAATGGTGTGGAGAATTCCCAGAGTGCCTCCTTAGATGGTGGGGGGAGTTCTCCCAAGGCTGCCTTCCACCCTCTCCAACCAGAGAGAGGGAGGGGCCCCAGAGGCAGGGGGTGGTGAGAGGGTGGGAGTTTCTGAGTTGATTTCCTATGAAGAATGGACAACTTAGCCCTAGTAAGTGAGAGACTGGGGTGGGGGACAGAAGAATAAGAGCCAAATTGAACAAGAATATTGCATCATGGGAAAGAAGTCAAGATAAGAAGACACTGAGAAACATTCTGTGACATATGTCCCTTGGTCATTGGAGGGTTTTCCTTGTGGGCTCCTGCTATCCTCCTAAGAATGCAAATCTTAGCCTTACTTTTTTTTTTGTTATTTTAACATTTTTATTTAAAGTTTTGAATTCCAAATTCCTTTCCCCTCCCCAAGATGGCAAGCAGTCTTTAGGCTATACATGTGCAATTATGTAAAACATTTCCATATTAATCATTTTGGATAAGAAGACTCAGAATAAAAGAAAAAAGAAAGAAAAAAGTGAAAAATAACTTGCTTCAGTCTGTATTCAATCAATATCAGTTCTTTATTGTGGAAACATATAGCATGCTTCCACGTTAGTCCTTTAGGATTGTCTTGGATCATTGTATTGCTGAGAAGAGTTAAAACATCCACAGCTCTTCATTGAACAATGTTGCTGATACATGTGAATGCATGTGACATTCTTTTGGTTCTGCTCACTTCACTCTGCATTAGTTCATGGAAGTCTTTCATCCTGCTCATCACTTCTTGTAGCACAATAATATTCCATCACAATCATATACCACAGCTTGTTTAACCATTCCCCAATTGATGGGCATCCCTTTAATTTCCAGCTCTTAGCCACCACAAAAAGAACTGCTGTAAATATTGTTGTACAAATAGATCCATTTCCCTTTTTTGGATTTTTTTTGCATGTCCCAAACTTCAGCCTGTGTAGGAAATGTGGTCTTTGGTGCCTGGTTCATTATGACTATGAGAACAAAAGAAATCGGTATGCCAGAGAGACACAGGCTCTCTCTCCTGACAAGCAGGGCTGGCCCCAGGCATTGCAGAATGTCAACTTACAGTGTGAGGTGTATAATCTAACTCCGTCTGCCAGTGTCTCCTCCACATGGCCTCCTGAAGTCCCTGAAAGTATCCCCCGTGGGAATTATTCCTTTGAATAAAAGTGAAAAAAAGAAAGAAAATGTAAACAGACAACCTCAGACAGGTCATGTATCAGCCCTCCAGCCTCTATATTTGTCTAGTTATTAGATTGTCTAGTTATTAGACATCAAAGAGAAGGCACTGAGAGGATGGGATAAAGACAAGCAAATTTGGATGGGGAGAACCATGGGGGAGGGTCTGGAGCCTGGCTGTCAGAGGGACAAGACAAGAAGGCCCTAGGGATATTTATGAGAAATCCTGTTTAATCACATGTTAAGTACTATATAGATGTCAGTGACTTTTATGTAGACACCCCCTCCTGGGACCTTGTTCCCAGGTCAGAGTTGACATTCCTGACTCCATCTAGCTCTGTTAGATGGAGTTTGTACAATATAGCACAACCCTATCATCATTCCTGGAAAGTCTATTCAAGAGACAAGGCTAGAGTTCCTGAAGCATCCATCCACTCCCTGTTCCAGGAGAAAAGATGTCAGCTTGCTCTGTTTGTGTATTTTTTCCACTAGTCCAGTCAACAAGCATGTATTAAATGCAAGGCAGAGTGAGGCTCTGGAGACACAGAGACAAGCATGAAAAACCATCTTGACCAGCTTACCTTCTCCTATACTGTGACTTAAGAAATGGGAAAAGATCTGAGGAGGGAGGAGTGTGTGCTACCCATATGGGATATGCATAACCACATAAACTATTTAGACTGGGTGCTGGGGTCCATCTCTCTCCAAGAAGACCTCAATTATGACCTAAAGGGAGAAGTGACCCCAAGGCTGGAAGCTGTCTTCTCTTGGGTGGGGTAAGTGGAGGGGGAGGGGCTGGACTAGATGTTGCTGTTGTGTAAGAGAGGCAGCTGGGGTCCTCAGCTTATGCCTCCCAGTGTGGCTTCTTCCCACCAAATATTGGCTAGAGAAAAGACCATTTAATCAATGCATTTATCCAAATAGAAAGTAAATAGAAACCAGAGACTTTCTATTTTTTAAACACTTTTATTTAAAGTTTTGGGTTCCAAATTTCATCTTTCCCTTCCTCCACTCTCCCTAGCCGGAGATGATAAGTAATTAGATAGAGGTTATACATGTGCAATTATGTAAAATATTCCCCTATTTGTCATTGTATACCAGAAAAAGAAAGTGTACTTGTATACAACTACAAGTACATTGTGTACTTGAAAAAGAAAGGAAGACAGAAAGATAAACAGGCAGAAAGAAAGAGAGAGAGAAAGAAAGAAAGAAAGAAAGATAGATAGATAGATAGATAGATAGATAGATAGATAGATGGGCAAAAGGAAGGGAGGAAGGGAGGGAGGGAGAGAGGGGAGAAAAGAGTGTGGTGGCAACCACACTGGCATCCCCAGGACAGCTGCTAGCACAGGTTCTTAGATCTGCTTTCCAAGAAAAGCTAGCTGTTTAAGGAGTCAACAATCCATTTAAATTACATTCACTAGTTCAGGGGAGAAATTAGCACCCTACCCTTCAGAGAAAATACAAACAGAAAAACAAAGACCAACAGACAGGGCTCTAACTGCCTGAATCAACTATACACTTTACATGCATCCCTGGATAGAGAGCCTTTACATCTGAGCAGTGGGGAGTGGTGGGGGGTGGGGAGTGGTGAGTCAGGACCTCTGAACATACAGCCCCTCAGAATCTCCACCAGGGAATCACAAGGTCCTTCTCATAAGCAAGCCCCCAAAGCAAAATACCAACTCAGAGTGTATATACACTTCTCAGAGCCAGAAGGCACCCCAACTCTCCTGATTCAGCATCTAATTAGAAATTAGCAAAAAGTGTGAAAGCCTTCCTACAAGCAAGCCCCCCCCCCCCCCAAGCAAGTTCCCTCAATAGGCTACACTTGAGGCCTATTAATGGGCATGGGAGATCTTAAATTCCATTAGAGAGAGAGAGAGAGAGAGAGAGAGACAGAGAGACAGAGAGACAGAGAGACAGAGACAGAGAGACAGAGAGAGGGAGGGAAGGAGAGAGAGACAGAGAGACAGAGACAGAGAGAGAGACAGAGACAGAGAGAGACAGAGACAGAGAGACACAGAGAGAGACACAGAGACACAGAGAGAGACACAGAGAGAGAGAGACAGAGGGAGAAAGAGAGAGAGGGAGGGAGGGAGGGAAGGAGAGAGAGACAGAGAGAGAGAGACAGAGAGAGACAGAGACACAGAGAGAGAGACACAGAGAGAGAGAGACAGAGAGAGACAGAGGGAGAAAGAGAGAGAGGGAGGGAGGGAGGGAAGGAGAGAGAGACAGAGAGACACAGAGAGAGACACAGAGACACAGAGAGAGAGACAGAGAGAGACAGAGGGAGAAAGAGAGAGAGGGAGGGAGAGAGGGAAGGAGAGAGAGACAGAGAGAGAGACACAGAGACAGAGAGAGACAGAGACACAGAGAGAGAGACACAGAGAGAGACACAGAGAGAGGGAGAACAGCCCACTTCAGTCAGTATTCAGACACCAGCTCTTTCTCTGGAGGAGGGTAGTGAGCTTCATCACTAGTCCTTTGGGATTGTCTTGGATCATTGTGCTGCTGAGAAGAGCTGAGTCACTCATAGTTGTTCACTGTTACAATGTTGCTGTGACTGTGTACAATGTTCTCCTGGTTCTGCTCATTTCACTCTGCATCAGTTCATGTAAGTCTTTCCAGGTTTTTCTGAAATCATCCTGCTCATAATTTCTTCTTTTTTTTTCTTTTTGGAGGGCAGTTGGGGTTAAGTGACTTGCCCAAGGTCACACAGCTAGTTTTTGTGTTAAGTGTCTGAGGCCAGATTTGAACTCAGGTCCTCCTGACTCCAGATCCAGTGGTCTATTCACTGTGCCACCTAGCTGCCCCTAATCATTTCTTATAGCACAGTAATATTCCATTACAATCATATGCCACAGCTTGTTCAGTCATTCCCAATTAATGGATCCCTTTGATTTCCAGTTCTCAGCCATCACAGAAGGAGCTGCTATAAATATTTTTGTATAAATAGGCCCTTTTTCCTTTTTTAAGTGCTTCACAAGTATTATCATATTCAACCCTCATAACTGCCCGTTTTAATATCACATGCCCACTTTACAGTTGAAGGAGATGAAGCAGGCAGAGGTTAAGTACTTGCCCTGAGTCACATAGCTGGTAAGTGTCTGAGAAGTCTAGCTTTGAACTCAGGTCTTCCTGATTCCTGGTCCAGCACTCTATCCAAGAGTTTCTTGGGCAAAGCCTAGAGAGCATAGCTGAGAAGACCCCTAGCCTGGTGTGTGTGTATAGAAGCACATCTATATTGTTTATTCAGCTCTGACTGTGAGCCATGCACTAAGCAGAGTATACAAAGAAAGGCAAAGGACCTTCCCTGTCCTCAAGGAGTTCCCAGTCTATTGGGGGAGAAACATGCAAACAACGAAGGACAGACAAGCAAGCTCCAGACAGAGCCAAATGGAAATGACCGTAGTAAAAGAGGCAGGAAAATTCAGGGGCCAGAGAAGGGCTCTTTGCACAAGGTGGGCTGTTATCTGGGAAGGCAGCTGGCGGTAGCGGGGGGTGCGGTGGGCGGCGGGCAATGAAGAGGGAGAACATCCCAGGGAGGAGGGAGGACAACCAGCAGGGGCCAGAGTCTCTGGACTGAGGGGTGGAGGAGGGCAGGCCAAGGGTGTGTCAAGGGTGTGAAGACTGGAATGGCTGGCAGGGCTCAGGCTGGAAAGAAGCCAAAAAGAGGACTTTACAGTTGATCCTAGAAGCAATGCAGGAGCTGGGATGACATGGCCAGGTCTCTGACTTGGGAAAATCACCTCAGAATAAGGGTGGTCTGAGGTCTGGTTACAGCACTAGTCTATGGGTCAAGCAATGAAGGCTGCATGGTGGGGGTGGCATCAGAGGAGGGAGGTTTCTAAGGTTTGGCCTTGCAATGATTGACCTCAGGCAGTGAGAGTGAGGCGCTGAACAGGACGCCCAGGTTGTGAGCCTTGGTGCCCTGGACGGTAATAGAGAACTGAGGAAGGAGGGAGGGCTGCAGAGGAGAAGGAGGAGTCCTATTTTTGACATGTTGAGTTTAAAAACCTTCTACAGTACAGCTGGTTCAAGACGTCACAAAGGCAGGGGAAGATGTGATGACAGAGGTCAGGGCTGGACAAATGGATCTTAGAATCATTTGCATAGCAATGACCAGTGAGTGCAGAGAGCCTGACGAGATCACTCACCTGCCAGGAAACTGATTTGGGGCTGATTTGTCTGCAGCCAGGGAGCTCAGGAACCAGATGGGTCTGAGCTCCTTCCAGCCAGCCCTGACCCCTTCATTAATCCACACCCCCAAGGCCCTAAGTGGGTCAATGATGGGCTGAGGCCCAGGATCCATACACAGTCTCCTGATTAAGAGAGAGATCTGTGTTCTCTCTCATTTTTCCCTTTCATTTTCTCTGTTTCTCCCAAAGCCAGAAGGAGCTGAAGGGTCAGTGGAGGAGGCCTGGGAAGGAAAGATCTGGGAGAGAGAGGCCTCCCTCCCTCCTCTCTCCTTCCCACACATTCCCTCTCCCTCTCCACAGTGGGCGGGCCCTGGGGATTGCTGATTGACAGTGAAACTGATCCTCTGATAGGGCTCCAAGAAAGGGAGCTGTCTCAGGTCCTCCTCTGCCCACAGACCCTCCAGAGGTGGAGGATGAAGTGGTCCCAAGTCAAGGGTTGGGGAGGGGGCGGTGCTCTAGCCCAGGAAATTCCAAAGGATGACTCACTCCCTGTTGAGCCAGAGTTCAGCTCTAGGGAGCTTGGAAGTTTGGGTGGCCTTAAAGGCCCAGCTCCCCATAGGGGGCCTGGAGAGTGGGGAAGATGGCCCTGGGGGTGGGGAAGAGGAGGGTGGCCTGAAGGTAGCCCTGCCAGAGGAATCTGTCAAATGGGGTCCAGATGCCTGCTATCATTCCACCTGGCCTGAGTCTGGGGGGAGAGGGAGAGAGAGGGAGAGAGATTGAGAGAGAGAGAGAGAGAGAGAGAGAGAGAGAGAGAGAGAGAGAGAGAGAAGAAGGGAGGGAGAGAGGGAAAGAGAAGGGGAGGAGGGAGCAAGAGAGAGCATGCTGAGCTGCTCAAGAGGGAAACAATAAAAAATCAGGGTTTCCCCTCCTCCCTTCACCAGCAGGGAGTGAGAGGGGAGCCTCCTCTGCTTTTCTTCCTGCTCCAGCTCCTCATTCCTGAGTTGCCCCTCCTCCTTTCTCTTTCTCCGTCTCCCTTTCGTCCTCTGACTCACTCGTGCTCCCCCACCTCCTCCTCCCCCTACCCCACTCCATCTTCTCCAGCTGCCCCTCCTCCCTCCCTCCTCCTTTTCCTCCCTTTCCTCCTCTGGCTTATTCCTGCTCCCCTGCTTCTCTTTTTCCTTCTCCCCTCCCCCACCTTTCTTCATCTGCTTCTCCTGATGCCCCCCTCCCCTTCCTCCTCTGCACCCTCTTTCCCCTCTTCTCTCCTGCTTCCCCCTCCCTTTTCTTTCTTGCTCCTCCTTCTACTTTTTCCTCTGCTTTGAAAAATCTAAAAAGACCAGCTCGCCCATGTTGGAAATGAAAACCGGGAAGCATAACGTTTCATTCAATAAACAGAAATGCATAAGTTATATTTCTTTAATAGTATGACTTTTGCTCTTTATTTTTAAAACATAGTAATTTTTTAAATGACCTAGTTCCATATTATAGCCAGTTAATAGGATAACATGGAAACAAACATGGGATGAAGACAAAATGAGGGAAGGGGCTGTGAAGGAAGACAGGAAAGGAAACACCAAGACTAGGAAGGTTAAAAAGAAAGGAAGGGACTCAGGCACTGTAAGAGTGGTCACCCCCCCGAGTACATTTGGGGTGATACTCGGCCCTAGAGTCTTCCAGGGAGCCACCAGGTGCCCATCTCCTCCTTGCCTCTTACAGCTGCCTCAGAGAGGATTAGCCACCGACCAGCAAGAGCCACCCCCTTGGAGGACTTTAAAGGAGGAGGCAACTCCCCCTCAGTCCTTCCTCTGCTCTGTGCAAGTGAGCTACAACTGCTCCTGGATATCCAGCCAGCTGAGGATGCTGTGTGGTGAACTGGGAGGAGAAAGAGATGAGGATTCCTCACCCTGGGGGTCTCATGCCCATTGGAATGAAAGTCTTTCAGTGATGCCTCCAGAACATGATCTTTTAAAAAAAACTCTAGTTAATTCCAAGGCACCCACACATAGGACTATTGTTATTTCTCTCTCTGGCTCTCCCTCCAGTCCTCTCTATAGCTCCATCCCATCTGGCAGGCTGTCTGCCTGTCTGTCCACATATGTGTCTGTCTTTACCCATCTGATAAACAAATTTCCCACCTGCCTGCTTCTCCACCTGTCTGTCTGTCTTTCTGTCCATATGTCTCTTTGCCTTCTTGCCCATATACCTAACTAAACTCCCCATCTGCCTGCCTCATGAGGGAATTGAGCTTAGGACAGCAAGTAGTTAATTGTGGGAACAAAGTGAACCACACTAACTCCATCCTATGACTCAATTCTGGAGCTAGCTCAGTTTCTATTCAATTATGGGTCTAGTCCAATTTCTCTCTCTCTCTCTCTCTCTCTCTCTCTCTCTCTCTCTCTCTCTCTCTCTCTCTCTCTCTCTCTTTCTCTCTTTGCTTTTTAGAGGGCAATTGGGGTTAAGTAACTTGCCCAAGGTCACACGGCGAGGTTTTTGTTTGTGTGTGCGTTAGGAACTCAGGTCCTTCTGACTCCAAGGCGGAAACTCTACTAACTATGCCACCTAGCTGCCCCCCATTTGTTTTTTGCCTTTTGGAGGGAAATTGGAGTTAAGTAACTTGCCCAAGGTTACACAGCTAGTTTTTTTTGTGTGTGTCTTGTGTCTGAAGCTGGATCCGAATTCAGGTCCTCCTGACTCCGGAGCCGGAGCTTTACTCACTCCACCACCTAGCTGCCCCCCAATTTCTATCTTGTGAGAAAACTTTATTCATTTGTGGGAATTGGGAAGAAACCTTATTGCATTGTTTGAAGCTATTCCCTGACTGGGAAATTGAAACCCCTCTCCCTGCTGTTTATAAAACTTTAACCAAGGACCTGGATTGTGCTGACCAGAACACCAGTCAAATCCAAAGACTGATGCAGAGTTTTCTCACAATTTTCATCTCAAGGACCCATATGTCCTATCTGAAAAATGACTGCATACAGATCAATCGGTTATTGAGTCCATGTTTCACTGGTTGTTCACAGATACATGGGGAGTAGGACATCTCCCTTGCTGAATTCAGGGATTTGCACCTGTTTGCTCTCCCCCTTCCAACTTGGAAAGTTCCTCATCTTTCATCCAATTAGAAATCAGGTTACCTAATTTTGTATTGTTTCATTTAACTAATTTACTTTATTTAATTAATTGTTTTAATGTATAAAAATATGTCTCCCCCTGTATTTAGAGTCCAGGCCTAAGTTGAGGAGGTCTGGTTCTGGTTCACTGGGCAATTGGCATGTATTGCTTAATAAACTGATATGCTCAGAAGATCACACCTTTGTTTTCCTCAGTCATCTCATCTTTCACTCACCGTCCTCCCTGTCTGTCTGTCTGCCTCTCCGCCTATATATATTTGTCTGTTTTTTTTGACCAATATGTCTACCAAACTTCCCACCCACCCGTCTCCCTCCCTGTCTGTCTCTCTGTCCATATTTTTGTTTGCCTTCTTGACCAATATGCCTACTGAATGTCCCTGCCTGCCCAACTGTCTGTTCACCTTCCTTTCCATATGTCCACCTGATTTTGTCAAGTATCTGCCCTCTATGGCCAGAAGCCTGTCATATTAACTTTAAGCTGAGTCAGTGTGGTATGGAAGAAAGTGTACTGGTTCTGGATCCAGAGGACTTCGGCTCCTAACCCTAAGCTCAATCACTTTCTTTTTTTTCCTACTTTTTTCCCTCTCTTTTAATTTTTTAGTTTACATTATTCATTTCCACCAGATTTTGAGTTACAAATTTCCTCCCCATTTTCTGCTACCCACCACCCCAAAATAGCAACCCCACCGAATATCCCCTCCCCCAATCGGCTCTCTCCCATACTTCCCCCATTCTCCTTCCAACTTTCCAGTAGGGCATGGTGGATCTTTATGCCCCAGTGCCTGTATATCCGATTTCCCAGTTGCATGTAAAATAATAGTAATAATATTATATATACATATATATGTATTTTTTAAACATTTGATTTTAAAACTTTGAATTCCAGATTCTTTCCCTTCCTCCCTTGTCACCCACCCTTACTGGGAAGATAAGCAATTCAATATCAGTTCTACATGTGTAGTTAAGCAAAACATTTCCATAGTGGTTATATGACTATATTTCCCTCCATCCTATCCCACCCCCACTTGTTCTATCCCCTACTTTGATCCTGTCCCTTTTCAAAAGTGGGTGCTTCCAACTTCTCTCCCCAACCCAGCCTGCCCTCCCTTCCATTATCCCCCCTCTCATCCCCTTCCTCGCTACTCTCCTGTATATGTCATTTCCTCCCTAAGCCAAATTCAATGAGAATAAGGTTGACCCATTCCTGTTCTTCCCCTCCATAGTAACAATTTTCCCTTGCCTCTTCTATATGCAATAATTTACCCCATTCTGTCTCTCCCCATCTCCTCTCATTATATTCCTCTCTCACCTCTTTATTTCACCTTTTAAGTATCATCCCTTCCTATTCAATTGGTCCTGTGGCCTCTATCTATGTACACCTGTACATATATGTATATATGTATATATACATATATGTATATATATACACACACTCATATGTGTATTCATATGCCCATATACCCTTCTATATAGATATATGTACATATATATATATATATATATATATATATATATACATTTCTAATCCCTTCAACTATGCTCATATTGAGAAAAGTTTCATCAGTTACAATTATCATTTTTCCATGTAGGAATATAAATAGTTCAACTTTGATAAGTTCCTTATGATTTCTTTTCCCTGTTTACCTTCTCACGCTTTTCTTACTTCTTGTATCTGAATGTCAGATTTTCTATTCAACTCTGATTTTTTCCTCAAGAATGCCTAAAAGTCCTCTATTCCACTGAATGACCATATTTTCCCCTGAAACATGAGACTCAGTTTTGCTGGATAGGTGATTCTTGGTTTTAATCCCAGCTCCTTTGACCTCTGGAATATCATATTCCAAGCCCTTCCATCCCTCAGGTAGAACCTGTCAGATCCTGTGTTATCCTTATTGTGTTTCCACAATGTTCAAATTGTTTCTTCCTGGCTGCTTGTAATATTCTCTCCTTGATCTGGGAATCCTGGAACCTGGCTACAATATTCCTAGGGGTTTTCTTTTTGGGGATCTTTTTCAGGAGGTTATCAGTGGATTCTTTCAACCTCTATTTTTCCTTCTGGTTCTAAAACATCAGGGCAGTTTTCCTTGATAATTTCTTGGAGGATGATTTCTAGGTTCTTTCTTTGATCATGGTTTTCAGGTAGTCCAGTAATTTTTAAGTTATCTGTCCTGGATCTATTTTCCAGGTCAGTGGTTTTTCCCATGAGATATTTCACATTGCCTTCTATTCTTTCATTTGTTTGGATCTGCTTAACACACCTTGATTTCTCACAAAGTCACTAGCTTCCCTTTGGTCCATTCTAAATCTGAAGGAAAGATTCTCCTCAGTGAGTCTTTGAGATTCTTTTTCCAGCTGGCAAATTTGTCCTCATCCTGTTCCATGCTTCGATCCTCTTTGCCCCCAAAATAGGAGTCTAATGTTGAAATTTTATGTTCATTTTGTTTCTTTTGCCTAGGCATGTTGCCACTCAATTACCTGACTTTTGGGCTTGTTGCCACAGGAGGACTCTGCCACCAGCCAGGGGAGCTTCGGTCCCAAATGCTGGGGTTTTCTCAGCTGCCAGAGGTATTAGTTGGGTGCCCTTTCTGAAACCTCCACACGCTCTGGCAAGTTGGTCGCACACCCCAAGACCTCCACCTCAGACAACAATCCAGATCCAAGAAGGTTAAAGCAAGAGCGATTAACACCCCCCACCCCGACTGATTGCCAGGTCCCCCTATAGTCCGCAGGCCAGGAGCTGAAGCTGCAACATAGCACAGGCTGTGCCTAAGCATCTCAGGGGCTTCTCACCCTGGGGCAAGAGGCTGATGCCCTCTTCCAACTAGTGGGTCCCAAAGTCCATACTGCACTGACCTCTCACTTTGTCCTTGGCATCTATGTGTTGATAATTCTGGAAATGGCCACAGCTGCTGGTGTTCTGGAGCCCCTCCATCCAGCTTCTGGTCAGGCTGCCCTGGGGCTAAAACTTCTGGCTTACTCAGGGCTGGGGTCCGCTCCCAGAATGCTGTGCTGGCCACTCCCTGTTGGGTTGCCAGGCTGTCCTCAGTGGGAGGTTAGCTTCTCTGTGTCATTTTGTGGGTTCTAGGACAAAGTGAGAGCTCAGTGCCCTATGGACTTTGGGACAAGTATTTGGGAGCCCATCAGCCTCTTTCCCCTGGGGGCAAAAAGCCACCAAGTAGCCACATGGTGCAGCCTGCCACATTGCAGCTTCAGCTCCTGGCCTGTGGACTGTGGGAGGACCTGGTGATCAGTCTGGGGAAGGTAATAGCTCTTGCTTTAACCTTCTTGGATCTGGATTGTGGTCTGGGGTGGAGGTCTTGGGGTGTGTGACCAACTTGCCAGAGCATATGGAGGCTTCAGAGAGGGCACCCAACTAATACTTCTGGAAGCTGAGAAAACCCCAACATTTGGGTCAGAAGTTCCCCTGGCTGGTGGCAATAAGCCCAAAAGTCAAGTAATTGAGTGGCAACAAGCCTAGGCAAAGGAAACAAAATAAACAGAAAATTTCAACATTAGACTCCTATTTTGGGGGCAAAGAGGATCACGGCATGGAACAGGAGGAGGACTGTGATGTCAGAACTCCTGCACCAAAAGCTTCAAATCAAAATACGAGCTGGTTAGAGGCCATAGAAGACCTTAAGAAGGAGATAAGTGAAGTGGGGGGGAAATTGGGAAGAGAAATTAAAATGATGCAAGAAAATTATGAAAGGAGAGTCAACAGCCTGACTGAGGAAAATAACACCTTAAAAAATAGACTAATTCAAATGGCAAAAGAGGCTCAAAAAGGCAATGAGGAGAAGAATGCCTTAAGAACCCGAATTTGCCAGATGGAAAAAGAATCTCAAAAGCTCACTGAGGAGAATCATTCCTTCTGAATTAGACTGGAGCAAATGGGAGCTAGTGACTTTATGAGAAATCAAGATGCTATTAAGCATATCCAAACAAATGAAAGAATAGAAGACAATATGAAATATCTCATGGGAAAAACCACTGACCTGGAAAATAGATCCAGGAGAGATAATTTAAAAATTATTGGACTACCTGAAAGCCATGATCAAAGAAAGAACCTAGAAATCATCCTCCAAGAAATTCTCAAGGAATATTGCCCTGATATTTTAGAACCAGAGGTCAAAATAGAGGTTGAAAGAATCCACTGATAACCTCCTGAAAAAGATCCCCAAAAAGAAAACTCCTAGGAATATTATAGCCAGGTTCCAGGATTCCCAGATCAAGGAGAGAATATTACAAGCAGCCAGGGAGAAACAATTTCAATATTGTGGAAACACAATCAGAATAGCACAGGACCTGGCAGCTTCTACCCTGAGGGATGAAAGGGCTTGGAATATGATATTCCAGAGGTCAAAGGAGCTGGGATTAAAACCAAGAATCACCTATCTAGCAAAACTGAGTATTATGTTTCAGGGGAAAATATGGTCATTCAGTGGAATAGAGGACTTTTAGGCATTCTTGATGAAAAAACCAGAGTTGAATAGAAAATTTGACATTCAGATACAAGAAGTAAGAAAAGTGTGAGGGCGGCTAGGTGGCGCAGTGAATAGAGCGCCGGCCCTGGAATCAGAAGGACCTGAGTTCGGAGCCGGCCTCTGACACCTAATCCGCACAAACAAAAACCTAGCCGTGTAACCTTGGGCAAGTTACTTAACCCCAATTGCCCTAAAGGGGCAGCTAGGTTGCGCAGTGAGTAAGAGCGCCGGCCTCGGAGTTTGGATGACCCGAGATCAGATCCGGCCTCAGAAAATGAGCACCCACACATAAATAATGACTAGCCGTGTAACCTTGAGCAAGTTACTTAACCCCAATTGCTTTAAAAAAAAAAAAGAAAGAAAAGTGTGAGAAGGTAAACAGGGAAAAGAAATCATAAGGAACTTATCAAAGTTGAACTATTTATATTCCTACATGGAAAAATGATAATTGTAACTGATGAAACTTTTCTTAGTATGAAAATAGTTGAAGAAGGGTATATGGGCATATGAAAACATATGTGAATATGTGTATATATGTTTACAGGTGTACATAGATAGAGGGCACAGGTAGAATATAATAGGAAGGGATGATACTTAAAGGGTGAAGTTAAGAGGTGAGAGAGGAATATAGGGAGAGGAGATGGGAAGAGATGGAATGGGGTAAACTATCTCATATAGAAGAGGCAAGGGAAAATGGTTGAAAGGGAGGGGAAGAATAGGAAGGCAAAAAGGCAAAACCTTATTCTCATTGAGTTTGGATCGGGGAGAGAATGACATACATACTAAATAGGATATGTCACCCTATAGGAGTGTAGGGGGGAAGGGGAGGAGAGGGGGGATAATGGAAGGGAGGGCAGGCTGGGGGGGAGGGAAGTTGGAAGCACCCTTTTGAAAAGGGACAGGATCAAAGTAGGGAATAGACTAAGTGGGAGGTGGGATAGGAGGGAGGGAAATGTAGAAGGTTTTTTTATAATATATCTACTATGGCAATGTTTTGCATACCTACACATGTACAACATATACTGAATTGCTTATCTTCCCAGTAAGGGTGGGTGACAAAGGAGTAAGGGAATGAATCTGGAATTCAAAGTTTTAAAATCAAATGTTTAAAAATATATAAATACTATTATTAATAGTATTTTCCATATAATTGGGAAATAAGATATACAGGCATTGGGGCACAGAGATTCACCTTGCCCTACTGAAAAAGTCGAAGGGGGTATGGGAGAGAGCAGATGGGATGAGGGGATATCCTGTGGGACTGCTATTCTGGGGTGGTGGGTAGGGGAAAAATGGGGAAAAATTGTAACTCAAATCTGGTGGAAATGAATGATGTAAACCAGAAGTTAATAAAGCATTTGAACAAAAAAGACAGAGGTCCAAGATGAAGAATGGATTTATTATGAAATGTGTATTCCAGAGAATACAGTGGAAGGGGAAGGAGAATTGGAGTGGTTTGTGATGAGGAAGAGGGTTGAGGAAGATGGGAATTAAAGAATAAGAGGTGGGGGTTGGGCATAGTTTATTTCTCCATGGTCAGTAATTGGTCAATACAGGTATAGGAGAGAAACAGGAGGAGCAGGAGAGAGAGAGACAGAGACAGAGACAGAGAGAGACAGAGACAGAGACACAGAGAGAGAGACAGAGAGAGAGGGAGAGAGAGAGACAGAGAGAGAGACAGAGAGAGAGACAGAGAGAGAGAGAGAGAGAGAGAGAGAGAGAGAGAGAAGAGAGAGAGAGAGACAGAGAGAGAGAGACAGAGAGAAATATGCAGATAGTAGGTGTGTAGTGAAATTCTTGGTCTGCCTGCCACTTGCTCTTTGGGGCACAAATATGGCCTTGAACTAGGACCTCACTGGTGGCATGAAAAGGGGAAGGAGAGTTCATCACTGGTGAAAGTGTACACAGTTTGAATGGTGGCTTGGGAAATGAAACTGCATTATTTTTTAAAGTGTTTCCTTGAAAATAATGATCAGAAACCTATGTCAAATGTTGGTCGATGGTTTTCACATTCCAGTCATTCACAAAAGGTCAGTTTTTAGAACCTTTCCAGGGGTTCCAGCCAAGCCCAAGCAAGAGAAGCAATACTAATTTTGCACAGGACTCCAGTGCCTGAACATAGGGGTCCATCACAAGCAGATCTTCCTGTTCACACATAAGAGGGACGTTTCCACTGTCATTGTTGCAAATGGACTTGACCAAGACTTTCCACATCCGTTACTATACTGGGAGTTTCACCAAATGTGCAAACTTCCATAATCCACTCTAATAATACACTCTGGATAATTGTTGGCTTCTTGAAATTCCAGGGCCTCTACTATGGGGTATAATTAAAGGGATCACTCAGACCCATAAGTGGCCTCAGGGAGGCTGAGAATGGTGGATGGATTCATAAATGGCAAGAAAGATTAGTACACCCCAGGCTAGATTCTGCCCTGCCAGACCTGCATGGACCAGATAGGAAAAATACCTTTGTTGGTCATAACGATCAGGTCTTGGTGCCCTTGAGCAGAGTCAGCATTATTTTAAGATCAAAGAGCTGAGGCCTTTGTGACAAGGGGAAGAGACTTCAGTTGTTCCCTCTATGGACAACTTAGGTCTCATTTTCTGCAGAACTGGGCAAGGG
The DNA here is from genome assembly GCA_011680675.1 of Gymnobelideus leadbeateri. Taxonomy (NCBI): domain Eukaryota; kingdom Metazoa; phylum Chordata; class Mammalia; order Diprotodontia; family Petauridae; genus Gymnobelideus; species Gymnobelideus leadbeateri. Next base: position 132,656 of record WOXC01006711.1, read on the forward strand.
ATAGCTGGAGTAGCGATCCTTCCATTGGGCCAGAAAACACAATACTGGGGCATTCACTCATCTTCCAGCCCACGTCTTTCCAAATGCCAACTGGAATATTTGTACAGGAGCTTAGCACAACAGCTGGCATGCAGTAGGTCCTTCATAAATGCCTTTTCTTCCCCTTTCTTTCCTTCTATACCTCCTTTTCTGGATCTTCATGCAGGTCATACGACTAACCATGGGTGTCCCACAGGACTCTGTCCTGGGCCTTCTTCTCTTCCTTTTATACTATTTTATTTAATGACAATATCAGCTCACAAGAGTTCAACTATCATCTCTATGCAAATGATTTTCAAATCTACTTATCCTCTCTCCTGACCTCCAGTTGCATACCCCCAACTGCCTGTTGGAATTCTGAACTGGTTATTTTATAGACATCTTAAACTCAACATTGACTAAAATTGAATTCATTATCTTTTTTAAAATAGTATTTTATTTTTCCCCAAATACATGTAAATACAATTTTTAACACTTGGGTTTTTTTTTAAGTTTTGAGTTCCAAATTCTATCCCTCCCTCCCCTTCCCTTTCCCTGAGACAGTAAGCAATCTCATATATATTAAACATGGGCAATCATATGAAACATTTCTATATTAACCCCTTTTTTGAAAAAAGAAAGGAAGAAAGAAAGGAAGAAAGAAAGAAAGAAAGAAAGAAAGAAAGAAAGAAAGAAAGAAAGAAAGAAAGAGAGAGGAAGGAAGGAAGGAAGGAAGGAAGGAAGGAAGGAAGGAAGGAAGGGAAGAAGGAAGGAAGGAAGGAAGGAAGGAAGGAAGGAAGGAAGGAAGGAAGGAAGGAAGAAGAGAAAGATTAGTATGCCTTGGTCTGTATTCATATTCCATCAGTTATTTCTCTGGAGATGGACAACATTTTTCATCATGAGTCCTTTGGAATTGTATTGCTGAGAAGAGCTAAGCCATTCATAGTTGATCATAGGATAATATTGCTGTTACTGTGCATAATGTTCTTCTGGTTCTGCTCATTTCACTTTGCATCAGTTCATGTAAACCTTTTTTTTCTGAAATCATCATGCTTGTCATTTCTTATAGCACAATAATATTCCATTACAACCATACCATAATGCAGCCAGTCATATGGAAGTTGATGGGAATCTCTTTGATTTCCAGTTATTAGCCACCACAGAAAGAGTTGCTACAAATACTTTTATGCAAATATGTCTTTTCCCCTTTTTTATGATCTCTTTGGAATGCAGACCTAGTAATGGTGTTGCTGGATTCAAGGGTGTACAATTTGATCCAAATGCTCTCCAGAATGATCAGATCAGCTCACAACTCCACCAAGAGTGCATTAGTGCCCCAGTTTTCCTAAAATCCTTCCAACATTATCATTTTCCTTTTCTTTCATATTAGCCTATACAATGGGTGTGAAGTAGTACATCAGAGTTATTTTAATTTGCATTTCTCTTATCAAAGTACTCCAGAGATGACTATAGATAGCTCAGATTTCTTTGTCTAAAAACTGTCTATTCACATCCTTTGACCATTTATTAATTGGAGAATGACTGGTATTCTTACAAATTTGACTCATTTCTCTATATATTTGAGAAATGAAGCCTTTATAAGATATAATCGTTATAAAAAATTTTCCCAGTTTTCTGCTTTCTTAATTTTGGTTTTGTTTGTGCAGAAACTTCTTAATTTTATATAATCAAAATTATTCATTTTATATCCTGTAATTCTCTCTATGTCTTGTTTGATCCTAAATCCTTATCCATATATATGACAGGCAAACTATTCCAAGCTTTCTTAATTTGCTTATGGTATCACTTTTTATGTGTAAATCACATACCCATTTTGACCTTATCTTAGTATAAAGTATGAGATTTTGGTCTATACCTAGTTTCTGCCATATTGTTTTCCACTTTCCCCAACAGCTCTTCTTAAATGATGAGTTTTTGTCCCAAAAGCTTAGATTTTTAAGTTTATCAAACACTTGATTACTGCGGTCATTTACTATAACATACTACGTGCCTAATCCATTGCACTGATCTACCACTCTGTCTCTTAACCAGTACCAGACTGGTCTGATGATTATCATTTTATACTACAGTTTGAGATGTGCTACAACTATATTACCTTCCTTCACATTTTTTTTTCATTGATTCCCTTGATTTTCTTGGCCTTTTTTCCAGATGAATTTTATTATTTTTTCTGAGACTATAAAATAATTTTTGTCAGTTTGGCATGGCACTGAATAAATAGATTAATTTTGGTAAAATTGTCATTTGTATTATATTGACTCTGTCTACCCATGAGCAATTAGTATTTTTCCAATTGTTTAGATCTGACTTTATTTGTGGGAGAAATGTTTTGTAATTGTGTTCATATAGTTTATATAATATAAGATATTCACACACACACACACACACACACCCTAACCCCTCTCTCCTTCCTAATTTCTCTATTACTGTCAAGGGCACCAGAATCCTCCCAGTTACCTAGGCTTTCAAACTAGGTTTCATTATCAACTCCTCACTCTTTCTAACCCTTAACAGCCAATATGTGACCATGTCCTACAGATTTTACCTTTATAATGTCCCTCCAAGAAACCACCTTCTCTTTCTCTGACACTGCCCTCCCTCTGAGGTAGGCCTCCATCACCTCATGTCTGGACTATTACAGTAGCCTACTGGAGGGATCTGCCTGACTTCAGTCTCTTCCCATCCCAGTCTATTTTCCACTCAACTGTCAAATATATCTTAAAGTACAAGTCTGACCATGTCACCTTTCCCTCCCACTCAATACAATCCAATGGTTCCCTGTAACTTCCAAGATCAAATATAAAATCCTCTGTTCAGTTTTTAAAGACCTTCATAACCTGGTCCCTTCCAGCCTTCTTATATCTTACTCCTTTCCTCATACTCTTCAACTCAGTGATGCTGTCTCTTTGCTCTTTCTGGAACAAGATGATCCATCCCCCAACTCCATGCATTTTCACTGGCCTCTGAGCCTGGAATTCTCTCCCTCCTGCTTTCAACCCCCTGCCTTCTCTGGCATCTTTCAAGTCTCAGCTAAATCTCACATCCTACAAGGAGTCTTTTCCAATCCCTCTTAATTTTGTTGCTTTTCCTCCAACGATTGTCCTCAATTTATCCATATATATCTTGTTTATACACCATTGTTTACATGTGGTCTCTCCCATTAGACTGTAAGCTCCTTGAGGACAGGGACTGGTTTTTTCACCTTTCTTGATAGCCCTAGTACTTAACACAGTGCCTAGTACCTAGTAGGCACTTGCTGGTTGACTTGATTTGACTTGACTCCAGTCCCTGTGGCCAACCTTGTACGACAGATTAAGTGCTATTTGTCTTCCCTGAATGGAAGGCAGAGGTCAAGTGTCCAGGTCCCAAGATGCTCCCACTCCTTCTTTGGGGTCACCACAGCCCTAAGCACTGCTGTGCTCCCTGCTCTCCAGTTCCAAGACAACTGACTGTTCTCTTATCATTTGTAGAATTACCTCAAAATCCTTCCTCTATATCGCCTTCCCAATGACAGCATTCTTTCTAGATGAGAATCTTTTGACAGGAAAACTCACAGTGACAAGGGATTATGTGACTTCCTAATAATTATGCTTTTGTCTAAGGCATCTAAGACTTATCAGAGCTCACCTGGTGTGACCTGAGCCAGATCAAGAATCCCCTCTGATATAACTATGCATCCAGCCTTGGTTTGAAGTCTCCCCATGAACCCTAATCCACTGATCCTGAGGTGTCCCTGGATAGGCTCCTGGATAGTCTTATGATTACGAAGATCTTCCAAGCATCCAGTCTGAACCTCTCTTCTAAGCTTCCCCCATCATTCCTAGTTCTTCTCCCTAGGGTCAACCCCAACAAACAAGCATAGTCCCTCTTCCTTGTGGCAGCCCTTCCAATCCTTGAACATGATGACCAGATCCCTCTTTACCTCTGGTCTTATATTAATGCACTTATTTCTTTATATCACTCTACCTTTACAAAAATAAACCATAGAGAATTTGTAAATAATGCAAAAGGCAGAAATATTCAACATCCTTTAAGACTATAACAGAGTCAATAATTAACAATCAATAAACATTTATTAAGTGATTACTAAGAGTCAGGCACTGTGCTAAGCACTGGGGATACAGATATGACAAAAAAAGCTAGTGTCTGTCCTCAAGGAGCTTCTGGTCTAGTAAGGGATGACAACACATACAAGAAAGCTGAATAGAGTGGGGGGGTTACCAACATGGGAACCTGGGAGAGAATTCAAAGAAGTCCAAAAAGAGTGCAGTCAGTTGAGAAATGAGAGACTGACCTTTGAGGAAAGGTCAGTCCCACCCCACTTCCCTAATGGAAGAGTTTACAATTTCATTGTCCAATCAGAGTGGGTGGGGATACTGATGAGGTGTAAGTAACACAGCTGCTGGGAGGGAGTGTGGAATGAATAATGGAACATTCTGGGAGGAGAAAGCAAGAGATGGGATCAAGATGATACTTGAAGTCCTTATCCTTGACAAGAACGAGGGCCACATCTTCCTCTAAGACAATAGCTAAAGGGAAGAGAATGGGAGGAGGCACAGAGAAGTCTAAGGTTCTGAAAAACATGAGTTGAGAGTGTTTTCATCATATAGCTTCAAGCTTCTCAGTAAACTAGGAATCAAGACCATCTCTTGAGAGGCAGCAAGGTTGAGGACTTGGGCAGAAATTATGGAATGTCTTGTCATGAAGAGTGAGTCAGAGAGTCAAGAATCAATAAATCAAAGGCTACAGTCAGAGGAACCTAGTTTAGGGAAGGGAATAAAGTGGAAGAAGCCCTTGGGTTGGAATCTGAAGACTTGAACTAAGATGCTGGTTTGGTTTCTTACTATGTGTGACTTGAACAAATCACACAATAACCTTCCAGGAACTCTGTAAAAGGAAAGGGTTTGATTCTATAGGATGTGTCTTTCACTTCTGGATTTATTCTCCTTTAAAATAGGCTCTTTTTGGTCACTTCTTCCAGAATTGCTCATCTGCTTGACTAGAGAAACAGAGGGTGAGAAAGTCTGAACCTGGGGAGGGACTGGAGTGGACAGAGGGAATGGAGAGAAGGCAAGAAGCACTACAGAGTCTGAACTGATGATGTTTGGTCCTGATCAGCTCCAGAGGGAGGGAATGAGGGTTGGAAAGGGATCAATCAGCAGAACAGGTAAGGTATACAACATATAGAAGTCAATGGGCCTAGTGCCCTAGGATTCCATTAACACAAAGACCCTAGCTACTAAAAGGACTCAGTATTTGGGGAAAATTAGAGAGCAGTCTGGAAGAAATTAGATTTAGACACCTTATCCAAAGGTTAGCTCCAAATGAATGCATGACCTAGGTATAAAAAGTCATATCACAGACACATTAGAGAAACATGGAAAAAAACACTGATCAGGTCTATGGATAGCAGAAAAGCTCCTGACCAAACAAAGAACAGAGAAGATCATGGAAGATAAAATGAAATGAAAATGATTCCTGAATTCATTGAAAGACCAAGGAAGAGGAGTTAAGAAAAGGGATCTCTCTATATATCCTTATGGAATGAGAGAAAGATCCACCAAAGGAGCCTGGAAAAGAGCAGTAAAGCTGGTAGGAAGAAAACCGGTGGGGGGGAGGATGTCCTAGAAGCCAAGAAATAGTCAAATGGTGTGGAGGTGAGAGAGGAGGACTGAGAAAACACGATCAGTTTTAACTTTGAACAGATTGCTGGAAGTCTTACAGAAAGCAGTTTCAGGGAGTGGTGAGGTCGGAAACCAGGCAGCAAAGTGTCTGAGAAGTGAGTGGTCAGGGAAGAAAGGGGCAGTTAATGTAGAGGATTGTCTAATCCTTCCTAGGCTCTCAACTGTGAAGGGGAGACGGCTTCTAGAAGGCTGTCTTAATCTATAACCTTCATATAGCATATATTATAGGGGTCAGATGAAGGGCTGTTAAAGATGTTTATAAGTAGTAGGATGGGAGCCAATGACTAAGGATGGATAGAAAATGAGCGAAGAGGAGGGAACAGTTGAGCAAGCAGCTCCTATAAGAGACTGGACTACAGATGGGGGAGGCTCTGGCAAGAAGGAGCAAAGGAGGAGAGAATGAGGCTGATGATGAGGGGCTTGAGGTATGGATAATGAGAGAAGAGAAGCCTTCTATCTCCTCCCTAAAATAAGAGGAAACAGTGGCTGGGGATTTGCAGTCTTCCTCTGAAATTTAACAGCCACCAGGACCAGCCTCTCCTCAAGTAGGAAACTGCTTTTGTTTCAGTGTCTGGAAAACTGAAAGCTTAGTCCTCTGCATTCCAGTGGTGAGCTCCATTCTGATCATTCTTGAACTCAAATTATCCATCTGGATAATTCATTTGCCTCCCTGTGATCACCAAGAGGCTGTTCAGCCTCTCACAGAGACCAGAAAAACCCCCAATCTGAAAAGACTTCTCAGTGCCCCTTTCTTCAGATCCCTCCTGTTTCCTCAGGAAATCGATGACCTCAGGAACACCAAGAAAAGTCAGTGTGACCTGGTAGGATCAGCATTTTCTATCTCTCTGGCAGAAGCTGCACACCGCCTCTGTCTCAGACATAGAGTATAGGATTTGTGTTTCCAGCCACAATTGTTAGGCAGGTTTTCCATCTGCTTTCTGGTATCTTAAGGTAATAGAGACTCCATCTGTATCAGTCATGCCACCAGCCCCAAGGCCATCTGTGTTCCTGTTGCCCCCCTATCATTTCATATGAATTCAGTATCTCCTCATGAGCAGCCAATCGATTATCTCCTATCCGGAGGGCGATAAATATTCTTCAAGCACCTATCAGGCAGCAGGCACTGTGCTGAGTTCTGTGTTTGAGATTCAGACTAGCTTCAACACACAAAGACCCAGGTTTAGCTCCTGAAAATCAGGGGCGTCTGAAATGTCTGCGCTTTCCATAAGAACCAAGCTGCTCTTCATGCCCCTTGGCCTACATTAGCGTCATGTTGGGCATTGGTCTACACCCTCCTGCATTGTCTATGCTGTGAAGGGACGAGTACACAAGAAAAAGGCTGAGACACCAGAGAGATCAGGGAGAGGGAGAGCCTCTATCCAAGCCCAGTGGACCAGCAGACAAATCAACAGAGAAGCCCCTGAAAGGAGAGGGAAGAAGGGTAGCAGCGGGGGGGCCACAGTGCACAGAGTGCTTAGCCTGGAGTCAGGGAGACCTCAGTTTAAATCTAGCCTCAGACTGAGCTGGGAGGACTGGAAGTCACTTGACCTCTGCTTGACTTTTGTCATCTGCAAAATGGGGATAATAATGGCACTGCCCTCCCAAGGTTCTGGTGAGGGTCACATGAGACCATATCTGTAAAGAGTTTGGTCCAGAATATGCCCCCAAAGAGTCTTGGGGCTCACCTACACCTGGCCCAGATACAACTCTCAGTCACTTCCAGCCATATGTGCTGGCATTGTCTTAGTAGAAGCAAGGGACAATTTTAGTTTAAAAAGGAAAATAAAGAAGCAGTGGATATTGAAGAACATAGCTTAACACAGTGCCTGGCACATAGCGGGGATGTAAAAAATGTTTTTTCTTTCCTTCCTTCCAAAGACAATACACATCTCTTGTCAAAAAAATAAAGGAAGGTTTCTCAATGAAAACAGAAACCTGTGGACTCCCCAGATATCATGGAATAGCAATTAACTCCAGAAGAGAAATAAAATTCATAAAAGAAGAAATGAACAAAAAAAGATGCATTATAAAAATAAAATTTTCAGGCTAGAAAAAATGGAATCCATGATAGAGAACTTCTCCCAAGAAATGAAAGAGAATGACAGAGTCAGAACACAAAAATACTGAAGAGGAAAAAAAGTTAGGAGAAGAAAAATGAAAGGCAACAATTAAAAAAAAAATCCTAGTTTTTAAACCACATCCCAATGGCAAACAGCCTGTGAGAATTAATTATTAATCTTGTATTATATATTTACTTTTACTCTGTAAGTGGTTTTTTTTGTAACCAACCTCTTCTTTGTCTCTGAGTATAGAAGCTTATTAGTTCAAAAGTTCGGCCTCCCTCTCTGGTTGGATGCTTAAGGGTTAAGTTTTCTCATAACTATCATTAGTTAAAGAAAACTGTTAGCTTAGCATCACCTGCAGGATTTGTGTGTTGTCAATGAGAGAGCACGGGCTGACCTTGTTCCATCCTTAGCCTCCTCCTTGCCAATTACAAAGGTGGTTCTATCTAATCCCCAGGTGTCAGTGGGTCTGTCTCAATGACCTCAGGGTGCAGCTGGCCCATGTGAAGGTAGCTGACATGCCACTGGTGTGCTCTGGCATAACCAAGTATGTTCCTCCGCTCCCATGATGCTGCTCAGTTATGTGGCGTTTTCATTCTGTTCTTTGTTCTCTCCTTATAACAAGTAGTTGCATCTTCAATTCTGGGTCTTTGGCTGGAAGCTGAGGCAAGCCATTGGCCTGTTTTACTCGCTGATAATCCCTCTGCCAACAAACCACAATCTTGCTTGGAGAAACATGCCTCAGTTTACTTTTTTGTTCAATTTGGTTCATGATAAACTTTTTTAGGATGACAAAGTTTTTCTTGTAGACCACTGCGTCCCATTAAAGTAAAAAAACTCATGAACAAGCAGACAGTTACAAGCATCAGATGTGATCTTACTGGAAATTCCCGACCACGTACTAGCCTCTTCTCAAATCAAATTACAAAATTTACCACGTCTCCTAGTTAGCACAAATCATGGCATTTCTAGAACAAAGTAATGAAGGCACAACTAGTACAAGCGGACTTTAACCCATTCAGCTCCCAGGCTGAAATTATACTGGGGCTAGGTCTGCAGAAGGATTTCTTTGCTCTAAACAAATCTTAGTCTCATTGAATAATTTGGATAATTTTCACAGCTGGCATCTAAAGCTATATGACCAAAGAGTTCACAAGGACCGAACTATGGAGCGATAAACATGTTTCAGGGCATGTCCTACTGCCTTTATATCTGGCAGAAAATGCAAGGTAGAATGAACCTACAGTTTGAATTGGTTCTTTGGTGCTCATTTCTTCTTTTTTCCTTTTTAAACTAAAGTTGTTTCTTGATTCTACCAAGAAAATACAAGCACGTAAGACTGTAAGTAAGTGAGAATTGTGTTTAGGCTACAAGAGGGCAGGTAATCCCTAAGGCCGAGCTCACAGAGGGCAGAGCTCACAGAGGGCAGAGCTCACAGAGCACATGCCCTCTGCTGGGTTTCCATCTTACTTTCCGTCTTTCCATCCTGTTTTTTCCCTCCTCCATTACCAGGCTTCACCTTCTTCATCAAAAGCATCATTATCTTCATTAGCTTCTCTTGTGAAGAATGATACTGATCAGAGAACTATCCACTCATGAAAAAGGAAGCAAATTCCAAGTTTTACTGGGGAAATTTCCCCACCATTATCCAGGTCTCTCCTTTCAGGCACTTCCAGAGGAGAAAGAAAATTGAAGAAAGAATCATGGCAAAGTGTCTGTGGTTTTGCTTCCAGGGTGTGACTGCTCCTCTTCTTGGAACTCGGGAGATAGGAGTTTGGGTGGCTGTCCTGTCAGCAGTATGCTTCATGTGCCCCCATGGCATCTCCATTAGACTCAGCTCTTAGCAGACATTAATTCAAGAAGCACAGCAAAGATGCTCATCCCCCCCCAAAAAAACCTAGACCTCCTTGTCTCAAGTGGTGTATGGAGTCCACGGAGGGGAGAGAGTACAGCCCCCACCCAGTGGTAGTGAGGTCCATGTGTAGGAGCATGTGTGGCCAAGACAGATTCCAATTCCAGGCTTGCAGGGCCCCTGCCTCCTGTATTTCTCTGGAGTGTCAGGTTTGTTGTGAGACTCAGCATCAATGCTGGACGTGTCACTATAATGTTAATGGGATATAAGATCTTCCCTGCTTGTTAATCGGCCTCACACAGAGCCCATTAAGGGAAGCTGGCTTAGGAGAGGCTTGCTTATAGGAAGGCTTTCACACCTTTTGCTAATGTCTAATTAGTCACTGAGTCACAACTGTTGGGATGCCCTCTGGCTCTGAGAAGGGCATATATACTCTGAGTTGGGGGCTTGCCGGTGAGAAAGACCTTGTGATTCCCTGGTTGAGATTCTGAGTGGCTGTATATTCAGAGCTCCTGCCTACTCAGATGTAAAGGCTCTCTCCATCCAGGGATGTATGTAAAGTGTATAGTTGGTTCAGGCAGTTAGAGCCCTATCTGTTGGTCTTTATTTCTCTGCTTATATTTTCTCTATTTGCTTTGTTTGGATTTTCTCTGAAGTTCAGGATGCTGATTTTACCCCTGAACTAGTGAATGTAATTAAAAAGATCATTGACTCCTTAAACAGCTAGCTTTCCTAGTAAAGCAGATCTAAGAACTTGTGCTAGCAGCTGTCCTGGGGATGCCAGTGTGGTCACCACTACAGTCCCTCAGTCAGCGGCTCTCCACAGAGCTTGGTATCTCTGAATTCGGGGGCTTGCTTTGGAAAGGACAACTGCAGTTGTCAGGATCCTCCCGTTCTGCTTCTTGTCAGTGCCCATTTTAGTAAGATCAGCCTCCCGCCCCCTTAGCCTGGGCTTGGCAGAAGCCTTTGTCCTCTCTCCCCCTCAGAGCCTCTGCTGAAAGTGTTACCCCCTCAGGCCAGCCTCTCTTGTTCCAGAACAGCCCTGGCTCCCAGGCAGCTGCCCTCAGGAATAGACTCCCCCACTCCTTTGGCCGGTCAGCCAAGTCATACCTGCTGGGTTCAGGCTGGGTCTAGTGCCTATAAGGGATTGGGGACCAAGCATTGAAACATCTTCGTTCAGTCAGCTCCTTCATGTACAACACAGTGTGATCCCAGCAGCCTTAGGCACTTTCTCTGGTGTGTGTGTGGAATGTTTCCTTTCCATTCCAACATTTCTTCCGTTTTGACCCACACACACTTACATATTTAATAAATATGGGCAGAGGTGGATTGTGGAGGGTTTCAAATACCAAACCAAAGAGTTTATACTTAATCCTACAGGAGATGGGAGCCACTGGAGTTTATAGAGTAGGAAGTGACACTGTCAGAGCTGCAGTGCAGGAAAAGCAAGTATAGATTAGTGTAGCCGGCCTCTTGGGTCCCTCTTGACACTGAGAGCACACAGAAGCTTATAGCAAACCCATCCCATTTTAAAATCAGAGGTCCCAAACATCCACTACTTTTAAATTTAATCTGCTTCACATAAAGCTGCTGCCTCTGCCTTGAAGCCCCTTTGGTGATATTTGACACCAGCTTTGCTTGGGCTGGAGAAAACAAGATAAGTTCCTAGATACCTCCAGATGAAAAGTGACCCCAAAGGCTCTCTGGCCTTTCTGTTCTTCCCTCAGAGCACAAAGTGACAGGGCCACAGCTGGAGACTTGGTGCCCACACCATGACATGGCTGAAAGAAGAGGAATCAAGATGTGCAAGGCTTCTCCCTGTCTCAGCCTTGGATGCTGCCCCAAGCAGCCCGCTCTGCACTTGAAAAAACAACACAAGGTTCTTAAGAACACGTATTACTGTTTCCAATGCAAAGGAGCCAGGAAATGTCAAATTTAGCTCTGGGGCCCCTCCACATGTGCGTTGCCTGCTTTGAAGCAGCAGCAGCATGGGGATTGGGGTCTTTGTGAGGGGGGAGGAGCAAAGCCCAGCCCCAGGGGTGATGGTCCTGTCCCTCCATGAGGAATGAAGCAAGTTTCAACAGTCACACAGATCCCTGAGAGAGGGAGAGAAGGAGAAAGGGCAGAAAGAGAGAGGGGACAGGGGAGGGAGGGATAGATAGAGAGGGAGGAGGAAGGGAGGGAAGGAGGTAGAGAAGAAAGATAAGTAAAGAGAGAAAAAAGGAGAGGTGAGGAGGGAGAGAGAGGAAGGAAGGAAAGAAGGAAGTAAAGGAGAAAGAGAGAGGTGGGAGGGAAAGAAGGGGAGGGCAAGAGGGTGTGGGTTAGAGAGCATGGATAAAGGTAGAGCAAGAGGGAAAGGTGAGGAAGGACAGAGTGAGGGAGAGGAGGGAAGCAGGCAGAGTGAGGCCAGGAGTGGAAGTCCCACCCCTCTCATGCCCTGCCCACTGTGGCAGCTGCCAGCTTTCTTAACTATTCCCAGCTGTTTCTTTTCCAGCCTGGCTGTGGTAGAATCTTCAGACAGCTTCAATTTGTTTAGCCCTCAACTGGATTCTAACCAGAACCAGAGTTCACTTAAGTTATGTAAGTGTTTGATGAGCTAGAAGGAAAAAATGTCTACCTCTGCTTTTCTCTATGTTCCACAATCCGCCCCAGAGAGGCACACAAAAAGTCCAAGCCTGGAGAGCCAACACCTTTGGGAGAGAGACCACCAGGGTCCCCAAATCAGGGGCTCCACCTTCAGAAGCCTCCTACCCCCACCCCAACCCAAGGTTATTTCAAAGAAAGACGTTCTTGTGAGTTGGGAGGGTGGCAGGCCGAGGGTCTCCTGGGTCTCCCAGATCAGACCTCTGCCCAGCCTTGGGTTCTATCCACTGCCTGGCAAACAAGGCAAAACAGCCCCTTGCCAGACAAGAGGACAGAGGGACATCAGCATGATGGAGCCATTCCATCCATCAATCCAACCAGCCAGCCAGTCCTAAGAAAAAGTTGCAATAACAAGGCTTGCAGAGAGCAGGGATAAGGCTAGTGACAGAGTCTCAGCATCTGAGAGTAGGAAGGGACCTCAATGATCTCTAGTCTCTAGGCCATCCTATACACCATAACATAGTCCACAAGCAACCACCCTAAATACACCCTGAAACAGAGATCTGTATGCAACATTCATAGATCTGACCAAGGCCTTTGATACTGTCAATCATAATGGTTTATGAAAATTATGTCAAAATTTGGTTGCCTGGAGAAGTTCATCAGCACTGTATGTCACATCCACAATGGCAGGCTTGCCCAGAGTTCTGACTAATGCTCTTGAGCTTTCCCAGTCACCAATGGAGTGAAACAAGGCTGTGTTTGCTCCCGTGTTTGTCATGGCTGGCCATGTTGTTCAAATGCCAAAAATGCCCTCAGTGAGGACAAATACAGCATGGAGGTCAACTATCACACTGATGATAAATTCTTCAGTTTAAAAACACTATAAGCCAAGACCAAAGTGGAGGGACGGCTGGTGCATGACTTCCTGTATGCAGATGATTTTGTACTCAGTGCAACCTCTGAAGCTAGCTAAGATGCAGCTAAGTGTGGATTGATTCTCTGGGGCTTGTATTCATTTTAACCTAACCATTGATACCAAGAAAACCCAGGCACTCCATCAGCCAGCACCACACCAGCCATCCATGGAACCATCTGTTACAGCAAATGGAGAAGTTTGGAATGCTGTGGATAAGTTCACTTACCTTGGTGGTGCACTCTCCAGGGCTGCACACACTGATGATGAGGCTGACACACACACATTGCCAGAGCTGTCTCAGTGTCTGGGAGGCTCCAAAGGAAAGTGTGGGAGAGGGGAGGTATTAGACTGACTACCAGATTGAAGGTCTACAGAGAGGTGGTGCTGACCCCATCACTGTACATCTGTGAAACCTGGACAGTCTACCAGTACCTGTCAGGAAACTGAATTGCTTCCATTTTGATGGTCTTAAGAAGATTCTGAAGATCACCTGACAGGATGAGCTACCAAAAACTGAGGTCCTTTCTTGAACTAAACTGCCAAGCAGTCAAACTCTACTGCAGAGAGCACAACTATGATGGGCTGGCCATGTTGTTCAAATGCCAAAAATATTATTTTATGGAAAACTCATATAGGGCAAGTACTCACATGGTGGTCAGAAAAAGTAATACAAGGACACTCTTCTCTCTGAAGAACTTTGGAATTGATGCTGTCAGTTGGGAGATACTGACACAGGACTGCCCAGAATGGTGTCCTCTCATCAGAAAAAGGTTCTGTGCTCTATGAGAAATGCAGAACTGAAGTAGCTCAAAAGAAATACGAGATGCGCAAATTTAGAGATTCCACTCCAAATGTTCACATGGACTATTTGTGCCTGACCCAAAGTAGAGCCTTCTGAGCTTATATTGGCATGACCAGTCACAATCAGACACACTGTAACTTGACCCTAATATAGTCATGTCATTTTTGTCTTCTTTGAGAATGTAGAACAACAACCAACAAACCATAGACAATGGAGTAATATCAATACTAAACATATATGCACCAAATTGTATAGCATTCATATTTTTAAAAGAAGAGTTAAATGAGTTAAAGGAGGAAATAGTAAAACTATACTAATGGAGGATCTCAACCTTCCCCTTTCGGAACTAGATAAATCTAACAAAAACAAACAAATGAACAAAAAAGAAGTTAAGAAGGTGAATAGAATTTTGGGAAAATTAAAAATGATAGACCCTTGGAGAAAACTGAATGGGAATAGAAAGAACATACCTTTCTTTCAGTGATACATAATACCTACACAAAATGGACCATATGAGGGTATAAAAAATTGACCATGTGAGGGCATAAAAACCTCATAAACACATGCTGAAAAGCAGAAATATTAAATGCATCCTTTGGGAATCATAACAATAAAAATTACATTCAATAAAGGGCTGTGGAAATATAAATTAAAAGTTAATTGGAAGTCAAGATGGCAGAGTAGAAACAGCACTTCTGCTGAATTCCAACCCACACCACTTCAAAATTATGTAAAAGGGGGACTCTGAACGACCTCTGGAGCACCAGAACCCACAAAATGACAAAGAGAAGCTAACCTCCCACTGAGGACAGCCCAGCAGCCCGGCAGGGAGCGGCCAGAGCAGCACTCTCAGAGCCGAGCCCAGGCCCATGTGAGTCTCAGTTTTAGCCTGAGGGTGGCCAGACCAACAGCCAGCTGGAGGGACCCCAGAACACCAGGAGCTGTGGCATTTTGAGAATTATCAACACATAGATGCCTAGGACAAAGTGAAAGGTTAGTGCCCTATGGACTTTGGGAATTGTTGGGAGAATGCATCAGCTTCTTCCCCTGGAAGAAAGAAGCTGCTGAGGAGCAGGTGCAGCTTGCACCACATTGCCACGTTGCAGCTTCAGCTCTCGGCCTGCGAATTGTAGGGGGATCCGGCGATCAGTCTGGGCGGTAAGTGCTCTTGCTTTAACCTTCTTGGATCTGGATTGTGGTCTGAGGTGGAGGTCTTGGGGTGTGTGACCAGCTTGCCAGAGTGTGTGGAGGCTTCACAGAGGCCACCCAACTAATACCTCAGGAAGTTGAAAAAACCCCGTTTGGGCCGGAAGTTCCCCTGGCTGGTGGCAAAGTCCTACTGTGGCAACTAGCCCAAAAGTCAAGTAATTGAGTGGCAACATGCCTAGGCAAAGGAAAGAAAATAAACAGGAAAATGCAACATTAGACTCCTATTTTAGGGGCAAAGAGGATAAAAGCATGGAACAGGAGGAGGACTGTGAGGTCAGAAATCCTGCACCAAAAGCTCCAAATGAAAATATGAGCTGGTTACAGGCCACAGAGGACCTTAAGAAGGAGATAAGAGAAGTGGAGGAAAAATTGGGAAGAGAAATGATAAAGATGCAAGAAAAGTATGAAATGACAATTAATAGCCTGACTGAGGAAAATAACACCTTAAAAAATAGACTAACTCAAATGGCAAAAGAGGCTCAAAAAGGCAATGAGGAGAAGAATGCTTTAAAAACCTGAATTTGCCAGATGGAAAAAGAATCTCAAAAGCTCACTGAGGAGAATCATTCCTTCAGAATTAGACTGGAACAAATGGAAGCTAGTGACTTTATGAGAAATCAAGGTGTGTTAAGCAGATCCAAACAAATGAAAGAATAGAAGGCAATGTGAAATATCTCATGGGAAAAACCACTGACCTGGAAAATAGATCCAGGAGAGATAATCTAAAAATTATTGTACTACCTGAAAACCATGATCAAAGAAAGAATCTAGAAATCATCCTTCAAGAAATTCTCAAGGAAAATTGCCCTGATGTTTTAGAACCAGAAGGCAAAATAGGAGTTGAAAGAATCCACAGATCACCTCCTGAAAAAGATCCCAAAAAAGAAAACCCCTAGGAATATTGTAGCCAGGTTCCAGAATTCCCAGATCAAGGAGAGAATATTACAAGCAGCCAGGAAGAATCAATTTCAATATTGTGGAAACACAATCAGGATCTGGCAGCTTCTACACTGAGGGATCTAAGGGCATGGAATATGGTATTCCACAGGGCAAAGGACCTGGGGTTAAAACCAAGAATCACCTACCCAGCAAAACTGAGTATTTTGTTTCAGGGGAAAATATGATCATTCAGTGGAATCGAGGACTTTCAAGCATTCTTGAGGAAAAAACCAGAGTTGAATGGAAAATTTGACATTCAGATACAAGAAGCAAGAGATGCCTGAGAAGGTAAACAGGGAAATCACTATGAACTTATCAAAGTTGAACTATTTATATTCCTACAGGGAAAAACAATAACTGTAACTGATGAAACTTTTCTCAGTATGAAAATAGGTGAAGAAGGGTATATGGGCATTTGAATACATATGTGAATGTGTGTGTATATGTTTACAGGTATACATAGAGGGCACAGGTCGAATTTAATAGGGATGATACTTAAAAGGTGAGGTTAAGAGATGAGAGAGTAATGTGATGAGGGGTAATGGGGAGAGACAATGGGGTGAACTGTCTCGTGTAGAGGAGGCAGGGGAAGGTGGTTGCAGGGGAGGGGAGGAACAGGAAGGCAAAAAGGCAAAACCTTATTCTCATTGAATTTGGACCAGGGAGAGAATGACATGCATACTAAATAGGATGTCTCACCCTACAGGAGTGGGGGGGGAGGGGGATGGGGGAAGGTGGTGGAGGGGAGGGCAGGCTGGTGGGGGAGGGATATTGGGAGCACCCACTTTTGAAAAGGGACAGGATCAAGGTGGGGAGTGTACAAGGTGGAAGGTGGGATGGGAGGGAGGGAAATATAGTCAGTCTTTTACAATATATATTATGGTAATGTTTTGCATAGCTACACATGTACAGCATATACTGAGTTGCTTATCTTCCTTTTAAAATCAATTTTAAAAAATATATAAATACTGTGATTAATACTATTTTGCATATAATTGGGAGATAAGACATGCAGGCAACGGGGCTCGGGGATTCACCTCACCCTATTGGAAAAGTAGAAGGGGGTGTGGGAGAAGAGATGGGAGAGAGCAGATTGGATGAGGGAATATCCTGTATGACTGTTATTCTGGGGTGGTGGGTAGGGGAAAAATGCGGAAAAAATTGTAACTCAAAATCTGACGGAAATGAATGATGTAAACCAGAAGTTAATAAAGCATTTGGGGGGAAAGAGTTAATTGGAAACTAAATAATCTTATCCTAAAGAATGAGTGGATCAAAGAACAAATCATAGAAACAATAATTTTATTAAAGAGAATTACCATAATGAGAAAACATACCAACATTTATGGAATGCAGCCAAAGCAGTTCTTAGGGGAAATTTTATTTCTCTAAATGCTTACATCAATAAAATAGAAGTTGAAGGGGTGGCTAGGTGGCACAGTGAATAGAGCACTGGCCCTGGAGTCAGGAGAACCTGAGTTCAAATCCAGCCTCAGACACTTAACACAAAACTAGCCGTGTGACTTTGGGCAAGTCACTTAACCCCAATTGCCCTGCCTTCACCACTACAAAAAAAAAAATAGAGGTTGAACAGATCAATTAATTGGTTTATTGTTCAGTCATTTAGTCAAGTCTGACTCTTCATAACCCCCTTCTATCCTCCACTATCTCCTGAAGTCTGTCCAAGCTCATGTTTGTTGTTTTCATGCTATTATCTACTCATCTCATCCATTGCCATCTCTTTTATATTCCAATTTTAAAAATATTTTTATTTAAAGTTTTGAGTTCCAAATTCTATCCTCCTTTCTCCTCTCCCTAAAACAGTAAGCAATCACATATAGGTGATATATGTGCAATATATAAAACATTTCCATATCAGTCATTTTGCATAAGAAGACTCAAATAAAATTTTAAAAAAGAAAGAAAGTGAAAAATAGCATGCTTCAGTCTGTATTCAATGAATGTCAGTTCTTTCTCTGGAGGCTGAGAGCATACTTCATTGTTAGTCCTTTGGGACTGTCTTGGATCATTGTATGACTGAGAATAGCTAAGTTGTCCACAATTCTTATTCGAACAAGATTGCTGTTACTGTGTACAACATTCTCGTGGTTCTGCTCATTTCACTCTACATCAGTTCATGTAAGTCTTTCCAGGTTTTTCTGAAATCATCTTGCTTGTCATTTCTTATAGCACAATAATACTCCATTACATTCATATACCATAACTTGTTCAGCCATTCCCCAATTGATGGGCATCCCTTCCATTTCTAGTTCTTAGCCACTATAAAAAGAGCTTCTATAAATATTTTTGTACAGAGGTCCTTTTCCTTTTTTTATGTCTTTAGGATATAGACCCAGCAGGGGTATATCTGGATCAAACAGCGCACAGTTTTATAGTCCTTTGCGCATAGTTCCAAATTTCTGACATCCCCTTTTCCATTTGCCTTCAATCTTTCCCAGCATCAGGGTCTTTTTCAATGCGTTCCATTTTCTCATGATGTGGCCAAAACAACCTTCCAGTGAAGAATTTGAATTGATTTCTTTAAGTATTGACTGATTTGACTTCTTTCTATCTAAGGGACTATCATAAGTCTTCTCCAGCACCACAATTCAAAAGCATGGATTCTGCAGCACTCAGCTTTTCTTAGAGTCCAATTCTCAGAGCCAAACATTGCTACCACAGCTTTGACCATATGGACCTTTGTCAGCAAGGTGATGTGTCTACTTTTCAGTATGCTGTCCAGATATGCCATAGCTTCATGCAACTAAAAAAAAAAAAACTAGAAAAAGAACAAATTAAAAATCCCCATGTAAACACCAAATTGGAAATCCTGAAAGTCAAAGGAAAGATGAATAAAATTGAAAGAAAACCATTGAACTAAAAGATAAAACAATAAAATAGATAAGCCATTGGTCAATTTGATTTTTTTAAAAAGAAGAACTAAATTACCAAAATCAAATTCAAAAAATTAAAAGGGTGAATTCACCACCAATGAAGATGAAATTAAAGCAATTATTAAGAGCTAGTTTGCCCAATTAAATGCCAACAAATCTAATAACCTAAGCAAAATGGCTGAATATTTACAAAAATATTAGTTGCTCAGATTAGCAGAAGAAGAAATAGAATGCTTAAATGATTCTATCTTAATAAAAGAAATTGAACAAGCCATCAAAAAGCCCCCTAAGGAAAAAAAATCACCAGGATCATATGGATTCACAAGTGAATTCTACCAAAATTTTTAAAAATTTAATTCTAATACTATATAAACTATTTGGGAAAATAGGTAAAGAGGGAGTTCTACCCAATTATTTTTATAGCACAAATATGGTGCTGGTACCTAAAACTGGAATGCAAAATCTTTAAATAAAATACTAGCAAGGAAATTACAGTAATATATCACAAAAATCATACACTATGACCAAGTAAAATTTATACCAGGATTGCAGGACTGGTTCAATATTAGGAAATGATCAACATAATTGACATATCAATAACAAAAACAAAAATCATATGAGTATCTCAACAGATCCATAAAAAAGCTTTTGGCAAAATATAATGCTTATTTCTATTAAAAGCCCTAGAAAGCATAGGTATAAATGGAGCTTTCCTTAAAATGATAAGTAGTATCTATAAAAGACTATCAGGAAGCATGAGGATAAGCTAGAAGCCTTACCAATAATATCAAGGGTGAAGCAAAGATGCCCCTTATCACCACTACTATTCCATATTATACTATAAATGTTAGCTATAGCAATAAAAGAAGAAAAATAAATTAAAGGAATTAGAATAGGCAATGAGGCAGAATATAAGAAGATATACTTGGAGAATCCTAAAGAATCAACTAAAAAACTAGTTGAAATAATTAACTTTAGCAAAGTTTCAGGATATAAACTAAACCTAAATAAATCATCAGTATTTCTATATATTACCAAAAAAAAAAAAAGTCCATCAGCAAGAGATAGAAAGAGAAAGTCCATGTAAAATAACTATGGACAATAGGAAATACTTGGGAGTCTACCTAGAAAGACAAACCCAGAAACTATATGAGCAAAATTACAAAACTTCTGGGGCATCTAGGTGGTGCAGTGAATAGAGCACCAACCCTGAAGTCAGGAGGACCCTGAGTTCAAATCCAGCCTCAGACACTTAACACTTACTAGCCATGTGACCTTGGGCAAGTCACTTAACCCCAATTGCCCTGCTTTCACCACTACAAAAAAAAATTACAAAACTTTTTTCACACCAATAAAGTTAGATCTACACTTTTGGAAAATATTAATTGCTCATGGATAAGCAGAGCCAATATAATAAAAATAACAATTCTATCTAAATTAACTTACTTATTCAGTGCCATACCAAACTATCTAAAATATTTTATAGGGCTAGAAAAAATAATAACAAAATTCATCTGGAGAAACAAAAAGTCACAAATATCAAGGGAATCAACGGGGAAAAAAGGTGAAGGAAGGTAGTATAATTGTACCAGATATCAAACTGTTTTATAAGGTGGTAATCATCAGAACAATCTGGTACTGGCTAAGAAATAGAGTGGTGGACCAGTGTAATAGATTAGGTACACAACATGTTGTAGTAAATGACCATAGTAATCTAGTGTTTAGGAAACCTAAAGATCCAAGCTTTTGGGACAAAAACTCATTATTTGAGAAAAGCTACTGGGAAAACTGAAAAACAGTATGACACAAAGTAGGTATAGACTAAAATCACACATGGTATACTAAGATTAGGTCAAAATGATTTAGATATAAAGGTTGATACCATTAGCAAATTAGGAAAGTGTGGAATAGTTTTCCTGTGAGATCTTTGGATAAGGGCAGAATTTATGAGCAAAAAAGATACAGAGAGTATTGTAAGATGTAAAATGAATATAAAATTAAAATTTTATTTTTGCACAAATGAAACCTCATGCAATCAAAATCAGAAGGAAAGCAGAAGGTGGTGGGTGTCCATCAAGTTTCCTAAATAAAGGTCTCATTTCTCAAATATATAGAGAACTGTCAAATTCATAAGAGTATGACTTTAAGTCATTCCCCAATTGATAAATATTCAAAGGATATGAACAGGCAGTTCTCAGATGAAGAAATCAATGCTCTCTATAGTCATATGAAAAAATGCTGTAAATCACTATTGATTAGAAAAATGCAAATTAAAACAACTCGGAGGTGCCATCCCACATCTATAAGATTGGCTAATATGACAGAAAAGGAAAATGACAAATGCTTTCGGTGATGTGGGAAAACTGGGACACTAATGCATTGTTGGTGGAGCTGTGAAGTGATCCAACCTTTCTGGAGAGCAATTTAGAACTATTCCCAGTGGTTATAAAACTGTGCATACCCTTTGATCCAGCAAATGCCACTGTTGGGTCTGTCTCCCAAAGAGATTTTTTTTAAAAAGAAAAGGACCTATTTGTGCAAATATATTTATGGCAGCTCTTTTTGTGGTGGCAAAGAATTGGAAATCGAGGGGATGACCACCAACTGGGGAATGGCTGAACAGATTGTGGAATATGATTGTGATGGAACACTGTTATGCTATAAGAAATGACAAGCAGGATGGTCTCAGAAAAACCTGGAAGAAGTTATATGAACTGATGCATAGTAAAGTGCGCAGAAGCATAAGACCATTCTACACAATAACAGCAGCATCGTACAATAAAGAATCGTTAATGAATTAGCTGTTCTCAGCAATGTAATGGTCCAACACAGTTCCAAAGGCCTCCAGAGAAAGAACTGATGGTGCCTGCACACAGATTGAAACATATTTTTAACTTTATTAGGGGAGGGGGGAGGTTGAGTTTTCTTTCACAACATGACTAACATGCAAATGTTTTTCATGATTTCAACTGTATGATCTATATCAATTTGTCTTTTTAAGTGAGGGGGAAGGAGAATTTGGAACTTGAATTTTTTTTAAAAAGCTAACGTTAAAATTTTTTACATGTAATTGGAAAAATAAATAAATAATCTCACCTGGTGTGCCCATGTTCTGGATTCCTCCTCAACACCTCCCATCAACCAACCATAAAACCTGGAGCCCACCTATCTCACTGGCTTTCTGCTAGCCAGAGCAGTCCCTTAAGTCTAGGAGTCAATGTCCAGTCTGGGCATCATGTTGGTATATGCGCCCCCCCAGATAATCTGTCTTTTTTGATGGGGACCTTCTATTCCTCCACTGAACAGAGTAAGTTTTCCAGACTGCCAGACACCAGAATGGGATGAGTGAAAGAAGTATTTCTGATCAGAGCAAACTTTCTACTTTTGTATCTGGAAAAAGGCAGGAATTAGAACCTACTCCACCCCCAATCCCCCAACATGCCTCTCCAGGAATGGATGCCATTTACAAAGTGGTCTTCTATCTGATGAACCTACCAGATCTGGGACAGGAGAAAGCCTTATTGGCCTTTGGACCCTCTGTTAGCCAGTCATCGAGGAGTTAAGCTCACACTGAGTGACTGACTTGGGGCCAAGTCTATGGGAGGGTAGGGTAGTCCCTGGTCTGTCCTGGAGTCTACCAGAATTCTGCCCTCCCAGTCCTAGCCTTGCCCTCTCCCAGCATCCTCCTCAGGCTGGTTCCCTTGATATTCCCCTTCTTTCTGGATGAGGCTGGAACCAAACCTGCAGGTGATGTCATTGGGAATCAATACAGCATTGCCTGCCACGTTCACAGCCCCTCCTGAAAGGCAGCGGGAACATCTCCTTAATGACAGCCTGCAGAAGCAGCCCAAGCCTCCCAGCTGCCACATCAGCAAGAGGGGCCAGAGAAGGGGCGGGGTGGGACTGGGGAAGGGTTTGCCATTGGAATTTCTCCACCAGGCCAGACAGACTCTGATGGTTGAGCCCACACCCTAAGCTGTGGCTGGAAGCACTTGGTTTTATTTGCTTTGGAAGCCTTCAAATCTCCAAAAAGGAAATTGCTTCTCAGTCCACCTTGAGGCAGGTCTGAGAGTCTAGCACAGAGGCCCCAGGTGCTGGGGAGGACAGGCAGGCCCCAGAATGAGGGCTCCTGCCCCCAGCAGAGACACCCAACCACACGACCACACAGGATGCCAGCATCATCACTTTTCTTTTCGATTTTTAAAACATTTTATTTAACATTTTGAGTTCCAAATTCTGTCCCCCCCACTCCCCTCCCCTCCCTTCCCCCCTTCCTGAGATGAAAAGCAATCAGATACAGGTTAGACAGGTGCAACCCCATCTTTACTTTCAGAAGCATTTTACTCAGAATGACTCAGGACTGGATCCAGAAATATTCAGAGTATCTGGGGTCCAAACAGAAGGACCTGGGGAAAAGGTATGCAGGAATCAAGGAGTCAGAGTCATGGACATGTGATAGCTAGGCTTTGTGAGCAAGGGCCTGTGATGCTGTGAAAGCCCTGCCCCTCACTCCCAAAACCCCCAATCCCACCCCCAGCCCAGCAGCAGCTGGGAGGGGGAGGGTTTATGGATAGAGAGGAGCCAAGATGCAGCCCCCCCACTATCCTCTATCTCCCAGGGCAGCATGGCCTGGAGGTCTGGGCCAGCTTATCTCCCAACTTTGGGTCTGGAGTGACTCCCTCCACTGTCCTTCCCTAGCCCTGCCACTTGAACCTCAGCATATTCTAATTATGCCCAGACGGAGGAGGAGACTTTCCAGTCCAAATTCAGCACTGCGTCTCTGCCCTACCCGTCTTATAGAGGAGGAAAATCAGGGAGAGAGAGACAGTGATTGGCCTAAACGGTGGCAATTCTGGAACTAGAACCCACGTTCTCTGACTCCCCGTTTCACATCAGTCTCTTTCCCCCTACAGTCTGGGACAGAAAAACTGGAAGGAGGGGCTAAATGTTGCTCTGGGGAAGATTTCTGGGTTACCTTATTTTTCCATTTGATTTTATTTTCTTGTCTTTGCTCCTTATTCCATTTTCATACTATTCTAAACCGTGGTTCCCGTGGTTAAATCCTCCTTTCACTGTGCTGCTGGTAGGGGCCTCCCCCTCCCCCAATTGAGGCACACAGCGGAGGAAAGACCCTGGAAATGATGCAGGGAAGAGAAAAGGCAGAGACTGGGCAGAGGAGGGTTGTGGAGGAGGGACACAGTCAGAGGCTGCCTGCCTGGGGTTCTTTCTTCAAAGCTCTTCTTCAAAGCCTTCATCTGCATGAACAGAAAGACAAGTCCCAGAACAGGGTTACAAGGGGAGCTAGAGGGAGGCAGGCAGATGAGGGAGGCTCTGGTTTCATTTATAGTAAGGGTGCCAGTGAGGACGTGGCTCAGTTCCTCCACTCACATCTCAGCCCTCTGTTCATTGAGCAAGGATCTCACACACAGAGTACCAGCACTTAGTGTAGAGGCTTTAAAAATTTGGTGACTTTTTTTAAACCACTGAACTAACAGTTTTCAGCAAACAGAAATCTCTTTTCGTTCCCCTCCATCTCCCGATTGAAAAATAAAACAGAACAAAGAGCTTGGGACAAAGAGGCATAGTCAGTAAAGCAGATTCTTGCATTGGCCACATCTCTTTCCATGCCCACTCCCACCCCCATTATGTGTCTCCAGCCACCTCCCAGGGGCCTTACCCCCCTCCCAGGAGGCCGGGAGCATGCTTCAGCACAAGTCCTGTGGAATCGTGGCTGCACATTGTGTTGATCAGCGTCCCCAAGTCTTTAAATTTGTCTTGAAACAATTGCCATCATTTTATACATTGTTCTCTGGTTCTGCTCACCCCCCCTCTGCATCAGTTCATACAAGTCTTCTTCCTCCCCTTCATCTTTTCTTCCAGCACTAGAGAATTCCATCATATTCAGGTATCATAACCTGTTCAGACTTTTCCTGATCGATGGGTACTCCCTTCATTTCCAGTTCTTTGCCACCACAAATAGAGCTGCTACCAATATTCAGTGCCTGTGGGTCCTTTTCCTTTCTTTGATCTCCTTGGAGGCACAGGACTAGCAGTCAGCTTCTCTTTCTAACTCCTGTATTCTCCTGGTGGTCCAAGGGGGCTGCCTATTCTTAGCATCATCATCTAAGAACAGTAAGAAGGACAAAGGAGATTGACATGTGGCACCCTGCACCTATAAAGACTTATGTGTGATTGGAAATGAAGGTGGACTAGTCACAGGGGAAGGGCTAGGGATAGCATACAGACAGATGGGGAGTCTGCGTCCTTGGAATTGGAGCCATTCAGATCCAGATCCAGAGGGTAGCCTGCAGGCCACACAGACCATGGTTACATTCTTGCTGGACATACAATGGCATTGGTGGGCTGCCATCTTCACTGGGGAAGCTGAGCCCATATAATGATCCCTAGTCAGTGGAGGCAGGCCTCGGATGAAAGCAGCCAGAACTTTTCTATTAATGGGTTTTCACCATAGTTAGCTCAGCCCCTGTGTACCTAGGCAGCTAGACAGGAACTTCCTTCTCTCCCACTCCCATCTTACCTGGAGCCCTTATTTCCAATCTCCAAAAGCTCTGTCACATCCCCTGGGCTTTCCTTGGTTTTTCAGCCCATGATTGATTCTTCCATATAACACTATAACAGCCCACAACCCCTGGGCAACCAGAAGTCCATGGCCCACCTGGAGATAAGCCACTGGGCACTCAGGCCATCACTGGCATTAGCATTCAGAGCCTGTTTAGGTTGACACCAATACTGAGAGCCCAGGGTTATCTCCCCACTCCACACAGTGTGAAGATGGCCCTGGAAAAGGTTCCCTAATAGCTCCTTTTAAACGAGTCTTGGAAAAATCCGAAGAAAAGACTGCGCATACTAGGAAGATATCCTCGAGACAGAAAACAACTTCATACCAAGTACCACTTCATCCCTAAGGGGAGCCACTCTCTGAAGGGGGCTCCCAGGGGATGGGGCTGCCCAGACCTTGGTAGGGCCCAAGGTTTCATGGGACCACAATGTCCAGCCTGGCAGCCCTTGGCTTCTTACTCATTTTCCAGCCTCCAAATGAAAGTCCTCAAGTGGAAGGTGGAAAAGTAAACCCACTTCCCGGCCCCATTTGTGGGCGGCCTGTGCAAGGCTTTGCTCCCTCTAAGTAGATTGCTTGACTTGGCCACAGGCCCTGCTTTGGCTGGAACCCTCACTGTAGCTCTTGGCCTGTTTCCAAACCGCTGGTAGGAGAGGCTGAGCCCAGCAGGAACCTCTTACCTTCATCTGGCCTTCTCTTTCTCAGAGGCCCCAACGCTAACAAAATGTGGAAACTAATTTCTTGATAATTAATTTTTATCATGTCTTTCCTTCTCTCCTTTTCAAAATCTACTTTGCCTCCCGTGGAAGCATCAACCCTATGGGAATCAGCCCCAAGATACTTCACTTTGTCTGCTAAAAGATACTCTAAGTGCCAAAAGGAGGCCCGGACTGGCCCAGAGCATCCTGCAGTGCTCAGAAGGAAAGGTCCATCCCCATCACTGGGGGCGGGGTGGGATGGGGCCTCTCCTAGGAAGCAGCATCCTCCCCATTCAAGCCAAGCCCGCCCTATCTCAAGTGACTGGATCCCTCCCTCCCTCCCTCCCAGAGACAAGCCCACATCTGTTTCTGCTTTAGTTTCTATGACTGGCCCCTGATGAGGGAAACAGCCTTCAGGCTCTGGCACATATTTTTCCTCTTTCTGAGCCCCCTCCCTGCATTGTAATGTTTCCATTTGTTCATTTTTTAAAACTCCAGTTGGAATTGCTGCTGTTAGGGGAGCCCTCACCCATTCATTCCCTGTTCTTCCTTAAAAGCCACCTTTGTAAAGGCATGACCATCTCTGCTGGGAAGGCAGGACTGCTTGTTGTTAGTTGGTCACGTGCCGGCATACAGTTGGTGCTTAATAAGGAAGGGTTCATTGGACTGAACTGAGGCTTAAATGTTCAGGAGTCTCTTCCTCGAAGCTACCCCTGTTTTGTGGAGGCTAAGTATCATGCCTACTGATGATGGGGTTCTGAGGCACTGCTTCCCAGGACTGGGCTCAGGGCCCAACCACAGAGTGCAGCCAATGGCTTTGGAGATAGTTCGGCTGAGCTGCAGAGGCCCATGAACTGTTCTGAGATCTGCCACCAGGCCTATGCTCCTTGAGTACTGCGTGAGGCCCCAGCATCTCCCTGGCGCTAACTAAGCCTGACATCCAGGAGGCAGAAGGGGGTCTGGAGCCTGGACCAAGGTGAGAAGCACATGGCATCCAGAAAACTATAGGGCTCCCTTCTGCCCTTATCTGAAGGTCAGCAGGCACATCACCACATGGGCACGTGACGGGCATCCTCCTCCTACTGGCCTAGCACCGAGGACCCATCAACCATCTTAGCTGAAGGTCCTCTTGAAATGCATACGAGTCCTTTGGTCCAGGAACCGGGGAAAAGGCTCCTTCAGCAAGACAAAGGAGTCTCCTCATTGCCAGTACTTCCCCTCCAGAGGGTCTCCTTCTGCTTCTCAGGCACAAAGTTCATGCCCCTCAGACCCACTGCCATAAAGACAAACCAAATAGAGACACAAGACCTCTGAAACAGGGGGAGCCTTGGAGAGGCAGCAACGTGAGGAGTGTGGGGTTCTGTCTCACACAATACCAGAACCATGCTACGATAAGGCCAGGACAGTACACAGGAAAGCTTCACTGCAATGACCCCACCCCAGCCTGCTCTGAGCTGCCTTAACTGCTTCATCATTACACAGAGCTGCTCCCAACTGTGTGTGTGTGTGTCCGTGCTCGCCTCAGTCGGAGGAACTCCCCAACATTGCGTGTTCCCTCTCTTCTACAGAACAGCAATCATTAGCATTACGATCCTCATCTTCCAGTTGAGAAAACAAGGCAAGCAGAGTTGAGATAACTTGCCTCGGGTCACACAGGGTCTGAGGCAGGATTTGAACTCAAGTACTCGAGCCACTGTACCACTTAGCTGCCTCAGTTTTTCTTTCTCTATACCAGCTCCCATGGACCTCATTCTTATCTCCATGAAGATGATTAACCTCTTGTCATCATTTTTCCAAAACTCTACCTCTTCCTAAATTCTGTTTCTGTTGAGAGCCCCACTGTGGTCCTCCCAGTCCCCCAAACTCATAAGTTCACCCATCATCCTTGACCTTTTCTTCTCGGTCACCCCACCATGTCCAATCAGGTGCCAGTTCTTATCATTTCTACCTCCCCAACATTTCTCATCCATCACTGTATCTCCACTCACATCTATTGCCCCAGTTCAAGTTCTCAGTCACCTTCAACCTGAACTGTTGTACTGCCCTCCTCAGCAATCTCCCTGCTCTGTCCAGTCTCCCCTTCCTCCAACCTATCTTTCACTTGGCTGCCAAAGTGATTTTCCTAAAGCATAGGTCTGACCACGTCACTACCCTCCTCAAGCTCCAGTGGTTTCCTCTTGTCCTCTGGGATCAAAGAACAACTCATCCATCAACACCAATAGTCTTTCCCCTCCTGGATCCCAACCTACCTTTGCAGATTTCTTGTATGTTGCTCACAGAATCACAGAGGCTGAGAGCTGGAGAAGACATCAACAGTCAACTTGTGCACAAGAGAAACCCCCACAATGACCTTCAGGTCTCCACTTGAAGACCTCCCTGGAGCATGGACACGAATCCGGATGGCTCTCGTCCACAGGGAGTTTATCCTAACACCTAGCTTTAATTGGCCTCTTTGTGACTTCCACCCTACTTTGGTCTCCTGGTGCACTACAGTACAAAGCTAATTTCTCCTCCACATGCCAGCCCATTAATTACTTGAAGACAGCTTTCATGTTCCTCCTGAACATTTTCTTCCCCAAGTTAAACATGCCCAACTACTTCAACTGAGCCCCAAAGCCTTTCCCCATCCTGTTTGTCCTCTCTATATAATTTACAATTTATCAAAGTCTTCTTAAAATATAGTGTCCAGAATTGAGCACAGGACTCCACATGAATTATCACTCCACATGAATTATCACTTCCCCCTTCCTGGAAGGCAGTCATCTCAAAAAAGACCCAAGATTCATTACCAAAATATATTTTGTTTCAATCAGCCACAATCTGCTTTCTTTTCCTCTCATCAAGTTGAGAAAAAATAAAAACCCCATTACAAACATTCCTAGTCAATTAATTCAATCATCAATAGTCAATTAAATTCCTACATTGGCCATGTCCAAATATACAAGTATTTATCTCTTTCACTCTGAATCTTTCTCTTCTCTATCCAAGGGTAGGAACCATGTTTCACCATTAGTTCCCAGAAATCCTGACTGGTCATTACATTGATCAGAGTTCCTAATTCTTTCAAAATTGTTTGTCTTTATAATATCTTTATTGCATAAATTGTTCTGATTCTGTTTATTGCACTCTGCATCACTTTTCCCAGTTTTCTACTCTTGGGAAACACAAGTCTTCCCAGGCGTCTATGAAACCATCCCCTTCATCATTTCTTATAGCACAATAGCATTCCATCACATTCATATGCCATAATTTGTTCTTCCATTCCCCAATTTATGAGCACCCTTCATATTCTCATTCCTTGCCACCTCAAAAAAGCTACATTTTGTACATCCTTAGAGTTTGTTTTGCTGAAGAAGTGAACAGGGCACCCTGAAGAAAGGCCAGAGGAAGTCTTATGCCAAGCAAGTCAAACCACTGCCACTAGCCTGACCCTTGTTTGCCCTCAGACCCTGGCAGAAGGAGCTCAGGACCTTGAGCCCTAGAAACTTGAGAACAAGGCTACCAGCCCACCACACCCATGGAGATGCAGCCTGGCTACTAAAGACCCAGGAAAGAAAGTTCTGGTCACCAGGGCTCTTTGAATGGCTGTCAAATGGCTCAGCATCAGAAACTGATAGGATTTTATCAGTGGAAATAATATTCAGGGAGAGACCAGGCCATCCACTTTGTGGCTGTTTCCCCAATGCCCCTGGGAGCTTTCCATCTGGCTCCATCAGATTGAAGGCCAAAGTCTCCCTGTAGGTTGTCTCCCTCACCAGAATGGACTGCTCTGTGTATATCTCCCTATCTCCCTATCCATCTCTGTATAATCAATCATACACATGTATTTAGTGCCTTAAGGCTTGCAAGAAGCTTTACAAATACTATCTCATTATATCCTCACACCAACCATAGGAGGAAGGTGCTATTATTATCCCCATTATACAAATGCAGAAACTGAATTGGAGAGATTAAGTGACTTGCCCAAGGTCACATGGCTGGCAAGTGTCTGAGGTCACATTTGAACTCAGAACTTCCTGACTCCAGTCATAGTGATTCAGACAAATAGTCTCCAGGTCTGTCTGTTGGTCAGTTCACCTATCTATACATCCACCCTTCTATCCCTCCATCCATCTCTCCATCCCTTATCCATCCATCCATCCATCCATCCATTTATCCATTCATCCATCTACCCATCCATCCATCCATTTATTCATCTATCCATTATCATTCTATCATCCATCCATCCATTTATTCATCTATCCATTATCATTCTATCCATCCATCCATCCATCCATCCATCCATCCATTTATCCATCAGTCTCAAAATGAGATCATGGTAGTCTGGCCTGATTGCTCTTGATAAAGTCAGGTTGGCTCTTTGCAGTCACCACTCTCCATTCTACATGTTAATCAACTATGAGCCCACCTAGAATTCCCTTTTCGTAGCAGTCAAGTTCACTGGCCTGTGACTCACAGACTCTGCTCACTTTCATTCATTTTGGGACCTGGTCAAATGAAGCTTTGCGATACTCTTCACCCATGACGTGCCAGTTCCTCTTTTGGGGATTTTGCATACCTCGGATGCTGTCCCTTTTTGATCCACTTCTTGGAATCTTTACTTTCATTCCAAACTTAACTCTAAAAATCATCTTCTACAGGAGGCCTTTCCTGATGCCTCCATTTTCCCCAAAATATTAGTTATTTACTTTATGTATAACTCCATATCTCTGTATTTCCCTGTTGGCATTAGAACCACACCAGAATGCATGCTCCTTGATTGCAGGGACTCGTTTGGGTTAGGGCTAGAGATGGGACTCAGGACCCTGCCATCTTCTTCTCTAAAGAGCCATGAGGCCACCGATAGGTGTGAGAAGATCAAGACTGCTGGTTTTACTTTATGTATTTAAGCCTCTGTGGTCTTGTCAAGTCCATCAGCCGATCTCAGACCAGCCTCAGTTCCCTCCTTCATTCAAACAAGACAAGCTAAGCACCCATGTGTGGAAGTCATTGGATTAAACCAGCCTTTCTCTAAACTCTCCAAGAACTTGTCAGATGGGGAGACACTCCATGGACACACTGTTTCTGTCAGTGGGAAGGGACTGATCCAGGAGCAATGGGTGGAAGACCCAGAGACGTGTCTTTGCTCCTGAGGTAAAGAAAAGCTTTCTCTTCATAAGAGCTGCCTGTCCTAAGGCATATTGGGCTTCTGGGCTGTGGCTCCCTGGAGACCTTCCACCAGAGGGGACCCTCCCTAGCTGGGGTGTTGCAGAAAAGGATCTCAGCCCTGATTCTTCTTCCTCACCTCTGAGGTTCCACGCTTCGGTAGCTCCAAGACTTGGGTTTGACCTCAGCTCTGTCAGACTTCTCTGCCCAGGCTAGCTTCTGTTTCTTCCGCTGTTGAAAGGGAACAGTGTTAATTGTCCTTCTGACCCCTTATGCTTGTCATGAGGTCTGCAGGCAGTTGTGAGTACCTGGCTATGTACAGACCCAGACAAATGCATGGGATGGTTACTGTAAGCCACTGTCTCAGAAGAGGGCAGGTCATTTCAGCCCTGGATGAAGAAGGCTGGCTGAGGTGTACTTGTCACCATACACCGACCCTTCTTCCCAAAGCCTTCCAGGGCCCCCCAGCTTCATTGTCATCTTCTCTCACCTTTGGTCAGGAGCTTTGTCAGTCAATCAGTTCACAAGAATTGGTTAACTGATTCCTCTATGCCCAGCACCATGCTGAGTTCTGGGGGTGCCAAGACAAAAGAAAAGACCTTAACCCTTCAGTTTTAGGAGTTTTTATTCTAAGAGGAAGACAAAACATAAAAGGGGGGGGGGGTGAAGACAGGGAGGGGAAGGGACTTGGGCTCAGCTCAAAGGCTGGTGGAGAGGCTCAGGGCAGTGCAAGCCTGGTGAGCCATGAAGGGACAGCTGCTTGGCTGTTCTGGGAAGGAGAGGGTGGTGCTGGTATACTTTTGGGGGTTAGTCCCAGAGCTGGAGGTGACCCACGTGGGTGGGGGAGCACTCCAGAAAGGTTGGGCCTTGTGTTCAGATGGCCAGCTGTCTCTTCATGGGGATCATGACCATCCCCTGTGCCTCATCACACCCCCCCTTTGGGGCCATGTCCTTCTAGTTTCTGGTGACTTGGAGGGGGTGAGCCCAGAGGCTGATCTGGGGCAATGAGCATCTTGTCCTTTCCTGGACCTGCTAATTGGGGTCATTTGATTGAATAGTCTTTTCTCAGCCTTGACTGTGACTTTTGTTTCAAGGCCTGCTTGGACTCCAGTCCATCTGACCACAGATATGTTCGTCCTAAGTTGCCAGAAATCCTCCTTTAACCCTGGCCATCTCTTGCTTTTGGGGGACTATACCTGAAAACCTTAACCCTCCTAAGCCTCACACACTCTGTGTTTTCAGAGTCCTTGCTTTCAGGTTTTGCCTGTGTTGGTTGGAGAAAAAGCAAGTCTATGTTGTGGCCAGGACAGAAGCCTCTTCTGCAGGGCTATCCTGCCCAGACCATCCCCTAAACCAGATGGCTCCTCCCAGAGATATAGAGCCTCCTGCCTCAACTGAAGTCCACTCACACTTCTGGCCCCATGACCCAGATTTTAATTAATGAGAAAAAATGTGTGGTCTCCAACTGTGCCCAAGTTCACACGGATTCACAGATCATCTGTTTCTACAAACAGCTTAAACTCTGTTGTTAGACTTGTTGGAGGGTCTAGGCTTCCCTCCCTGGCCTTTGGCACACAGTGGCTTCTTCCCATCCTCCTCCTCTCTCCCAGTGGGCATTTGCTGCAGGTGAGCTACAGTCTGAGGGTGGCATGACTGCCACATCCGCAGCTGCTTCTGTCCAGTCTGTCCTGCTGTTGGGTTCTTACCAAGCCCAGCATCTACTACCCTTCTTCTTGAGGGAAACCCCACCAACGGCTTTGCTGCCTCCTTCCTTCCTCAAACTGGGCTGGAGTCTTCCAATGTCCTTCCCTGCCCCGCCCCTCCACATTGAAGTCCCTGTGACTCTGAAGACCCATTGCCCTGGTTCGGGGATTGTCTCAAGTTCTTCAGAGAAATCTCTCACCTCTTCATCCTCGAGAAGCTTCCATTCCCTCCAGAAGGGTCAGTGTGCTCTTCAGGAGCACCACAGGTGTCCCAGGAAATTTCCTATTCCTTCTCATCTTTCAGTGGACAATAAAACCAACTGCACCAACTTCATTCTTTGTGCTGGGGGCACCATCCTCCCTCCCGACTTGAGAGTTGTCCTTGGCTCCTCACGCTCTCTCATGCCCCAGGCCCAATTAGTGGCCAAATCTTGTCCTTCCCACAGCATCTCATCAAGCACCTTTCCCCTTCTCTCCATTCACATGGCCAAGCCCCCTCTCAGCCCTCACCTGAAGTATTATTCTTCCTGCCTCCAACCCATCTTTCTTTCATCTGCCAAAAGAATATTCTTGAAGCCCAGGTCTGACTGAGTCACTCAATAAACTCTGACTCTATTATTGCTAAAATAAAATACAAACTCCTCTGTTTGGTATTTAAAACCCTTCACACCTTGTTTCTAACCTACCTTTCCACCCTTATGATATGTTATTCCCTTCCACACACTCTGGTACAGCCTTCTTCCCCATCTTCACACAGGACATTCCATGCCCATCAACCTGTCTTTTCACAAATCTGGAATCCCCAGCCTCCTCTCCTCCAACTCCCAGAATCCTTAATTTCCTTCAAAGTGCAGCCCACAGACCACCCTCTTCATCGGGCTTATTCTCATCCTCCCCCTTCCCAGCCTCCTCCATCAAGAAAATCTACTTGTTTTTTATTCATGTTATGTATTCATATACATATGTATAGAGCACAACACTTTGCACATAATAAAGACACAATAAATGCTTCATTCATTCGTGTGTGTGTGCATATGTATGTATATATATATACATACATATATATATATATATATAGAGAGAGAGAGAGAGAGAGAGAGAGAGAGAGAGAGAGGCGGATTTATACACACACACACACACACACACACACACACACACAATCTCTCTTCATAAAGATGTAAAATCCTTGAAGTGAGGAAGTGTTTCATCCTACGGATTTGGGTCCCCAGCACTCAGTAACCTGCCTGGTATGTAGCAGGTGCTTAATATATGCTCAATTTATTGTTTCTCTAGGAAGAACCCTTAAGCCATCCTTCCATTAAATGACAACTTTCTTTTGTCTTCTGGTTTTATCTACAGTAAGAATCAATGTGGTTCAGCTCTTCTGAGGATATATCAACCCGTTGGTCATTGGACCAAGGTCCTAGATTTTGAGTGCCAACAGCAAAGTCCATGGCCATGAATACCAGATGGTTTGGAGCACCACTGCCTCCCTTCCTGAAGGTTCACCTCCTCCCCCAGGGCACTCCCTTCCCTTTGTTTCACAGGTTGCTGTGGGCAAAGAAACGAAGCACTGGGGTCCAGCCCTCAGCCCCATCTTGGACTCGGTACCTACAATTCCCTTTCTCTTTGGCTCATTGTGTTGAACTCTGGATGGAAGGAGGTAGCTCCTGCCTAGATTTTCAGGGATCCCAGGAACCCAGAAGATCTCGAGTAGCCTTTATCCTGCCCCTCGCTCCCCACCAAAGATGCTGAGTTTGTACTTTCACAATTCTTTGCTCCTCACCATTATTGTATGAATGCATTTAAACAGAAGAATCCAAGGCTTGTAAAAGTCATGTGACTTGGCTAGAGGCACAGACCTAATTTATCAGGGTGAGATTTGACCTCAGGTCCTCTTGCCTCCAAAGCTAGTTCTCTTGCTGCCACATCATGCTAAAAAAAAATAAATAAATAAAAGAAAGGCAAGAACTCCTCACACTGGCCTAAAAACTGTCAATGGGATTCCCCTCTCTCTTCAGGAAGTCCTCATTTCTTCCAAGGTCCTAAAGCCCTCTACACTCCCTTCTGAAGGAAATGGAAGTTGGGATTACCAGTAACTAGGTCACCCCTTGGGGTTCTGGAGTTGCTCTTTCAACCCACACAGATATGTCACAACTCTGGGGGTTCCTTTCCACTGGTCCCACCATCTGGACCACACTGTGGTCTGACTAGTGCACTCCTATGGCTCCCATGGCCTTCAGGATCTGTTTGGCATCAGAAGCCTGGCACACCCTGGCTTCTTCCAACTGTGGAGGGAATTATGGTTTTTATAATAATCGCTGTGATGTGTGTAATGAATATACAAATAGATTAGATTCTTCAGAATCCCCTTTCCCAGCTTGCCAGTCAGACTCACAATGAAGCTTGGACTGGCCCCCTTCTGCCTGAATCTCTGAAGAGAATCAAATCCAAGACTGGAGAACCAGTTCCCATCACAGAAGTCTGGTCCTGTGACCCACCAAGTGAGCAGCTGTGAGGACCCCCAAGGGTTGGAGCCACATTGCTCCAGAACTGTTGTATTGGCTTCCATTTGTGGGTTTATAGGAAAACCCTGGCCCTGGGAATGACTGTATACAACCTCTGTCTTCACTTCACAAGGCAGAATTCTGATCAGATGAATTCCCAACTTGCAAATCTGTTCCTCATAGTGGGACTAATCAAACAGCTACCTGATGGCTTTGTCTTTGGCGGGCTGTTTCATCGTTCTCAGGTTAGAGACTGGCTCAGTAAAATCCTATTAACACTATCTTTCCTGTCTTCTTGCACCAGACTTCTCTGATCCATGTGGTTGATGCAGTGGGTAGAATACTGGGTCTGGAGTCAGGAA
Source organism: Gymnobelideus leadbeateri (assembly GCA_011680675.1). Taxonomy (NCBI): domain Eukaryota; kingdom Metazoa; phylum Chordata; class Mammalia; order Diprotodontia; family Petauridae; genus Gymnobelideus; species Gymnobelideus leadbeateri. The sequence goes on from WOXC01006711.1 coordinate 168,632, forward strand.
GACCTGAGTTCAAAGCCAGCTTCAGACATTTATTAGCTGCCTGCCTCAGTTTCCACAGATGTGAAATGGGGATAACGGTACCTACTTCACTGGATTTTTATGAGGCCAAATAAGCTCACATTCGGAAGGTGCTTGGCCCAGTGCCTCGCACATCTCCAGACTCCATGCTTTTGCATCAGCTCTCAAAGGATCTCCCTTCACATCTCTGTCTCCTGGCTTCCCTGGCTTTCTCAAAGACATCTCAAATTCCACCTTTTAGGGTGGCCTTCCCTGCCCTTTCCTCCATGCCTCTATGTTATAGTGCCTCCATAATGCAGGGACAGTGTTTTTACCCTTCTTTGCATCTTCTTTCAGTGCCTAGCCCATTTATAGTAAGTACTCAACACATGCTTGTTGACTGACTGGCTAAGAGAATAAATCCCCAGCTTCTGATCTCCCACATCCTGACTTTAGATCCTTGCTGACGCTCCTCTCAACAGGAACATAATCATTTTACTCCAAGAGAGCCATTTACTGCTCAGAAAATTCCCTCTTCTCACTAGAAATCTAGATTCTGGGACCAAAGCTGCCTAGGACCCAAGAGTGTGCCCACGCAAGTGGACACACATGCACACACACACACACACACACACACACACACACACACACACCCCTTTCAACTAGGAAGCCGTCACCTAGCAACAAACCAAGAAAACTAACCAGTTCATCCTGAAGGCAACTCTATTCATGGAGTCTTAATCAGGAGGTATTTTTGGTCCTCCCAACAAGGCTCCACTAGATGTGTCCACACCCTCTCTAGAGAGATGCTCTCAAAGACCCAAATAAAGGCTTGACACCCTATAAACTCATCAAAGGAATCAAGAAACACTCCAGTTGGCCCTTTGTATCCCTGGTTTTGATCCATCTTTTCTACATATAGTCTCCTCTTCAAAAGCTGATGCCATGGGATATCACAAATCATGAACTAGGAAAGCAAAGCTATGGGTGACCAGAAAGACCATGGAGAGCACAAGGCAGGCACAATGTTTCAGGGGACCAGAAGGACCAGAGAGAGGGCAGGGCAGGTACAATGTTACAGGGGACCAGAAGGACCATGGAAAGCACAGGGCAAGTACAAGGTTACAGGGGGCTAGAAAAACCAGAGAGAGGGCAGGGCAGGCACAAGGTTACAGGGGACCAGAAGGACCAGAGAGAGGGCAGGGCAGGCACAAGTGGACTGTGGCATGTGTCTAACAGGGACCTGGGCAAAGAAGACAAGGAAGAGATGTTGTCTGTCCAAAAAAGGCGCTCTGGTCTATCAGGCTGTCCATCTGTCAGCCTGCTTCCTTTCCTGGTTCGGTTCCCTTATCCAACACAGGTTTTCCTTTGAGGGCTGACATTTGCCTATCTTTTCCTTGAATGTCAGGTGCCAAATGCCAGGTCTTTAGCCTGTTTAGAGCTGCTACATGGCCAACCTAACCCAGCTGCTCCCACCTTGGGACCATCCCCAAAACCCTTGATTGTATGCATAGCCCAATCATCAGAGAGAGGATACACAGGTCCAAAATGGAAGGGTGGAGATTTGAAAGAGAGTTTTAATTGGATGACCCATCCAATGGGGCATTTGGAAGATTTGTCCCATGTCCTATCTGGACATGTTCCCCCTATTAATTGGGGGAAAGGACATGGGACTGTTTTCATATTCATACACAATATGTACACTGTTCATGAATAAGCCTGTTAATATGTATTGTGAGTTCCAGTTTTCAGATTTTGTTTCCTGGGCCCCATGGGGACAGGAAGGTCACCAAGAGACCCTGACTTTAGTAGGACTAGAGACATCAGTTAGATCCTTCAGGGAACCAGAATTGGGGCTGCAGATCAGTGGGCCTGAGAGCCTTCACCCACCAGCTGGGAGAAGGACTGCCTCCCTCCAGGATAGCCAGGACCATCCAACCAGGGAGCAGGCTGCAGGATGGCCCAGGGTGATAGGGCAGGTGGAGATAAGAACATATGGAGGTAAATGGGGTGGTGCCTGAAGTTCTGACTGGGGTACTGTGGACCATCTCTCTGGGTTGGATGCCTAGGACAAGGCTGTATGCAAATGTGAGGGTTCCCTTCCTATCTCTGACTATTAAGATCCCCTTTTGGTCTCCCCTCTCAAAGACTCCTACCGGGATCTCCCTTCCAAAAGTGACCCCTTCCTTACTCATCAGATTTCTTCTCTGGACAGGACAGTGTGAGTTCCAAGCGCCTCTTGTCTCATTGGCAATCAGGAACTGCCTCGGGGCCCCTTGTTGCCTGTGGGGGATGAGGAGGTGCTGAGGGCCACAGTTCAGGTGCCGCAGCTGATGGCTGGTTGGGGTGGGGGTGGGGGGGCTCCATTGGTTCACATTCCCCATGCACAAGATCATGCCTGAATCGTGCTCTCTCTAAAAGTACATTAAGTGCCAGCTTGCTTCTTCCCAGCAGCAGCCTGTGTGCTTCTCCCTCTTAGAATAAGCTGCTAAGCGGTAAGTCATTTCTCTCCCTGCCTCGGGTCTCTTCAGTCCCTCCTGAGAATACAACCTAAGGCTGGCCCTTAGGGTAGGGGAGTGAGCGGCTGTTAACACTTCCTCTCTAAACATTTATTAAAAAGTCACAGTGTGAGCTGGAAGGAGTTTCTACAGCCTCAACATTGAAGACATCCTCATTTGAGCATAGCTAAGAAGTGGTGTTCAGTGTCTGCCCAAAGCCCTCCAGGGAGGAGCAACATCGCCTGGCCAGGCAGCCAGAACCATTTGGAGTTCATTCTGATTGTCAGAAAGTCTGTCATGTCAACAGCATCCCTCATCTATTTCCATCTATTGCTCCTACTCATGGAGCAGGCGTGGAGTTGGAGCTCAATAAATAAGCATTGATTGACCAGCGTTGGTTGGTTGGGTCTGTCGTCTGGGACTACCCAGAACAAGCCTCAACCCTCTTTCACAGGACAGCCCTTTGACCACAAACAATCCCAGGTTGCCCCTATGCTTTTGGCTTCTTCCAGGCCCCAGGGTCCCATATCTCTGGCAAATCAAACCAGTAACACACACACACACACACACACACACACACACACACACACACACACACACACACACGACTGTCAGGTGTTCCAAGATAACTCTAAATGTGGGTCCATGGCCATAGTTCTATAAAAACCTTCTATTTCTATACCCAGACCCTTTCCTTTGCTCAGAAGAAATCACATGGGATAACACAGAGAAGGGTTATTCGAACCTTAAAGTGGGATACAAGTGATCATTATTATGACAAAGCCTCGGGGAAGCCCATTAGCCCCTGTGCCCCAACCTCCTTCCTACATCTCCTCCTCCTCATGCCCTCCCAGCTGGGAATTACCAGAAGTTTGTCCTCACAATCTTATTTTTTCTGCTAAGAAGGATTCCTTTTTGTCGAGGTAAGCCCTACCCCAACCACTCCATAACAAACTTGGGATAGGAGGCCATCTTTCCAAAAACATTTGTGAATCTCAGTTTGGCTTCCAAGGACCCAAGGTAAATGTGCAATGCCAGTGGGCACTGGTGGCTCCTCTAAGAACAAAGCGAAGGGAGTTGGGCAGTGACTGCTATACATTGCTGCTTGCAGGGAGTTCATCCAGGTCTCCCTGCAAAGGGTAAATTACATTTTCCACAGCTGTTTCCAAGATCATAACTCACTCTGCAGAGGCTGATGGGTACAAGCACATTCCAGAGGCACTTCAACTACAGCAGCCCAGCTGGTCTTGTGCTGGCTAAACCTAGAACTCTCATTCCTCAATTCCTGGCACCTTCCAAGTTGTTGGAGTAAATGGCAATTGTTGTTAACCATATCTGACCCTGATCCTAACAGAAAATGCTGATATCCTTCAAGAAAAGGAAGTTTTCTGTTGTTGCTAATTGAATATTTACATGAATTGCTATGTGCAGAAGAGAAGTTTGACAGGTGAAGAAACCAAGGCTCGGGAGATGGACCCAAATCAAAGGAACTGAGGGAGGTTGTGAGCCCAGGTCCTGAGACTCCCAATCCAGCTCTAAAGAAAGAAGCTGAGTGGGCTCTGCTGGACCATTTCATTCCACAGCTTAGCATCATCTGGGAAGTACACAGAGGCATATATGGCCTGAGCCTTGGCTGAACAGTTGCTATGATGGGCAGCAGACAGCCATGGAAGGTGAGGGTCACTAAGACTAGAGGAGAATCACAGTTTGGGTTGGTCCAGCAAGAGCAGGGTTCCTTGTCCTGGGGTGCCTGCACCAAACTCAGGTCAGAGGTAAAAGAGAAGAAAGCAAGGAGCTCAATTTAAGGTGGACTGAATTAAAACAGGAGAAGCCCCTGAGGGCTATCAGAAAGGAACTGAGAATTGGAAGGTAGACTTGGTTTGTGTCCAAGCTTTGACAAAGAGTCAACTTCTGAGCCTCATTTTCCTCACCTGTGAAATGGGAATGACAATATCTGAATAGTCATAAATTTCTGATCTTAAGGAACTGCTTTCTGCTTAGGGGAAATAGTGCGATAGCCCCTAAGTAAATAACCAAGGTGTGAAAGAGTACTGCCATTCTAGGAAGTGGATGGAGTCAGGAAGGAGAGTGTTCCAGGCATGGTGGGTGACTGGCCCAAAGCTATTTAAAAGCTATTTAGGAGGAAGGATGAGCTCAGAGAGTTTGCCTTAATGTAAAGTGGGGGAAGAGCAATAAGGGGTGGGAAGCTAGAAAAGGGAGAATAGAAGCAGGCTATGAAAGACTTTAAATATCCTGCTGAGGGATTTGATTTTATTTGATCCTTAAGGCAGACAGGACGCCCTGGAGCTTCTGGAACAGGAGAGGGACAAGGTCAAATCTGTGTTTGGGGAATATTCTGGGGGCAGAGGGTGGATTGGAGAGAAGAGACACTGAAAGCAAGACAGCCAATCAGGAGGCTAATGCAATGTGCTGAGAGAGGTGATATGGACCTAAAGGGAGGAACTGATAAGAGCCAAATGGGGAGGCAGAAATAAGGAGACTTAGAAACCAACGCAACATGGAGCATGACGGAGAGAAAATATTGGAAAAGTTGGGAGCTTGGGTGACTAGGCAGATGGTAGAGCCTTCAACAGAAACAGGAAAGTCTGGAGGAAAAAATGGGGTTAGGAGAGTCAGAGACAGAGAAAGACAGAGAGAGATGAAGGAGAAACAGAGGAGAGAAAAAGAACTAAGAAAGAGAGGAAAAGAAAGAGGAGGGAGAGAGACACAGAAACAGACAGAAAGAGATAGTGAATGAGTTCCATTTTAGACATTGGGTTTGAGATTGCCAACAAGTCATCAGGGAAATGACCAACAGGCAGCTGGTGATACAAGCCTGGAGCTCAAGCAAGAGACCAGGGTTGGATAGAAAAGATCTGAGAGTAGAGCACGTTCTGGACAACAAGTCGATAAGGACAGAGACAGAAAAGGTCAGTACCGAGCAGGTAAGAAACCACAGATAACCACTTCAACTGAGTGATAAGAATGGATGTGCCAGATTGGGGGTGAGAGTTGGAAGAGCAAGAATTGAGTGGGAAAAGAGGAAAAGTGAAATAGGTAATCACCCCATAATCAGCTTCTTGTGTTCAACCCCACCCTCTGACCCCCACCAAAATCCCTTACTCAACATTAAGCTTCAGATAAAAAACCAACAGAATTTTATTTAGTGCCGAACTACTGGTCCAGCACAATGCTTGGTATTGGGGATGCTAAGACAGAAGGGAAACAGCCCCTAGCTTACTAACCCCACCATATGCACAGAAAAATTGGCATAAAGTCTGTACAAAAGGAAATACATTGTAATTGGGAGTGGGGGTCAGGGATTAGGGTTCTGGCTAGGAGAGAGTGCTGAAAAGAGCCTTGAAGGGACCCTGGGATTCCAAGTGTTCCTTACCTCTACTGCCTAGACTATCTCTTGATGTGGAAGAATTGAGCAGTGGCCTTTCTCCTTCATCTGTCTCTAAACGCACACCTCCTGGCATGGTGAGCATCAACAGATCCTTCAGAAGTTGGCAAAGCCTCACCTGGATTCCCCAGCATCCCTATGGCTGTTACTATTGCCCTCTGCTGTCTGGAGGGCCAGAGGGAAGAAAGGAGAACACATGCAGACAAGTACCTCTGAATGAGAGGTCCCTAAGAGAGGGGCTCACTTCGCTGCAAAGGTGAATGATGGAGAAAACCTGGGCTGGGGGCACAAGCAAACTCATGTCTCATAACTCACAAGAGCCTAATATCCTCCACAATTCCGCCCAACCAGGGAGCCGGGGGAGGAGGGAGGGAGTCGGAAAGAAGTGGGTTCGAGGCCTGTCTCTGACACCTCTGGCTGTGTGACCCTGGACTGACTCTCAGCACCCTCAGGGAGGTCTCTGAGAAGAGCAGGAAACAACCTGCATGGGGCCCAGTGAAATCCCAGGTACAGGCAGTGTGGTGTATTGGAAAGAGCCCTAGTTCTGGAGTCAGAGGGTCTGGGTGCAAGTCTCACCCCAAATGTTTACTACCTGTGGGACGTTGGGCAAATCCCTTAAACTCCCTGGGTTTCAGTTTCCCCAACTGGAAGATGAGGGAGGTGGGTTGGCCGGTGTCTGAGGTCCACTCGCCCTAGAGCTGGGACTCAGGCTTCCAGGGCCCCACAGACGGAGAGGGGTCTATGAGCTGTCCTGAGAAGATGAGGTCCTGGACAGCCCAGGTAGGGAGGAAGGGGGCCAGCGAGCGGGTCCGAGTGGCTGGGGATGGAAGGCGCTTCCCCACCGGAGCTCTGCCTCCTCCTTCGCTCCCTGAGGCCCCCAGCCCCGCCCCGGGACCACATGCTGCTAGACTGAATGCGTAGGGGCAGCCACATCAGCATCGAGGGGGGAGGGCTGGGTGTTTCCAAGCGGCCTCCCGCCTTCCTGCGGTGCCAAGAAGGCTCTCTGAGAGCCTGAGCAGGCGTTTCAGGGCCCCCGCTGCGAGCCAGCGCTAACTGAGCGCAGGCCTGAAAGCGCAAAGCGAGCGCTTTGGCTTCCCCGGAAACGCCCTGAGCCTCCCGAAGCTGGGTAATAGTGATCGTCGTCCTAATTAGCACCTACTGTGTTCCCGGTACTGTGCTGAACACTTAACATTAGCTCACTAACCCTGGGAGTGAGATATCATTTATTATCCCCATTTTCACTGATGGGACAGTTAGGTGGCATGGTGCCCTAGCTGTGGGACCCTGGGCAAGTCACTTTGCCCGATTTGTCTCGTCTGTAAAATGACCTGGAGAAGGAAATGACAAACCACTCCAGTATCTTTTTTTTCTCTTTGCCAAGAAAACCCCAAGTTCAGTCAGATACAACTAATGGACAAAACAGCAAACATTTTCCCAGAAGAGAAAACTGAGGAAAACAGGGGTGACAGCCAGGGTCACACAGGAGGTGTCTTAGGCCCCATTTGAACTTGGATCTTCTTGACCAGGCCAAGTACTCTGTCCACTGAGCCAGCTCAATGCTTCCAGTGAGGACAGCAATGGTTTGGTTCAGAAATTCCCTCAGGAGCCTTGGGAAGGGCTTGTTCATTAGGGAATTTGTCCCTGCAAATCCTCGTTGAAGGATCATGGGACTGGGAGCTGGCAGTCAGCAGCTACTCCCTACCTACTATAAGCTATATCACTCACTGTGTGCTAAGTGATACTTCCTAACTGTGTGACTCTGGGCAAGGCACTTACCTTCTGTTTGCTTCAGTTTCAGCAACTATAAAATGGGGATAATTCTAGCAACTATCTTACAGTGCTATTGTAAGGATCAAAGGAGACAATATTTGTACAAGTGTCAGAGTTGGGACGTTGTTGTTGTTCAGTCATTTCAGGCATGTCTGGCTCTCCATGACTCCATTTGGGAGTTTTTTCAGCAAAGATACTGGAGTGGTTCACCATTTCCTTCACCAGCTCATTTTACAGATGAGGAAACTGAGGCAAAGAGGGAAAAGTGACTTGCCCGGGGTCATACAGCTAGTACTAGTCAGAAGCCAGATTTGAATTCAATTCCTCCTGACTCCAGGGTCAGTGCTCTATTCATTGTGGCATCTATCTACCCCCTGGGACATAATAGAGACCATATAATCGCTGCTTCCCTCTTTCTCCTTCCTGGGTGTCTGGGATACAAAGAAAGGCAAAAGACAATCCCTGCCCTTGAGGAGCTCACAATCTAATGGGGGAAACAAGCTAACAAGTATGTACATACAGCTGTTTCCCTGTGAGATAATTTAAGGGGAGGGGGTAGGGGAGAAGCACCAGAATTAGAAGAGGTTGGGAAAGACTTCCTGCAGAAAATGAGATTTATGCTGAGATGAAAGAAGCCAGGAAGTGGAGATGAGGAGGGAGAACATTCCAGACAGAGCACAGCCAGAAGAAATACTATGAGCCAAGAGAGGGAACTGAAAGGGAGCCAGGGTCACTGCATCAAAGAGGACCGGCCAGGGAGCAAGGTGGGAGATGGTTAGGAATTGAGGAGTAAGTCAGGTTTGGAATGATAAACAGAGGACCATGAATTTGATCCTGGAGGCCATAGGGAGCCACAGCAGTTAACTGAGTAAGGTGGTGACATGATAAAGTCACTTTGGTGGCTGGAGGATGGACTGGAAAGGGGAAAGACAGGGCAGGCCCCCTCCCCAGCAGGTTATTGCAATTGTCCAGGTGTGATGTTATGATAGCCTGCACCAGGGTGGGGGCCGTGTCAGAGAAGAGGAAGGGGCATATGTGAGATGCTACCAAGAAGAAATGGACGGGCTTTGGCAACAGCTTGGATATGGGGAGTGAGAGATAGTGAGGGACCCAGGACAACCCCTAGGTTGGGAGCCTGAGGGATTGGGAAGATGGTGGTAACAGGGAAGTTGGAGGTGGGGAGACAGGTTGGGACAGGCTGAGTCTAAGATGCCTGATGGCTTGATATGTCTGAAAGGCAGTTGGATATGTGAGACAGAGAATCATCAGCACAGAGGTGGTCATTAAATCCACAGGAGCTGATACTGCCATCAAGTGAAGTAGTACAGAGGGGAGGAGGGCCCAGGACAGAGCCCTGGGAGACCCCCAGCATTAGAAGACATGGCCTGCATGAAGATTCAGGGAAGGAAATAGGAGTAGGCAGATAGTGCCAGAAGAAAACCAAGAAAAGATGGGGTGCCCCATAAACCTGGAGAGAAGAGAGTTTTGAGGAGACAGGCATCAGCAGCATCAAAGGCAGCAAAGAGGTCAAGGAGAATGAGGCTAGAGGAAAGGCTGCTAAGGGATGGTGAGTCACTTTGGAGAGGGCAATTTCTGTGGAATGATAAGGTTGGAAGCCACATTGTAAGAGAATTCGAAGAGAGAAAGCCAAGGCCCTGGCTGTAGATACCTTTTCAGAAGGTTTAACTACAAAGGTAGAAGAGAAATAGGACAATAGTTAGAGGGGATGGAAAGACCATGTCAGGGTTTGGGTTTGGTTGCTGTTGAGGATGGAGATGTTTGCAGTTGGTAGAGAAGGTGCCAGGAGACAAGGAGAATAAGAGAGTGGGGATGAGAGGGAACAATGTGTTGGAGGAGGCAGATAAACAGGATCCCTTGAGCAGGTAGAGGGCTTGGCCTTGGCCAGGAGGAAGGCCACGGAATCATGGGAGACAGGGGTGGAGGAGAGAGGGACAGAAGGCACCTGAGTGATGGGAGATGAGGAAAGAGAGAGAAGAGGGAGCTCAAGGGAAAATGGCTCATTTTTTCTGTAAAATATGAGACAGAGTTCTCAGCTGGGTGAGGGGGGAAGCATGGGAAGTTTGAGGAGGGATGAAAAGGTTTGGAGATGGGAGAGGGAGCTGCTAAGGAAAGTGGAGTAGGAGTACCTGGTAGCAATGAGGGCCCAGCTGGAGCCTGTCAGTGGACCTTGTCAGAACAGTTGTGTGGATTTTCTTCATCTTAATTCAGCAATGTGTGAGTAGGAAGGAAATGGAAGGGATCAAAGGCTGAGGATTGGCAACATGAAACTGGAGATATCTGGAGAGGAGAGGACAGAGCAGAGTTGGAATCCTTCACCAGAGGGTCAAGATGGGCGGAAGAGGGGAGAGTGGCTAGTGCAGGGAAGAAGGCCTGGGAGATGACGGAGGCGTCAAGGGATTGGAAGTCACGGTGTAGACCGAGGGAGGGCTGGGGAGAGATGGAAAGCCAATAGATTATGGGCAGATAAGGGGACTGAGAAATTCCTAAACACAGAGGTGGTGCATTTGTGGGCAACAGCAAGGTGGAGGGTATGACCATTGTTGTATAGAGAGGAGGTGGGGTGAAAGAGAAGCCTTGGGAGCCAGCACTTAAGGAAGAGAAGTGGTTAGAACATTTAAGGGAGAGTCAATATGTAGACTGAAGTCCCCACGTACAAAGGCAAGAGTTGGGGAAGAGAGAAAAATGCACTCACCCCACTCAAGGGCCCTGGGCAGATGTGGAGGGCTGTGCACTCTCCCTCTCTCAAACCTGTCTTTTCTCTGGGATCGCTTACAATTTGGGGAATAAAGAGTCTGGGACATCTCATCTACTTGGTCAGGAATTTGCTCTCCTTAAAGTCTAGAGAAATAAATGTAGATGAGCTCTGAACTCATTGAGGAAGGAAGGAAGGAAAGAGAGAGTCCTGGAGGTCTGTAGACAGAAGCTACTGGGATTTGAGTGGAAAAGGCAGTAATATTATAGAATCAGCTCCAACAAGCTCCAAGGGGCTGGTTATTAAATTTTCAGTGTGAGCATTTATGCCTCAGAAATCATCAAATGCTGTAAGTCAGGGCTTGATTTATTGTTTTGTTGATTTCTAGACATTCAAAGTGATGGAGAAAATGTTCATAAAGAAAAAAATAGGTCTAGTACTTTTTTTCCAGAGTGCCTGTTGTTAAACATTTACCAGCATGCCTCTGCCCCCTCACTTTCCTGGGAATGGAAGTCACCTGACCCAGCACAGATGAGCCAGGGCAGCAGGGCACTATGGCCTTCCAGCTTTTTTTCTTTGCATGTTTGCAGACCAACTCTCTGTTTCTGTTGCTGTGCCAGTTACTATAGGTTCAGCCATGAATCCTCACCGCCACAAAGTTTCCATTCTACCTCAGGTGACATGGTCCTGATTCACCAAGGCCCAGGACAGCACTGCAAGGTCTCTTCAGTGAGATCCAGGAACCTCCAAAGAGTTTTGCCTAACAGTCCACACAGGAAAAACCAAGTGGATGAAGGATACTTCCTGCCCAGCCTAACACAGCCCAGACCGGGGACAGGCACTAGGCATGGACAGGGGACTAGAAAGGAGGGGGAAAGCCCCTAGGTTTTCAGGCTGTTGCCTCCAACCAAAGCCTATATGTCTCTTGATAATGCTCCATGATCATGGAGCCTGGAGTACCAGGTTCTGCCAAGAACCCAAGTGACAGGTGACCCAAAGGACAGTGGAGAGCTTCCTGGTGCTGTGCATGAAGCTGGTCAAAGTTTTATCAGACAGAGGAGAAAACAAGGTGGGCCTGTACGGATCCTGCCGTACCGGGCTAGCACCTGTACATACCTCTCCAGTCACCTCTACGACTCTGGTCGCCCCCATGACCCTTGGGAGAGTTTGCTCCTCCCGAATAGACAAAGGAGTCCCACACGAAGGTGTAGTGTATAGCCTTGTTGTTTATTCTTTTCCTCATTCACAATCTCCTCTCTTCCCCTTTTCCTCAATCCCCTTTTCTCCACCTCCCCCTTTTATCCCCTTTCCCCGACTCTGTTCCCCAATGTGCCTCAGCAACAGGCTCCTCACAGGAGGTGAGTGCTCCCATTAGCAGCGGGTGCTCAATACCCCGAAATCCTTGAACCTGTGTAACAGGACATGGTTCATGGGGCAGAAACACACGATCAGGTGCCTCTTGACCCAGCCTGAGTTGTGCTGTCATTTGCCTGAGTTCTCCGTGAGTTCTCAGTGTTCAGGTAAAGTCTTAAAGGGCACTTACAGGGCCCATCAAGGGCCAAACCGAAGAAGGGCTCCTAACTGCGCCCCAGAAGGACCCCACAAGAATTGAAAGGCCTAGAGAAGGGGACAAGGCCTTGGGGAGGCCGTCTTTGGGAGAAGATGAGCAGACGTGGGCAAGAGTCTTACAGGAGGGGGAACCTCACACAGCCTCAATAGGCCCAGCCCACTCCAGGGGCTACTGCCCCCCCATTCATTTCAAAATGGAGAGCTCCAGTGGGTGTTTAGTGAGAACAAAGGGCTAACCTGTCATGACAACAGCAGCTCTTTGGATAGATAGTTCCATCTGCTCCTATTACTCACTGGGGTCTAATGGACTGAAGGGGGAGCAAGGAGGGAAACCAGATTTTGATTCTTCTCCAGTGATGTCCCACAGTCTCGAAGGCCCAGGGGCTTGCTAATGATGGTCAATGGGAAGAAAGAGAGAAAGAGGTTATGGGGTGAGGGCCCAATGCAGCTCATCCCACTCAAGGGCCCTGGGCAGATGTGGAGGGCTGTGCACTCTCCCTCTCTCAAACCTGGCTTTTCTCTGGGATCGCTTACAATTTGGGGAATAAAGAGTGTGGGACATCTCATCTACTTGGTCAGGAATTTGCTCTCCTTAAAGTCTACAGAAATAGCAAAGTGGAACAGAAAGGGAGAGGCAAGAGGGAACAGAGGGGGAACAAAGGAGGGAGAAGAGAAAGAGCAGAGGGGAACAGAGGAGGGAGCAGAGAAAGAGCAGAGAGGGCAACAGAGGAGGGAGCAGAGAAAGAGCAGAGAGTGGGGAACAGAGGAGGGAGCAGAGAAAGAGCAGAGAGTGGGGAACAGAGGAGGGAGCAGAGAGGGGGGAGCAAAGGAGAGAAACAGAAGGGGCAGATGGGGAACAGGAGGGAGCAGAGGAGCAGAGGAGGACAGAGGGGGGAGCAGAGAAGGAGCACAAAGAACAGAGTAGGGGCCAAAGGAGGGAGCAGAGGTAGGACAGAGAGGAGAGCAATGGAAAGAAACAGAGGAGCAGAGGAGGGGAGAAGAAAAAGAGTAGAGGGAGATAGAGGAGGGAGCAGAGGAGAAGCAGAGGACAACTAGCAGAGGGGAGTGAGTAGAGAGGGGCCAGCTGCTGCAGCCCATTACTTTTGGCTGTTTTCTTCGGGAAGGGAGTCTGGATGGGGCCTCAAGCTGCCCCCGACCACTAGGTCTGTGATTAGCTCAGTGTTTTCTGGACCTGGCTCCCTCCCCAGCTTCTCCTTGGCCGTGGGGGGCGGGGGCTGGCGGCAGACAAAGCCAGGCCAGCTCATAGGGGGAGGGGGAAGTGTGATTCTTTTCCCTCCTCGAGAGAGCCACAGGATCAGACTTTTCTTCGGGCCCTGCCCCCGACTTGAGGGAAGGGTCGTCTGGAATGAAGTCGGGGGCAGGGAGCCTCACTGGAGCTGGCTCCTTAGCAGTTCTGGGGACCACGTTTCGTTGCTTCTCAAGTATGGAAGACTTAGGTTCAAAGCCTGCCTCGATTTCCTCAGTAGTAAAGTGGTCGATATCCAAAGAGTCTCCAACTTTTAAGGTCCCTTCCGGATCTCGAATCCTCAAGTGCCTGTCTTTGAGAGACCCTGGGTCCCGAAGCCCGAGCCCCCAGGGAGTCTCAGGGGGCGGACAGACTTGGGAGCAGGGCAGGGAACCCCATCTTCCTCTCCATATCTTTCTTGTGGAGCAGCGCCCAAGGAGAGGGGGGAGAGGCTCCCTCCCGACAGTTCTCCCAGGACAGTCTAGAGCCAGGGCGTGGTTCGGGCTGGGTGCTTTGTGGCTGGGCTGGCGGAGTGGGGAGAGTGCTGGAGGGGACAGGGGGGCGGAGGGTTTCCCTGCCTCCTGTGCCACGCTGTACTAACCCCCGCTCCAGCCGCCCCCCCCCCATCTCCTTCAGTCTCACCATTCCCACTCCTTCCCCTTCTTGTCCCTACCCTACCACCGCAACCAACGTTGGCACAGGTAAAGCAGAACCTGGACAGCTCCTGCCCGAGTGTCCCGCCCTGTCCCCACCCCCCCACCCCAGTGCCCCCGATCAGGGACCTGTGGGCACTTTCCTAGAGGCCCGACCCAAGAGTGTCTGGGCGAGGGTGGTAGGGGGGGGCGGGGAAGCCAAGTCACAATTTCCTTCCTAAACTTCAAAACTGTCCACGTCCTCACAAAGAATGGAACCAATTTGAGCGCCCCGCCCCGCCCCCGAAACCCCCCCTCGAGTCCCCGCCCAGCTCCCCCTTTCTCAGGCCCCCGCAGGCCGCCTCCCATTGGCTGCTGCGCTTTTGGGGCCACCCCAGACCCCCCGAGCTATGGGCCGGATAAATACAGGCCGACGGCCGACCTTATTTTAGCATCCAGCCGGCGGCCGGTGGTCTTCCTGTCGGCCGGACCCGCAACTCAGCTCTCTCAACTCCTCCGACAGCCCCCGGCCCGGCCCGCGCCCCAAGGAGTCTGCATGTCCGTCTGAGCGTCCGTCCGTCTCTCGGACCGCAGACATGCTCAGCTTTGCGGACGCGCGCCTCTGGCTGCTGCTTGCGGCCACTTGGTGCCTGGCCGCAGCTCAGGGTAAGCGGGCCCCGGGGGCTGGGGGCCACGGGGGCGTCATAGGAGTGTGGATGGGGGAAACTTAGAGTGAAACCACCGTGGCCCCGGGAGATCCAGCCGCTGTGGAAGGAATCCTTGACCCCGAGCTCAAATTGCAGCTCTTCTATGAGCCGCAGCCGTGTGCCCCGGGCCAAGTCCCTGCCTCAGTTTCCTCAGCTGTAAACCAAGGAAGGTGCCTTCCCAAGATATCCACCCACCCCCCCCCCACCCCCCACCACCCCGGTCCTTTCAGCTCCCTCTGCTGCTCTCGGAAAGCTGTGGGTGGGAAAAACCCAAACCCGTTGGCTTTCCCCGGCTAGCAGCACTCGAGTCCCTCCTGGCAGTGTAGACATCAGTGTGGACTGGTCGCCCTCCTCTGGGCAGTCTGGGGAGGGGCCCCCCGGACGACTTGGGCTGGGCTTGTAAGTCTAGCACCCCTCTGGGGACCGTGTTGCCTTGGGAAGCCCAATCAAGCCGAAAGTGAAAAACCATTTTTTTATTCAAGCCTCTGAAAAGTGGGTGGAGAGCAAGGCGCGCCCCCTTCTGGGCAACGCCTGTGAGGAGTCCGAAACTCCCCGGCCCTCCGCAGCCCAAAGAGGGATGCAGGAGTCCCCAGGAGGCGGCAGAGAGAGGCTTGCTAACGGTTTCCTCATCAAGAACCAGGAAACCAGATGAGGGCTCGTCTTGCTCGGGGCTCTAGAGAAACTGTCCCTTAGCCACCGAGGTCCCCATATTGCTGGGAATCGGGGCGGGGGGGCGGGGAAGGGAAGGGAGGGCTCGGATTCGATCGGAATGGACATCCCAGGCAGAGCAGGGAACAAGGCTGGGGAGGAGGGAGGGGCCGCTACGTTCCCCGTTCCTCCTAGGACCCCATCCCTCTCTGTCAGCGTGCCTACTTCAAAAACTCAGCAGGCCCCGTCTCTCTGCTGTGATGGAAGGAATCCAAAAAAGGTGGGGACTCCTAAAGCACGCTCATGTGGGGTGCCCTGTTCGGGAAGAGGCAAGGCTCACATTATCCGTGCCTCCTCACACCCCCGGTTGGTGACTGAAGACAGCGACAGGGTGATCCAATATTCCTTGCTATGGCACCCAATAGATAAAAAGGGGGCATTTGCCACCCCAGAAATAGTTCTGGGGAGTTTTTCTAAGGCTAAATTACCTACCCCAAATTTGACCAGGACTCTCATTTTCTTAAAGTCAAGGAATTTCATTATACCTCACCCAGTAAATAGGAATACAATATTGAGTTTTCTCTTTTTAGACTTTGAGACATTTCAGAGTCCCGGGGTAATTGAAGCAGGTTCAATAGGGGCCTGCAGCAGAGGTCTTCAAGGACTGTATTGGTCCTGGCAGGTTTCCCTCTCCTTCCTCCTGGTTCTCTTAGATGGTCTGGTACAAGAACTTGGTTTTACAGTTCAGTGTGGTGCCTGCCAGGGCCTGTGCCAAAGTCCAGGATGCCCTTTTTGCCCAAGAGGGGATTGGAGATGAGTCACAGTGGGGGAGTTTTAACCTGTGGTTGTAATTCATTTACTAATTAATGTCCCAACCTGGAAATTTTCATTTATCTGCCAATGCTCTTAATTACCAATTGTTAGAGGACTGCCCTGCTTGAACTGGGAGTCACTGAGCTAGAGCCTCATGTAAGATGTTCCAGGCACCAATGCCTCCCCCCACCTCCCTTTTCCAAGCCACAATAAAATTCAACGGGGCTTTTCCAATGGTTCAAACCAAAGTATCTTTTAGTTTCCATCAGCCTGCCTCATGGCTGCTGTTTAGCATCAGTGGTCCAATGATGCTGTAATCTAAAGTAACAATGTCTCATTTTCTCCTTCCCTACAGCTGTCCAGGAGGTCAGTATCACTTTTATTTATTTTTGTTTATAGAGTTTATGAGTCAGTCTCAAGAGGGTGATTAACTGGGGGAGAGGGGCAGTGAACACTGGCATTGACTAAGCAGCAATCCCAAGAACCAGATATTAGGGACTGGCTGCCAAGGGAAGAGCCCACCCTTGTGGGCTGGGCCATGGTAAGGAGAGCCTACAGAGGGGAGAGGGAGAAGCTTGGGATTCTGAGCCAGTTGCTAGAGTAAGAGGACCAGAGAGAGCAAGAGACACATTTCCCTCCTTGTAGTCTGGGAAGGATGAGCCCTCTCTACCTGTCTGCAGGCAAGTGCACCAATTCATTCTAGCCATAAGCAGCCTGGGCATGCACAGCAGCCATATAGCATAGCTAAAGAAATGAATGGTCTTGCTAATGATTAAATGTCTATTTCCAAATACTAACCTGGAATTCCTAAAGCATTGTAGTAGCCAGTAGATAGGCATGTATGTGTGGTTTGTTCTTCCTAATGACTTTTGACTCTTTTCCACCAGGCACCCAAAGGAAGAAAGGTAAGCATGAATTAATTCTCTGTAAAACCAGGAGGTGTATGGAAATTTCACAGTTAAAGTTAATGAGATATAGTAGATTTTTTTTAAAATAGGGGGTTTTCCCAACATTTTGATCAGATTAACAAGAAGCTGATTAGACAAATGACAGATGTTGTTGTTGTCTGGTGCCCCCAGTCTTTGAAAAGGCTATGTAGTTATAATGTACTTTGAGCAGGATGGCTTACTTAATCAGTCCCACCAATGAATCATACCTGAGAATAATCTGGCTGTTCACTAGAAGTCACCCTAAGCTTTATAACTCAGTCATGTTTCTCTCTCTTGAAGGGACCACAAGGAGACAGAGGTCCACGAGGTCAAAGGGTAAGGAAATCTTATCTTATAAAATCTGCTCGTGTTAGAATAACCTATGAGAAAAATCCCTGGAAATCAGCAAATTAGTTCGAAATAAGCAACTATTTGAACAGAATATGTTGTGATCAATTCAAATGGGTAGCCAATGGAACAAATAGATTCGTTAATGTTCATTGACCCAGCTTTCACCACCATAAAGCAAAGCCATATAACCAAGCCCACTGACTACACCCCCTCAGAAAAAATTGCATCATTCTCATGGGCTTCTTCTTAATCAAAAGGAAGTATTTTGCTTTCTTGTTTCTGGGTGATTGACTCATCATCACAGAGCATTTGATGCCATGCTAAATCTGTGTGCTCTTGGGGCACAGTGTTATTTGACAGCCAGTGGGAGCTCTTTCCTCCCTACTTCTGTCTCCAGTGATCATCTTCAAGGAATTGATATCTGTGTGGTATTGATTGGGTTAAAAAGCATATTTGTAACATTCCTCTGCTGGCATTTTACATTTAATGATTATGACTGTGTAATTATGAATTTTGACTAGATAGACACCATTGCATACATCTTTTTTGTTTCATTTTTTTTTGTTTGGTTTTTTTTTTTTTTGCTTTTTTGGAGGGCAATTGGGGTTAAGTAACTTGCCCAAGGTCACATGGCTAGTTTTTGTGTTAAGTGTCTGAGGTCAGATTTGAACTCATGTCCTCCTGACTCCAGGGCCAGTGCTCTATTCACTGTACCACCTAGCCACCCCCTTTGCATACATCTTAGCTGGATCCTTTGGACCAAAAAATAAGGTCCCAATTCTGCCCATGTAGACCTCTTACAGAGATATTTTGCCAACAGAGATAGTGATGGTATTCAGCGGACTTCAAATTTTTCTAGTCTCCCGAAGTAAAGATTATATTAAATGCTCGACCAGGGTAATCAGGAATTACAAATAACAATGTGTGTGTGTGGCGAGGGGCGGGGGAGGGTCTCAGTATCTCATTACAAGAGTCAAAAAATGTTAAAAGACTTGCAAAGAGCAAAATCTCTGGGAAGAGATTCTGAGTATTATTTCTGGGAAGTTCATAGAATGAGGAATTTTAACTGACTGATTCTTCTGGGCATCATAGAAATGATATATCCCACCCTTTGATATATTCCCAAAAGGACCTGCCTGAGGTTGAATCTGCTTAATTGCAAATAGTAATCATCTCTCCCAAAAGGGCTGTGGAAAGGGTTGACCAACCCCTTTTTTTCTGAGCATTGTAGCTCCAAGCACTGATTTCAGGACCTACTGGGTGCTCAACTAACTCATCTTCTGCACAACAGGGTCCCCCAGGCCCTCCCGGCAGAGATGGTGAAGATGGTCCACCAGGCCCTCCTGGGCCCCCTGGTCCTCCTGGCCTTGGAGGGGTAAGAAGCTTTCAGCTTTCTCATTTAACCTTTGGTTTGTTTCAGCACAGGATTGTTCCATGTAAGACTAGAAGATGGCTTAGAAGGGATGAGGGCTTTGGTGGGAGTGGTTTTTCATAAGAGTTTTGGTAGAAATCTGCTTTGTGTGGGAAGGTGTGCTCTTGATCTCCCTTATTGCCCTGATTCTTTCATGGGAAAATCTCTTTAGTGATCCTATTCCCAGTGTGAACATTTGGCTCTGGGAATGTGTTGGCTGTCTGAGGTCAATGCTGCTAGATGCTAGCTTATTTGTTACTTACAGGTATCTAGAAGATGAAAATTAAACAGGTGGATTACCTGTTTTTAAAATTTTGCAAAAATACTCCTCTCTTCCTCTTTCCCTCCTCCCTTTCTTTCCTTCCTTATCTCTCTCTTTTCCTCCTTCATTTCTTCTTTTCCCCTTTCCTTTTTTCTCTTTCCTTCCTTCCCTCTTATTTCCCCTTTTCTCTCCTTCCCTCTTTACTTCCTTTTCTCCTTCCCTATTTTCCTCCTTCCTTCCTTCCCTCCTGCTTTCTTTCCCTCTTTCTCTCCTTTTCTCCCCTTCTTTCCTCTTTCCTTCTTCCCCTCCTTTCCTTTCTGGCTCATTTGCCTTACAATTCACAGAACCTAGCATGCCAAATTAGTTCAGGCTTAATTTAGTCAAAGATAATTAGAAAAGGAGTGCCTTTCATGAGGCTGTCTCAAGCAATGCTAGATCAGTTCTTGGCCTCTAGTGGAGGGCCTCTCTGTGTAGTTCCTGGTCCTGCTGCTTTACGTCTTCATGCTGTCCCTCCAAAGGGTGTCTTTGACCCCCAGCTCTGTTTAATAACTTAGGTCTAAAGTTCTGTCTTCAGGGGCCCCGGCACCTCCCTGTATTTCTCTCCAGGAATCTCTTGAGCCATCTCCAGCACAGGGTAGACTGTTAGCTGAGAATTCATTGCTGGGTGTGAGGGGCACAGCAGATTCAACAGTTTGGATGCTCCAAGGAATGGAAGCTTCATTAGACTGTCTCAAAAGGATGGAATTTCCTGTCCCTTCCCCCTTCAGCCCAGCGCGGGGGCAATTCAAAAGGCATGAGCACCTTCTGGATGTTGCACCGAATATTTCTTCCCCCAAGAGGAAAGGCGCTGGGCGGACCCCCTCCAGATGTTCAGAGGTTGCTGTGCCATGGCCACTTCCAGGCCGAGCTCCCCAAAGCCAACTGTGGCAAATTCGGTCTAATTCTCAAGGGCACTTTCCCTGTCTTTTCATAGATAAAGTCACCTGAAAGTAGGGAGCCAGGACATACCCAGAGAGCAGGGCTGCAGCCCATGAAGGAGATGAACTTCCAGTGATCCTTGAGCCATGTGGGTCTCCACTGGGAAGCTTAGGGAAAGGAATAAAGAGAAGAGGAGAAAAGGTTCCCAGAATGAGCCGGCTTGCCACCAGAATGACCATCGGTCAGAAGGACTACTGATTTGCTTTGTTTTCTTTCCTTCCTTCCTTAGAACTTCGCAGCCCAGTATGATGCTAGCAAAGGACTGGACATGGGCCCAGGACCAATGGTACGGATATCAGAAAAAGAAAATTCACATTTTGGGGTCTGTTGCAAAGTTACCATTTTCTTTCATCGCGTGTAAAACAAAATGAAAGAGTTTGTGAAAATGGAAACAGGATGGTTAACATGGAGCTGATCCACAGGAGAGCGTCCCCTCCCCCCTTGCCCCACTAGCACTGGCTTCTGGGAAAGGTCTGGTTCAGCCTCTCCCCTGGCAGAGGCCAGACTCAGATGAGAGGGCAGGGTGATGCAACCCCTAGGCTCTAGCCTAGGGGATGTATAGGCTCTAGCACTGCTGACCAGTGTACGATGGAGTTCTGAAATAAAGGGTACCTACATCCTGCCTTATGTGGGCCAGAGAGCTGGGCTTGGGAAAATGCTAACCACTTCTTCTTCAGCTGAAGGGTTCAGTTCAATTTAATAGCTACTTCTTCAGGGTCTAACTCACATAGTGAGTGCTAAATTAGTGATTGTTACATTGGACTGAAGGGCCTGCGATGTGAAAAGGTTGGAGTGAGGGTTAAAATGGTCCCTCATTTTCCAGCTGTTATGATGCAGCAATCAGATGATGTGCTGCCCCTCCCCAGCCTAGTGTGACCTGAGCTGCCCAGGTGTGATGACCTTGGGCCCTTGAGTGAGAAGAGACACTGCAAAACCTTAGAGTGAAGCTGTGTCCAGTGGGGGGACTTCTTCTGCATCTCCCTTCCCCAAACCTCCCCCCAGCCTGACTGAGCTGATCAGAAAGAAGGCCATCGGGAGGGAGTGACTGAGTGGGCCAGTGATCTCGTCTCTTCCCCTGCCACTCCTTTGCCATCAGCAGCCTGGCCTCCCTAGCTGTCCTGGCATTGCAAATAATAGCATGCATTTATGTAGCATTTAGAGGCTTATGATGTGCTTTACAAATACCATCTCATTTTGTTTTTCCCTCACAGGGAAAAACCTCCCTGAGGGAGGTGCTATTATCCCCATTTTATAGAAGGGGGAAATGAGGCAGGCAGAAGTGAAATGAGGGGCCCGGGTCACCCAGCTAGTGTCTGGGTCAGATTTTGAATTCAGCCCTTCCTGACTCCCAGGTCAGGGCTTTATCCACCTAATTGCCTCTGTGAATGTTCCTGGGGTGCTAACCTTGTCACAGGCTTTCTATGTCTAGAGCTGTGTCTGGGGAGGGGAGGAGTACCCCAGACAGCATCCAGTCTTATTTGAGGAGGAAGGCAAGATCAGAGCAGGCCTTCTTTTGGCTACATCCCAGCCTGGCCATTTGGCTGAGCTGTCTCAGGGCTGTGTCAGCTCACCTTGTCAAAGACTGGTCTTTTTATGACTGGTATCTGTATCCCCTTTCCAGGGTTTGATGGGACCCAGAGGCCCCCCTGGTGCAAGTGGACCTCCTGTAAGTAAATTTATATGAGCTTTCCCTTTTTACAAAGAGCCTGAGTTAAGAGTCTTAGTGCAATATTCCATGGTGTTCCTGTCTCCTAGGGTGCCCAAGGCTTCCAAGGACCTGCCGGTGAGCCCGGAGAGCCTGGTCAGACTGTAAGTAAGAGATGCCCTGACATGGGTCTGGGTGGATTTGGTGATGTGAAGGGGACAGGCCTAACAGCAGAATCTCCTCTCCATTCTCCTAGGGTCCTGCAGGTGCCCGAGGACCCCCTGGACCCCCTGGAAAGTCTGGTGAAGATGTAAGTAGGGAGCTGGGCATCACTACTGGGGCATAAGTAGGATGGAGAGGGTCAGCAAATGAGTCTAAAGCACATGCCTCAAATGCTTCCTCATGTGGGAGACAGCCTCCCTCAGCAGGATTGAAGATGCCACCCAGAAGCACAAATGCACCTTTAGAGCCCACCTTTTATAAATTGTGACTTTCCTGACACATGGACACCTAGGATTGCTCTGAAAGGCTCCTCTCAATTTGGATGCTGCCTTAGTCAGGAATCACAAATGGAAGGATTTTCTGCCTCTTCCCTTACAGGGTCACCCTGGAAAGCCTGGAAGGCCTGGTGAGAGAGGCATCGTTGGGCCACAGGTGAGACTCTTCCCCAGGCCAACGTCACTGTCCCTTTGCCGCAGCACCACTCCCCGCACAATCTTCAGCCAATGTCTGATGCAACCCTGGCTGACCGAATTTTCAGCCATCCCAGGGCACTTTCCAGCTTGGGGAGAATACACAGGTGTCCCCCACTCCTGTTACTATGAAAGACCTGTCTGGCAAGCATGAAATGAAAGCATGCATTGTGGGAGGCAGGGTCATGGGCAGTGACTCAAGACTGATCCTCCTCATTTCTCTGCAGGGTGCTCGTGGCTTCCCTGGGACTCCTGGCCTGCCTGGATTCAAGGGAATTCGGGTATGCATCATCTCTCTGGATGACTGGTCTAGGGACATTGGACTTGTCTGGACAGTGAGCGAGCTGGACAGGGTGCCCGGGGATCAGGAGGCAGGCAGGACTCAGCCCCAGGCCCAGATGCTCTCACATGAGTGCCTCCCGTGGGGATGTCTGTACCAGGAGGACTAGCTTTAGGACATTTGGGGCTGCTCAGCCACCACCTGAGCATAAGAATCTCAAAGTGTGGAAAGGCCAGTGTGAAGAGGAGAGCTCCATCCAACCTTGGAGTCCTGCAGATGGGAAAGCCAGGGCCCAGAGAGGGGGTGTGGTTGCCCCAGGTCATCCTGCTGGTCAGTGCCCAGGCAAGGCTTCAGGCTTTAGGTCTCCACCCTCCAAGCTCTCTTCAGGGCACCATCCAGCCTGTTGCTAGAATCCATGATAAACTGAATGAGTCCTGCTTGGGGTGGGGCCTTTATTTGGAATTTTAACCAGATTACTCACCTCTCTAGGGACACAATGGTCTTGATGGACTGAAAGGACAAGCTGGTGCTCCTGGTGTCAAGGTAAGGACTGAATTAGATCCATTAAACCAGCAAATGAGCTCCAAGCCACACATCTCTGACCACTCTTGGCCAGTGGGCTCAGAGAAGGGGGAGGACAGGGGCCTGATTGTTGTGACCCTCTCCAGAGAGTTCAGGCCAGTCCTGTGCTGGATGGCCCATGAGGCCCAGATACAAGGCTGGGTCTGCAGGGAGCCTGTGAGGTGTGGTGGCACTCTGCAGGAGCCTCAGTGCGCATAAGCATGCACACACACACACACACACGTACATGCCCATGCCCACCAGTGAGGGGGCAGCTCAGAGCATGGCATGGAGCCATTTGCTCACAACACAGATGTGTGGATGTGTGGAGCCATGGGTCAGGACAAGAGGTACCTGCCTTAGGAGTGCCCAGCAGATACTAAACTTCTTATTGGAACACTGATGGGTCCTCACTTTTTCAAAAATGTTTCTGTATATTCAGAAATGTCTTTCTGCCTCCCTGACCACCTGAGGATTTTCTCTCAGTATGGCTTGCATCGTCTCTGGGTCCCAGCCCCCCTCCCATGTCCTGCCATGGTTTTACATTCTCCATACCATTACAGCCATTATTGGGCTTCCCCTAGGGTCTCCCAGGGTCAGTAGGCAGGGAGGAGAAAGAGTGAGGCAGTTGGGGCCTGTCCTAGGCTTCCCCTTTCTCCCAGGGGCCTTGAGGTTGGTCTTTATGTCAATAACCCCCAATACCTTCCCCATCCTGTGACCCACCAGCCAGATCTGTCTTGGTTCTGAATCATGCTTTACCTGAGATCACACACCTCCTGAGCACTAGGGTCTCCTGCCAGTGCCCTTCCCACTGTGGCCCCTCAATGTTGTCAGTGCAACAGGAATTTTTGAGATGTGTGATGGTTGCACATGGGCTGTGTGTCTGAATGTGTAACACAAGAATCCATTTTCCTTTTCTGTATAGGGTGAACCTGGTGCCCCTGGTGAGAATGGGACTCCTGGCCAAGCAGTAAGTGTCCTTCGGGGCTCCTTCTTTGGAAAATGGGGAGGGAGAAGTCCCAGGTAGGGACTCCAGGTGCTGTGTTGTTGGGGCTTGCCTGGAATTCGTGACAGGCTTAATGGAACAGGGGTATGAGACCTGTCTTTCAACCACTTACATTTCTCTTTGGTCATCAGTGACCTTGGAAAACAATGTTTTTGATGAAGGAGGAAAGCAGAAATCCAAATGTCTCATATGTGTCTCTTTTTCTGCCTCCAGGGAGCCCGAGGCCTCCCAGGAGAGAGAGGACGCATTGGAGGTGCTGGCCCTGTGGTAAGAGCTTCCCCAGAGTGGCATTTGTCCCCCCTTGGGGGGAGTGTGGGGCTTTGCTGAAATCTCATGTTCTCATGGTTTCCTTCCGTGTTCTACACAGGGAGCCCGTGGAAGTGATGGTAGCGTTGGCCCCGTTGGACCTGCTGTAAGTCTCTCAAGGCCAAGATAGTTGGGGAAGATGAGGGTGGAATGGATCTGCACTGAATTCCCCAGAACACAATGTCCAGGACTCCCAGGGGGTCTTTCAAAAGATTCCCATCCATAGTCACCATCCTGAGCTGAAAGAGTGTTTGCAGGAACCTTTGGGTCAATGGACCCAAAGCCCATTTCTACTAAGTCTATACCTGATTCCCCCAAAAGCAATTATTCCTAAAAACCACACCTGGGACCAAACAAGTGCTGTGTGGTCCTCCTAGAATTCTATTGTGTGTCTCTCTGCAATGAATTCAAAAGTGAAAAGACCAGAAAATGCCGATTCACCCTTCTTTAAAAAGAGGTTATGGTCTGAATGGAAGAGTTAAGACCCACCAGGGGCTATCACCATGGTGTTCTAATTCGCGAGTGGGAAATTTCCCTCCCACAGAAGACTAAAATTACTTGGGAGTCCTAAACCACCCTGGAAGAAACCTGCCTTTTAGAAACATTCTTTGGAGTCTGCTAAAATTTCCCCAAGATTTCCCATCAAGAAGCTCTCAACGTCCCATCAGTCTCTTCTCCATCCCCCAAATTCCCCAATCACGTTGGCCATGTCTGGTCACACCTGGTTTGGTGCAGAAATGGCACTTTATCCAGCCAAAGTAGCCCCTTGGGACTCAATTATTTGGAAATTAATCTGCTTTTTGACCCATGTTCCAGAGATGATGGCCATCCTTTTCCAGTCAAAGGGCAGCACATCAGTGCAGCCTTTTAAGGTGGTCAAAGTACTGTAGCTAGGACCCAAAGGTGCTTTTCAGTAAGTAGGAGTGTGTGTATGTACTTGTGAGTGTGTGTAAGTGTGTATGTGAGTATATGTGTGTGTGAGTGTTTATGTGTAAGTGTGTGTGAGGGTGTGTATGTGAATATATGTGTGTGAGTGTATTGTGCATTGTGAGTGTGTGTGAATGTATGTGTGTGTGTGACTATGTGTGTGTATGTGTGTGTGTATGTCTTTGTGCGTGGGAATGTGTGTGTGTTGCTGTGTGCATGTATGTATGAGTATAGGTGTGTATAGGAATGTGTGAGTGTGTGCGTGTGACTGTATGTGTATGTGTGTGACTATGCATGTGTGTGCATGTGTGTATTTGTGTCTGTGTGAATGTGTGCATGTGTGTGTCTGTGTGTGTGTGTGTGTGACTGTATTGGTATGTACATGTGTATGAGTGTGTGTGAGAGTGTGTAGATGAGTGAGTATGCGAGTGTGTATGTGTGTATTTTTAGGGTCTTCAAGGGCTGAAAAACGCTGCCCCTCCCAAGCCTGGCCTTTTCCCTAGCCTCATCAGGGCCCCTGCCACTTGTTTGCTGCCCAGATTCTGCTGAGCACGGCCCACTAAGGACTACAGGGCCAGGGAGAGCATTCTCTGCAGCAGCCCCACGATGGCTCTTGATGTGACCCCTGCCTTCAGGGAGCCTAGGCTTCCTTCCCATCATCCTCTGAGGCTGTATCCTCATTCTTGGCCATGGAGTTGCCATTATTAGCCCAGAAATTAAGTCATTGCCCCCCAAAAGTGGCCCCTGCCTTCTTGCCCAACAAGGACGGTGTCTTCTGAAAGGCGTCTGACCTGCCTCCTTTGTCTCCCTAGGGTCCCATAGGCTCTGCTGGTCCCCCTGGTTTCCCAGGTGCCCCTGGCCCCAAGGTGAGTGAGGACGCTCTTTCTGTTTGTCCATGGCTTACAGAGAAGTGCCGAATGGTCTGTTTTTACCCACTACAATCCCCTTCATCAAAGAAAATTGCCTAAAATGTATTAATGTAATTCTGTCCCTGTCATGTTCAGCAGCTCCTTTAATGAAGTCCAGGCAGCTGTTACCCCACCTGGATGTCAGAGTTGGTAGAGAGGGCAGCAGGCAGGGCCCCAGAAAAGGGAGAGGGTCCTGCTGCCCCCTATTAAAGATGCAGGGACTGAGGATGCCCCAAGAGGGCAAGCACTTGTCAAGGGGACTCAGGTGAAGAGCTCTAGCCAGGATTCAAATCTAGAAGCACGTCAAACTTTGGTGATCACTGTCCCCTTTGCATTTGATCTTCTAGGGAGAACTCGGACCTGTCGGCAACCCTGGCCCTGCTGGCCCCGCTGGTCCTCGTGGGGAGCTGGGTCTTCCAGGCATGACTGGCCCTGTGGGTCCCGCGGTAAGCAATCCTGGCCTCCCAGGCCTGGGGAGGCCAAGGGGCCCAGGGGAAAATGGGGCTGTCTGTTGGCCAGGCCTCACTATCTCCTCCTTCTTCCCTAGGGTAACCCCGGTGCCAATGGTCTTACAGGGGCCAAGGGGGCTGCAGTAAGTATCCATAGACAGGGCCCTTGGTCTGGCTCTCCTGCAGGCTCAATGCCAGCCTCAGGAGAGTGACTGCTGGCTATTCTGGGTTGTGTCTGCAGGGTCTCCCTGGTGTTGCTGGTGCCCCTGGTCTTCCTGGTCCTCGAGGCATCCCTGGCCCTGCTGGTGCTGCTGGTGCTTCTGGCCCCAGAGGACTTGCGGTGAGTGGCCTCATTTCAGCATCTTTCCCCATGTCCACACAGCCAGCCAGCACCTCCCCCCCACACATCTTTACACAGTCTGGGGGCTATCTCTGGTACACTCTACCCTTTGTCCAGCTCACTTTTATAGTGCCTGGGCCTCAAGCTGCTCAGTCTAACATATGGATCTTGAGGGCCGGTTGTGGCTCCCAGTGTCCCTGGGACCTTCTGGATCTTGAATTCCTGGCACAGTTTCTGTGCCTGCCCTTGGCCCCCATGCCCCATTGGAGCGAGCAGCCCATGTGGTCTGCCCCCGATGGCCCCCTGGACCAAAGGTCTCACTGAAAGCTTTGTCTGGTGACGTGTGTACTTGATTCTAGGGTGAACCTGGTCCTGCTGGTTCCAAAGGAGAAAGTGGAAACAAGGGGGAGCCGGTGAGTAGCTGCTCATTAATCAATGTTGGGGTCCCCCCCCCCGTCTGAGAGGTGATGTAATTGCTCCTTTTGCTTCTTGTTTTTGTGGGGGACAGGGCTCCGCCGGGCCCCAAGGCCCTCCTGGCCCCCATGGTGAAGAAGGCAAGAGAGGACCCAATGGAGAGCCAGGGTCCACCGGCCCTACAGGACCTGCAGGACTCAGAGTAGGTGCCCTATGAACTCCTTAGCATGCAGTCGCTCAGTGGGTTTCTGAGCTAAACTACAGAAACATCTGTTTGCAATCAGCCTCCAGGCCAGTGACTCACCGGCCTGGTATGCTGGTGGATTTCCACCAGAGCGCTTTGATTCAGGTGGGGGCTGGGATACTGCCTAGAGTCTTTGGGGGCTCCCTGTTCTCTCTGTTTGGGGCTACCGTGGCAGGATTTTCCTGACCAGTTTATGTTCTCCTTTTCAGGGTGTTCCTGGATCCCGGGGTCTTCCTGGAGCTGATGGCCGAGCTGGTGGCATGGTAGGTGAACCCTTAGCTTGAGACTCCCTTTAGTCCAGCAACCCAAATGCAAGCCCCACCCTCTGCAGACTTGGCCAGACAGCGGAGGCCTCACCTTCCGGCTCTCTCCTTTTTTTTTAAACAGGGCCCCCCTGGTAACCGCGGCTCCTCTGGTCCTGCCGGAGTCAGAGGCCCCAACGGAGATGCTGGTCGGCCTGGTGAGCCTGGTCTCATGGGCCCCAGAGTAAGTTCCAGCAGCATCCTGGCCCCTGCAAGCTCTCTGTTCCTATCTGATCAAAGGAGGAGAACCCAAAGGAGCTTGGGCACTGGCTGTGGGCAGAGGGCGAGGCTTTGAGTCCAAGGCCGCTTGGTTGGTTCTTCAGTGCCCGTTGTGTCATGGGGGTGTCCTGATCTGGGCTGGTCAGATGACCCCAACCAAATCCCCAAAGGAGCCAAAGCTGTCAATCTCCATCTAGTGGCCACTTGGGAATCGCAGTGCCCCCAACCAGCCGACTGGGTGGCATGGGGCTCCTCATCGCCTCCTAAGTCATCATTTCATGGCCCTGTGAGCTGGGGGGCTACAGGCTTCCCAACAGAGCCCATGTCCCAGTGGCTGGGGGCTGGCTCCAGCCTTCTCTGGAGACAGCTGTCTCCTGTAACCATGGTGACAGCAATTTATGGAACCAGACACAGACAGGTCCCTTTTTCACAGATCAGCGTGCAGGGACCTTTAACAGGAAAGACAGCCGAGACTCGGGAGCCCCTAGCCATGCCATGCCCAGAGTCACCCTGGCAAAGGGCAGAGCCAGGGTTTGCAAGGCCAGGGCTCTTTCTAACACAGGGAGCATTTAAGAAATTATTTGAAAAAATAAGTTTGCTGTAGGAGGAAAAGATGTGCTACATAGCCCTTACAACAGAGACAGACAGTCAGAGACCCAGAGAGAAAGACGGGGCCAGAGAGGGCAGGCAGAGACCCTCCCCAGCTGCCTTCCAGCTCCTTTCCCCAGGACCTCCCAAAGACAGGAGCTAATTTTTTTTGAAAGGTGCTACCCCACTCTCAAAGCTAAGACTAACCCAGCTGCCTCCTCCCCTTCCCAGGGTCTCCCCGGCTCCCCTGGAAACGTTGGCCCTACTGGTAAAGAAGGCCCTGCCGTAAGTATCACGTGGCTTTTATCCCCCTTCCACATCCCAATGCCAGGCTCTTAGTCCAATGACCAGCACCCCGAGAGTCCAGAGTGTCCCACAGAAGGTCCCCAGAGTACACATGATGGGGTGGGAGTGGGGGCGCCCCACATCCTCTTTGGAAGAACCAGATGCATTTGGGGTAGGCCTCCTCCCATGGCCAGCTAATGGACACCGGCAGGGGAATCTTTCTCCAAGTCCCAAGTGCCTTGGTCTCTTTTAGGGTCTTCCTGGTGCTGATGGCAGACCCGGCCCCACAGGTCCTGCTGGGAACAGAGGTGAACCTGGTAACATTGGCTTTCCAGGCCCCAAAGGCCCTAACGTAAGTATGAGGGCAGTAAGCCTTTCATTCGCCCATTCAGCCAAAATGGGTCCAGTGACTGTTGTGGGCCAGAGGAGCTCTGAGGATGGGCCCTTAAATGAGGCCCCCACCCTCAGGAGGAGCAGGGAGAAATCCTCCCCTGAACCTCAGCAAGAAAATCTTTGACTGAGAAAGCGTGGCCATGCCCTTTCCCTGGCCCTCTGACAAATCTCTGGGAAGGTGACAGCTGAGCTCTCTGCCTCCAGACCCCCCCCCCCAGATGCCAGCCCCAAAGCTTTCAGGGCCTCTACTCCCAATTGGGCCCAGCTTGTCTGTGCTTGGGCTGATGCTATTTGTTCTACCCCTCCTCTCACCCCCTCTGTGGGACGGCCAGCCTACTCCTCACTCACATGGTAGCCAAGGCCTCCTGGTCTGTGCCTTTGAGGGCACTGGCCTTGCCCAGCACTCTGCCCCCCTCCAGGCTGCCAGGGCCCCCCTGTTCTCTTGCTCTATGTCCTCAAAACCCACCACCCTGAAGGCTGGGCCTCCAGACAGACTGGCTCCAGGAAGCCCTCAGAGCTCATGCCCGCCAGGCCTGTGTCTGCCCACTGACCACCACAAGAGTCCATAGCGTGTGAATGAGGCCGTATGGGAGAGAAAGCAAAGGCCCACCAAAATGAGGGCCATTGTCTATTGTGCAGAAAGACGCATTTGCATGCTCATGTGTGTCTGGGATTATTGCCTGAGCATGTCTCCTTTTTATGCTTTTATTTCAGGGCGATCCTGGCAAAAGTGGGGACAAAGGTCATCCTGGTCTTGCTGGTGCTCGGGTGAGTTTGAGGGGTCCAGAGATATTGGGGGAACAGGAGACACAGAGTCACCGAGGGTTAGGGTGTACTGCATGGCCCATCTAGGCTGACCACCAGGCTGGAGGGCATGATCCCCTGAGATCCCACCCAGACTGTGGCCTGTTTACAAATGCTAGACCCTGTGCTTAGCATCACCCCCCAGACTGGGGCCTCCAAGCTTAGCATTACCCCCTAGGCAAGGCTCCCCAAGCTTAGCATTGCCCCCCAGGCTGGGGCCCCCAAGCTTAGCATCACCCCCCAAGCTGGTGGAAAAGGCTGGGTCCTCCAAGCTTAGCATCACACCCCAGGCTGGGCCTCCAAGCTTAGCATTACCCCCTAGACTGGAGCCCCCAAGCTTAACATTGCTCCCCAGGCTGGGGCCCCCAGACTTAGCTTCTCCCGCCTAGGCAAGGCTCCCCAAGCTTAGCATCACCCCCCAGGCTGGGGTCCCCAAGCTTAGCATTGCCCCCCAGGCTGGGGCCTCCAAACTTAGTGCTGCCCCCCACCCCCACCCAGGCTGATACTTTAGACCATTAAGTTGGCCTGTTTAGGCAGTGTCCCCACTAGAGCAGCTTGATGTGGTCCAAGGAGTGGAGGCAGGCTGGTGTCCTGGAGCTATAGCTGAGCCTGGTTCCCAGCTGGCTGTTCCCAGGCCCACCTCCCTGCAGCTGGCACAGAAAGGAGTCAGGCCCTGCCTTGCTCAGAGCTCCTAAGGGGACCATGGAGCCTCAGGACCAAATGAAGACCTCTGAGCTCCTTCCTTGATCTTGTAAAGAGCAGGGTCAGGTGGGCCAGAGTTACTGCGTCAGCTGGGCCCTGGCTGAACTAGGACCCTGGCCCCCTGGCCACCCTACCTGGCCTCCCCTACCCCATCTGGTCCCCTTGCCCCCCCCACCTGGCACCTCCCAGATGCTTCTCACATTTCTAGGCCTTCCTGGGCCTGGCTTTGCAAACCTGCTGCCTTCTGGCCCTTAGGTGATCTTGTGTCTGCTCTTCCACAGGGTGCTCCTGGCCCCGATGGGAACAACGGCGCTCAGGGACCACCTGGCCCTGCTGTGAGTATTGTTGTAGCCCACTCTCCTGGGCCCAAGGCTCTGTATAGCATGTTCTCCTCCATTCTGGCTCAGAAAAAATGACATTCCCCCTTTTTGGTTTTTAGGGTGTCCAAGGTGGAAAAGGTGAACAGGGTCCCGCTGGCCCTCCAGGCTTTCAGGTAAGACAGGGTGAGATCTGTCCCCCTCCCTAGGCCTCAGGGCCCCTCCTTGTTCAGCTCCAGGACCCCGAATATAGTCAGACTAACATTTGGTCTGCTTTTCTCTCGGTATAGGGACTCCCTGGCCCCTCAGGCCCTGCTGGTGAAGGCGGCAAAGTAGGAGAAAGGGTGAGTATGGTTCAGTGTGCCCTGCCCTGTTGTCACACACACACAGACACATCGCCCTGACCGAGCCTGCTTCGGCATCAGCAGGCACTGCTGAGCTCTCTTTCAACAAATCGAGGTTTCTCCCTGGCAGCTTCTGGGAGTCTTGGGTGAGTGTTGAGGACAGTGGGTGGACTGACTGCTCCTCCTTCTTTTCTCTAGGGTGCCCCCGGTGAATTTGGCCTCCCTGGCCCTGCTGGCCCAAGAGTGAGTATCCCTCAGAAATACCCTGTTTGGGTGCCCTCAGAAGGACCTGGGAATCCTTAGCAGACAGATGGGGGGCCCCAGCGGTCAGACTGCCCATTCACCCCTCCTGTGCCCAATGCGGATGTCAACATGCTGACATAGCTGGGCCAGATACAGAGGCTCCCGTCCTCCCCAGAGCTAGACTGGCCCCACTTTAAAGTCTAGTTCTTACACAGCAAGGAGAAAGGCACGGGATTGTTGACAGTTTTTTCATCTTTTTAAAAAGAACTTCAAATTTGCAGATCTGCCCTGAAAGGGTTAAAATAAACTCTATGAATGGCTTCCTCAGGGGACCAGCTGAGCTGCAGCTGCCCCTACACTATGAGGAGGCCTGAGAGGGCCTGAGGCTGGACCCAAGAGCCAATGGCAAAGAAACTAGATGGTCTCTGTGCACTCCAACATTGGTCCTTGGCTGACCAGAGCCCTGGAGGTTTGCCTTTCTTCTCCCCAAGCCAAGGATGGGCTGAGAAGAGCCCCCAGGCCAGGGCAATGCTAAATGTCAGGGCCCTGGCACCCTCCGAAGCAGCTGGGAAGGGGGTGTACAGATGTGATCATGTTCCCTGACAAAGCCACTTCTTTTTTTTTAATTAAATTGATTTGTTTAGTTACTTTTAGTTTACAACATTTAGTTCCACAGTCCCTGGAGTTTCTAATTTTCTCCCCCTCCCTCTCCTGCCCCTCCATCACTGTGGCATGAGAAGGCCACTTCTAAAGAGAATGTGGCCAGGGCACCCAATCCCCCCTCTCTTCCAGGGTGAGCGTGGTCCCCCTGGAGAAAGCGGAGCAGTTGGTCCCACAGGTTCCATCGGAAGCCGAGGTGCATCTGGCCCCCCAGGCCCTGACGGCAACAAGGTAAGGAACAGCGGATGCCTCTACCTGGCCATCAATAGGGCTGTGGAAGGGACCGTTTTTTAGCTGATTAGTCATGTCCAATTCTTGGTGACCCCAACTGGGGTTTTCTTGGCAACGATGCTGAAGTGGTTTGCCATTTCCCTCTTTGGCTCATTTTACAGATGGGGAAACTGAGGCAAACAATTACGTGATTTGTCCAGGGTCAGAAGTTGAATCTGAACTCAGGGCTGGCACTCTATCCACTGTGCCACCTAGCTGCCCTGTAATGAGCCATAGGAATATCCTTATTCCACAGAGAAGAAAGCTGAGGTCTGCAGATGGTAAAGGACTCACCCAAGCAGAAGCCAGATCTGAAGACCAGGCCAAACCCTAAATGCTTGGCCAAGCAAATAATACTTCCCTGGAGAAAATAGCTCAGGACACTTTCACACTTCCCAAATTTGTCCTGAACATTTACCTGGGTATGGAAGATAAACAGTTCTGAAAAAACAAACAAACCATGCTCCTGGCTTGTGGGAAAAAAGGGTTTGTTCCTCTCACACACCTCCACCTCTCCTTTGGGGATGGAAGGCCTGGCTGCCCAGGGGCTGGGGTGAGGTACAGACTAAGCAGGGAGCCTGGAAAGGGCACGGATCTCCAGGTCTATACATGCTACCTTCACAGTGATTACCCTGGCAAGGCTAGGGGAGGGCCCCAAGAATCCTAGACAGATGATGGAGGGAAAAAGGAACCTCTCCCAAGCTCTGCCTTCTTCCTCAGTGAAAGGGGGAGAGGTGATGGGAGATGGTACCAGGATAAGTGGGGATGGGGCTTCTATCACACTCCACACCTGGGCCTCATCACCCGGCTGGCCTCCCTGAGCATGGGATGGGGTGAGAGTGGGGCCAACCGGCTAAGCGCGTGGCCCGTCACTCCATGAACCACACATTTCTTTTGTTTGGGGGCAGGGTGAGCCTGGTGTTGTTGGTGCCCCTGGAAACGCTGGCCCCGCTGGCTCTGGGGGAGTGCCAGGAGAGCGTGGTGCTGCTGGTGTCCCTGGAGGCAAAGGAGAGAAGGTGAGTGGATGGAGGGAAATGGCGCCATGGGCAGGGAGGGAGGGAGAGGGGCCTCCCCTAGTTGGAGTCACCAGGGCCAAGTGGGGGCCAGAAGGGCTCAGAGCGAAACAGTGATGAGCAGGGGACCTGGGTGATGGAGGTGTTGCCAGCGTCTTTGGAAAGCCAAGGTGTTGGTCCTGTCTTCTCTCACACCTTTGGGGGCAGTTTTTAGCTAAAACCCATCAAGGGAACGTACCCACACGCTCTTCTGTTTCCAGGGTGAAACTGGCCCCAGAGGTGACTTTGGTAACCCAGGCAGAGATGGTGCGCGGGTGAGTCAACCTCCTCCCCTGCCCCCCTTGGCAAAGGACCTGGAGGAGAAGGACTGGGATCAGTCAGAGGTCGCTGGCCTGAGTGTCCCACCATGGCTACAGGCACAGCTCCACTCGTCCTTGTGTCTGGAGCTGGGGGCCGGTGGCAGAGAGGAGAAGCAGGAGGAGGGGCAGGAGGGGAAGGGGGGAGGAGGACAATGGGGAGCAGTAACTGGGGAGTGAGACCCCTTTCTCATTCTGTCTTTAGGGAGCTCCTGGAGCGATAGGTGCCCCAGGTCCTGCTGGCGCTACAGGCGAGAGGGTAAGCATGCAGTCCTCCCCGCAGCGGCCCCAGCTCTTAGCCATCCCTGGTCCAACCAGCAGAGCCCAGGCAGCTATGGTGGCCTGGGGTAACACCCCCTGAAGCCCTGCTCTGCCTCCTAGGAGAGCCAGGAACCAAGGGGAGCATCTATCCCAGTGTCTGACCACTGAGCAGAGTCTATACCCGTGGCTTTAGACTTTCCATATTCAGCATCTCAAAGCACTCTAGCTGAACAAGTTGGTTTATGAATCAGTCAGCAAGTGATCTCCAGAGGCCTCATTCAGCAGAACCAAAAGCCTGCCCCACACAGTCCATCCACCCCAGTCTGGCCTCATCCTTCCTGAAGCCCAGGGCTTCTTCTGCTACAAGATGCTAGCCAGCAGTGGCAGCCCCTCCCGGGAACAGGGTAGGATGGCAGTGAGCTAAGGACCCTCCTCTGTCCATCTCCATGGGAGCTCCCTGAGTTCCTGTTCCTATGTTGCAGCAGCTTGCCAGACATGGTTGCCACCCTCCTTTGATGCTTTCTGGTAACACTCACTGACCACTTCCCTTTGTTTCCTCCAGGGTGAAGCTGGTCCTGCCGGTCCTGTTGGTCCTACCGGTGCCCGAGGTGCTCCTGTAAGTAGCCCCACACATGGTTTTGTCAAACTGGGAGAGTGGGAAGTCAAGCTGATGTCTGACCCACTGTCTAAAACACTCCTTGTCCCTTCTTCCACCTAGGGTGATCGTGGAGAGGCTGGCCCTGCTGGCCCCAATGGATTTGCTGGCCCTCCTGTGAGTACAGCTTAATCTACATGAGCCTGGCTGGGCTGGGGAGTGGGCAGAGTAGAGCCTTCACTACTCCAGTGGTTTCTTTCCCCTAGGGTGCTGCTGGTCAAGCAGGAGCAAAGGGAGAACGTGGAACCAAAGGACCCAAGGGAGAAAATGGTGCTGTCGGCCCCACTGGCCCCGTAGGTGCAGCCGGCCCTTCGGTGAGTGGCCCTCTCTGGTCAGCCCAGTGCATCCTGTGCCAGTGAGGGAAGGCCATCCATTGTCATGGCTCGATTTCCTGGGAAGGGCCCACAGACCATGCCATCCACCAGTTATCTTTGAGTT
Organism: Gymnobelideus leadbeateri; assembly: GCA_011680675.1. Classification (NCBI taxonomy): domain Eukaryota; kingdom Metazoa; phylum Chordata; class Mammalia; order Diprotodontia; family Petauridae; genus Gymnobelideus; species Gymnobelideus leadbeateri. The sequence continues at coordinate 204,184 of WOXC01006711.1, forward strand.
ATTCCTGTGAAGACAGTCCCAAGTAGAGCTAACATCCAGCAGAATGGGTCCAGCCCAGCCCCTCCCCTCAGCACTGTCCATACACACCTGTCATCTAGAAAGCTTATACCTATGCCCACAAGGATGCCATGAGGTAGGGAGCAAAGTCTCGCTACTCCCATTTTACAGAGGGGAGGACTGAGGCACAGAGAGAGTGAGTGGCTGGTCTAAGGCCCCTCCAGGCCCCCCAGCTGCCTCTGATGATTTAGGTACAGTCTGACCTGAAGGGACAAGGGTAGACAGCACGTCAAACAGCCCAGATCTAGAAAAAGAAAGAGAAACATTCCAGGGACTCCCCATTACACAAATCAGCTGCCCTCCCATGGCCTGCCCCTAAAACAAGGCAGGTCTCACCAAATACCAGGCTTGACAGCTCCTGAACTGGAGGCTGAATCCATGAAAGGGCCACTGACTCTTGTTTCTCCTCCTCCTCTTCTGCTCTAGGGTCCCAGTGGCCCCCCTGGTCCCGTTGGAGGTCGTGGTGACGGTGGCCCCCCTGTAAGTCCTTGAAGTAAACCGTGGTCCTCTGCTTGGTCTGTAGAGGGCAGGGGACACTGCAGGGGGGTGGGAGGGGGGACAGGAGGACACACAGAGATGCGTTCTGTGCTCCTGGGCTCTCCTTTGTGGTTCTGGATGGAGTTTCCATGTGGGAGTGAGGAGCTGGGCTCATGTTCTTTCCGGTGTCCTAGTGCTGGCAGACCTTCCTCTGCCTCTCCACGCCCTCATCAGGCTCCCCTCTTGGGGCATCCTCCTCCTCCCAAGTTTTCCAACCTCTGGGGGAGAAGCCTTGTCAGCACTGGCCATTCTCCTAGGATAGGAGGCTTCAGGAAGCCTGGCTCACACCTGCCTCACAGTGCATTCCTTTGGTACCCCCAAGGGCCAGGATCAGTGCAAAGCAAATTAAAAAGGGGGATGGAGGTGGGGAAAGTCTTTGGGGCACTCCTCCAATCGTGCCTTGGAGACCATGACCTTGGTCACAACTCAAGGGGGCTTAAGAGAAATGCTCAATAGTTAGTGATCCTCAGCCTTGACCTGGGTCTTCACCTTGGCCTTTCTTTCCACGTGCTTGCTTCCTAGGGTGCAACTGGTTTCCCTGGTGCTGCTGGGAGAACTGGATCCCCTGGCCCTGCTGTGAGTAAATCCTTACCAATTCCTGGATAGATCCAAGAGGAAAAGATGCGCCTGGATGGCTAGAATGTGTGCCAACCAGGGGGTCCCCTGCCCACCGGCCAGCCTAGCCCACAAGCTGACAATCTGCTAAGACAACCTGGCAGAGAATCTGTTGGGGATGTGGAAGGCAGTCTGTTTAATCCCCAGCAAACACCCTGCTGGCTTCTTCTCAGGAGGCACTGTCTCCCACACCCCAGTTCATTCAAAGTAAAGTCAGAATCATTTGTGAGGCAGACACATCCAAGCCTGGTGGCCCTGCCCCCCTGTGGCTAGAGTTGGCAATGCCAACCCCGAGCTATTCTGCAGGAACCAAGGACCCAGTCCTAGGCAGAGGCAGTAAGGAGAAGGAATCCCATGCTGGCATTTCCAACGTGGGTGCTTCAGTAAATCCTGTGAATGCCCCCTTGGTGCCTAGACCATAAACAGAGTGGGAAGGTGGGGACGCTGTTCTCGGCTCCCAAAGTCACCCTGGGTCCCCAGGGCCTTGTCTTGGCCTGCTTATGACTACAGTGTACCAGCCCCCTCCTCTTGTCCTGGGAGAGAAGGTGAGGAGACAGACCCTGTGCTGACTGGGGAATCCCTTCTTAGACACAGCACTCTGCTCCCCAGGGGAGCTCCCTGTGTCAGGGGACATCCTGGAAGTCTTCCCATATTTCTTAGTGGGATGTCCCATGACTTGCCCCTTGGGTGACTTGCCCCTTTCCCTCTCCATTCTGCTTTACCCCTGTCTTCTTCCCTGCCTCTCATCATACACGTCCCTGGGCTGCTTTGGGGTAGCATATAACCCTCTCCACTTGCCTTCAGGGTATCACTGGTCCCCCCGGTCCCCCTGGTGCTTCTGGAAAAGAAGGTCCCCGTGGTCCTCGTGGTGACCAAGGTCCTCTTGGCCGGGCTGGAGAGACAGGTGCCGTTGGCCCCCCTGGCTTCGCTGGAGAGAAGGGTCCTCCCGGAGAGTCTGGTGCTATCGTAAGTGCCGGCATCCCAGCACCCCCTTAAGTGACCCAGTGCACAGAGGCCACATCTCTCATGGGCTTGCTGGACACCTCAACGAATACCAAAAGGGCTGGGGTTGCCTATTAGTGGAAAGCCTAAGCCCCTGGCCAGCCCAACTGCCCGCAGTGGTCCAGCATCCCCAGCCAGCCGGGCCTCTGGGGCATGGACAGAGCCCAGCCTGACCGCAGCATTCAGCATCTTTCCTGTCCTACAGGGCCCCCCTGGCTCCTCAGGTCCTCAAGGGCTTCTTGGCGCTCCTGGCATTCTTGGTCTGCCTGGCTCAAGAGGAGAGCGCGGTCTTCCTGGGGTCTCTGGAGCGCTGGTGAGTAGTGGCAATGACTTACATGCTCCTTGGCTCCCAGTCCCCCTCTGGCCCTTTGTTAATCCTCCCTGCTGGCTCTATGCAGACCCCAGCCGAAAAGGGTTAGCCTTCCATCCATTACGGTGTAAGACACAGCATCTTTAACCCGAGTGTGGGGTCAGGTCCACAGAAGCTGAATCCCTCCCCTGGCTCTGATGTGTGCCCACCACCAGAATTAAGTGGAACCCCATTCTAACCCCCACCACTAAGTGCCAGCCCTATATCCAGTTCTGTGGACAGCAAAACTAGCTCCTGCTGCCAGGGGCCACTCACCCAGCTGGCTCCTTGCCCTTCACTGTAAACAAAGGGGCATGCATTTAGGGGTAGGGTTTGCTAGTGGACTCACGGTGCACTTTTCTGCCTTTCCAGGGTGAGCCTGGTCCTCTCGGTATTGCTGGTCCTCCAGGTGCTCGAGGTCCCCCTGGTGCTGTGGGTAACCCTGGTGTCAATGGTGCTCCTGGTGAAGCTGGACGTGATGTAAGTCAAGGGCTGTGGTGACTCCAGAAGGGGACCCTTGCCATGAGGCAATGAATCTGAAAGGGGTCTGGGTGCTGGCCAAGAATCAAGAGGATAGCATGGCATCCCCCAGATGTCCCTAAAGGGATTCCTTTAGGCGGCCTAAGGCAGGGCCACAGATGAGGCAGTGACAGCTAACCCCACTGTCTCCACTCTGGTCCCACTTGCTGTGGTCTTGTGTGCACTGTTGGGGCTGCAATGAAGAAAGGGCAAGTGATAAAGCAGACAGTGTCCAGAACAGGGGAGAGGGAGGAGGAGAGCTTGGGGCCGAGAACAGCAGAATGAATGGGAGTGCTGGGCCTTGGCAAGAGAAGGCTTAGGAGGTGATGGACTTGGACCCTAGGACAGGAGGAGGAACTGTGCATGGAAGGTTCAGAGGGAAGACAGAGGCTTGAGGCCAGGAAGAAGTCTGAGGAGTAGGGCTGGACAGCAGAGGAACGAAGTTGGGGCTGGGCAGGTTCACTGGGGCTCATGGGAGAGGAGCGTGTTGCCCGAGGGCCAGCTGGCCTGGATGGCCCTGAGGAAACCCCAAGATTGGCTTGGACTTTGGCTGCTTTGCACTCAGAGGCCTGGAGTCGGAACCATCTAAGCTCAAGCCCACTTCCAACACTGGGTATCGGGTCACCTCTAAAAAGAACAGCAGAGCACGAAATCTAGGGACCTGTGAATCCTAGCATCTGAGGCTGTCCATGTGATAGGCCTGTGACCCTGACCCCTCCTTTGACAGATGAGGCAGCTAAGGGTCAGGGAAACCATCTGCCCAAATTTAAAGTGCCAGAGCCAGGCCTCACACTCAGACTTTGGGACGCCAAGCCCTGTTTTGCTGTGTCGTAGATAGCAGAGATGGACTTGGGAAGTAGGATGTTGAAATAGGGGGCCAAGTCTTGAATGAATGAAGAATTAATGTCCAGAACCTGGGCTGAGGGCACAAATGCAAAAACAAAGCAATCTCTGCCCTCAAGGAGCTTACCTTCTAATAGGAGGAGGAGAGACAGAGCAGAGTGGAGGCCAGGGGGAGGTCCTTTGGTCCAGAAAATCCCCAGGACAGTGAGTGGGGCTATAGGGAAGCATGTTGACCTGTCCCGCCCAGTCACAGTGGCAGCTAATGTGATTGTGGTTCTAGAGATGAATGGGGGTGGGAAGGAGAGAGTACAGCTGTGGCATTGCTGGCAGGGTCTCACTTACTGCCTGAGTGACCTTGAAGAAGTCTTTGTTAAATCTGGCCTCTGAAACTTGACACTTACTAATTGTGTGACCTTGGGCAAGTCACTTAACCCCAATTACCTTGCCTCCCCCCCTCCAAAAAAATGAAAAGTCTTTGTTTGGAGTGGGGGTAGCATTTATAGAGCCCTTTTAAGATTCACAAAGCACTTTAGGAATATCATCTCATCTTATCCTCCCTGTACTGGGACCGTCAGTGCAATTATCATCCCCATCTATCAGATAAGGAAGCTGAGGCAGGCAGGCAGTGGTTAAGTGACTTGTCCAGGGTCATGCAGCTAACAAGTATGAGTCTTCCTAACTTCAGGTCCAATGCCTATTCACAAGCTCTTTGCATCTCAAAGCCCTAGGAAGTCTTGCTTTTTTTTTTTTTTAATAGATAAGGGTTGAATTGGGTGGCCACTGAGGTCCTAGAATTCTGTGATTTTATGGTAGAGACCTTATAGGCAGGGCTCAGAGAAAGGGGTCAGAAGCAGTCTATCCCTGAGCACTCATGGAAGCACAGGGAAAGCCCCAGCCGACCCCCAGGAATGTCCAGCCTCCAGGCAGGGCAGAGCTGCCCCAGTAGAGTGGACCAGCCTGTGCTCCCAGCCCAGAGGCCCAGCTCCCTGTAGGACACTCAGAACTGCAGAGAGCCTGGGGCACTCTCTCTCTCTCTCTCTCTCTCTCTCTCTCTCTCTCTCTCTCTCTCTCAGGGACACTGGCTGCCCCTCTGAGGCTCTCCATGCTTTATTGTATCTTCCAGGGCAACCCCGGCAATGATGGTCCCCCAGGCCGAGATGGTCTCGCTGGTCACAAGGTATGCCCGTCTCTTCAGTATTGCCTTTGACTGCCTCGGACATCTCCAAACACTCCTCGCTAGTTCTCCTGTGCCCAGTACTGAGTGTTCCTTTTCCTCCCCTCTAGGGAGAGCGCGGCTACCCTGGAAACCCTGGTGCCGTAGGTAATGCTGGAGCTCCCGGCCCTCATGGGACTGTGGGTCCCGCTGGCAAGCCCGGAAACCGCGGTGAGCCGGTGAGTGAATCTGTCAGGATCTTCCCTGGTCATTCTGGGTCTGGCCTCTGTCCTCCTCAGGTGTCCTGCACATGGCTACAAGTAACCCTGTCTTTGTCCTTCTGCTTGGTAGGGTCCTGCTGGCTCAGTGGGTCCCGTTGGCCCCTTCGGTGCAAGAGGTCCTAGTGTAAGTATGTTGGGGAGACTTTGTTGCTAACTAGCATTTATCCAGAAGACCTGTCTAAGCTCTTTAAAACCCCCTTAGCGTTTATAGATGTGTCTTCTTGGCTCCGTTTCCTTCTCCCCACCTGGATTCCAAGCAGGCCTTGAGATGCCTTGGCAGCAATGGCAGCCGGGCTTGAGCAGTCTTTTGCATATGGGATCTCATTCTTATATTCTCCCTTTGGAGATGAGATAGCAGAGCTGGGGAGATGTGCCCTGCTTCCAACAGCTTCACATGCCACACCACCCACCTCTCTGCCTTAGGGAGACCCCAGGGCTCTTCCCTAAGGCCGTACTAATTTCTTATTAAGACATTTCTCAGCACTATGGTACCTGAGCTATGTGGAGGGAGATGAGAGCAGGCCCCAGGGAGCTGGAGTTCAACTCTCGGCCCTCCGTCTTTCACACTCTTTTTCTTTGTCGACCAGGGTCCCCAAGGTCCCCGAGGTGACAAAGGAGAAGTTGGAGACAAGGGACCAAGAGGTTTGAATGGTTTCAAAGGACACAATGGATTCCAAGGCCTTCCTGGTATCTCTGTGAGTAGGCATCTCTGGCCAGCCTCAGCCTCAGTGCTCCTCTCCACACCCACACCCCTGCTGGTCTGAAAGCCCAGCTCTAGGCCACTTTACCCTGCCCAGTACAAGGCTGTCTCATCCCTGCCAGCAGCCATCAGAGCTAAAGGCAGGCAATCATGCAGAAAGTCACTGGGAGCCTTGCCCCCTTGCCAGAGAATCTCCTGACAGCTCAGAGACGGAATATTAAACTGAGTTCCAGGCATGCCGGAGGTGAAAGACCCATGAGCTACCTTCCCTTTCAGACAATTGAAGTCAAGCCTCACTTGTCATCGCTGTCTTGATTTTAAATTTTAAATAACTCCGTAATCTTCTTTTCTTCTGATATAGGGTCAACATGGAGACCAAGGAGCTCCCGGTTCAACTGGCCCTGCTGGCCCCAGGGTGAGTGAATGTGAGCAAAGAGCCCCCTCCTCTGGAACCCAAGGGCAGTGGCTTCCTCGGCCCTCTGCCAGGGTTCTAACCCTCTCTCCTGAGGAGGAGCAAAGTGCTCTCTGTCCTTTGCTGGCCCCTCTGCCCCTCCTCCCAGTCATCAGCCCTCTCTCTTCCCTCTGCAAGCCCTCCTCCCAAGGAGGAAGAAGGTGGCCTCTGCCCCTTTCTCTGTCCTTCCTTCTCCCCCTGCAATTCCCCCAGGACTGTCTGTCACTGCACATTTTGGGTCTTTGCTAGCTGGCCACTGAGGCCCATTCTCTTCTCTTTCTAGGGTCCTGCTGGTCCTTCTGGCCCTCCTGGTAAAGATGGTCGCCCTGGACATGCAGGTGCTGTTGGGCCTGCTGGTCTTCGTGGTTCTCAAGGCAGTCAAGGCCCTGCTGTAAGTGACCTCTGGACAGTGGGAGGGGAACAGCACTGACCTGAGTTCACCTACCTAGAGGGGATGAAATGTCCATGCATCTTGACATGTTACATCACTCATCAGTAGCAGAGCTGGAGAGAGGCCTTGAGAGCCATGTGGCCTAGGCCACCTTCAGGCAATTCAGGCAGCATCATTCCCATTTTAAAGATGAAGGGACTGCAACTGATCAGCTGGCAGAAAGTGCCTCCATCTCCTGACTCCAGGACATTTATTCCAACTATCGGGAGTTTATGGAGACTCTGACACTTTGAGATCCAAGGTCTCTCTCTGATGACCTTCTCCATTGCATATTCCTGGGGGGTTTCTATTGCCCTTAGTTCCTAGCCCTCTTGGTAGTAAGGTTTCAATGTATCAAAAGTGTCCGTGGATCTGGAAGATGTCATCAAAACCCCTGGTGTTTTGATGTGCCATGATGGGCCTTTGCTTCCTCCCTGACCTCTCCCCTCAACCTCCACAGGGTCCTCCTGGTCCCCCTGGCCTGCCTGGTCCCCCTGGCCCAAGCGGCGGTGGCTATGACTTTGGTTATGATGGCGATTTCTACCGGGCTGACCAGCCACGCACTCAGGCTTCCCTCAGACCTAAGGACTATGAAGTAGATGCTACTCTGAAATCCCTCAACAACCAAATCGAGACCATCCTCAGCCCAGAAGGTTCCAAGAAGAACCCTGCTCGTACCTGCCGAGACCTGAGGCTCAGTCACCCAGAATGGAGCAGTGGTATGTGGGCTCCAGAAGCTGCGACCCTGCCCCATCCCACTCCCTGCCCTCCTCCTGGCTGGCACAGAGAGGTCAAGGGGGAGATTAGGTGTGGGTCACAGCCAGAAGCTGCGACCCTGCCCCAGCCCACTCCCTGCCCTCCTCCTGGCTGGCACAGAGAGGTCAGGGAGGAGATTAGGTGTGGGTCACAGCCAGAAGCTGCGACCCTGCCCCAGCCCACTCCCTGCCCTCCTCCTGGCTGGCACAGAGAGGTCGGGGGGGAGATTAGGTGTGGGTCACAGCCAGAAGCTGCTTCACGTTTTGTCCCCAAGTGTCTGAGCATCTCTGAGGTACTTAATAATGGCTCTCCTTTGTAGGATACCCCCAGGCTTGCAGCTGCTAATGCCAGCCCTGGGAAGTCAGCTCTTCCCATGTCAACCTGTCCCTTGGTTCACTAAGGAACGCAGGCTCCAAAGACCATGGTCACACCATGGGGTCTCTCTGGGATCCCATGCTGTGGTTCTGTCCAGGCCCTAGCCACCCAAATGTGCCACCATCACTAGGGTGTGTGCTTTGTCCTATGGCAGGTTTCTACTGGATTGACCCCAACCAGGGCTGCACCATGGATGCCATCAAAGTGTTCTGCGACTTCTCCACTGGAGAGACCTGCATCCGAGCCCAGCCTGAGAACATCCTTGCCAAGGCCTGGTACAATAACAGGAACCCCCAGGTCAAGAAGCATGTGTGGTTTGGGGAGACACTCAATGGTGGAACCCAGGTGAGACTCTGCCCCACTGCCTCACCTGAACTGGCCCTTCTGGGTGCCAGCCTCTGGCCCCCTCACAAATCAAGCTTCAGCACCTCCATTCCAAGGTCTCAGGATACTCTGCCCTCAGGGACAAGGCTCCTGTGGAGATCAGGGTGGAGGGGGATTGCCCCACTTAATGTTCCTAGTCAGCACTCTTGGCACAACTCTGTTTAGTCTGGCACCCTGGGGTATCCTCAGGAGATGCAGGAGTATTGTTCTGAGACCTGTGCTTCTTAGGCAGCCCTCTGGGCCCATGTCAATCTCTTCATCCTCCTCCCAAAGACAACCCTGCTCATGGTTACTAAGCCCCAGTAGCTCAGAAGGAGACCTCCACAGTCCCTTCTCAGAGGATCCCTTCTCAGAGGATCCCTTCTCAGAGGGTCCCTTCTCAGGGGGTCCCTTCTCAGAGAGGTCCCTTCTCAGGGGGTCCCTTCTCAGAGGGGTCCCTTCTGAGCCTTCACCTCCTCCCCCAGTCTCTTCCCCACGTCCAGGCTGAGCATGAGGGCCACCACTGAATCCCTCTGAGCATCATTGGACTGTGGTGCTTCTGGCCCCTAACCAGACCCCTTGCCTTACTCTCTTAGTTTGAATACAACACAGAAGGCGTGACCTCAAAGGATATGGCCACCCAGCTGGCCTTCATGCGCCTGCTGGCCAACCATGCCTCTCAAAACATCACCTATCACTGCAAGAACAGCGTGGCCTACCTGGACGCAGAGAGTGGCTCCCTGAAGAAGGCGGTCATCCTGCAGGGCTCCAACGATGTAGAGCTCACGGCCGAAGGCAACAGCCGCTTCACGTTCACTGTGCTGGAGGATGGCTGCTCCGTAAGTGACCAGGCTTGCCTCTGCTCTTTGTCTCCTTGGGTCAGAGAATTAGAGTGAGCTCTTTCAAGCCCAGATGCCAAAAGTGGGGGTCTTAGATCCCACAGCAGTCAGGGGAAGCATAGGGAGCCTTGCTCAGGGGAAAAAAATTATAACCAAATAATGCAAAATTGAAAGAAACGCTGTTTCTTAGTTAAAGGTAACTGAAAAGAAAGATGAAATGTTTCCCCTTTCAGGTCACAGGTCCCCTAAATTCTACACCCTGACTCCTGGATTGGATTGGGGTCACCCTGCATTCCTGATCTCTGGGGACCCCAGATTAAGAACCCCACTATAGCAGAGCATTTAGAGCACTGACTGTCATTGCAGAAAAAGCCACCCCCCCCCCAGGCTGCAATGAGCTCTAAAATGGGGGCTTTCACTGCCTCAGAAAGTTACTAGGAAGAGAACAAGCCCCATTTATTGTCATAGGGCTCCCTGGGGGGTGGGCCACTCCCAGAATCCTCGAGCTGAGTGCCTCTTCCCCTTCTTCTTGATACAGAGAAAGACCAATGAATGGGGAAAGACTGTCATCGAATACAAGACCAACAAACCCTCCCGCCTGCCCTTCCTGGACATTGCACCTTTGGACATTGGTGATGCAGACCAAGAATTCCGTTTGGACATTGGCCCAGTCTGTTTCAAATGAATGAACTCAAACTAAATTTAAGAAAATGAAAAGGAAAAAAAGACAACCCCAAAATGTTCTCTCTGCCATTTCTTCCTTCCTTTTTTGTACTGAAATCTGATTCCTTCTGTTTCTTCTGCTCATCTCCTGCTTAAGTTCTGGGCAAAAGAGAAGGGTCAGGACTGTTGGAGCACCGTGCAATGCAGTTTAATACAGGTCCCCGATCCCCCATCCTCCCCGAAGGACTTGGAAGTGTCTCAAAACCCTAACACCTTGTTGTGGGGAAGGTCAACCTTTGTAAAGAACAGAAACCAAAAAAGAAAATAAAAACCATAAACATTTGCACCACTTGTGGCCTCCGAGTATCTTCCACAGAGGGAAGTTTAAAACCCCATCTTCCAAAGGTGTAACCTACCTCAAGCACCTGCATGAAGGTGCCCTCCCCATCCCCAGGGGCTGGACAGAGGGGCTTTCCTCCTCCCTCAAAACCCCAAGGTGCTAGTTATGTGTGTGTTACTTGAAGAATGCGGTGGTGCTAACAGACCCTGGGAGCCGCCCTCTGCTCTGTTGCTCTGTCCTGCTCCAGCCAGCTTTGGGGAGAGGGCAGCCTCCATACAGGCCCTTCCCCTGCTCTTTTGCCCAGCTTTGTCCCAGTCTGGTGTCCCAGCGCTCCCCCTTTCCCAGGCTCACTCTCATCCTCATCAATGGGTCCAAAGAAGCCTCGCTCTCGAGCAAGACAAGAAAATGAAATTGTGCCTATTCTGTATATGTGAGATGTTTAAATAAATTGTGAAAAAATGAAATAAAGCATGTCCAATGTTCCAAAAGAAAACACAGAATGAGTAAGCTTACTTGCTTCAATGGCCTTGCAGCTGTCCTCTTAGGGCCTGGTGTTTGTCCTCCCACACCCCAGGGCCTCCTGCGGACACCAGCCTGTGGAATCCAAGGACTGCTGGAACAGTGGAGCCCCATGGGGCCCGCCCAAGACCCGAGGCACAGGACCAGGAAGCTTGGCCTCCCTGCCTCAGACTCAAAGGAGTGGCCCTTTGTGCCTGTGTGTGGGGGCAGTGGATGGCTAGGGAGAGGGGGTGGCTCCCAGTAAATGGGACAATGCATGGGAGGCTCTTTGCAGAGTGGTACGGTGCTGCCAGAATGTCCACTCTCTATACTCTCCCCTGACCCCTGCGGCTGGCTAGCCCAGGGGCACTATGGCAGCCCCAGGGCTTTTCGGTCTTGGGTCTCTGACACCCCAGGGGTCTGGCCTGACTCCAGGGAGTATATGCTGTGCACCAGCTGATGGCCCAGGGTTGAGTGCAGTGAAATGAGAAATCTTGATTGTCAAGCTGCATTGTTGAGAACAGAGAAGGGGGAAGGGGAGGGAAGCCAGGCCTGCTGACCACTGGCCCTTCCCTGAAGCACCAAAGACCCCAGAATGCAGACAGGCGTCTTCAGCCCTTGAGCCCTGCCCAAAGGATTGGCTGGTTCGTGCTGAGGGGCAGAGCCAGAGGCCATAGTCGCCTTGCCTATTTCCTTCCACCCAAAGGGTTGCATCTGCACTGCAAAGACAGTGGCAATCACTGGCACTGCCCTTGGAGCTGTGGAGAAGGCCCAGCCTGATTTGTCAGCATCGGGGCCTACAGGAATGTGCCTTATCCCCAAGCTCCAGAGAAGACACCTCTCATTCTCCAAGTCACATCACCCAGCTGCATAAAGTCAGGACAAATCAAAGCTGGAACAAGTGCATCTGCAGCCTGCACCCCGCCCTGCCTCTCACCCCCAGCCCAGCCCACCCATTTGGCCTCTCAATATGGCCACTGCCTGGAGCCCCTTTCTGACTCCATGATGTAGGAGACAGGCACAGAAAATGCAGCCTAGAAGCAGGCCTGTAGAAACATATGAAATGCTAGACTCCAGTCACCCTGGGGGGCAGAGTCTGCTCAGTGCTACAGAACACCACCCACCTGCCCTTGGCCAGCCAGGGTCACCCTCCTTACAGTCCAGTAAGTGTTGGAAAGGAGTGGGCAGGAAATTGGGACAAAAACGACAAGTGGAGGAAATATGGGGAGCAAAGACCAACCACGTCTGGTAAAAGGGGCAGTTCCTTGGCTGAGACGGTTGAGTCTTCCCTGGTGAGTCTACCTCCCACCCCTTGGAATCTGGGGGATTCCAAAGAGGAAGAGGAGAGAAACAAAGCAAACAAGCAAAACCTTCCTGCTGTGTATCCCGTGCCCTTAGCCCCTGTCGATGACCAGGAAACTCATAAAGAAAGGCTTCTTAGATCCTTCGTGGGGGAGAGGCTATCACTCCTCCCTGTAAGATGTCTGAGCTCGACAGGGGCTTCCAGCAGGAAATGATACATCCCAAGGTTGCACTGTGTGATGGTAATTTCAGCTTTCCCAGAAAGCCCAATGTGTGTGTATGCCCGAGTGCCAGCAGTGGGAAGGGGGGAGGTTGGTCAGCACTTCTAATTCCACTCAAAGCAACTTGGGCAGGTGCCCCCTCCAGGCTCACTCCAAGGGCATTGGAGGTTTGTGGACCCTTACAATCTCAGATCTGGAATGAGACTTTGGGGTCAACAAAACTGTATGTCTCAAGAGAAGCTGAAGACCCTGAGATTCAGAGAGGATTCACCCCCATGACCAAACATCAAGAGAGCCTCCCAGGCCTCCAGGAGTCTGGCCTGCCTTTACTGTGCTGACTCTCAAAAGGGATCTTTGTGAGTATGTGCCTCCCTTTCACCACAGGGACAAAAAAGGGGGCAGACATGGAGAAGTCAACCCTCTCCCTGCCTCAGGGTGAGTGTTTTGGTTGGGGAGGGCCACCAGCAGCTTGATCAGGTGACTAAGGGGGCTCTGGGCTGGGGGCTGACACTCTTCATCTCTGCACCAACACCTCACCCCCTCACTCCTTGCTGATTCTCTGTGGGTACACCTTCAACTTAATTGCCAAGGCAGAATCAGGCCACAAAGGCTGGCAGCCCTGGGAGGTGCCTCAGAGGCCAGTGGGTCCAATTTTTTTTCATTTTGCACATAAGGACCCTCAGAGCAGCCTGGTCTTCCAAATATAGGCCCAGCACTCTACCCACCGCTCCACATAGTTTTTAGTCAGGACCATGGATAGGGGACTCCACTCCCTGATCTCTTCTCCCTAACCCTAACCAACTCCCTTGCCAGCCAGCCTCATCACTGACAGCCACCTACTCTCCTTCCCAGAGACGTGTCCACCAAATCTCTGCCCGTGAATGAGCAGCATAACTCTATTAGATAAAAGCATGCATTCACTGCCCCCACCACCACCTTCAGGGCTCCCTCCAGGGTGCAGCCTCCTTCTCCCTGGCTCCTGGGGTCTGCCTGGTTCTGCTGAGAACAGTGTCTCTGTGTGAGTGCCGACATTCTGGAGCTTTTGGAGCCATTATCTGGAACAGCCCTTGGGCTGCAGCAAGGTTCTAGACTATGGCAAGTCCACCTTGGCATTCAGAAAGGGGAGCATGGAGGCAGAGGGGGTGGGAGGCCGGCAGAAGAGCAGAGGAGAGGACAGAGCAGGAGAGGCCATAGCAGAAAGAAACAGAGAAGAGGGAGCTGACGAACAGGCCCCTTCTGTTCTGTTTGGTTTTTCAGGGTCTCTGCTGAGGGTGGGGGAAGTTCATACAGCATTTACTATGTTCCAGGCACTTTTACAAATATTGCTTCTTTTAACCCTCACAACAACCCTGTAAAGTAGGTGTTCACAGCTGAGAAAATGGAGGCAGGCGGTGACTTGCCCAGGGTCACACAGCTAATAAGTATCTGAGGCTACATTTGAACTCAGACCTTCCTGGCTCTAAGCCCAGCACTCTGTGCACTGTGGCGCCACCTAGTGGCCCCTTCAGGTCCTACCCAAGCTTCTTGGAGATATGCATGGGATTTGGACAAGGCATTTGATGACTGAAGGCCCCCCCCAACTTGGCATGCTGCCTCCCTGAACCTCCCCTCCCCCTCTCCAGGTACACAGCACCCTGGGGGCCAGCTCCCAGGATGGTCCATGAAGCCCCCTCAGATTGCTCCCCTCTCTGCCACATTCACAGACATCACACAGACACATGCACACAGAGCTCACACACATACAGCCCCTATGCCTCTCGCACACTCTGCATAAGCCCACACTCTCTCCCCCACATTCAGTCTAAAACTTCCAACTGCTTTTTGGATATCTCAAAACTAAATGCCCCAGCATCAGCCTGTCCAGAAATGAGCTCCTCTTTTCTCCCAACACCCCCCACTCCTGCTTCTGTAGAGCATACCCCCATCCTCCCACATCGTTCCTCAGGGAAGATGTGTGCACCAAACACACCACTTCTTTGTCATGTGGCTTCACTTGGGCTCTTCTGCCCAGCCCTCTTTAGTAGTCCCCAAATAAAAACCTGGACAGTGGCTTTCACTGGAGCAGAGCATCTCCCACTGGACGCCACTGATGCAGAAAGCCAGCTCACCACACTCAGATCAACATTTAAACTAATGCTTATAGACAAGCTAAGAACAGTGCCTAGCCAGTTATAGGCACTCAGTATAGCTTTAAAAGTGTTGACTGATTAGGAGCTGTGGCTTCCTGGCACCCTCTACCCCTCCCCAGTGGTCAGGCATTGTAACTTTAGAGGCACCGAGGACTGAGGGCCATCGTGAAACCTGCTTGCTCCCATTATAGAAGGGAGCAGTTATTTCTTTCATTTTTTCTTTTATTATAATTTTTTGTGCAAAATGACTAATATGGAAATGTTTTACATGACTGCACACCTATAACCTATATCTGATTGCTTATCCTCTCAGGGAGGGAGAGGGGAGGAAAGGATAGAATTTGGAACTCAAAAACTTCAAATAAAAATGTTTTTAAAAATGGAAAGATACTGTCCAGACTGGCTGGTGGCATGGGGGCAGGTGGGGAGGGAGTGTCATTCATTGGCTTCGTGCTGACTCTGGGCAAAGCTCTCTGCCAGACACCAGAATGATAGACTTGCTCCACTCCTGTCCTGAGGATAAAAAGATACATAACTTTGGAAGATAACAGTCTGTGGGCAACTGAATGCCCTGTTGTATCCAGAGAAATGTCCCAGGGATAGTGGAGAGTCCTAAAGGAATGGGATCTCCCCTTTCACAAACACAGTCTGCTTTGTCCAGGTAGCTTCCTGTAGCAAACGATTTGATAGCTGCTCACTGCCTCTCCCAGTCAGAGTCAAGGCAATCAGCATGTAGAAGGTGAAGGACAGTCTCTCCTGGTCTCCTCACCCTGCTCCCCACCTGCCACAGGTCCCCATAAGTCTGACTGCTCAGAAGAATCAATCCATTTACACATTAAAGAACAGGACCATTCAAGGAAACACTGAAACACCATTTGAATCTTTGATCATCTATGTGTTAATTAATGAATACAGACCTTTTATGGACTCCAGGTTCAGAACTCCTGATGGAGAGCTTAAAGGGACTAGATTGGCATCTAATCCAATCCTCAGGTTATAGAAGAGAGACTGAGATACAGGGAAGGCAATTGGCTGCCCCAAAGCCATAGATTTGAAACATGTGCCTTCCATGGTATGACAGGGTTCACTGAAAACATTTTTACTGTCATACTATGATATAAACCATCCCGATAAACCTTCTCTTTACAGAACCACCTGTCAGTGTTAGCAAAGCACTGCATCCATAAAACAGATAGAAGGTATGGGAGGTAGAGCCCTGGACTTGGAGTCAGGAAGACCTGAGTTCAAATTCAGCCTTACTGTGTGACCCTGGACCAGTCCCTTCCCCTCTTTCTGCCTCAGTTTCTTTATTTGTAAAACAGGGCTAATAATAGCACCCATGTCTCAGAGTTGCCGTGAAAACCAGATGAGAGAATATATTACTTTGTGAACCTTAAAGTGGCCTATAAACACCAATCATTAACAAAATCCACTCCCACATATACACACCAACACACATCATACAGAAATGGACAGAGGGAAGTACGCCCTAACTGTCCCCTGCAATCACTAGGAATTGTGCTGACTGAACATTATTTTCATATTTGTTGTTATGCTCGTGAGTTCATCAACCAACAGACATTGACTTGTTCATTGATGATTATATTTCCAGTAGCTCCTGCTGGGCTGGGTATGGGACACCCAAAGACAAAAACCAAAGTTCTTGAAGTCTTTTCCCTGAGAGCTTACATTCTATCAGGGAGACCATGTGGGTATAAGTGTAATAGCTGGAGAAGAAAAGGGAGAATGTAGCAAAGTTTTCTTAGGGAGGAAGAGGGTGTAATGAGTTGGAAAAGAGCTCTAGTGTCAATAGATAAGGAGAAATTGAAGATAAGGGGAAAAGGGGGTGACTGTGGGGACAGTCTGCTAGAAGAAATTGAAGAGGATCCAAGGTGTGTGTGTGTATGTGTGTGTGTGGTGGGAGTGGCCTTGGTCAAGAGGGCCACCTGTTCACCAGAGATTGTAGGCAAAGAAGAGAAAAAGAAGGATGGTATCACCAGGTTGAGAGTGGTGCCAGATGATAAAAAGGGAAGGAGGAAGTACAGGACGGCTCTTTCCTCAGTGAAATGTGGGGCGAGGTCTTTGGCTGGGGAGAGTTCTTTTGGCTCTGCATCAAGTCACAGAAGACTCCCTAGGTTTCTCAGAATTACTTTGTCGTTAATATTGCACAATGGGAGACATGACCATTTCCTAAAGGTGAACCAATGGCAGTTAACCATAGTCCTCAAGCAGATTTTGTAACAGGTCTGTGTTCTCTCCCATGCCATCCTTGGCTTCTGGATCTGCCAACAAAGATGTTTTAGGGTCTCATGGCTTCCTTATTATGGCAACTATGAAGGTATTTTAATTGGCTCTTTTGTCTTTTTTTTCCCCATCTACAAGCCATGCTGCCGACATCAACAATGGTTTTAATCACTTGGACAGTGACTTAAGGTCCTCACATCTTTCAATCACAACTTGATTCCTACTGGTTAAAATAAATGTCATTCTTTGTGATGTTTCTATTTGAAGTTCATCCATCATGTCTGGCCTGGCAAAGGTCTTTTCCTGAGCCTCTGAAACAGAAGTCAACACATAAACTACAATTCTTTTCATGATAGCCTTTTTAAAAAGCTAGGACCATAGTAACACATGTTGACCAACTGTCCCTTGAAATGTTTCCTGTTGCCTTGTGCACCCAATAAGACCAATTACAATAATGTCTTTATTTGCTTCTCTACCCAAGCACCCTGCAGTGGACCTGGCAAAAACAGGTGCTTAATAAATGCTTGTTGAGTGATTGATTCTTCCTGAGGCAGTAAGGCAGTGCAATGGTTAGAGCACAAGGGCTGGAGTCAGAAAGATTCCAAATCAAATCCCATCTTAGCTACTTACCAGTCATGTGACACTGAGCAAGTCATTTAACCTGTTTGCTTCAGTTCCTCAAGTGCAAAATTGTTTAATAGCAGAACGTCCCTCCTAGTACTTTTGTGAGGATCAGACGAGTTACTTGTGAAGTGCTTGTATATAGTCAGTACTTAATAAATGCTCATTTTCTTCCTTTTTTCTTCTATGTCCCCACATAGCCTAAGGCACAGTAGCTTTCCTGGCTGTCTGGTCATACTGACACCTCCTACTGGGTTTGCAACCCACTAAACCCCCCAGATCTTTTTCAGACAAACTTTTGTTAGCTGTACTTCCCTGATCTTGGATTTGTGAAGTTAATTTTTTTTTTACTCAAGGATAAGAGTTTACTTTTATTTCTACTGATTTTCTTGTTCCATTCAGCCCAGTACTTCATCCTGCAAAGGCTATCATAACTCTTTTATACCAAAGTCCCAGATTTGATTAGTGTTGTGAATTTCTTAGTCAGACCTAGGAAGTGCCATGGCTCCCATGAGCAAGTCTGTGTTATCCTCCAATCAGGGAGGGATCTGTCACCCTGAAAGGATCACTTTTCCTTTGTAATGTGAGTTGGCAATGTTTTCATATACCGGATGTTCCATGGCTCTCTTAGTCAAATGGTTCTTGGCCCCTGCTTTTGGATATGTTTTTTGCAAATTGTTCACCCTGTGAGATACAGGAACCTAGATGTGGTTTTCTCAGTCACCCTCAGGTCACTGAATCTGCATGAGCAGAGGTAAAAACTGGGCACAACTTTGAGCTCCAGACCTATTTCACTCAATAGAAATCAATGTACATCAATGCACCTCCCTTCTAATGAACATGTCACCTTCTGGGCTATTGTTGTGTTCCTCATATATAGTCTGACGTGGCCCCAGCCCCCAGGTTATAAATGTCAAGTGAGTGGTAGAGTGGTTTGTCTGGGAGGGAAGGTTATCTCTCCTAGAATGTTGGATTCAGGGTGTTCAAAGGACAGAAAGTACAGAAAGGTCTTTGTCTAGGAAACAAAAGAGTGAGAACAGGAACTTCTGGCATCCAAGAAAAACTGAAAGGCTGAACCCAACCTTGACTGGAGACCAGACTTGTATGCAGGGGAAAATAAATGCCACTCTAGAGTCAAAGAAAAAACACCAAGTCTGCATGCCAACTGACCAAACCAAAGAGATGAAGCTTTTGGGAGACCAGAATGACTGAAAAATGTGCTGATTGGACCAAGCCAAAGATAGGACAGTCTTATTTGTACAAAAATATTTACAGCAGCTCTTCTTGTGGCAGCAAAGAACTGGAATTTGAGGGGCTGCCCATCAACTGGGGAATGGTCAAAACTGTGGCACATGATTGTGGTGGAATACTATTGTGCCATAAGAAATGATGAGCAGGGGGCGGCTAGGTGGCGCAGTGAATAGAGCGCCGGCCCTGGAATCAGAAGGACCTGAGTTCGGAGCCGGCCTCTGACACCTAATCCGCACAAACAAAAACCTAGCCGTGTAACCTTGGGCAAGTTACTTAACCCCAATTGCCCTAAAGGGGCGGCTAGGTTGCGCAGTGAGTAAGAGCGCCGGCCTCGGAGTTTGGATGACCCGAGATCAGATCCGGCCTCAGAAAATGAGCACCCACACATAAATAATGACTAGCCGTGTAACCTTGAGCAAGTTACTTAACCCCAATTGCTTTAAAAAAAAAAAAAAGAAATGATGAGCAGGATGCTTTTAGAAAACCTGGGAAGACCTACATGAACAGATGCAAAGAACCAGGAGAATGTTGCACACAGTAACATCATTGTATGATGATTACCTGTGAATGACTTAGCAATTCTCAGTAGTACAATGATCCAAGACAGTTCTGAAGGACTCATGTGGAAAAATGTTATCCACCTCCAGAGAAAGAACTGATAGAATCTGAAGGCAGATCAAAGCATACTATTTTGTATTTTCTCAGCATTTGGGTCTTTTTTTTTCTGGTCTGTTTTCTTTTACAACATGACTAATATAGAAATGTTTTACACAATTGCATACATGTAACATATCAAATTGCTTACCATATCAGGGAAGGGGGAGAATGGGGGGAGGGGGAGAAAATTTGGAACTCAAAAAAAATTTTTAATGAATGTTAAAATTGTTTTTACATGCAATTGGGAAAATAATAAGATGTTAGTTATTTTTAAGAAAAGAAAAAAGAGACAGTCCTCCCTTACCTCTCCCTGTCCCTTTCCCCTCCCATTGTCTTAGTAACTTTTTCATCTTCTCCAACATGCCTGGTTCTGAGGTAAGAAAAAGACCCTTTGTTGCCTTCCCTTATTGGACCAGTCTCTTTTCATCATGACAAGGGTTACTAGGCTAGGATGAAGGTGAAGGTTCCCTGCAAGGAGCTCTGCGACAGGTGTGAAGGGGCTGAACACTAAAAAAAAAAGGGGGGGGGGAGCCTTTAAATCCAGACCCTCTGCCCCTCCCCGTTTTGTCGTGATAACCCTCACCCTTTTTATTACCCAAGTCAAGAATCTTTGGACTTACAGCCTGACCCATCCCAAAAGCTCTCATCTCATTTCATAGTTTATTGATTCTGTTCTGAAAAAGGAGGAGACATAAAGGAACTTTGTACCTAAAGTCTAGAGTCAAGCCCTTTTCTTACTTCATCTTTAAAATAGGATGAGTGGCTGCACCTAGATCAATGCATGGGCTCTGGCCCAGCATGCCCTGGGGGCTCCTTCAATAGCCCATGCCAGTCTGTCCTTCACAGAGCTGCTATAGCGATTGCAGATCTGACCATGTCATTTCCTTTCTCAATAAATTCCGGGGGCCCCTAATTGCCTCTAGAATGAAACATAAACTCTGGGTTAGCTTTTAAACCTTTTCATAACATAACCCCAACTTGGAAACTAGCCACCACCCTCCCTCTCAGGCTCTGTATTCAGCCAAATTAGCCTCTTCTCTAGTCCTTACACAGGGCACTGCAGCCTTCATCACCCTGCCTATGTAACCTCTTAGCAGCAAACATGCTAATGAAAAAGGTCATTTTCCCAGCTGAATGGAAGAACTGAAGGATCATAGGAGGCACTAATGGTGTGGGGACAACCCAAGAGCTGGGTGTGAAGAGACCTTGTGGTGAGGAGCCAGATCCTTTATATCCTCAGTGCCTGGAACATACCGGGTGCTTCCTCAGGGCTGGCTGCCTGGCCTGTGTTGCCACCTCCAAGTCCAGACCCCCAACCTCACAGCATCTTGGGCCGGCTGGAGATCTTGCCCCCTTAACGTCATGAAAGTAGCCAAAATCTAAGGCTCGCCCCACCCCCCCACCATGTAGCTCTTTGTTATCAGAGGGGTCCATACAGGTGAGATGGTGGAGCTTACTGATAGGGCTGTGCTTCTGAAGGGGGACAAGTGGTCTTTCTAAAAGCACAGAGCCTGGAGATAGCTTTGGACCTCGTACACAGTAGGCACTTAATAAATGATTGTTCCATTTAAGGAAGCCTCATCTGCAAAACCTTAGAGTCTGGTCTCTGACGTCCCGTCTGGCTGTCACATTTGATGGTTCTAACCTCAGTGCATCATAAAGCATTCAGAGCACCTGCATGTGCTCCAGACACCAAAGATGAAAAGTCATGGTCAGGCTCCGGCCCGGAAGTTCCCGTTCTGTGGGGAGATGTGTCCGGAGCTAGCCACCAGAAATACACAATGGGGATCGGGCAGGAGACAAGTCAACTCAAGGTCCCAAAGGGGAAATCTGCCGCCTGGCCTCCACCTCTGGGGGCATCTGGAGGAAAGAGAAAGGAAGGGACAGCTCTGCCTCTTTGCCTTTGGGAGTCCTCCTCTTCGGAAGCAAGTGGCCTCCCGCTCCTCAGAGCCGCTTAGGGTCCTATCTGCCCCCCCCCAAGCACTCATACAAGCCACACGCGCGCACACTCCAGGAAGCCTAGCAGTGAGGGCTGCGGGCTGGCAGCGGGACAGGGGCCGCCCTGGGAGGAGCGGCTCAGGTGGGAAGCGCGGAGGTTGCCAGCTTTCAGGGCGCCACCGCCCATTGCTCAGGATGCCCCTCCTCTCAAAACTCTCCCTGCTAGCTCCCCTCGGAGACCTGCACTTGCCCGGAGCTGGGGCCTGGACCTGGGGCCAAGCAGAGCCGGCTCGGCCAGCTCCGTGGCTGCCCACCGGTCAAGGAGCCACTAAAGGGGCCCGGGAAGAAGCGGCCCCAGGGTCTGGCGAGGTCTAGCCTTGCCCCCCCGCCCCAACCGCACGGGCTCCCCTCGGAGGGCGGGGCTGGTGAACTTTGGTCCTACAGCAGGACGCCTCGGGCCACCGGACAAGCAGCCCTCGCCTCCGATAACCGGAGTAGCTGCCCCACACCCGACTGTGGACGAGCGCGCACTGCCCTGCTCCCTGAGCTCAGAGAACCGGACTGGACCCCCGCTGCTCTGACTGGACAGCCAGACAGCTGCCTGGACTCTAGACCAGTGGACAGCTCAGTATTGGCCGCTCCCTTAAACCGACCGCCCCCCCACGGCCCCGCCCGTGCTGCTCCAGGCCCCGGCCCCGCCCCGCGGGATGCCCAAGGGAGACGAGGCCCCCCAGCCGCAGCCACAGGCACAGGCACAGCGGGAGGGCACAGAGGGACTGCGGGGTTCAGCCTCCGATTCTGCGCAGGCGCTGACCAAACTGCAGGACGAGCCGGAGGGCGCAGGCGCAGACGCGGAAGAGTGCGCGGGCACGTCGGAGCCGCGGCGGCGCGCGGAAGAGGCCGCGGCGGAGGCGGAGAGTTCGGTGTGGCGGCAGCTGCTGCTGCTGGCCGTGCTGCGGCCCTGGCGGCAGCCCCCGAGCGACAGCCAGGCCGCTGAGAGCCGGGCCCAGGCCCCGCTCCCGCCCCCGGGCCCGGCTCGTGCTCCCGCCCGCGCTCCCGCCGCCGCCGCTGCGCGCTGTTGTCATGGAGGATCCAAGATGGCGGCGCTGGCGTACACGCGCGGGCGGCGCGAGATCAACCAGTACTTCAGCGTGAGCAGCGCCAAGGGGCTCGCGCTGGCCGCCGTGCTGCTGCTGGCCGCCGGCCACGCGGCGCTGCGCCACTACCCGGGTGAGCAGGGCCGCTGGGCAAGCGGGCGGGCCCGGAGAGGGCGGGCGGGCCGGGACTCCCAGCGCGCGTGCGCGGCCGAGCGAGCTCGCCCTCCCGCCCGGGCGCGCCTGCGCGGTCCTGGGAGAAACACCCAACCCCCCCCCCACCTTATGGGCCTCGCCGTGGAGCTGGTGCGCGTGCGTAGAAATGCGGGCTCGCCCTGGTGCGCATGCGCGGCAGCGCGCTCTTCCCTCTTCCCCGAGGGCGCGCCCGTAGCCCGCGCCCCCGCGGCTCCTTCCTCTCCCTGGCCCGTCCACACTGGGGCGGGATCTCTTTGGCCGCCAGGCTCGGCAGTGAGCGCCGGTCACTTCCGGTCGCTCGTGGTCATTCTCCCCTCCCGTCACTCCAGACCCCGAGCCGGACGGGCAGATGCTCTCCGGCACCCGGGGGCCCCGTGTGCGTTCTCTTCTGATTTGGGTGTGAGCTTTTCAGCCCCCGCAGGTCCCTCCTGGGACGCTGTGTGGCAGGGTGACCCTAGACAAGTCACCTGGCTGCTGCCTCAGGCCCCTCCCTCCTGTCTCGGCACCCCAGCGCGTTCTCAGAGAGCGGCCCCCCCCGCTCGTGTTTCGGGGTGCACTTGGCTTTGAGTTGGTGTTGGAAGTGGTTTCGTTGGCCTCGGGGTTCTGCCCATCCGGCAGCACCCCCACTTGTCGCGCTTTGGGTGCGCCCCCCGCCCCCCGGGCCCGGGTGGTCCCCCCCAGCCTCCGTCAGGGCTCTCAGGGGGAGATCCTTGGCCAGAGGCCACGAGGAAGTGCTCTAAAGGGAAGGCTCACGCGGTGCCTCGGAGCCAGCCTGGCTTGGGGACCCTGTTGGTGGGCGTCCCAGGTAGCTCCTGAGGGTAGAGGGCGTTAAGCAGTTAGAGATGGGCCTGGGAGAAGCCTGGGGGGTGTGGGGGGGTGTGTGGACACGCGTGGGTGTGTGGGTGTGGACACACGTGTGGGTGTGGGTGTGTGGACACACGTGGGTGTGGACACGTGTGTGTGGACACGCGTGTGTGCGGGTGTGTGTGGACACACGTGTGTGTGTGGGTGTGGACACGCGTGTGTGTGGGTGTGGACACACGTGAGTGTGGGTGTGGACACACGTGTGTGTGGGTGTGGACACGCGTGTGTGGGTGTGGACACACGTGTGGGTGTGTGGACGCGCGTGTGGGTGTGGACACGCGTGTGGGTGTGGACACGCGTGTGTGTGGACACACGTGGGTGTGGGTGTGTGTGGACACACGCGGGTGTGTGGGTGTGTGTGTGTGGACACGCGTGGGTGTGTGTGTGGACACACGTGTGTGGGTGGGTGTGGACACACGTGGGTGGGTGGGTGTGGACACACGTGGGTGTGTGTGGACACACGTGTGTGGGTGTGGACACACGTGTGGGTGTGTGGACACACGTGGGTGTGGGTGTGTGTGGACACACGCAGGTGTGTGGGTGTGTGTGTGTGGACACGCGTGTGTGGGTGGGTGTGGACACACGTGGGTGTGTGGGTGTGGACACACGTGTGTGGGTGTGGACACACGTGTGGGTGTGTGGACACGCGTGTGTGGGTGTGTGGACACGCGTGTGTGTGGGTGTGTGGACACGCGTGAGTGTGGGTGTGTGGACACACGTGAGTGTGGGTGTGTGGACACACGTGAGTGTGGGTGTGTGGACACACGTGAGTGTGGGTGTGGACACGCGTGTGTGGGTGTGGACACGCGTGTGTGTGGGTGTGTGGACACGCGTGTGTGTGGGTGTGTGGACACACGTGAGTGTGGGTGTGGACACGCGTGTGTGTGTGGGTGTGGACACGCGTGTGTGTGGGTGTGTGGACACGCGTGTGTGTGGGTGTGTGGACACACGTGAGTGTGGGTGTGTGGACACACGTGAGTGTGGGTGTGTGGACACACGTGAGTGTGGGTGTGGACACGCGTGTGTGTGGGTGTGGACACACGTGTGGGTGTGGACACGCGTGTGTGTGGACACACGTGGGTGTGTGTGTGTGTGGACACACGTGGGTGTCTGTGGACACACGTGGGTGTGGGTGTGTGTGGACACACGCGGGTGTGTGTGTGTGTGTGTGTGGACACACGTGGGTGTGTGTGTGGACACACGTGTGTGGGTGGGTGTGGACACACGTGGGTGTGTGTGTGGACACACGTGTGTGGGTGTGGACACACGTGTGGGTGTGTGGACACACGTGTGTGTGGGTGTGTGTGGACACACGTGGGTGTGTGTGGACACACGTGGGTGTGTGTGGACACACGTGGGTGTGTGGGTGTGGACACACGTGTGTGTGTGGACACACGTGTGTGTGTGGACACACGTGTGTGTGTGTGTGTGTGTGGATGCCCAGTGGCCACCACCCCAGTCCGAGCCTGCTTCGTGGCCATAGTGACATTCAGTCCCCCTTCTCCAGCCCTGAGGCCTGGCTCAGACCCTCGCGCCTCTGGTGGCCTCTAAGCCTTGAAGCAGGAGCTCCTAGCCAGGGTCCATGGACTTGTTGAGTTTTCGTAACCCCTTGTGTTTTTACTTATTAATTTAAATAACAAAAGCTAATATTAAATAGTATCTACCACGGGCTGTTTCCTTTCATTTGATCCTCACGACAACCCTTGGAGACAGGTGCTTTTATTATCCCCTTTTTACAGTTGAGGAAACTGAGGTGACTTGCCCAAGGTCACCTAGCTAGTAAGTGTTTGAAGCAGGCTTCAAAGCCAGGTCTTCCTGACTTCAGGACCAGCCCTCTAGGCACTGTGGTACCCCTGGCTTTAAAACTAGGATTCCGAGGGGGGGTTCCTAGGTGGTCTCAAGGCCTCCCTTGAAGGAGCTTGGCTCCCATCCCCCTCATTTCCAGCCTCCGCTGGCCGTGTCCCACGTCTGTGTGTCTGGGGTGTGAGCCCCCTCAGCCCCACCTCCTGCTTGGCTTCAGGAGCTTGCGTTGCCAATCTTCTCTTCCTGTCTGGATGGCACATCCAGGATTTCATTTTGTAAATGGAGTTGAGGGATAGGGCAGTGAGAGCAGCTTAGTCACTAACCTCTCTTTTCCTTCTGATGGTTCAAGGCCATGACTCCTGTGAACACCTTCTCTCGAGCGGCCGATTTCTTGGAGAGAAAGTTTGGCAGCCTCACAGCTGTATGATGCACAAATATAAAGTCAGGTAAGGCTCTTGTTTCCAGATGTTTTGTTTGTTTTCATTCCCCAAGACAGAGGGTGGAGAAGGATCAGGAAAGCCTTTGGCTCCTGTTTCAGATCTTGTTTTTGAGGAAACACTGATGGCCTGTGGGGCCTGAGACACAGGACTCTGCTGGTCAGAGATGGCCCCAGCCAACAGGCCCTAACATAACATTCTGAGATCAGCTGTGTGTTTCTAAAATGAAGGTATGAAGGAATTGTGTGTTACACCCCTCCTTTTAGGTTGAACCATGGCTAGCATTCACTTGTGTCTTTGGCAAGATTCTCTAAAATGGAGCTTTGGGAATTTTATCTTTTTTTTTTTTTTGAGTGGGGAAGGCAAGGCAATTGGGTTGTGACTTGCCCAGGGTCACACAACTAGTAAATGTGTTGAGTGTCTGAGGCTGGATTTGAACTGAGGTCCTCCTGACTCCAGGGCCAGCGTTCTATTCACTGTGCCACCCAGCCGCCCCTATTTCATTTTTTTTAAAAGAAAGGATAGGTCCACTTTCCTTCTGCCAGCATGGTGGCTTCCACTCAGTACCAGCAGTTGATCAATCACTATGGACCCCCATCTCTAGACTACACCCAGGGTTCAGGGAGCAGCCAGGTGCCCCAAAGCAAATATGTAGAACTCCTAACCTTCATTGAGAAGCTGGGCAGAGAGATCAGACCCATGTATGCAGGGAGCAAAAGTGCCATGGAGAGGCTAAATTGAGGCATCATTCATGCTCGAGAATTAGTCTGGGAATGCCTGGTAGAGTGAACAAAATGCAAGATCCTAGCCTCTCACTTCACTTCCAAAGTTTTCCATTTCTTTGTAAAGAAAAAAGAATAACACTTATTCCTCTGGTGACTTTCAAAACATTCGTATGAATCCCTTACTTTGAATAGTCTAAAAGTCTGAGTTCTTTCCCCTTTTCATCCCCTTTCATCCAGAAGAGAAAGGGAAGAACGTTGGTCATAATTCAGTGGTTAATTATGAATACAAGAGAGAAATGATCACTAAAATAATCATTGAATCTTTTTGTTACAGTGAAGCAAAGAACTGTCTTGTAGATAAACATATCGCCTTCATCGGAGACTCCAGAATTCGTCAGTTATTTTATTCTTTTGTGAAAATAATTAATCCTCAATTCAGAGAAGAAGGAAATAAGGTAAGAGTGTCATATCCATATCTTAAGAATATGTGTCTCTAGGAGGAATTGGGGTTATGTGTGCGTCCTCTTGCCTCCAGAGTAGAGGCCAATCGATTTTTGTTCTTAGACCACCCAGCGGCATGATGAAATACCTTCTTTGTGCCAAGTTCAAAGAACCAGTCATTTAGTCAGTCAGTAAAGACTTATTAAGGGCCTACCATGTGCTAGGTACCAGGGAGACAGAGCTGGAGCCTGGAGTCAGGAAGACCTGAGTTTAAATCTAGCTTCAGATACTCACTAGCTGTGGTGTGACATTGGGCAAGTCACTTAACCTCTGTTTACCTTAATCCCCTGGAGAAGGCAGTGGCAAACCAGACCAGTATCTTTGCTAACAAACCCCACAGATGGCCCACGGGGTCACAGAGCGTCAAGTGGCACAGGATGGTCCCTGCCCTCAGGGAGCTTTCAAGTCTAATGGGGAAGCCAGTATGCACAGCTCCATACAAAGAAAGCTCCACCCAGGACTGGTGGGACATGAGGGAGGGAAGGTGCTGGAATTTAGGGAAGCTCAGAAGATGGGATTTCAGCTGGAACTGAAACACAGCCAAGGACATGGCTCCTCGGCCTGGAGGAGGAAGAGCATTCCAGTCATGGCAGACAGCCAAGAGGCCAGGGTCAATGGGTAAAGGGGCATATTAACATTGTCAGAAGATGGGAAAGGTATCAGGGGACCCCAGATGTGATAGGGAGTCCCTGGGGCTGATATGCTCAGGCCCATACTTGAAGATCTATTTGGCTGGAGGCTAGGCTGGAGTAGGGAGAGACAGGAGGTCAGCAGACCCACATTCGGGTGACTGCAGTTGTCCAGATGTGAGGTGATGAGGGCTTGCGCCAGGACTGTGGCAGCATCAAGGGAGAGAAAGGGGTATACTCGAGAGATGTGGCACCATATTGGGGAGGGGGTGAGAGAGTGAGGAGTCCAGGAGGAAGCCTTGGTTATGAGCCTGGGAGACTGGGAGGAGGGGTTGCCCTCTTCAGTAAGGGGAAGGGCAGGAGGCAGGGAGGGTTTAGGGGGAAAGATGGTGAGTTCTGCTTTGGACCTATTGAATTTTAAGATATTATTGGACATCCAGAGAGAGATATTCAATGGGCAGTTGGAGATGGGAGACTGGAGGTCAGCAGGGAGATTGGGACAGACCAGCAGAGGTAAGAATCATCAGCACAGAGAGGGTCACTGAATCCATGGAGCTGATGAGCTGGCCAGGTGAAGGAAGCGGTCCAGAGGGCCCAGGCTGAGGCTGAGCGACATCCATGGTTAGAGGGCATGGTCTGGAGGAGGCTTCATCGGTAGAGATGGAGAAGAAGAGGAGGTCAGAGAGGGAGAAGTTGACAAAGGGCCACTGGGTGTGGCCACTGAGAGATCCTGGACAGTTTCAGTGGAATGGAGTCATCAGAAGCTGGGAGGGAGAGGAGAGGAAATGGAAGTGCCTGGTGTAGAAGCCTTTCGGGGCAGGAGAGATGCAGGGATGGAAGGACCAAGGGAAAGGGTTTTGAGGACGGAGACGTGGACATGTTTGCAGACAGTGGTGACAGCGCCAGCAAAGACCAACAGACTGAAAATAAGGGGCAGAGGAGATGACAGGGGGCAGGGCGAGGGCATGCCACGTACAGGGAAAGGGGTTGGCTTTGGCCAAGATCATGGCAGACAGGTGCAGGAGGTGTCTGGGTGATGGGAGACGGGGGAGACACTTTAGACCTATGTCTGTATTGACAGAGTCAGAAGAAGGTGTTTTGGAAGGGGGAAGAGATGGGGAATTTGGGCTCATGGAGAAATTGCCCTAAAGGCCAAGGGACTATAATTCAGGCTTGAGAGATGGGCGTGTAGGGTGCCCATGTCTGGCCCTTCCTCTCCTCAGAGAGGCTCAGGCATCTCCTATTCCTCTCCTTAACTGTGGGTGCTCCAAGGCCTCTGTCCTAGGCCACTTTCCCCACTTCCCTCCCTCTGTAATCCAACCAGTCTGGGCAGAGGCCTGAGGAAGAGAAGACAGGGAAGGCATGTAGCAGTGTCACAGGTTGCTGAGAGGTCAGCAAGGGTGAGGACTGAGGGACTGGGCAAGCGAGAGGTCGTCGGGGTCTCTGCCGAGAGCACTTTCATTCACATGACGTTAGGAGGGGCTGAGCCCTTGGAATTAGGGTTAATGAGAGTGAGACAGAGACAGAACAAATAGGATAAGCAGATGTGTTTGTAGGAGCTAGATGGAGAAAGAGAAGAGAATTACTGGACAGTGGCTTGAGGGGATGGTCACTTCTACTGAAGGGTCTGAAGGATGAGGGAGATAGTTGGGGAGGAACTGTGTATTGGGAGAGGGGATGGTTAAGGGGCCAATCACTGAAGAAGATGGCAGGGCAGGGGATTGAGGGGAACACGTAGGTGGGAGGGTCTTGACAAGGAAAAGGGCCCCCCCCTAACTCCATGATCTAGATTGGGAGAAAGCAGGATTGCTTTGATGAGCCTTTGAATAAAGAGAGAAGAGGCCATTCACACTAAGTTACTTTCTCAACAAATAAGAAGTGAGTTCCTGAGCACGGTGCGGGGTGGGGGGGACACATGGGTAGCTCTGAAGTGAGTGAGGGAGGGATGCAATGTGGAGGGGGGGGTGGCAGAGCAGTCCTCATCGCAGTGAGGGCCTGGTGAAGTTGGATGATGTAATATGTCCAGTCAGTATGGTTCTGAGTCTTCCTCCACCTCCGTTCATCAGCCTGTGAGGAAAGGTGGAGGAAGCCCATGATGGTAGGGGGAGAAAGGGATTGACTACCACATTAGAAATGAGGAAGAACAACCAGGAGAGAGGGTCTAGCAGCCTCTAAGGGGACGAGTGCTTCGTCTTACCCCTGATTAGGGGTTTATTGGGCAGCTGGGTGGCACAGGAAGACTCCTCTTCCTGAATTCACATCCAGGTTCAGATACTTCCTAGCTTTGTGACCACAGGCAAGTCACTTCACCCTGTTAATCTCAGTTTCCTCCTCTGCAAAATGAGCTGGAGAAGGAAGTGGCAAAACCACTCTGGTGTCTTTGCCAAGAAGACCTCAGATGGGGTCACCAAGAGTCGGCCACGACCAAAACGACTGAACGACAAAAAACCCCTGACCAGCGGTTAGAGTCCCCCAAGCCCCTGGCTGCTTCCAAAGACCACAAGAATGACACCTGATCAGTAGTTCTCTCCCTACCTGTAGCAGTGGGGGTGTGGGCATTAAGCCTCTGTGGGGTTGAGTAAAGGCAGCTTGGCTCCCCTAGTCATTAAGATCCAAGACAGTGTGAGGCACAGAAGGAGGAAGAAGAGCTGTTTGAAGGCTCGAGAGGAGGGTTTTCAGGGAGAAAAATAGTAATCCAGGTGATAATGAAGTTCTCCAAGGCAAAAACAGACAGCGCCCTTCTCCAGCAGATGCCTCCTCGGTCACCTTACACTGTGTTTCCCCAGGAGAGTGTAACCACCTTTTCCAGAGCTGTCTTCAGGGAACTTTTTGTATTTTGTACCAATTCCTTCCCATGACACCCATTCCCCAGCACATGCACAGGCACCTCAAAAGAAGGCCATGAAGCCCAATCTGCATTCAGGCTAGTGACTGCAGCAGCCCGTCCCCCCAGGTCCCCACTTCTCCACCAAGAAATGGCTGTTTTGCACCATGTGTTACCCGAAACCCAGGAAACAAGATTGGAATCTAGCCATGCTCGAGTGTGGTTCCAGTTATGGCATGCTTTGTTTTTGTTCACCATTGGTCTGTGCTTGCTTCTCCACATTCAGGACAGAAGTAGAGTCCCCTGTGGGTAACAGGAAGGAGCTTCCTAAGTGCTTTCAATTTGGATTGGATGTTGTCCTCAGTGTTCTCAAGTCTGAATTCTAGAACCATTCTGGATCCCTGCCGAGATCTTTCGCTGCTCAGGCTTCATGCTCCCTGGGGGTCGGTGGCACGGCTGCTAGAAAGCAAAGGCTTGTGCACATGGGCCTGCCTTGCTGAGTTGCCAGCTATAAATGAGGGGGAATTGGAAGGTTCTTTGGGGTTATCTAGGCTCTTCCAAGAAAAATAGATTTCCCTCCCTGCAAAATAGTAGCTGAATGAAAAACTAGCATTTTATTTAAAGCTTTTAATAGTAAAAAGTTCATATTTTCTCTTTTCCCCCTCTCCCTTTCTTCGATAGCATGAAAACATTCCTTTTGAAGACAAAATTTCATCAGTTAAAGTGGTAAGTTTATCACTAAAATACCATAATTTATAATTGCCAGTATCAGTAGTTGAGCAGGATAAGGACTGGAAAGATGGAATTAATTGGCAGCTCATCAGTTATTTTGTGGATAGAGTGGGGTTATACCTTTAGAGACCATCTAGTCTTTGTCAAAGGGGAAACAGACAGCTAGATGAAGGGGCCCCATCTGGTGATGATGTTGGAAGGGGCTGAGCCCTTGGAATTAGGGTTAGTGAGAGTGACACAGAACAAATGGGGATAAGCAGATTTGTTGTAGGAGCTAGACTGAGAAAGAGAAGAGAATTACTGGACAGTGGCTAGAGGGGATGGTCACTTCTAGCAAAGGGTCTGAAGGATGAGGGAGACAGTTGAAGAGGAACCTGAGAGGATCGGTTTCAGCTCCTAACTCTGACAGTGTGGCTAGCTCTGACCTCCCACCTCCTTGCTTTCCATTTGAGGCTAGGGTGTGCTGGCATGTACACGGCCCATTATCAGGTGCAAGCCTGTGGCTGGTACCCAAAGATGCACATTGACCGGGCTGGACGCCTTCCCTCCGTGCCCCTCAGTCTCCTGCTGGTCAGAGCCCCCTGGTGAGGCCTTGACAGGCTGGGTGGGCAGGACTAAGATTTCTCACATGTGTGTGCGTGTGTTTTGTTTTTGTTTTTGTTTTTGTTTAGGATTTCCTGTGGCACCCTGAAGTTAATGCTTCCATGAAACAGCGTGTCAAATTGTGGACTGAGGTGGGTATTTAGGGGTTCACTTCAACCCCATGCTCCCACCTCCTTTAGGCAGAAACTGCTGTGGGCAAGAGTCCTGAGGCCGCCCTGCTTCCCTCCTTCTCCATTTGTCTGTCCCAGCCACGGCAGCTGTGCCAGGCTGATGGCCTGACAGAGGCTGGGATGAAATGATCCCTGGCAGCTCCTTCTGGGGTCCTCAGAACCATCATCCTCCTGGTCCCTTCAGTGGGAGTTAGGACTGGGTGACAAATGAAGTGTCTCTGCCACCCTGATCCCACCTCGTAGAGTGTACTCTCTGAGTGGCTGTTACATTTGGATTTTCCCTTTTTAGGAACCTGTGGGAAAGCCCCACGTCATCATAGCGGGAGCCGCCACGGTGAGCACTTCTCATTGTTTTCTGTGGGTTTCTGCCCCAGCCCCCATCAGGGGTCTGTCAGACAGACTGTCCATCAAATCGAGGTCACTGTTGTAATTCAGTCACCTGAATGAGGTACGGGAAGCCCTTGCTTGTGCTGTCCTGGCCGGGGGGGTTGGAGATCGGGCCTCCGGGAGGCCCCCTGGCCAGCAGTCCAGGAATGGAGTGAAAGTTAATGACCCTAAATGAGCCAGGAAGGGCTTGGTCAGGTGGTAGTGCTTCCTCTCTCCTTGCCACCAGTTGGTTAGTGCTGCTTTTTTTGGCTTCATCTTTTTAGTGGTCCATAAAGACCCACAATGGCAGTGAGGAGGCCCTCGCCCAATATAAGACCAACATCACTTCTCTCGCACCGCTTCTAGAGAAACTAGCAAAAACTAGCGATGTCTACTGGGTCTTACAAGGTAAGGAGCTATTTGCCAAGTTAAGTGTCACTGGTGGTATTTTGAATGAGGAATAATCCTGCTGAGAGGAAAACTGTTGCTTTATGAACATGAATATTGGGCTGAGCTCGTCCCCCAAACAGTTCTTCAAAGCTGGAGATGTCAGCATATAGTCAGGGCAGCCTCATAAATCTCAGCGTGAGGATGACCTTCACCTCCCCTGGTTGGGGCATCTCTGGGTGCGCTTCTGTTCATGATTGAGTGCTTAGGCTGTGTGTCTGTAGACTCTTGGGAGGCACCCTTTTATCTGAAATTCCCATGGGGTCACAGGTTTGGAGAATGGCCACACACACCGATGGAGAAGCCACTAGAGCCCCTCTAAATCCCAAGGGAGGGCAGCCCCTTCCACTTGGAGACAGCGTCCCCCTCACACCTCCCACCTAGCGGTAGATCCTCTATGGCCAAGCAGAGCAAGGCTCCGAAAGCCATCCAGACACTCAGATGGTTTTGCCGCCCCTCCCCCCCGGTCTTTTCTGCAGAGGAGGTAAAGTTTCAGAAAGAAGAGTGAGCCAGGCTCATGGCATGTGGCAGGGACCCTGGGGCACCAAACATTCTCACTGACTCTGGGGACCCTCAGAAATGCCTTGTTTCGTGCTCAGATCCTGTCTATGAAGACCTCCTGAGTGAAAACAGGCGGATGATCACCAATGAGAAAATCAACGCCTACAACGAAGCCGCCATCAGCATCCTCAATGGCAGCGCCAAGAACGCCAAGTCCAGGGTCAGAGTGTTCCGAGTGTCCCAGCTCATCGCACAAGAGACCATCATGGAATCCGTGGACGGCCTCCATCTCCCGGAGTCCAGCCGAGAAACAGTAAGAGCACAGTGACCCCTGCTGGCCAGTACCGGAATAGGAGGCTGGTCAGCGCCCAAGGCCTGTGAAGAGGCCAGGAACTGCAGTGACTGACCACACCCTGGTCCTCCTAGAGCCGTCTCTGTAGGGCCTATCAGACCCTGGCTGGCCGTGTGTGTCCTGGGGCTTGGTCCATAGCCCCCAGGGGAGGGAGCCTTCGTGTCGATGTCCCTGAGAGAAAAGGAAGGGTCCTTGATGAGCCCCACTCAGCCCAGTGGGGTGAGGGAAGGGACTGGACATTCTCGGGACCCAAGGATGCCCTGTAGCCTGCGTCCTGTATGTGTTGGGAGGGAGCTCAGCGTGGGCCAGGCAGAGGCCGGTTGGGAAGAGGTGGAGGTCAGTATATGACCCTGCACAGTTAGGCAAAAAGTCCTTGACAAGGGTTAGTTCGTTGGTTCCTCACCACAACCCCAGCCCTCGTTCACAAATGAGGAAACTGAGGCTGGGACTGTTCAGTGGCTGAGGCTGGCTCTCGGCCCAGTGTGCACTTGAGCCTGGGCAGCCTCAAGCACAGTCATTTGGGGAACCTCAGTCTTCTCCTCTATTCAGTGGGGCTGGGATAGTGATAGGGCCCCACCTTGGGTCCCTGGTGTGTCTGGGGACCGTGGTGACCCTCCCCATCTCCTCCGGCAGAGCGCCATGATTCTCATGAACGTGTGCTGCAACAAGGTAGTGAGGCCCATCGACGGCTCCTGCTGCCAGCCACTTGCGGCCCCCACACTCACCCAGAAGCTGGCAGCCGGCTTCTTTGGCCTGTCCATCATGGGCTGCCTGGTCCTGCAGCTCATGCATCGCCACGGTCACCGCAGGAGCCGCCTGTGCACTGATGTGGAGGCAGGGGAGGAGAAGAAGGTGGCTCCCACGCCCCCCACCTGCCCCTCTGAAGTGGTGTTGCAGTCGTGCTGCAAGCTGGGGCTGATCATGGCCTACTTCTACCTGTGTGACCGCGCAGATCTGTTTATGAAGGAAAACAAGTTTTATACCCACTCCTCCTTCTTCACGCCCATCATCTATATCCTGGTTTTAGGAGTGTTTTATAATGAAAATACCAAAGAGGTAGGTGGGGCGGGAGAGGCCCTGTGAGTGGTGGGTCTGGGCCTAGAAAGGGGCCCCAACCCCAGGGTTCAGCGGGAGGCTGTGTCTAAACAGACACAGGAGGCTGCTGCACATTCACATGATGGGTTCCCTTGGATCCAGGGAGCTCCTGCTGTGCTGTCTCTGGGCACATGGAGGCTGGGACTGAGCCAAGCCTGCCTTGGCTAGCCCCTGGCCTCCTGGAGCTTTCCCTCTTATGTTAAGTCAGTGAAGCCCAGGCCTCTGCCCTGAAGGGTCTGAACCACATCCTGCTGGGGATCACCGAGCTGGGTCTTGTAGGGCTTTGTGTAGGTACAGGTACTGCAGGGTGGGTGGGGCTTGGTGACTGGGCATGGCCATACCTTGGTGTCTCTTTCCCACAGACCAAGGTGCTGAACCGGGAGCAGACGGAGGAGTGGAAGGGCTGGATGCAGTTGGTCATCCTCATCTACCACATCTCAGGGGCCAGCGCTGTAAGGCTCGAAGCCTCCACAGGGCGCTCGGGGCTCCAGGGCGGTGTCTTGGGTAGAGAAGAGAGGAGTCACTCTACGTTCATCTTAGCCCTGAGACAATAGTGAAATCCTTTGGGGGGGAGGAGGTGACGAGGCTGAGGCTGCTCTTTATCTCATCTTTATGGAGCCAGCTCATCCGCTCGGTGCCTGGCATGCACAGTAGGTGCCTAATAGGTGCTCACTGGATCATGATGAGTGTGGATGCTGCTGAGCAGGTCAAGGGGCCCAGAGGGTGATCTTACTTATAAAGAAATAGAAACTGAACAAGGTGGGAGCACATCAAATTCACTTAGAATAAGCTAGTTCTATGGTCAGGATTCTAAAATGAGTTGGACGTTTACATGCACACATATATGTGATGTGTAGACTGCAGGGTGACTAGCTATTTGGAGAGAGATGGGGGCAAGGCTATCTTGGCACAGCCCCTGGCATGGCTGCTGCAGGAGCTACCCCAAGGCCTCGCCTTGCCGTCCAGCCCACTTGGAAACTGTAACTTGGTCAGAGACAAGATGTGCTCTCAGCCCTGAGCTCATCTCGGCAGTAAGCATGGAAGATAGGGGATTTCTGGTTCAGGTCCTTGTCATCTCCCTTGTGGCAGTGCCCTTTGACGGGGTGCTCTTGGGTCTGCAAAGCTGCTGATCTGCTCTGGGTCTGCCCCTTGCCATACACCGCATACCTCACGCAGGGCTCTTTCTTCAATGAGATGAGACGTCATTGCTTGTCTTAGCATTTGTTGCACAACATTTGTTGAATGTTGTTTGGTGTGTCTGGGCCTCAGGGAAGACTTGGAAAATCTTTAGTTCTATGAAGCCTTTTGGATTGAAGTTACTGAGTTTGTACATGCTGCTTATGCATCTGTGGTTTTGTCAGCATGGAAAGATCTACTTACAAATCCAATCGCAGCCCATTGTCCTGTGTGATTCCCACCTGGGGTCCTCCCCAAGAGCTAGGGGCTTCCTCTCTTTGTCCCATGGTCCCCAGGGTGCCAGTCTCAGCTTCTGGCCATTGAGCTACCATCACCAGCCCGCTTTCCCTTTCTATCCCTCAGCATTTTGTATGGAGCCTCACCCTCGGGGGATGCTTTTCTTCAGGTCTTTGCAGGTGCAGCATCTGTGAAGATTGGAAGGCAGGGGTCTTTATCCAGCTGCCTTCCACCTCCCCAGCCCGCTGTGTCTGGTCTGTCCCAGACAGACAGGCTCTCTGGGTGTCCACGTTCTTCCTCAGCTCGTGTGCTCAAGGAGCTCTTCCTGGGGGCTGCATCTCAGGGCTGGCGCCTCCTGGGTGAGCCAGTCCCACCCAGTGGGGAAGGGTCATTTTTTCTGCTTTTGGCATTTTTCTTTCTGCCAGCTTCCTTGTCACTTGAAGCCTTCCTCTTTCTATACTTCCTTCAAGCTGGCAGCTTTTGCCATTTTTTTCTCAAGGACCCAGGAGATGCCAGGCTTTTGTCCCAAAGATGTCTGTGCCCCTTTGCCTGGACATCTCCATGTGTCAGCATATCTGTGGGTTGGATGGGGAGGGTCTTCTCCAGGGGCTCTGAACATCTCCCGAACCCTTCCTCCTCACTTGCCGGTTTTCATGGTGATCTTTTCATCCATTTGTAACCATTGATGCTACAGTCTTTGATGACTAGACTTTCCACAAATGTTTCCTGTTGCCTTTGGGCTCTCCACAGAATGCCGAGAGCCATCCTTACACTGAGCAGCACCCCTTTACTTTTGGGTTCCATGAAACATTTTGTCCTATACCTTAGTGTTACTCTGGTTCTGTTTAGAATGAGTGTGTCAAGATGGGCGTGACCCAGCACCTCCAGGAGTGTGCCCACCTCCAATGGGCCATGAGACAAGGGTCTTTCCCCTAGGGGGCACAGAGTCTAAACACTGTCACTATGGAGGCTGAAGGAGCCCCCCAGGGGTACCTTTTGTGTTGCTCTTTGCTTCCTGGGTTGCTAAAAAGAAATCCAGGCCAGCTGCCCACTTAGCAGGACTGGAACTAGACAACAGGCTTGGCCTGGAGCTTGGCCTCCAGTCTCCATTTTCTGACTTAAAGCCAGAACCTTTGTCCAGTCCATGGAGAGAGAGACAGACCGTCGTTCCTCATGTACGCACTTCCCGCTCCTGTCAAAAGCTCCTAGGCTGCGGTTAGCTTAGTCGTGGGCTGCCTTCCCATGCAGCCTTTGAAGATGGTTGCTTGGATCTCAGAAGGAATTTCCACTTGGAAACAAAGGCCCTGGTTGTGTTCAGCCTCCTGGGCTCTCCTCCAGAAGCCCCTGGAATCCATAGTTACCTATGCTTAGTTCGATGGAGCCTGAAACACATGAATAGCAAGTTTTCTTTGGGAAAATAGATTGAGAGTTCCTTTTGAGGTGCCAGAAATCCACATCCCCTGGGGCAGTCTTGGCAAGAGAATCCTGGGATTGTGAAGACACCCTGGCTTCCACGGCTCGGGATGGGAGTGCCTGGCAGGTCAGGGGAGGGGGCAAGGAGGGCATTGGACTCTCCCTACTGTTCCCATCAGCTCTAGACCAGAAGCAGGGCAGAAAGGGGCGGTTGGGCCAAGCCAAGCCAAGCCATCTTCTCAGCAATGTAGTTTCCATCCATCAGGTCCTTAATAAATGTTGCATGACATCATCTGTGTGGGGTGATTGGCAGGAAGGGTAGACAGGCTTTGTAGGGATCGAGAAGAAGAAGATGGGCCCTCCAGGACAGCCTCTCCCCAGAGCACGGTGGAACAGTAGTGCCCCTTTCACAGAGCCCTTGGGGGTGCTCGAGTGAATGAGTCATGATCCCCAAGGCTGGGCCTGCCCTTCCTCTGTGAAATGGGGGGCCATCTGTATACTTTGTGAGTTGCTTTGTATGCCTGATGAGAATATGTCAGCCTTTGAGTTTCTGTCCGTCCCTAACCACCCAATTTAATGCGTTTTTTCTGCCAACAGTTTTTGCCTGTGTATATGCACATTAGGGTTCTGGTTGCTGCATATCTATTTCAAACAGGTTACGGGCACTTCTCGTACTTTTGGATCAAAGGAGACTTTGGAATCCACCGAGTATGTCAGGTAGGAAACATAGATATGCAAATAAATGAATGAGGAAATAAAAGATGGACAAATGGGTAGATGCCTGCCCCTCTGCTTCTGCTCCAGACTAGTTGTGGAACTTTGGGTCCAGAAGGCTCCAGCATCTAGAAACTGCCAGCCTCCTCACCGGCCAATCAGAATGGATCATTAAGTGGATCCCTGTTGCCCACCAGCCAGTGAAGGATGTGGAGAGAGGGCACAAAGCTTATGCCATCTTCCCAGCCATTGCCCTGCCTGGGGCCCCTTTGGCTCAGCCTTGCAACTGGAGAGACTGAGCTGTGCAGATTGGGAGTTGGGGCCCTGAGGCTTCATTTGGTTTTTTTGTTTGTTTGTTTGTTTTGGTTTTTTGGGGTTTTTTTGCTTTTTGGAGGGCAATTGGGGTTAAGTAACTTGCCCAAGGTCACACAGCTAGGTTTTTGTTTGTGGTACGTTAAGTGTCTGAGGCCTGATCAGAACTCAGGTCCTTCTGACTCCAGGGCCGATGCTCTACTCACTGTGCCACCTAGCCGCCAAGGCTTCATTTGTAAAGGGACAAAGACTGAGGACTCTGGAAATAGGATTTGTACTGTAAATTTTACTTTGGAAACTAATAGAGGTTCTTAAACCTTAGTTCAAATGTGACCTCAAGCACTCACTAGCTTTGTAACCCTGGGCAAATCACTTAACCCTGTTTGCTTCTGTTTTCTCATTTGTAAAATGACCTGAAGAAGGAATTGGCAAACTAGTCCAGGATCTTTGCCAAGAAAACCAACTGGGGTCATGAAGAGCTAGACACAACTGGAATGACCAAATCAAAAAATAATTTTCTAAATTTAAACAAACATTTATTTTTCCCCCTTTCTGTCCTGTCTTGCCTATTGGGGGGGAAAAAAGGCCAAATATACATGGCATATACAAATAGACCTAGCAAATATGTGTAACATACTAATACACATAGTAATGCCTGTTATTTTAACCCTAAATAACTTTTTTGAATTTAAATCCTGCCAGAAAAGAATCACTTTCTTTGCTTGTGATATCTAGGCCCGAGAGAAGCTGACTGCTTGGTCTGTTCTGCTCCCATTTGCACACAGGTGTTATTTCGTCTCAATTTCCTGGTCGTGGTGTTATGCATCGTGATGGATCGGCCTTACCAATTCTACTACTTTGTTCCCTTGGTCACTGTATGGTTCTTGGTCATCTACGTCACCTTAGCCTTGTGGCCACAGATCACCCAGAAGAAAGCGAATGGTGAGTCAGCACTTCTTGGCTTTGGCTGCTGTTGTGGGGAGAGAGAGCAGAGGGAGAAGGGGATGGAAGGAGGGAGAGTGTGGGGGACAAGGAAGGTGACGGAAGAGGGGAAGGAAAGTGGGAGGGAAGGAAGGTGGAGTCAGTATGGTAGAGTGCTAGGCTCCACCAAATTCTGATTGGGAAATCCAAGGAAAATGTTGACTCATTTTTCCAGCCCAAGTTGGCTTAGGGAGACAGAAGGGCGGCTAGAGGGCACCACAGTGCCCAGAGTACTGGGCCTGAAGTCAGGAAGACCTGAGTCCAAACCCTGTCTGACATACTTACTACTAACTGGGTGACCCTGGGCAAGTCAGTTCACCTCCATCTGCTGCATTTTCCCTGTAAAATGTGGGTCATAATAGCACCCCCCTCCAAAGACTGCTGGGAGATCCAGTGGGATCACGACTATAAAGTGGTTAGCTCAGTCCCTGGTACCTAGTTGGCACTATGTAAACATTGACTGTTAGGCAGTAACTGGCATTTGGTTTGCAGACCCTGGTGACAGGTCCGGCCAGGAACTGCCAAACAGCCAAACATTCTGGTGCAGGGAAGGGCCCAGTCTTGTGCGCAAATTCACCTACAGTTCCTGGAAGAAAATGAAGGACAGTTTTTTAAGTTTCAAAATGTTCTTATAAATTAAATAAGAGCACTAGAGGAAAAAATGGGAAAGTAATGAGAACTATGGAAGAAAAAGTTGGAAAGGGCATTAGCATCAAAGGTACAAAGCCTGCCCAAGCAACCAAAAACTCCCTGAAAATTAGAATGGACCAAGTAGAAGCCAATGACTCCATGAGACAAGAAACAATAAAATCAAGACTGAAGAAAAAATTGAAGGAAATGTGAGGCATCCCATAGCAAAAACAAGGGAGTTGGAAAAGAGATGAGAGAAAAATTGTAAAAACCATTGGTCTGCCTGAGAGCTATGATTCCCTCATATACACCCCCATAAGAAAGAGCCTAGAAATCCTGTTTGAAGAAAACTGCCCAGATCTTTTAGAAGCAGAGGGCAAAGTGGGAATAGGGAGAATCCACTGGTCACCTCCTTAAAAGAAACTCCAGAATGAAAACTCCTAGGAATGTCACGTTCACAAAATGCAGAGGTTTAGGGCCAAAGCAGAAGTCCTGCAGGAAATGAGAGAGAATTCCAGTCCCAAGCAGCTGTGGTCAGGATCACACACAAGTCAGTGGCCCCTGCCTTGGAGGAGTAGAGAGCTCAGAAGATAACACACATGGGCTCACAGGCAAGAATCACCTGCCCAACGGCATACTCCCAAATCGAGAAGAAAGGATTGCGCTGAAGCCGGGAAGAAAGCACCTCCTGAGCCCCAGGCCCAGCACAGTTAACAGCTTGGCTGACACCCTGTTGTGGGCAGAGACATGGTTCACCCAACAGGGAAACTGGAGGAAAAGAGCAGAGTGAGAAGGAGGCTAGTTTGGGTGAGAAAATAAAAATTTATCACTAGCAGCTCTTTTTTGTGGGGATCAGGAATGAGATTCTGTCAAGGGCACAGGGAGGGCCAAGCATGTTGCAGTAGAAGAAGTGATGGAAATGCTGTCGTGCTGTAAGAGCTGGGGATGGTGTCAGAGAAGCCAGGAAAGGCTTGCATGGACAGAACCAGGAGAAGGGTTCCTACAGTGGCAGCAGTATCATAAACAGCTGGGAAACTGACCCAGGAGATGGCACCCGGATGTGGGGGTGGATCAGGGTCCCTGTTTTTGGATGTGACTGAAGCAGGATTTTGGGGGGATTGTTTGCTTCCCAGTGGGGGACCAGGGAGGGAGAAAGGCAGGAGGGAAAGAAAGTGGATTTGGGTTGGTTGGGGAAAATAAAAATTTCATTTAAAAATACTTATTTCATTTTCAATTTTTACACTCGAATGGCTGCATTGGCCTCCCTGTTTACATGCTGGCAGACTCCGATGTAGTGTTATGTAACCTTGTTCTTTTCCTCACTTTGGAATTCTTTGTTACAAGGGTCACAGCTCTTGGGGAAGAGGGAATATAGTGGGGAATATTGGTAATTAAAAACAAAAGATAAAAATACATTTTTTTTAATTAAATGAATTTAGTTTTGGGTTTTTTTTTTAAATGGGTTGAAGACAAAATCTTTCAGTGAGATTGCATTTAAAATTGAAAAGTTGGGAGGAGGCTCCATCTCAGAAACAGGCTGTGTTCAGGTATAAGTGGCAGGGGGCGGCGCAAAGTGTGACCTGTGGTCAGACCAACTGGACTGTCCAATGTCTTCTGCAGGAAAAGTGAGTTATCCTGATCCAGAAAATGTCTCCTCCCACAGGCAGCTGCTTCTGGCACTTGGGCTTGCTGATGAAACTCGCTTTCCTGCTCGTCTGCATCTGCTTCCTGGCATATTCTCAGGTGCGTATCTTCCTTGTGTTTGCATCTGCACAGACGTCGAGGGCAGCCAGACCTGCATTAGCTGCTTGAGGACAGACGTGTCTTTATTTTGAGGTGGCTGCACTGGGATGTTCCAAAACTGGCTTCTCCCCCCAAACAAGGCGTGGTTTGGCTTGGTTTTGGCTCCATTGGCTTGTTGGCAGCAGGAATCTCGGGGTCGTTTTTGTAAATAATGTATATAAATATATTTTTATAAAAAAAATTTGTAAATGTCATGAGAACCTTTTTTGCTGGGAGACTGTTTGGAGGCATAATGCTGATGGCTCTGAGGTCACCGTTTCACCTGTGATCTTGGCACTAAATTCACCTTTAATTTCCTAGATTCTAGGATGAGCAAGTCTCATTGGGGAAAGAGCTGGGCCCATAACTCTGAGGCCACAGAGAGGGTTGTCCCAAATGTAAAAGAACTAGCATCCTTTCCCCAGTGAGGACCCTGCAGCCTCCCAGGAGCTCAGGCTGCTGAGACTTGGTGACCCCAGTAGCTGTGTCCACTGACCTTTATCTGTAGAAAGGCTTGTGCAAGACATCTAGCTTCTCAGGTCTGTGACCCCCATTGGCCAGAGTGGAATACTCTGGCTCTGAGTTGTGGCCCATGCTGATATGTGCGTCTTGGCAGTGGGGCGGCCTTTGGGGTCCCTGAGAAGCAGAGAAAGGCATCCCTTTGGTTCTTCATCACTAAAGTGTGGATTGCGCACCTGGTGCTGGGGACTCGAATATGGCTTGTGGAGTGGGGAGAGAGGAAAGACAAGTGTGTCTGGTATAGATGGGGTGTAGGACATCAGGCTGGGAGAGCTATCCCTGACTCCAGGCCAGCCGCCGGCCACCCTATGGGGGAGGACTCTGGATAGCACTGCCGCTGTCTCACTCTTTCCCCTTCCCCTGCACTCACTCCTCTCCGCAGGCCAGCTTCAGTCCCTTACTCTCCCCTTGTCCTCCTCGACCTCTGCACCACTGGACACCGTTGGCCACCCTCTCCTGTCTGGCTTTTGTCCTTTCATAGAGTTGGAGTCCCGACATTCTGGCCAGTTGGCCACTGCATCCCCAGGCCTCTTGTCCATCCCCTCCTCCTGGTCAGCTTGCAGCAGCACGTTTGTTAGTCCTCCTCACCTTGCATCTGCACCCTTGGTTCTTGCTTCTCCCTGTTTCCTCCCAGGGCGGCTGTCCTCTCTGAGGATGTGACTCCCGCAGCTGTGGCTGCAGCCCTGCCCCCCCCCCCCCGCCCCCGGACATTTCCAGGCTGAGGTCAGTGGACATCCAGTGTCCCCTTCTCTCTTACAGTCACTCAGACCATTGCACTAGCC
The DNA here is from genome assembly GCA_011680675.1 of Gymnobelideus leadbeateri. Classification (NCBI taxonomy): domain Eukaryota; kingdom Metazoa; phylum Chordata; class Mammalia; order Diprotodontia; family Petauridae; genus Gymnobelideus; species Gymnobelideus leadbeateri. The sequence goes on from WOXC01006711.1 coordinate 247,202, forward strand.
TTGATGGCCCTGTCCTCAAGCTCTTGCACTTTCTGGGTTTGTTGCCTATCTCTCTCTCCCTCCACCTAAGCTGATCTTGCTGCTTTTTGGGGGCCAGGGCCTCTCTTTCCAGACCCAGGCCCATCTGCACAGAAACTTTGAGCTGTTCTGTTTCCAGGTGGTGCTGGTTATCCCCTCCCCCCATCTTGGTGCTAGCTTCTCCTCCTCAGGGTCAGGGATCTCCAGGCCTGGAATGCCCCTCCTCACCTTAGACTGAGTTCCTCACACCCCTCCAGCTGCTAGGGCCTCCCTGGGAGGCCCCTCGAGGGCGGAGACTTGGGGGGATACTGTTGTATTGAGCCAAGGCTTCTCAGGCCCTTGTTGGACTTGGAGGGCCATCATGGCAGGTGCCTCTCTGCTTTTGTGTTTTTCAGGGGGCATTTGAGAAGATCTTTTCTCTTTGGCCATTGTCCAAGTGTTTTGAATTGAATGGAAATGTCTATGAGTGGTGGTTCCGGTGGAAATTAGACCGCTATGTACGTCATCGCTTGTACTTGGAAGCCTGGGAGTATCTTGGGGAACTTCTTGACCTCTGCTCCTTTTTCAAGAGAGTCCCTAGGATTGGCATGTAGGGTTGGGAGGGGAGCACAGTTTCTGCTCTTCTTTGGGCTGGGGGAGGCAGTGAGGTCAGAGGGGTGTGGTCCAGTGAACACACCTGTAGGATGGGCAGGTGCCCCAGTTTGTCATAGGAGGGGCCCCTAATGGGATTGAGGTAAAGGAGGCTTCAGGGAGGCTCTGGTCTGAGCCTCTGGCTGGTGGCTTTTCCCTTGTCGTGGGGGTGGTCAGCTCCTAGACCCTGCCAGTCTTTGGGCCAAGGTTAGCTGGATCCTAATTGGGGAGGTTCCCTGCCAACTCACAGTCTCTGGTCCTGCTTAAGGGGTGAATAAGAGCAGTGGGGGCCCCTCCCAAGGGCAGTCAGCTGATGCCTGCCAGCTGTCCCCTGTGGCCCTTCCTGCCACGATTGCCTCTGGCTCCTCAGGGAGTCCTTTCTAAGGGTCATGGCCAAGGAGACCAGATAGGCTCTCGTCCTTTGCTCCCAGCATGGCCCCCGTGTGTCCCACAGCAGCCCAAAGGATAACACCTCTTGTCTGTGACCTCTGTGGAGGGGCTCAGCTCAGGACCCTCTCCATCCCCCGCTGCCCATCTGGCTCCTTCCTCATTTTCTTCATTTATGAAATGGGGCTAAGCATCATATGTCTGAGGTAGACTCATATGAGAGAAGGTACAGGAAGCCATGGGCCACATGCTCTTGCCCTGGCCGTGACTTCCATGGTGGGCCTTCTGCAGGTTGTGTTCCATGGAATGTTGTTTGCGTTTGTTTACCTGGCCTTGCAGAAGCGCCAGGTGCTCTCCGAGGGGAAGGGGGAGCCCCTGCTCCCCAGCAGGATGTCCAACGTGCTCCTCTTCATTTCCGTGGTCTCTTTCTTGGTGAGTTCCCTGACAGTGATGCCTTCAGCCTTTTAATTCTGGGGTCGGTTAGCTGGAGGGGCAGGCGAGGCCCGGGGTTGGCATGTAGCCCCTAGACCTAAAACAAGTGGGCTGCCCCCTCTATAAAATGGGCCTCCGAGGGGCACACCAGGACGGCCAGCTCACGGCAGCCTTCCCCACTGGCGGCACCTGGGAAGGGGACTAAGTTCCCTGGCATGTGATGAATTGATGCACATGGCCCTTCTCTCCTAGACCTACTCCATCTGGGCCAGTAGCTGTAAGACCAAAGCTGAGTGCAACGAGCTCCATCCCGCGGTGTCTGTTGTGCAGGTAGTGCTCCTGGCACTTTGGGGGGCTCTGGGCCCTGGAGAGGGTGGTGGATTAATGGGCTCTTCCTTTGACTTTTCCCTTAGATTCTAGCTTTCATTCTCATCAGAAACATCCCGGGATATGTCCGCTCAGTGTACAGCTCATTTTTTGCTTGGTTTGGGAAAATATCATTAGAGGTGAGTATGCCTGTATTTGTGTGTTGACATTTCTGTGTCCGCTTTTCACCTGGCTTCCCTTCCCCACCCCCAGACCTCCCAGGCAGCCTCTTCCCTCTTCCATTCCCACATGGCCCCCAAACCCAGGCAACCACTGCCTCCTGCTGAGCTCTCTTGTCTCCCTCCATTCCTTTAGCAGTCCTCCCTGCACCAACGGCCCTCAAATCCCCCCATCTTCTTAGGGCTCTGAAGCTTTCTGTCTGGCTATGGGAAGGACCTCCCTAAGGGCCCTCCCTCTCTGGCCTCTGCAGCCCAGCCTATGTCCTCTCTGGGCCAGTGTCCAGTGTAGGCTTTTACGCTGTTCACCCTTCTCCACTCCCACTGAGTTCCAGTCATTGGAACTGCCCCACCTGCACACCTTTGCCCACCCTGGTCCCTCTACCTGGCTTGCCTTCCCCCTCCCACTTGGCCCTGCTCTGATTCCACCTGAGGGGAGCAACTCCCAACCTTCCCCTTCAGGTTCCCAGGGTCACTCTTTGTGTTTTTCACTCTCTCATTTGCACTCTGTACTGCATCTGTTAAGTAGTCTGTAAACTCCCTGAAGGCAGGCGTCTGCCCCTTGAGTGTGGTGGCTCTGAGGGAAGGGGAGCGGGGAGAGGAAGGGTCAGAGCCCTGGGCTTCCAGGGGTGGCCAGGGGTTCAAGCAGCTGCTGAAGGTGCTGAAGGTTTTCAGAAGGTTGGATCTAAGGGTTGTGATGATGGAGAGGCCAGAAAAAAAGCCTTTCCTCATGAGCTGGGGTGTGTGTGTGCGTGGGTGTGTATGCATGGGGTGGGTGTGCATGTGTGGGGGGTGGCTCTTGTTTGTGGACATGACCGTGCTCAGGGTGCTTGTGTGTATTGTGTGTGTGTTCACGTGCACCCCAGTTGGATGCACCATTGGCCAGACTGGTCCTTTTGGGCAGCCTCCAAGGCTTCATGGAAGGCTCCGTGCATCTGTTGAGACTGACAGCATCACCCGTTTTGGTTTCTTGGCCTTTTTCCCAGAGAATCTTTATATCATTTATCGCCCTCTGCACCATGCTCCCCCCGATCAAAGTGGAGTCAGAATCTCAGGAATCGGCCTGAGCGACTCCAGAGAAGGGAGAACATTGGTCTCCTTTCCCCCTGTGTGCCAAGTGCATGCGTTCTCCCACGGCCCTCCTGTGGCCTGCGTGACCGGCTCGATTTTCCTTCCCAGCTCTTCATCTGCCAATACCACATCTGGCTGGCCGCAGACACCAGGGGCATCTTGGTCCTCATCCCTGGCAGCCCGATGCTCAACATCACAGTCAGCACTTTCATCTTTGTGTGTGTGGCCCACGAAATCTCACTCATCACCAATGACCTCGCCCAGATCCTCATCCCCAAAGAGAGTGCAGCCCTCTGGAAAAGGCTGGCCTGCATAGCTGGCTTCTTCTCTGCCCTCCTCCTCCTCTCATCCATCCAAGGGGAACACGGGCGGTAGCCTTCCTGGGGCCTGCAGGCAAGATTGTGCACACACTGCGGGGAGGTCCTGGTACCCCCTGGATGTGTTCTTAGCATCTGTGCAGTGTTGTCCAAGTGAAGTGTTGGCAAGGATTGGCGGGCTGCATGTTTCCTGACACGGTCGCCATCATCCCACTCCGGGTCTGCTTGGTTCCGCCCCCACCTGGGGGGTCCTGTGCCGTGCCTGTGCTAGTGCTGTGTGTTGGCTTTTAAAAAGGTAAACACCATCCAGAATTCCTCCCCTCCCCTCTTGACTTTTCCTTACCAGCTCCCCAAGGAGGACGTCAGCTATGTTATGGATTGATTGGACATTTTTTCTCCATTTATTGGTTTTTATCTATTATTTCCAATGTTTGGAAAGTCCTTCCCAACCTCCATTCAGCCCTCCCAAGTTCATCTCACCCACATTCTTTGCTGAGCGATGGATTGGGAGTTTGTGATGTAAGTCTTAGAACGACTTTAATTAGACTTTGAAGGAGACGAGTCGGAAGCATTTCCTTTCTTTTTGTTTTTTTACAAGCTGACTATTGTAGATAGGATTTATTTATCTGTTGTACAGATTGGGTTATGATTTTTATGGTTCGAAAGATTGCACTTGTTTACTGTGGGGGTAAATATATTTTCTGTTAATGTTATGTGAATGTGTGAAGTAATTTAAAAAGTAAATAATTGTTCTGTTGGATGCTTATTTTTGTATTGGCAAGAGATCAATTAAACTGCTTGCTTCATGTGTTTCTTTTGTGGCAAAAAAGAACCTGGGTTTGACAGGTTTATAAGCTGTGCATGTTCCTCCTGGTGAGAGCAGTCCTCCCACTGGCCGGTTCCCCCCTCCCTCAGTTATCCCTGCCCATGTCCACCAAGGCTAGAATGTGGCCTGTTGCCTGCTTTTTGATACCAGCCTGTGAAGGAGGAGGGCTGGGCCCCTGCCCTTCCCTCACCCTGCCATGGCCACCTCCAAGGTTTAGAATCTCCCTGGCTATTACTCTTTCCTTTCCTTGCCAACTGTGGCCAGTCTGCCAGTCCTAGAGAGGTGGGGTTTGCCCACTCTGTTCCTGGCCCCCTGGGGGGGGTGTACAGAAGTGGGGCCATGTCTCAGGTTCCTGCCTCATCTGCTGTTGCTCGGTAGATAAGGCTCCATATCTGTCTGTGGTTCTTTTTTGAAACAACTTTGTTTTGTAAAAAGATTTGAGTGTAGTGAGGCCTCAATTGGAGTTTTCTTCCATGAACGCATGCTATTGTCTTGGCCAGATGGTCTGATGACCTCCAAGATGGGCATCAGGCTGGAGCCGGAGCAGGTCGGGACTGTCCCCGGTCTGCTGGTATATAGGTGAAGGGAAGACACCTCTCAGAAGACTGGGCACAGGGGTCCAACCATGCACCTGCAGGGGCCCTCACTGCATGGCCAGACTGGAACCACATAGTTATTGAGCAGAACCCTGGCCATGCACATCCATCGTCTGGCAGGAGCTTGTGGTGAAGGAGGGAGCCCTCCCCAGGGCAGGTCCCTCTCCACCTCAGAAAGGGTTCTAAGAACTGAGCCCCAGTGGGGGCTGCAGCTCCTTGGCCCCTCTGATGAATGCCAAGGTTAGGGTCACCTGCTCCCTGGAGCCCCCACAAGCTGTCCTTGAGGGTGTGTAGACACTTGGTTTTTGCCTTTGAATCCCCATCTCTGGCACATAGGCAATGCTTAATAAATGCTTCTTGGCTGATTGATCCCTGCCAGTCAACAACTCAGATCCACCCAGCATCCATGGCTGCCCCACTGCTGCCTGGCATATGCCCCTCCACCACCACCTTGGGCTTTGTTAGGCTTCAGCAGGCTCCAGGAAGGGCTGGGTCCAGCTTGGGAAGCCATTCTCAAGGAATGTGGGCCCAGCTCCTGCACTGACCATTGATAGGTTTCATCCTTTCCCTTTTTGGGAAGCTGTGATATTTGCCCTTCTCCAGTCGCTAAATCTCCAGTCCAAGTGCTTTGGATCCAAACCTGAAAGGAAGGCCAGTGCCAGTGGGGCTCATCCCGAGAGACACTTTTTGAAGTGAGTGTATTTGGCAGGAACCTGTGGGTCCTCCTTCCTCACTGTGCAGGACCAAACCTAGGGATAGGTAGGACCCCCACAGCACTGGTTAGCTTGCTTCTGCTAGGGAAGGGACAAAGGAGACTGTGCCAACATGGAGAATCCTCGATGCCCTCCTTGGTAACTTCAGAGCCAGCCTGTGGGTGGAGGGGTTCTGCATACCCCCAACACCAGCATGTGGACACAGGAAGATTTCAGTGCCCGCAACTTAGAGCCCTTGTTCAAAAAAAAAAAAAAACGCTCTTTACAACTAAGTTCTGAGGGGGAAAAGTTTGGGAGTAGTATTCAAACTCCCCATGAGCTGGCAGGCAAGTACTCTTGGTCTGCATTGAGAGCCGGGGTGCTAAGGACCTCACCTTGGGAAGGGTGTTGCAGGCCAGTGGGGGGCCTCTGACAGCTGAAAGAGTGGGGGGGGGGAGCATGGTCCCCGCCTGGAGGGTGGAGCCAAGGCCCAAAGTCCTGCAAAATACGACCAGTGGTCAAGTATGATGGGCTTAGGTTCCTGACAAGAGCTGGCTGGGGTGCAAGGGCTGCCCTGGAGGCGCATCTCCCCTCTCTGGAGCCTCTAACCCCACGATTCCAAATCAACCCTCAATAGTACTGGCTAAAGCACCTGTGTGCCAGGCTCAGTGCTGAAGGCTCCCGACCTCTCTGGGACCCACCTCTCAGAATCCTGCAGGACTTGGGGTGTCGTCTCGCGGAGTGCACTTTCTCCTCTCCGGGTCAAGGCCCAAGCTCCTCAAGGGCAGATTTCCTTTCATGTGGCCCATGTGGCCTCGGGGCTGACAGAGGGCCTGGCAACCCTGGGGCGCTTAATCCTTTACTGAACCAATATATTAACACAAAGGGCCACACTTGTCACTGAGACCAGCAAGCGCAGCCCTCTCCGACCTCCTCAGCGCCCTGGCGTGGAAGCTGGTCCTAATGCGTCCTGTGGCGCGGCCACGCTTGGCAGAGCCAGGAAGACGGCCCTGGACACGGCAGCAGCTCACAAGCCAAGGTCTGCTGGCGGGAGGGTGTAAGCTGTGCCGGGGCCAGCCTGCCTAGCTTCCCCCCTGGCCTTCCTGGGGCCGTGGAATTCTCCAGGGTCTCAGCCTGAGCCCCCAGTGCACTGTCCAGCAGCGTCCGCCCCTTTTCCCATGCTCTCACGGCACCAGGTAACACCTCCTCAGTGCTTTGGGAAAGGACGTTGTTGCTAAACCAGGCGCAGGTGCTTCGAGGCAGCTGGAAATGATAAGAAAACGAGGGCGGGGTAATGGCAGGTGTAACGGGGGCGGAGAGTCACAGGGGTCGGGGATCTGCGGCGTTGCGGATGGGCTGTGAACTTTGGATGCCGGGCCAGTGGAGAAACCGGCGGGAAATAGGTGTGGGGAATCAAAAAGCTGGGCATTGTGAGGGGGCAGCTCTTCCCTACTCGCCTGCGGCTTCCCGGAGTTTTAGGTAAGACGCTTGTTCCCTACCAATGTCGTCAGTATCCTCTAGTAGCCTTCCAGGCAGCTCCGGGCAGCGTCTAAAACTGGGGGCTGTGTATCTGACAGCTTACATCTGGGGGGGGGGGGCGGGGATAGAATGGGAGACTCAACTTTTAAATGTTAAAAAAATGTTTTAACATGTGATGGGGAGATTTTTATGTGTGTGTACATATATACATATATGTATGTAGGTAGGTATGTATGTATTTAAAAATAAAAATGCTAGTGCAAACTCTTTAAAAATGGGTATTTACCAAGATGGCATTAAGAATACAAAACATTGCCCAGAAGTCTTACCACCAATAAAATGGAATCTGTAGGAAAGTGTCCTCGAGCTTGGAGAGGATGTGCTCCAAGAGGAATGCTCCAAGGTCCTTGTTGCTGAGAGTTCTTCCTCCCCTGGGCAGGCAGAGCCTCAAATTCCCCAAAGGTCATCGGTCTTCCTCAGACCACGGCTGGGGCCAGGTCTTCTCCTTCCCCTGGGGGACCTCTCTTGGCTTCCCCCCACCTCATAGCGTCTCCTGAGTTTAAACAAACTCTCCAACATGTAACCAAGTGCCTCAACCGAGCAACAACATCCCGTTTATGTTGCTCCATTTCAAAGATTGTTTTGAACTTAATATAAAGCTTTGGTTGATTGATTGATTGAGTTGTATTGGCTCTCACCTGGTTTGGGAGGCAAATACAGGACAGCACAGTCAATCAGAATATGGGAGTGCTTATTTATTAGCTGTCTCCCAAAAGGGAAGGCAGCCCTGAGCAGTCTGTCCAGCTAGCTTTTATACAGTAAAAAGTACTTCCTGAAACAAACAGTGGTCAGCAAGGCAACAGTTGCTACATAGGGATGTAAACTAAGGGGGGGGGGGGGCTGCAAGCTAGGGCAGATCTTTGTTTAGGTTACATCTTAGTTACAAGGCAGGTGCAGGGCGAGGTTTCACAATGGTCATAAGGCCCCTTGGGTAGGAGCTAGCACTATGGGAACCTAACTGGCACTTCGAGAGCATCTCACCACTTAGAGTACAGTAAGGGTGGGTTGGTTGACCTGCTTAGTCCCCCCCAACCTGTATATGTGCATGGGTCACACTAGACTTCAAGCTCAGCTTTCATAAGAAGGATAACTCCTAAAAGAGAAGCATTTCTTTTTGTCTCCTTTGTCCCAAGGCCGTTCCTCAGATGACATCTCTTGAGGACACATTCTTGCCTTTCTTACTTGAATTGTTGGGAGGCTCCCTCCCTGTTTCCACAGGGTCCCAGTGCTCAGCTCAGCCCTGATCCCAATCCAGTCAGCTTCAGTTCCCAGAGAGGCCCCCCCTGACCCAGATGAAATTCCCTGTTTCATCGCCCTTTCATAGCATAATAATATTCCATGAGATCCATGAATCATGATTTCTTTAAATGTTCTCTCCCACTAAATGAATGCCGCTTTACTGTCCAACTTGGGGTCAGCATCCGAAGCACTACTGCCAATCATTTTGTATTTAAAGGTCCGTTTCCTCTTTGGTGTCTCCCCAGCATAGGCCCAATGGTGGGGTCACTGGGTCAAAGAGCAAGCACAGCTCAGTCCCTCTGAGGACATTGCTCCCGTCCACACCCACAGCCTTGACCATCGTGCTCCTGACATCTTTGGCAGTCAGGTGGGCTTGAGGCAAACTTCACAGCTGCTCTGACTTTGTACTTCCCTAATTATACTGATTTGGAGCATTTTTTCACATGGCTTTTGAGAACTTGGATTTCTTCCTTTGAGAACTGCTGGTTCTTATTCTTTGGCCAGTGATGTGTTAGGGAATGGCTCTCTCTTTTGTCAGTTTAGTCAATTTCTTTCTTATTGTGGACATGAAACCTTTATTAAATAAACTTGGGGCAAAGAGTTTCTGGTTACCTGTTTTCCTTCTGGTTTAAACTGCATTTGTTTATATAAAAACATTCAACATAATTGAAATTGTCCATTTCCTCTTCTGGGCTCCTCTCAATCTTTTGTTTGGGCATGGACTTCTCAGTCCTTAACAAAAGGGGATTTCTTACCTACTCCTTTACTTTGTGTGTCTATGTGATGTGTCCTTGTGCACTTGAACTTGGGATACCATGTGAGATACTTGGGGTTAGGGTTACTGAGAGCTGCCCGATAGCTTTCCATGTCACATCGTTTTTCTCAAATAACCAAGTTATTGGTTACCTTGCCCCCCAGGTGAGGGTCTTTGGATTGATTGAACGTGCTGCTGCTGTGATTGTTGTTGTCTGTTCAATCTATTCTTCAGGTCCCTTCCTTCATACAGTTTTGCTTATTTCCTTGAGATTCTTGAGCTCTTTTGTTTCTCTAAATGAGTTTCAGGGTTTTTTTGTTTCTAATCTTAAAATAACCATTTGGAGGGGGCAGAGCCAAGATGGTAGAGTAGAAGCATAAACTTGGTGTGACCTCCCACTCTCATCACTCCAATACATGTAAAAAATGACTCTAAACACACTTTAGGGCTACAGAACCCACAAAGAGACAGAGAGAAACAAATTTCCCACTAAAGGCAGCCAGGAGGATGACAGGAAGGGTCTATCTCAGGGTGCTGGGAGCACAGTCCTGCATAAGCCATGCAGTTCTGGCCCCAGGGTGGCCCCTACCAGCATTGGTCAGAGCAGACTTCAGGAGAGTGAATCACCAGCAACTGTGGCGGTTTCCAGACTTCTCAACCCATAAATGCCTAAGACAAAGGAAGGTCAGTGTGGCACTCTGTTGGAACAGGGCTTGAAGGAAGAGCATGATTCCAGTCCCTGCTCCTGGGGCAAGAAGCAGCAGAGGTACAGCAGCTGCTCCACATGGCTGCTTCCAGAGCTCCTGGCCTGCTGTAGCATTATACTCAACCAAGCAACCATTCAGAGGGTAATCACTCTTTCTTTAACCTACTTGGATCTGGACTGTGGTCTTGGGTGGTGGTCCTGGGGTGTGTGGCCAGTGAACCAGAGCTTGTGGGGGCTGTAGAGAGGGTGCCCTCGTAATAGCTCTGGCAGCTGCAAAAACCTCAACAATTTGGGATGAAACTTGCTCCATTCTGGAAGTGGAATTCTCCACGGCAAAGAGCTCAAAAGCCAAGTAATTGGCTGGCAATATGAACAAGCAGAGGAAGCACAAACAGACCATACAATCCTTTTTGGGGGACAAAAAGAATCAAGGCATGGAGCAGGAGGAAGACAGCAAAGTCAGAACTCCCACATCAAAAGCTTCCAAGAAAAATATGAATTGGTTACAGGTCATGGAGGAACTCAAGAAGGATTTTGAAAATCAAGTAAGAGAAGTGGAAGAAAAATTGGGAAGAGAAATGAAAATAATGCAAGAAAATCTGGAAAAGAGAGTCAAGAGCCTGCTAAAAGAGACCCCCAAAATTCTGAATAAAATAATACCCTAAAAATAGACTAACCTAAATGGCAAAAGAGGTCCCAAGACCAATGAGGAGAAGAATGCCTTTTTAAGGCATTGAATTGAATTTGCCAGATGGAAAAGGAATTTCAAAAACTCACTGAAGAGAATAATTCCTTCAAAATTTTTGGAGCAAATGGAAGCTAATGACTTTATGAGAAATCAAGATACTATAAAACAGATACCAACAAATGAAAAAATAGAAATATCTCATTGGAAAAAAAATGAAATATCTCATTGGAAAAACCACTGACCTAGAAAATAGATCCAGGAGAGATAATTTAAAAATTATTGAACTACCTAAAAGCCATGATCAAAAAGAGAGCCTAGGGGCGGCTAGGTGGCGCAGTGAATAGAGCGCCGGCCCTGGAATCAGAAGGACCTGAGTTCGGAGCCGGCCTCCGACACTTAATCCACACAAACAAAAACCTAGCCGTGTAACCTTGGGCAAGTTACTTAACCCCAATTGCCCTAAAGGGGCGGCTAGGTGGCGCAGTGAGTAAGAGGCCTCGGAGTTTGGATGACCCGAGATCAGATCCGGCCTCAGAAAATGAGCACCCACGCATAAATAATGACTAGCTGTGTAACCTTGAGCAAGTTACTTAACCCCAATTGCTTATAAAATTAAAAAAAAAAAAAAGAGAGAGCCTAGACACCATCTTTCAAGAAATTATCAAGCAAAATTGCCCTGATACTCTAGAACCAGAGGGCAAAATAGAAATTGAAAGAATTCAGATCACCTCTTGAAAAAGATCCCAAAAAGAAAACTGCTAGGAATATTATAGCCAAATTCCAGAGTTCCCAGGTCAGGAAGAAAATATTGCAAGCAGTCAGGAAGAAACAATTTGAGTATTGTGGAAACACAATCAGGATAACACAAGACCTAGATGTTTCTACACTTAGGGATCAAAGGGCTTGGAATATGATATTCTGGAAGTCAGAAGAGGTAGGACTAAAGCCAAGAATCACCTACCCAGCAAAACTGAGTATAATGCTACAGGGGAAAATATGGATATTCAATGAAATAGAGGATTTTCAAGCATTCTTGATGAAAAACCAGAGCTGAACAGAAAATTTGACTTTTAAATACAAAAAGCAAGTGAAGCATAAGAAGGTAAACAACAAAACAGTAAATCATAAGGAACTTATTAAAGTTGAACTATTTACATTCCTACATGGAAAAATAATAATTGTAACTCAAAAGATTTTTCTCAGTATGAGGATAGTTGAAGGGACTATGTATGTATGTATGGGAAGGTGTATGTGTATATAAAAATTAAATACATATGTGAGTGTGGGCACATGTATGTTCATGTATACATAGAGGGCATAGGATGAGTTGAATATGAAGGGATGATATCTAAAAACTAAAATTAAGAGGTGAGAGAGGATTTTATTGGGAGAAGGAGAAAGGGAAATATAGATTAGGGTAAATTATCTCATATAAAAGATGCAAGAGGGGCGGCTAGGTGGCACCGTGAATAGAGCACTGGCCCTGGGGTCAAGAGGACCTGAGTTCAAATCCAGTCTCAGACACTTAACACAAAAACTAGCTGTGTGGCCTTGGGCAAGTCACTTAACCCCAATTGCCCTCCAAAAACAAAAAAACAAAACAAAAAAAGAGGGAAGAGAACTGTTACAATGGAGGGGAAGAGAAGGAAGGTGAAAGGGAATGGGACAACCTTATCCTCATTGAATTTAGCTTAAGGAGGGGATAACATACACGCTCATTTGGGTATCTTACCCTACAGGAAAATAGGGGAGGTAGGGGATAAGAGTGGGGAGGATAGAAGGGAGGGCAGATTGGGAGAGAGGGTAGTCAGAAGCAAACATTTTTGAAAAGGGATAGGGTCAAAGGAGAAAATAGAATAAGTGAGGGGCAGTATAGGATGGAGGAAAATATAGTCTTTCACAGTATAACTACTATGGAAATGTTTTGTATAACTACACATGTACAACCTATATTGAATTGTTTATCTTCCCAGTGGGGGTGGGTGAAGAGGGAAGAAGGGAAACAATCTGGAATATTGAAAAAAATGTGTTGTTGTTGTTGTTTTTACATGCAACAGGGAAATAAGATATACAGGCAGTGGGATACAGAAACCCATCTTGCCATACTAGAACGTTAGGGGGCGTGATGGGGGAGGATATAAGAGAGAACGGATTGGGGAAAGGGGTATTCAGTAGGCTTGCTCTTTTGGGGTGGGGGTTGGGGAAAGATGGGGAGAAAAAAATTGTAACTCAAAATCTTGTAGAAACAAATGTTGAAAACTAAAAATAAATAACCATGTGGTCATTCAATTGATACAACACTGAGCAGCCATGACATTCGACACCTCTAAAACTTATGCTTGTTTCACAACTACTTCCATTTAGATAACTGAATTTCAATGCGTGAAAAATTAACTTGTTTGTTCTTCATCAGTTTTGTCTCTCAGGCTCTTCTCCCTCCTATCCCCTCCCCATTCCCCTTCCCTCCCTCCCGTCTCCTCCCACTTGAATGCAGTCACAGAGCACTCTATGCACTCTGCTTTCTTTTTTGCATTACCTTATTTTTAAGATGAATGGTTAGCGACATCTTCAGTTCTGTACATCAGTGGAGATTCTCGCAGTATCTTTCTCCTTCCACTTCCCAGAGAGCCATTCCATATGACACATAATGGTTTTGAAAATAAAAAGGGAAAGGTGAAAAAATCAGCAAGCAGATCTGGAAGCAGATGTGGCCCTCCCCTTCCCCAGTGGGCTAGTCTGGTGCCCTGGAAGGGCTGAAGAGGTGCTAACTGACCGCCCCCCCCTCTTCTGCAGAGGCGCTAGTGGAGGTGGGGCCTTTCACATCACCCTGCAGGGCTTCCTAGCCAAGTGGATGGGCATGGCAGGGGTTTCCCTCCGAAGGAGAGCCCACCCCCAGAGAAGAGTATCTGTAGACCAGGCTCCAGAGCCCCACACCTGGGCCCAGCCAGATGGGATCCAGCCCTGTTCATTCCCTTGGCATATTCTTCTTTCTTTGGGGTCTATCACCCCCACCTGGAGGAACATCCCAAACCTAAAATCTTGTTCGCAGATGGAATTCTCCTAGGAGAAAGCCCTTCACGACAGCATGTGCTCCACAATCTATGGCCTAGGCCAGAGTTGCACAGCAGGTCCTATCAGTCATGGGAGTAAGCCACCTCTTCCTGGGCCACACCTCTGCCATGTGGGAAGGCTCAGGATAGGTGTGAGTTTTCACAGATGTAGGTAGCAGGGTCCCTGTTCCTCGCCACTCCAAAGTCACTGTAAATACTAGGATTAGGTAGGCCTTTATTTCACCCCACACCAAAAAGCAGTGTGGGGGAAGTGTTATTCAAGGAAACCCATAGATAAAGCTGAAAACGTAAGGGGAGGGACTCTTGGTAAACCCCAGACAGGCTTCTCTGGCATTTGAAGCTCAGCATTCCTGGTCCCCATTTCTGCCTGGGCACTCCAGCCAGGACCCAAGGACTGAGCCTTTGGCAGGGAGAGAAGCCTCAGCACCAGGGCATGCGGCCCAAGGGGCACCCTGACCCGAGTGCCTTGCCCTGGGATTCCAGACTCCTACTACACTGTATGCATCTCATCTGCATGTATTTGCATGTTGTCTCCCCCTTAGACCGTGAGCTCCTTGAGGTGAGGAACTGTCCTTTGCCTTTTTCTGTACCCCCAGCTTAGCGCAGAGCCTTCATTGAGAACCCCAAGCTCTCCATCTGCTTCCCCACCCACCCTCACTTCCTCATTCACATTTGCTGAGTACACTGGTAACTGTCCCAACTGCTCATCTTGCTTTCCCAAAAGGACTTTATTTCTCTAACAAACACTAGCGCTAAGGAGAAACTAAACATGGAATAGGGTTTAATTAACCCCAAGTGTCCAAGTCTGAGCTTGTCGACAATCAATCATACCAAGGAAAACTTGCCTCTGGGGGTTGCCATGAAGGCTGGGGTCCCTATGGTCCTCAGCCCCAGCCAGAGGCAAACCCCATATCAGGCCTCTGCATCAGCAACCCTGGGGCTTCCCCATTCTCACTATCCATATGGGTGCCCCTCTCCTTCCACCCTTCTTTCTGTCCCTCCTCTCCCTCTGTCCATGTAGGGAATCACACCCTTACCTTTAAGTACTTTGCCCAAAAGAATATAAATTTTGATTGCTGAAACCTTGCAAGGTATCTTGGGGTTCATGGGCTAGATTTCTTTGTATGCACCAAGCCTTAAACTCACATCACTCTAGCTTTCATTGATTGGCCAACAATGGGTCCCAGCCCAAGCCTCACTTGGAAATTGTTTGGGCTCTGAAGGTTCAGAGTGAATGTAAAGAGCAATTGTTTCTGTTTTGCCCAGAAACTCTGAGGGTCTTCCCCTCCCAGACTGGTTTTGGTTTGGGGGTTTTTTTGGACTAGGAAAAGAAGCCATTCTCTGTCTCATTTCTTACAAAGCCTTAGTCACTGAATGGGCATTGCCTCAGTCAAACTAAGACCTGGATAAGACCTTAGCTTGAAAAGCCCAAGGTTTTCCACTGCATTCTGGGCCATCTCCAGTAGTCCTGATCCATATCTTGCTGCTGGACCCAGATGGCTCTGGAGGAAACAGTGAGGCTGGTGCCTTTGCTCAGCCCTGCCTCACTTAAATCCAATCCACTTGCAGGTCTTGTCATGGTGGTCTTGAGCAGTTCTCATTCGTGATTCATCTCCCCTGTCCTTTTCTTTAGTTAATGTCTTATCTCTTTGGGCAGGACCTGTAAGACCAGTGACCTCCAGCATGGACCTCTTCCCAGGGGTTTATGTGGCTTGGTCCATCCAGGGTTGGCAGGAGGGGCACTGGGTCTTCTCCCTAAAATGGGGTAGAGGTTTGATCAAATTCTCATGTTACTTGCCTGCTGTGTAAACCAGCGCTTCCCGTGTTTTGGTCTGAGGTAGTACACAGTACAAAGTGCCTGTTTTGTGTTCAGAACCAAGGCTGCAGTGAAACGACGCCAGGCAACATGGGTGAGTCCTGCCAGAAATACCTTGGATTCGTTACAAATTTGATTTTTTTTTATTTTTGGTTGTTTCGAGTTCAGAAACCTTTTGCTATTACCAAAAATTTTTGTGACCTCCTATGGGGTCATGACCCATAGTTTAAGAAGCTCATGGTTCTGAAATACAAATCCTATTCTTAGACCTCTTTTACATCCATTCTTTCTAACATCCTTTCCTTCACTCAGCAGCCATGATGAATTCACAAACTAATCTCTGTTTACCTCAGTTTCCTCATCTGTAAAAAGGGGATAGTAACAGTAGCTACCTCCCCAGGCTGTTACGAGAATGGAGGGAAATACTATTTGTAAAGCATTTACCACTGTGCCTGGAACACAGTAAGTGCCGTGTACATGTATACTATTGTTGTTACTAAATTGGAGGAAGTATCACATCTGCCCCAACCTGCCCCCTGGAAATCAGCAGGTCTCAGTAGTGGGGGTCAGCCTTGAGTCGTTCAGTCCCAGTGTCCTTGGGAAGCCGGATTTTAAGGGGCTTCAAAGGAAAAAAGGCCAAGAAGTGGAGGCATCGGACGCCAACTTTGGGTCCACATTCTGTATCCCACCATACATAGCTGAAATGAACATAAATCTTCAGACATTTTATCTTTACTAATAAGTTTATTTTAAAGATCACTTTAAATGTAACAAATATAAAGTCATCAATGTCGTACAAATTGTCAAAAATGTCCAAAGTACAAAAACAATACAGTCCCGTTCGTTAAATGGTCACTATTCTCAGGACATGGTGGGCATGCACACTATCCACCAGCAAAGCTCATGCGTCCTTTGGCTGAACAAGGTAATACAAGGGGAAGCCCCCACGCGCGCCCCAGTCACAGATCCATCGCTTCAGTCAGTTTCCTCTCTTCAGGGATACCATTTACCTGGAACACAAAGGCACCACTGTAGGTTACATCATGACATTGGTTTCAGAAACTGTCATCCCAGGAGACTTGGGAGACACTCAGAAGGAAGGGGGACAGCCAAGGGGACACCACCATGCTGAGTTCCTTTCATTTTTCTAATTTTGGTACAAAGGGAAAAAAACATTATAAGAGGGCGAACCCCCAGCCCACCCCCGAGAGCTCCCACCTCTGCAGTTTCACAAGTTTGCCTTTCACCATCGTGTCACTGGACAGTCCAACCCCCTCTGAGCCCCCTATTTTACAGCTAAGGAAACTGAAGCCTGTAAAAGGTCACCAGGTGCTCAGTGGAAGGGCCAGGAATTGAGCCCAGGTCGAGCAGTGCCGCCAGACTGCAGCCTCTGAGTGCCATGGTCAGAGCTCTTATCATGAACACTTGTGACATGTCCTTGAGTCTCACTTCACTGGGAAGAGCTCACAGAGGAAAAGGGTGGCATCTGCCCCACTTTGGCAAATGTGAGGATGTGGTGGGTCGGTCTGGCTGGACACCTCCTTCAGCCAGCTCAAGGCAAGGGCATCCAAGCAGATGGAGAGCAGAACCTCTCGAGCAGATTCTGTTCCCCACCCATTCCAGTGGGGTTGCCCTAGTCCCTGGCATGCTACAGGACAGAGTAGAAACTGCCACTCAGAAAAAAAAAGGTGGATGGAGAGAGCCCCAGAGGGGAGGGAGCCCACTGACTTATTTTCCCTACCACAGAGAACTATCCACACCCCTACACACATCTGTTCAGATGACTTGTTATCTCCCCAAGAGATATGTATGACACTGGTGCCTAAGGGGATCGCTTCCTTTTTGTCTCTGTACCCCCAGTGCCCAGCATGGTGTTGGCTCTTCACAAATGCTTATTGATTGCCTGACTAGGGTCACCGTGGGGAGGATGTTAAGGGCTCAACTCTCAAGTATACATTGAGGGGCAATACCAAAGGCTTAGGAAAAGTCCTGGACCTTCCTATGACCAACAGACCTGCTTGTGCACCTCTATACATCAGGATGAGAACAGTCTAGTTGTGGCTGCTGTGGATGTTCAGTGGCACGATCCACCAGAAGCGCCGGAGACCGCACGGCCATTTGGCTCATGGTGTTGGCCATAAAAAGGCCACCGATTCAGGCACAAAGTGTCACCTTCAAGGCTCTCCTCCAAAAAGTCATTCATCCTCCCTTAATGCTCAAAGAATCTGTTAGGATTCTTAAAGTGAAGGCCATCAATGCCCACTGTCATGCAGGCTATGCAGCAGAGTGCAGCTGAGAGAGGGGTTCCTCTGACAATGACATTGGGATGATCTGGAGTCAGGGAGGCACCTGGGGGCTAGAGGGCCCCAGGCAAGTCACTACACCTCTGTTGGCCTCAGTTTCCTTGTCTGTCCCATGGAGATGATCGTAATAGCACCTGCCTCCCAAGTATCGAGTAAAGTGCTTTACAAACAGAAATGCTCTTCATCATCACTATCCATCGGTATTATTGCTGCAAGAGCCCCAGGACATGAGGGGGAGGTCCCTAATCATTCAAAAGGGCCCTGCCTACCATCCCCTCAGGAAGAAGGAAGTGGGTGAAGAATGTCCCCTGCCCCAGGGTGGGCCAGACTGCCATAGGATGCTGCTTTGGGGCCCCAGATTTCTCTCAGAAAAAAGTCTCTGTGCTATTCTTGGGAGGTGCTGTGACCATGTGGCTGTGATTCATGGAAAACAGTCCTTGAAGACCAGGTAATGGGGCAGCACAGAATGGGCAGGGGCAAGAAGCCAGGCATCGCCATCCAAGAAATTTGGAGAGAATGGGAATCAGATATAGTCTGAGAAATGTATGACTGGTTACGAAGCCAGAGTGGAGGGTGCCTGATGAGAATAAGAGGTAAGCTGCAGGCCCCTTGGGTGGAGCCCCTGCCCCGGGGCCAGATGGGCTACAATCTGTATCACTGTACCACTGGAGGGTAGGCTCCATTAGGGAGTGGAGGGACTGACCACCTGCACACACCCATGCAGACCGGAACCCCGGAAGGCATGGGGCCTACTACCATGAAGTGGTTCTGGCAGGGGCTGACAAGAACTAGCGTCACTGCTGCCCACCCATTCTTGTATAGGGCTGCAGGCACTTGGGGAAAACTAGACAAAAACCTGAGTATGGTCTGCCCAGAAGAGCTTATGTAGGTGATCCGTTGGTAAATCCGAGTTAAGCTTGGGGTTGGAATGGAGTTGGACATGGGCCAGGAATCACTACTGCTACCCTAATGTTTCCCAAAGAAAAATTCGGATCAGAGAAAGTAGATCTCTGTGCTGGGGCACAATGTCAGAAGAGATGAGAATTCTCCAGGGGCACTAGGGCCTCTCCAGGACCCCCTGCCTGGTGGCCACACATCTCCAGTCTCCATGTCCTCACCCAAGCTCCTTCTCTCCTCGCTCTGGCTCCCAGAATCTTAGTCTTTCTTCAGAGCTGCTCAAGCTCTCCTCAGGGGGGCAAGGTGGACTTACCCTGAGCAAGGCACAGAATCTCAACCTCAGTTCCCTCAACTGTAAAACACTGTAACAGCACCTAGCTCACGGGGCTGCTCTGGGAGGCTCCACTAATTACCATTTGTAATGTATGTGGCCCAGGGCCTTGCACAGAAGGGGCCAGAGAAACGCTTGTGCCCTCCCCTCCCTCTGGCTGCCATTAGTGGCCCCCTTTCCCCATTTTCAGGGCATGGACTTATTGATGCATGAGGCTCATGCCTCATGGAGGCTGGCTGAGCCAAATTGAAACAAAAGATGTAGCAAAGATCCAGGCTTTGGAGATGCTGAGAGGCCCAGAGAAATCCCAAGGCTGAGTTTATTGAGGGCCTGACTGACAGGCTAGCTAGTTCTACTTCTGCTACCACAAGGGCACACCCCAGGGGCCCAGCAGGAGCAAGGTGGGGCCAGGTTTGGGCTTACAGCCCAAAAGGGGCTGAGGCAATGCAGGCTGGGACTCCCACCCCCAGGGCAGAGCTGCCCTGTCCCATCCACACCCACCCAGTCTGTGTAGCCTTTGCTTGTGATGCTTCCAGGGCATCTAACCCTAACCAGGAGACGGCAGTGGCAAAGGACAAAGGGGTCGGGACTGTGATCAGGAGGACCTAGGCTCAACCTCGGGAAGTCATGCTGTAAGTCTGCAGGCTCCTCATCTGTAAAATGGGACATTAAGCCTTTCCCGCCCTCACCCCCCCCCCCCCCCCCCGCCAGGGATGACATGGGAATTGGGCTGGACCCAGACAGCTTTTCTTTTAAAAATGACAGTCTACACCTGATGCAAGCCACTTGAGCTCTTTCTGAACATTCCCCTTCCCCACAGCTTCCCTCCTCCCAACAGAAAGACTCTGGCGGAAGTGGCCACTGGGGGGCGCGCGCCCGCAGCATCTGGCTCCTGTGGAGAGATGGGAGCTTTGGGGACTGACGTTTACCTGTCAAGGAGGGGGCCAGCCCTGCCTTGGACTCCACAACCTTCTCATGCCTCTTGGGTTAAAATCTGAGCAATGATTTCATGATACTTGCCTCAAATCTTTGAAAAGTTGTCATACGAAATTCTCCTTAAAGCCCCGAAAGCAGTAACAGAGAAGATGCATTTTAAACAAAAACACCAAACACGGAAACTGTCAGTTCCTTTTCCAATCGCCCTCCTGTCCTGGCCCAGCCAGGACTGCCCTTGGGGCAACCCCAGGCAGTAAGGCTCTAACCACTGACAAAGCCCAGCTGTAGCAGACCCAGGAGGGTCAAAGACCCTGACTGGCTTAGAGGCTGGTCTTGGAAACCCCTTGGCTGGCAGACAGTCTGAACAGACTGATAGGATCGGTCCTAGGAAGACGGGAGGGCGAACTGTCCTCCGCAGGCACGCAGGAGGGTCACCTCCACAGGGGACCTCAGAGGAGGCAGTGACCACTACCACCAAAAAAACAAGGAAAACCTGCCAGTTCACCATGGAAACAAGGGAAATCCCCACCCACAAGGAGGTTCAATAGGGCAGCACCCCCGATAAATGACCGGAAGGGAAAGGGCACAGTCATTCTCCCACTGCCCAGGTGACAGCAGGCCCCACCTTGCAAGCCCCTCTCAGTGCAAATCAACTCTGTGTCCTGAAGGGCCTTGGACATCTCCAGGGAGGAGGCTCAAAAGTACCCCAGCAGCAGCTCCTTGCCCCCAATGAGGTGAAGTAGGGATGGGGACCTAGGGAGGGCTGAGCCCCCTCCCCCATGGTTTGTCTTTTCAATTAGCAGTCAGCCTGGAGGGCACAGGCTCACACCCTGAATTTACTACCAAGGAACTAGGTCTACCCAGAGTGTTCCCCTAGGCCCCTGTCCAAGTGAAGAGGGACGACTCCCTACCATCTATTCCCTGGGTAAAGGACACTTTGAGTGCAAAGCAGATGGCCCTGACATGGTGCACCCTGGCACCTGGCATCATCTGCAGGCACTGGCAGTACTCACCGGCTGTCTGCTGCTGGGGAATCTGAGTCTGATGGGGCAGGTTCCTAGAAACAATGAGAAATTTTGAGTGAAACTGCAGGTTTCTGGAGACAAATTGCAGACCAATTAAGTTGCATTTTATTTCTAAGCTAAAAGGACAAGCACACATCTTTTTAATGGCAGAGCTGATCCAGGGACTGAGTTCTTTCATCCAGTGAGCCCAAGGCCTATGCACACCCACCTCCCCCCTTCCCCTACCTCCCCATTTGCAAGACTGAGTCCTGGAACTATGGAAGGAAGGACACCAGTATTAAGTAATTACTATGTCTTAGGTGCTATGCTAAGCACTGGGATACAAATACCAGAAAAAAGAAAGCCAGTCCCTGACCTCAAGGAGCTTATACTCCAATGAAGAAAGGTAGCACCCAGAAAGGAACTGAAAAGGGAGAATGGTGGGAGAGAGAACTACATTCTCCTAGTAGGTAAAGCCTTCAGGTTCAGGAAGATAAGTCTTCCCAAGGACAGCAGCTGGATCTGAATTAAGCTAGGGAATCTAAGAGGTAAAGGTAAGAAAGGAGAGCATTTCCAGTATGGGGCACAGCCTATGCAAATGCATGGAGATGGGAGATGACAAATCACACACAAAAGCAAGAACGAAGAAGATCAGAGGGTCCACTTGGACAGGAAGGAAGGCAAAGCAGGAAGGGACAGGTGAGGCTGCAGAAAGAGGCTCGTGCTAGAGGTGGGCACTAGAAGGAGGCCAGATTTCCTCATTCGCTCACAATGCAGAGGGAGGGCCATTTAGGGATGAAGTTTCCTTAACCTGTTTTGATGCACTTGATGGTGAAAAAACAATACCAAAATCACACACTGAATCAGAAGACCAGAACTAAATGATACTCATTGAATCCTATCAGTCTGAAAGAGAGGCCCCCAACAACCTGACATTAACAACACATGAGAATGGCCAAATTTGCTCGCTGGAAATTTTAACTGGAAAGCACCTTCTCCATGGTGCCTTGAACAGATCACGGCCCCTCACAGCTCTCGAGGACATCCTTTCTGATTCTGCTTATGGAGTTGACTCTGGCCCTCTCTCCTAAAGCCCTCAGACATTCTCAGGGGTTCATGTGCTAGCAGGGAGGGGAGAAGGAAGAGGAGACCTGGCCCAACTCAGCTCACTCTTACATGGAGTTGGTCCTACCAAGTCTAGGTTCAAAGGTCACACTACTGCCAGATGAGTCTGTAACTCAGCTGCTGCTGGGCTGGGGTCCCAAAGGCCATTCCTCATTCCATAGGGCATCACATCAGTCTGGCGTGACTGCAAAATTTGACCTCTCTTCCTGTGGTGTTGCTGGTGGTCACTAAAGTCCCCCAGAAGGGAATTAGGCAAAGACAAGGCTAGAGGTGACCCAGACACTTTTAAAGATGTTGACAATACAGCCAATGGAAAAAGGTTCATCTGAACCCCTGGTTGAGCAGGTAGGGGGCGCCATAGGGCCCAGAGCACAAGAGCTGGAGTCAGGAAGACTCCTTCCTATTCTTAAGTTCAAATTTGGCCTCAGATACTTCCTAGCTGTGTCACCCTGGACAAGTCACTTCACCCTGTTTGCCTCAGTTTCCTCATCCATCAAATGAGCTGGAGAAAGAAATGGCAAACTGCTCCAATATTTTTGCTGAGAAAACCTCAAAAAAGGTCATGAAGAGTCAGACACAAATGAAATGACAGAACAATGAAACTCCTCAGGATGATAGAGCACATTCCAGTCACTGCAATTCTCCAGGAAGCTGCTATCTGATCTCCTTGTGTGGAGACACCATCTTGGCAAGATGACAGAGTCTCGTGTGCACCATTCCCTCATTGCAAAGTCACAAACTGAACTGACTTTCAAAAGCAAAGTGGAAAACTTGGATTTTAGCTGAGATTTGAGATGTATGGAAACACAAAAGCAAGTTTCAGAAGTTGTCCGTTTCTTTTCTCTGACTCATGAAGGTACCAAATGAAATCCCCTGCCAATGATGAGCCTGAAGCCAAAGAACCCAAAGACATCTAAATTCTTCCTTTTTACTGTCTCCCTCATTGCACTGGTGCCCACAGATAAAAGCCTTAACTCATCCAAATGCCGCCCCAGTCTGGAGCATGTGGGGCAGCAACCATCAGATGGTGGATCACCTAAGTCAGCCTTCTGTATCTGGACAATCAATGAATCAATGAACAATTCCTGCAAAAAGGGGAGAGGAGGAGTGGAATGGAAGCCTCGGTCTCTTGGCATAGATTTTCGTTAAAGATGGTCTCTCTCTCCATCTCCCAAAGTGCTCTGCTGTTCTGCCATTTCCTTTTTCTATTTTTTTTTGCTTTTTTTTTTTTTGGAGGGGGGAGGGTAGGACAATTGGGGTTAAGTGACTTGCCCAAGGTCACACAGCAAGTTTTTTGTGTCAAGTGTCTGAGGCCAGATCCAGTCCCAGATCCTCCTGACTCCAGGGCCAGTGCTCTACTCACTGTACCACCTAGCCTCCCCTCTTTTCCTTTATCCCAAAGAAGAGCCACCATAAATTGAGGATCAACTTCAGGGAGGTCTATGAACTTGGGGAGCCAAAAATTGCATTTTTATTTCAATACAGTTGGTTTTCCTTTGCAATTCAAGGTATTTTAGTTTATGCATTTAAGAGTATGATCCTGAAAAGGGGTCTATAGACTTCACCAGATTCATAAGTCTATGACACAAAAATGATTAAAAAGAATCCTGTTAGAAATACAGCTCTCATGGCTGCCCAAAACAGTGTCTACCAAGTAAAGTAAAAAGATTACTCATCAAGTAGAAATGAAATACAAAATGTTTAAGCTTCCTCATCCACCTGTTGTTCATTGGCAAAAGAGTGGGCAAAAATGCTTTTTCAGACACATAATAGAGGCCTATGTTATTTGTGACACTTCATAGGAGGCTGATGGTTGGTAGATTCAGCTGCTAAACATCCACAAAACCTTGTCATTGTAGGCATCTCCCCCTCATTCAGCATGTCCAACACTGCCTCCCACTCTTGGCACAGCCAGCATGAGTGCAGCATGGAAGGGTAGGGAATCTGCTGCTACTACGTCATGGGATTGTCCCTGAGCCAGACAGTCATTTGAGGATAACTTCCCTCAGTGCTCCTCCTAGCTACTGCCCTCGTTCCCTCAGTTCTCAGTACCTTTGTCTGCTTGTTCCCTGGTCTCTTCAGCAGAACCTACCTTGGCCAGAGCCCATCATTATCAAGGCCAATGAGGGACCCCTTCATTCCCTTTTCTATACCAGGTGACCCTTTGGGGATTTTCTGCACTCATTGAAGACTCCTGGGGGGGTGTGTTTGGGAGGAGAAAGGGGTTGAGCCAAGAAAAAGAAGCTAAGTAAGAAAACTCGTGTCTCCCACCCCCTCCCCGCTGAATATGGAGGTTCTGCCATTTATCAGAAGACAGATCAGGCTGTGACTCAGGGAGGGGGTAGCTGTGCCTGGGTCACTGGGAGAGTGAATCAGTGGAAGATCCAACCTGCCTGATGGGATGTTTAAAGTCTGAGACAGCAAGCAAGATTAATATTAAATAAAGGCTGTCATGTCAGGGGCTTGGGATGTAACCATGGGCAGGCCCTCCATCTGGATGGACAATCTCTCATACCTTGGCATCCATCCCATGTAGTTTTTCTTTTAAACAAAGGAATATTTACAACATCCAAGCTTACTCCCCCCCACATATGGGAGGCATAATCCAGCCCCAAACACACACTTTGCCGGCCTCAGGTTCTGAGGAGTGAAGGGGGTTAAGCCCGTAGCTTAGCTCTATTCTCAGAGGGCAGAGTCCCTGTCCCAAGTTCAAACCTCATTCAGGCTCAGGGCCCAGGGCCCTTTGCTTCTCAGGGCTTCTGCACTGGGTTGGCTATGCCACCCTGCCTGAAACCTTAGTGGCAAAATCGCTATGGCTCAGACTCCTGGGGTCTGGGTAGGAAGGATGGACAGTGTGGGGCTGAGGAGAGAAGCCATAGATGTGGGCACCAGTGCCTTCTCTGCCACTGGCCAGTTTTATGACCTGGCCAAGTAATAGACTCTGTTTGCCAACATAAAAATGAGCAAACTGAACTACCCCCAAATCCTTCCTAGCTCAAAGAATCCCAAGCCTTGAACAGCATGCTGCCGTTTCCAGATTTCAGTGGCTCCTAAATGTTTCTTTGCTTTACAGCACAGCCTTGCTTAAGTTCATCTGAAGCCAAGTCCTTGGTCAAGAACAAAATTGCCGTTTGCAACATTGTTTCAATGGGAAAATAATAGAAAAGTGAGGGTAGCCCCTCCCTTCAGGAATACCCACTGTGAATGAGGAAACCTACCTAACCCCAGCTACACCATCAGGCCTGATGCCACCATTCTAATTAAATGAGACGTTTTTCAGTTCTGGTTGAGTTTAAAGGCTAAAATCAGTTTGCAGAGGTTTTTTAAAATCTTAAAACTGTGTTCAACAAATATGGAAACATTAAGCTGCCTGGCTGGTATCACAAACAGTCTGAAATACAATGGTCCAGGAGTTAGGGCAGAGAGCAAAGTCAGCCCCCGAAAGAATGGCCAGTGCCCAGACCTGATAATGTAACTGGGCCCTACTAGCTCTGGGAGGCTGGGACAGTCAGAATCCATGTTTGGGTTAAGATGGATGCCTGCTTATCTGGGAAATGGGCAGATGAGAGAAGAAAGAAACAGCAAAGGAGAGAGAACCAAGATGAGAAAAGTGCATGAATGAGGAGATGGCATGGCCACCTTCCAGTCAGGGGCTGCTCAAGGCTGAAGTAGGCTGCTGACTTCATCAACAGGGCTGGGTAGAAATCAGGCATTCAGGAGGAGAAGCAGTGTCTCTGAGCAAACTGTATCCCATCGAGGCTGCCACACGAGCATGGCATAAAATACCCCTTAAAAATTTAAGCTAAAGAGAAAAGTAATTGAAATACAAACAGAGGCTCAAATGATGACCTCCACAGTCCATGGCCAACCAGTCTCTTTGGTGTTCCTACAGCTCAGTTCCATAGCCTGAACTGGCAGATGTGGTCAATCTCGCACCAGCTTCCCATTGATGCAGAGCACTCAAGGTCTTGAACATCTCCACACCTTGTAACAAGGCATTCTCTTCTCTGAAGAGCCTTGTCCCACACGGGGGTCCTTTGGGCACCTACCCACATTCTAAAGACCTTGCCAAATCTCAGGCTTTCCCTGGCAGCCCAAGTGGGTTTTGAGAAAGGCCCTGGGTGTTCCAGCTGTGGACACTAATCAGAGCCATCATGGCGGCACTTACGGTTGGGCCTGCATCAGCGGCATGCTGGTGTTGTCATAGCTGTCTGTGTGCAATGGTGGGACGATCTCCCCAGTGACCGGGTGGAACACAGGTAGTGTGGACAGAGGCCAGGCGATTTCTCTGTTCTTGGACATGTCCCGCAGCTCCTTCGTGGATTTCTGAATTGCGCTGTGATGGACCAGTTGGATGCTAGGTCAGAAGGAATAAACAAGGGTCATTAAGAGTCATTAGCTCCTCCAGACAGGAACATCTGAAAAATTATGGGGAAAAAAGTCCTCTCAAAATAAAAACACAGATTATTGCATCTCAGGCTTGCTAGACTACCTCTGAAATAGGAAACTTTATTTAGCACATAATTTCACATGGTTGCAAGAATTTAAAATAATTATTTGACTAATCTTGAAACCAAGGACAATTTCATTAAACTAAGCTGTGCAGAGCACCTTGTTTGAAATCTCCTCACCAGGAGCACACACCCTACTGTTTGGTTGGAATTTTCACACTCTCCCATTTTTACCCAGATCCTTCCTTCCTGACAGGGCATCTTGAGGGTGTGCAGAATGTCCTTTTGTAGATTTGGGGGAACTCATTGCATCAGGGAACTTGTGCTCTCTCCACTCTTTATAAAAGTGTGCACTGGGGAGTGACATGTGTCTGTTTTAAGTTTAAGCAGCTACATGTTCATTTCCATGGCCATTTTAATGTGGATTTCCTGTCCTCCTAAGGTCTGTCTATTTAAAAAGCAGCTCTGGCATTCTGGAAATAAACCATGGGACCAGATAAATGGAACGAGCGCCTGACACACATGGAATGGAGCATGAAGGGCTACGGAGAGATGGAAAGTCAATGGGAACGAAAACAGCAGGAAAGAAGACACTTACTCTGGGGTGTACATGTTTCTCTTTTCCCTAGAAACAAAACAAAATGTATGAATTAAATCATAGCATTGATATTCGGAACATCAGAACTATGTGCTGATGGTGGTGAAGCATGAGGTGGAGACGCCACAAAGCGAGACCAGGCCCTGGAGGAGCACGGACAGAGAGAGCCAGGGCTGAGGACAGACACACGTGAGGAGAGAAAAGCTTCGGGCTGAAACCAAGAAAGTGGGTGATGGGATGAAACAGGCGACATGGAGGATGGAGGGAGGGAGGGGGAGGTGCTGCTTGCTGGCTCCCTTCCTTGTTCCTCAGGCCTCCGGGATGGAGCGGGAAGCCATGGCCTCCAGCTGGATGGCCTGGGACTGATGCTGGGCTGTGAGCTGGGCTTTCTATCGCTCTGATGACCGAGAATTCAGAGCCCATTCCAACTGTAACTTCTGGTCAAGCTGAGGCATGGCAGTAGAGACCCCGGCAGAGCGGCTGCACTTCTGGGTCTCTCCCGAGTGGGTCACCAGTCTTCAGTCTGAACCAAAGTTAGAGCTGGAACATTCTTGGGACCTAGCTGGCACTGGGAGGCTGCCTTACTCCTACAGACTTGGCATGATGCAGTTAGACCTCCTACATCCATCGAGGAGGGTCTTAAAATGAGTTTAAGACGTGTTCAAGTGGAAAACGTGGTTTCCACTGGTTTGTGGAGGACTTTACGGACTATGGAAGCCCTCTTGAGTATGAGCTGCTGTGTTGTGAGCTGAGACGCGACCGTTCATTCTGCAGACAGCACTGAGGTACTCACACGCCTTCCCGGCGGCAGCACATGATGTAGGCGAGGACCAAAAAGAGAACCAGCGCTACAGCCGAGGGCACGGCCAGCGTGACGAGGAAGTCAGAATAGTAGTCTCTGCTCTTCAGTGAGTCGGGAGGAGGTTGGTACTCCCCACCATCAGGCAGAATTCCCTCTCCACACACCACCTCTGGGTAGGTGGACACTTGTTTGGTTTTGTCAACCTGATATAGAGAGAAAATGGCAACACACAGATTAACCACTAGGACCTCTGAGGGATCACTGAAGCCTAGAGTGACCCCATTTCACAGATGGGAAAACGGAGGCCCAGAGGGGAATTGACTTGCCCAGAGTCATATGGCTAGTTAAGTTTCTGATTCTAAGTCCAGGGCTCCACCTGGTCATCACCTGCTTCCAATTATCCAGAAATGTCAAACAAGGTAACCAGGAATCCCATGAAAAGAGCCTAATTTCACTTGTAGCAAGACCCCGAACTCTTTGTTCAAGGATGATGAATAAAGAAGTGCCCACTGATGCCCCAGCCACATGTGGACCAGTCCTCCCCCAACACACACACTCAGGACCATGGGATCCTTGACCTGCGACTAGAAGGGCTAGAGAGGGGCTGATGGGTACTCTCCTGGGGTCCCTGAGCTAGTCAGAGCCCGCACCTTGGGCATCCTGAGTCCTAGCAGAGCCCCCCTCCCCACTGCAGCTCAGAACCCAGGTAGAAAGCCTGACTGAGGTTCTCATCTGGAACACAAAGGACCTTCCACCCCACTTCCCACTCTCCCATAACACACCTAGAGCCAACTATTGACAAGAGCCATGGACTGTCCAAAAGACAGTGACCAGGAAGAGAAATTTCCAAACAAGAGAATTTGTTCCTGAATCATGAGGGGCTGGGCTGCTGTACACACAACACATACTTCCCTAGGATCTAACAACTAAAGACAGTCCATTTTTTGTTGTTAGAACCAAGAAACTGTGGTTCTATTCTCCCAAGAAATGTCTCCCCTCATAGGTGGTGTTGGCATAGCCTTAAATAGCTGGGGCCACAGCATTTGTTGATAAATTTGACAACTGAAGTTCAGAGAGGGAACTTTTCTTGCCTGGGAATATCTGAGGAAGAATCTGAACCCAGATCCAGCACTATGCCCTGCATAATTACCTCTCTAGGCATCCTAGTTAGAGAATTTTGACTCAGAAAGAATTGGGGGGATTGAGTTTGAGGGGTTTTGAATCAGGCCTGACAAGTACAAACAGTGATGAGTGCCCTACATTCATCACCTGTCTGAATAGGGGGCAGGTAGAACCAGAAAGGGGTTCACAGCAATGGGGAGAGAACCCACAGCAGATGATGCCAGATGGACTAACTCTGAGCACCCCAACCTAAGATGAGCCCCCTCAGAGAGAGGCAAGCACTGACTGTCCCCAAGACAGCAATGCCACCACTGGGAGCCAGGCCCGAGCTGCCAAGATCCATTCAGATGCCAGCAGCCTGGTTCCTGCTTTGTCTCGTATTCTAGGACCTCGCAGTCAGCAGACACTCAATAAATCTTTGTGAGTGGAATGACTGCAAGTTCTCTGAACATGAGCCTGCTCTTAGAAGTCTATTCCCTGCTCTCCAGCCTTCTTCCCTCCAGCAGAACAGAAACTCCCTAAAGCCAGGGATGATGGCTCAATGAGTGTCTTTACATTCCCAGCACCAGCACAGTGCCCTGTGAACAGCAGGCACCTCCTGAATGTTTGCTTAACCTGACACTAATTTAACAGCATAGGCCCATGACCTTGGAGCTGCGAAGAAGACTGTCGAGGTCACCAAGATCATTTGCAGGTGAGGGCAGGGAAGCTCTCATTGACTAGGAGTTCCTTGAGGGCAGGGTCACTCTTTTGTCTTTTTTTGTGTCTCCAGTACTTAGCGCAGTGCCTGACACACAGTAGGTACATAATATGTGTTAACTGACTCAAGAGACAAGTTTCCATCCAACCCACAGGCACTTATTAGGCACCTACTATGTACCCAGCACAAATGAAGCAGTCTCTGCCATCAAGGTGCTTAGAGTCTACTAGGAGGGTCAGCTTGCAGAAAAGTAAGTATGTATGAGATCTAGGAAAGCAGAGGGAGCCATGGGCAGCAGTAAGAGATGGAGCACTGGGTGGGGGGGAGCAGCACCCCCAAGCTGCTGCATCTGGCCACATGTTCACCTCGAGGCTGCCCTCATACCCTTCAGAGCCACCAAGGCACTTACCAGAGAAATTTTGCACCAATCGATATAAAACTGAGCTCGGAATTTTTTATCACACGTTATGGCGGGTTCCATTTCTTGGCTGCAGCGCAGCTGGTTCTGTGCATTCTCCACTTCCCGTAAACACGAGGAAAAGGGGACATCAGCACCCACCGTCACATAGACCCTGAAGAGAGAGACACACAGGCTGGCATGTTGGCTGGCCCTCAATGGTGACTGTGATGAGGGTAGAACAAGACAGCCTCCAAAGCAGGCTTCCTTCTGAAATACCCCATCCCTTAGAGGAAGCTACTTAGCTAATGGTGGGGCTAATGAGAGCACCCTCTCTGAGATGGCATTCTGGGGCCTTACTGCCTCATGGGGTGGGGGAAGAAAGGAAAGGGGGAAGGGGAGAGACACAGAGAGACAGACACACAGAGATTGAGAGTGTGTGTGTATGTGACAGAGACAGAGACACAGAGATAAAGACACAGAGACAGAATGAGAGAGAGAGAGAGAGAGAGAAACTGAGACTGTGTGTGTGTGTGTGTATGTGTGAAAGAGAGACAGAATGAGAGGCAGACACGGTCACAAAGAGAGATTGAGACTGTATGTGTGTGACAGAGATAGAGAGACCGAGAGATAATAATAGAGAGGGAGGGAGACAGAGAGAGAGAAAGACAGAGAGACAGAGACAGAGAGAAAGAGAGACAGAGAATGAGAAACCGAGACTTTGTGTGTGTGTATATGTGTGAGTGTGACAGACACAGAGACAGAACATAACCAAGTGTGGATGCAGAGACTGCCAGGCACCCTAGAAGAGCTGATGACTACAACTTTACATTGGACTTGGCTCAAGTTTCTTAGCAATCAGAGTTAAGAGGAAAAGAGCCTGGACTCAACAAAGTTCATTTTGTGTGAAAGAAGGCCCCTAATCCAGCCACAGTGATCACCACTTTTCCTGGAATGAAACCCAAGCAGAAACATGATAATTCTATCCTCAGAAAGGGGACAGGGAGGAAGAGTGGCCAGCAGCTGCGAATGCCCTTTGGGAGGTCCGTGGCCCTGGCTGCCACTCAGCGGGGGCGCTCTGAAGTGTGTGGAGCCATAGGCTTCCCTCTCACCCCACTGGTTCCTCCTGAGCCCACACTGTCTCACCCTGCTCCTGCTAGAACGCTGGCTCTTTGAAGGCACACAGGGACTATGCTATTTCTTTTAGTGCAGGGCCTAGCACTAGCTTGTTGAAGAGAATCCCAAGCTCTGTGAGCAGAGCCTCTGACTGATTCCTGAGCAGACACTAGAGCCATTCATTAAAGAGGAAGCTGGTGAACATCTAGGGAGGGCCACAGTGAGTGTGAGGAGCCAGCCTGGCTTTGTTCAGAACAGTGCACTGGCACTTCCTTTTCTGACAGGAGGGGATGCTGGGGATAATTCTCTTCGATTAGAGTTCTTGACAAGGAATCTCACGCTATTCTTGTGGAGCAGATGGAGAGAGGTGAAGGAAATGGTAAGACCACCACATGGGTCCAGAGTACCTGGATGACCAGATCCAAAGCATGCTTGTTACTGGTTCCAGGTGTCCCAGGAGGACCACGGGGATGGGGCTGCTTCACAAAGTTCTCAACCTGGATAAAGGCATCCATAGCATACTCATTGAATGTGCACACCAAGCTGAGGGGGAAGCAAGCATGCTGGATGAGAGAAGTAACATCCAAAAGGACTGGGATCCTAGGGTGTTGCCGGCCCAATTAGATGAAATTCAAAAGGGAGAAATGTATAGTTGTGAACTTGAGTCCAAAAACCCAATCCCTTTCACAAGTATGTGATAAGGAAGGCATGGGAGACAGCAGGTGTTCTAAAAAAAGAGAGAGAGAGAGAAAGACCACAGAGTTTCAATGGGGGGTAAACTCCATGGGAGCCAGCAGTGGGAGAGAGCAGCAGAGGAGGGATGGTTCCACTGTCCTCTGCTCTCATCAGACTTCATCTGGAGTCCTGGGTTCGAGGAACCAGGGGAAGTTGAGGAGCGCCAGAGAGGCAAATTGCAACTCAGTGACTGGATAAGCTTCCTGCTCATGCATGCTGTCACTGACCAAAAGCAAAGTGGGACAGGTCAGTTCAGCAGAAGATGGACAGTTACTCCTGAGCACACCTTGGTCCCTGGCTCAGCACCTGGCACATTGCTATCAGTCAGTTAATGGCTGGAGAGTTGGATTTGGGATAATCTAACAATATGGGCACAGAACATGTCCAGGAGCTGATGTTTCCAGTGGAAGATATTTGGTGACACACCGGGAGTGCACAGAGTACATTGTTAATTGAGGGAGGAGGACAAAGTCACCTTTTGGCAGTGGACATCAGACTTGGAATGGACGCAAAACAGCCTGACTGACCAAGTGCAAAGAACAGAGAGGTTTTTTTTTTTTCCTGTGGCAGTGTGGAAGGAGGTTTGCAAGGAAGCGCTCCAGTGGGCTGGGCTGGGCCTTGTGCTCTTTAGCACTTTTATCAATGACTTGGACAAAGACATAGGTGGTTAAGTTCATCAGATGTGATCAATCCCTAGATCACAGAGATGATGGCTAGGATACTGGGTCAGATCTCATCTGCTTCTAAGTGGCACCCCCCACCCCCACCTCCAGCCACCTTCCTAAACAGAGTATGGTGACCAGCAGGCTGGGTTAGCAGTTCTGATGGGAAGCCAAGCCAAGAGGAAGAGCTATGGCTTCCACAGACCCCAGGACTGCAGATAAAGGACACCATAGTCACCCTCACTCCCTCCTCAGCAGGGAAAACTGAAAATGTGTATATCTCCAAGATGATTCTTTGACCTCACTGAAAAAAAGGATTTCGGAAAAAAATCTTTTATTTAGAGTAGATTTGGTGAGAAGACTGAAAATCAGAAGGGCCATTTTGAAAGCCAACCCCAGAGCAGGAAAACGTGAGCTCTGTGCTTACCCTTCCTTCATGTCATTAATCGGGAGGGGGACGCGTCCTCCTCGGTCCAGAGCTGACGTGATGTTAATGGCGTTCAGACGCTCTGGCTGCCAGACATTCTTCACTGCCCCAAGAAAATCACCAAGAATTTCACTCGCCAGCATTTCTTCCACGTTCATATTTTTTATGAAGAATTCTGCTTGATAGGGTAACGGGAAATCTAGTTTTTGATGAGAAAAATGTATATGTTTGATTGGAGAATTTCCAGAAACCCAATGAACAACACCAGAGTGGGAGCACTGTTGCCATGGAAACAGGATCCCGGCTGAAACCGGCTTGGCAGCTTCCATGGGAAAAGACACAGTTACTGCATGTCTGTCCCGATGCCCACGGAGGGGCCAGGGATCATCAACCTGGTCTACCAAAATCGTTCTGAACCCTCTCACCATCACCCCCTTCCCCTGCCCCCGCCCAATTCTGTGGCATCTGTGAATGGATGAGCCTTTGTCCAAGGCATTCGAGATGAAAATGCTGAAAAGCACAGGGCCACACCCAGATTTCTGGGGTGCACTGCTGGAAAGCTCCTTCCAAGCTGACATTGCTCCTTGGGGTCCAGTCATCTGGCTAGTTCTGAATACACTTTTGTGTACTGCCATTTGCGTGAGATACTTTGTTAAAGGCCAGCATTCCCTCCAGTAACCCTAGCACACCAGAACTAGCTAGATGGTGGGGCCTAGAGTCAGGAAGACTCATCTTTCTAGGTTCAAATATGGCCCCCAACACTTACTGGCTATGGGGCCCTGGGCAAGTCACTTTACCCTGTTTGTCTTAGTTTCCTCATCTGGAAAATGAGCTGGAGAAAGAAGGGGCAAAGCCCTCCAGTGCCTCTGCTAAGAAAACCCCAAATGGGGTTGAGGTTACCAAGAGACGGCTGAGATGACTGAGCAGCAATTCCAACAAAAGTGCCTGGCCTCTTCTTGGTGAAGCCGTGATGGCCCTCAGTAATGACCATCCCTTTAAGAATCCATTTTAGGATTTCTCAGGGATGGAAATCACCCTCCCCATCCTGGATGACTCCCTCTTCACCCTCCATCTTTAGTGCCTCTCCTGTGAGATCAGCCCCCACACCTGCCAGCTCTTGCAGACCCTAAGAAAAAGGTCACTTGGGTCATGAGGGTGGACCTTGTCAGGGCAGTCAAATAGTCTTACTGTCACCTGACTGGTCTAGGGATGGAGGCCCTTTCCAGTCTGAAGATCATTCATCTCATCAGAAAAAGCAGAAGCAAAGTTGGACAGTAGCCCACATTTGCCTTGATTTGTTCTCCTTTCCCCAACAACTCTAACATCACCCCACAACCTTGGTTTACTGCATCATTGCTCCCTAGCCTCAGCTGAATCAGAACATCAATCTACTTTGCCTCCATTCCTATTAGACAGACATACCACCATGCATTTGGATGGCTCTGTTTGTCAATTGCCAGAAAATCGGGAAATCCGGGGTCTAGTGGCTCCAGAGCTGTTCCACCATGCCACCCCACCCCACCCCCAGAACCTCGGGGTGCTGGCCCAACCAAAGCTCCTCCAGGGACACAGAAGAGAGGGAAGATTTCAGCCATTGCTTCAGCA
This sequence comes from Gymnobelideus leadbeateri, assembly GCA_011680675.1. Lineage (NCBI taxonomy): Eukaryota > Metazoa > Chordata > Mammalia > Diprotodontia > Petauridae > Gymnobelideus > Gymnobelideus leadbeateri. Next base: position 281,737 of record WOXC01006711.1, read on the forward strand.
TTATTTGGAAAATGCATCTAACCAGTGATGCCCGTTAGGAACAGGTGCCTTGGCTGAATTCAACAGCTAACCATTCTAAATCTCCAGAACATATCCACATCCTGGGAATGTCACCAGACACCTCCCAGCTGCCTCAGAGCCGTTCCCTGATGGTCTCAGACCCACTAAGCTCACTCCCTACATGATCCCTCTGACTTGAACCACAACAGTTATTAGGATCTAAAACCAGGAGGACCCTTTGGATTGCAGAAGGGCTTTTCTGACCTGAGCAGGGGCATTCCCTCAAAGAAAGGGCTCTCTTGACCCCAGGACATTTAGCCGTGTTGTTTATAGCACCTGCTCACCATCCCTCCCCCCATCTCTGCACTGCTTTTTATTTATCTCTGTTTATGAACTCACATTGCTACTCCTACTTGGAAAGAGGGAAGCATGGAGGTTGGCTCTGTCCCTCACTGCCTGTATGGTCCCAGAAACATCCCTCAGCCTCTCTGGGTCTCTGTTCCCTTGTCTATAAGATGAGAATCCCTTCTGACTGTATATCCATGTTCCTGGGACTGGTTCCTTTGTGTGATTCTCAGACCCACACTCTACCTCGGGGGGCACTGACCTCTGAATAGTCTCCACTGTCTTTTCCCCCAGTTTGGAAATCATTGCTAACCCTACCCAGCTCCTGCTTTGTTCACTGAAAGCCACTGAGCAATGTGAAAACAGAAATCTGCAGGAAAGAAGGGCTTGGGGGCCCACTCTGCAGAGCTCCTGGCTTGCCGTTGCCATGGCCACAGCCTCTCAGCCAGTCACTCTGATCAGTATTCTGTCACAGCCGACAAGGGGCCTCAGAGAAAAGCAGAGGAAAAAGCATCAAGAAAATGGCGGCGAGAGAAGACAGGCTGGTCACGTGGCAAGGGGACAGAGAGAAGGACAAGATGGCCACCGTCCCAGCAGGGGCTTCCTTGGAACCCTTGGGAGTTCCCAAGGAAGAAAGTGAGGCAGGCCCCCAGCAGGTGGGCAGACCCCTGTGGTGCCCCTAGGGGAGTCAAGCTGCATTGTGGAGGGACCCTCTGAGTGGAGGAGACTGCAGGGGCATTAAAATATTCTTTCACCCTCTAAGACAATGGCTCTGCCCACAAATCTTAAAATTCACTTTCACATCCATTACGATAAAAATTCAGCCCTTCAGACAAAATCCTGCTCCACGTGGTCAGGCCTTATTCCAGGATGCAGGAACTGTCAATCAGTCCACCTGCAGCCTTCCTATGTAATCAATCAGGCCCCCACTGCAGTATAAAACCAACCAATGGGAGTGCCTGCTGGCCCCAGGACTCGCCTGGCAAGTCTGCACAGAGATGCTATCACCAGGGAATGAGGACTGCCTCTAACAGTGCTCCTCCATTAGACTGGGAGCTCCCCTGGGGTTCTGAGGGTTTAGCACAGTGCCCAGCACACAGGCGGTGCTCAATAAATGCTTGTGAACTACTGAATGATTTGGATCTGGGCTCACTGTAATCACCAAGAGCTCATGAGAATTCCAGGCAAGCCTTACAGACTCAACCAGCCTGCTCCAAGAGGCAGCCCCAGTTCGGGGGTCAGCCCCCAGCAGAAGTGCAGTCCAGGAAAGCACCAGGGCCTGCCGTGAGCTCTGTTGCTCCAGGGCAAAGGCAGCTTGAGAACATGCCTCTACCTTGGCCCCCAAAGCAAACAGGGCAGCTCCATTAGGAATGAGGGTCACACAAGGAGAGCTTGGAGCCTGTCGACCAGCCCCAAACAATCAGGACTGCCCCTCCCCCAACTTTGGGGCAGTGCCCACCTCAGATCAAAGGGCTCGATCCAAAAGGACTGAGCTAGAATGGAGGAAGAGTATGTGGAGCCAGTAGGGGGAGGCAGCCCCAACTTAGCAGTGGGGGTTCTGCTGACCACTTCTGGTCCTTCCTCAGCACTTTCATAAAGGCCCTTATCCTTGTTCCAGAGGTGGACATTATTTCTACAAAATTGTAAAGAACAATGTCTTTAACTATCTGAGGCCTTAGGAAGAAGCCAATGAATCCGAAAGGTAGGGGCAAGAAAAGCTGCCTCTAATTCTAGCGATACACTCTTGTCCTTGATTTTCCACAAATCCCATCTTTCAAAAAGGTATCATAGCACATCTTGGGAAATCAGCATCTGAGGACACACATATTTAAAAAGACGCCTTCCTCGGGTATTTACCTATTGGCTAAGTACTGGGAAGCAAATGGAGAGCTGAGTGAGTGTTATTGGCTGATTTATTTATTTCGTTACATTTTAAACTCCGATTCATCCCCTGCTCTCCACTAGAGAAGGCCAACAATCGATATAGATATACAAGTGGAACCATCCACTCCATCCCTCCTCAATCAGCTCTCTTTGCAGGTGCAAAGTACCTTCCCTCACAGAGCCTTCCTGGCCATTTTATAATGCTTTGGACATAATTCTATATTGTTCTCCAAAATGGTTGGATCAGTTTACAATTCCACAAATAATGAATTAGTGTCCCAATTTTTCCACATCCTTCCCAGCATTTTCATTTCCCCCTTCAATCATTTTAGCTAATCTGATAGGTGTGAAATGGTCCCTCAAAGTTGTTTTAATTTACATTTCTTTAATCAACAATGATTTAGAGCATATTTCCATATGACTATAGATAGCTTTGATTTCTTCCTTTTGACCATTTATCAACTGGGGAATGACTCAGTCATATATGTACATTTGTCATATATGAATTTGACTCAGTTCTTTGTATATTTGAGATATGAGGTCTTTATCCAAGAAACTGTTCATGAATTCTCCCCCCAATTTTTTGCTTTTCTCCTAATCATGGCTACATTGGTTTTGTTTGTACAAAATCTTTAAATTTTAATATAATCAAAATTGTCCACTTTTGGTCCCACAATGCCCTCTACCTCTTGCATATACACAAATTCTTCTCCTATCCATAAATCTGATAGGTGATATGTTCCATGTTCTTCTAATATCCCTTTATGTCTAGGCCATGTATCCATTTTGAATTTATCTTGGTAAATAGTATAAGATATTAATCTATACTTAGTTTCTGTCAGTCTGCTTTCCAGTTTTCCTAACATTTTTTTTCTTTTACCAAATAGTGAATTCTTATCCCCATAGTTTAAATCTTTGCATTTATCAAACACCATGTTAGTTATTTACTACAGTGTCTACCCTGTTCCACTGATTCACTTTTCTATTTCTTAACCAGTACCAAATAGCTTTGATAACAAATACAGTTCAAGAGCTGGTACTGTTAACCCTCCTACCTTTATATGTTGTTGTTTTCTCATCAATTCCTTTGATATTCTTGTCCTTTTGTTATTCCAAATGAATTTTATTATTTTTCCTAACTTGACAAAATATTTTTGGTAGTTTAACTGGGATGGCACTGAATAAGTAGATTAGGTAGAATTGTTATTTTTATTATATCGGCTCCACCTACCCAAGAACAATGAGTATTTCTCCAATTATTTATATCTGACTTCATTTGTATAAAAACTGTTTTATAATTGTGTTCACATAGTTCCTAGGTTTGTCTTGGCAGGCAGACTTTTATACTGTCTGTGGTTATTTTAAATAGAATATATCTCCCTATCTCTGCAGAGTTTTGTTGGTGATATGTAGACATGCTGATGATTTTCGTGGGTTCATTTTCTATCCTGCTACTTTGCTAAACTTGTTTCACCAGCTTTTTAGTCGAATTCCCAGGATTTTCCAAGTATGTCCTCATTATCTGCAGAGAGGGGTAGTTTTATGATCTCACTGCCCATTCTGATGTCTTCCATTTCTTGTTCTTATCGCTATTACCAGCATTTCTAGTATCGCTATTGGTGATCATGGATATCCTTGTTTCATTCCTGATCTTACTAGGAAGGTTTCTATCCCGGTGGGGAACCTGTGGCCTCGAGGCCACATGTCGCTTTCTAGGTTTTTGGGTGCAGCCTTTTGACTGAGCCCTAGTTTTATAGAACAAATCCCTTTATGGAGGGGATTTACATCCATTACAGAGATTATTTACTCATAGTTTTAGGCATATGCTTCTTACCAATTTAAGGAAAAATCCATTCTCACCTGTGCTTTCAAGTGTTTTTTTAACAGAAATTAGTGTTGCATTTTGTCAAAAAAAATTTTCCCACATCTATTGATATAATTATATGATTTTTGTTACTTTTGTTACTGACACAATCAATTACGTTAATAGTTTTGCTTATTCCTTTCCTTATCCCTGCATTCCTGGTATAAATCCCACTTGATCCCAGTGCATAATCTTTTGGATATATTACTATAGTCTCTTTGCTAGTATTTATGATTTTTACATCAATATTCATTAATGAGATTGGTCTGTAATTTTCTTTTTTCTGTTTTTGCTCTTTCTGATTTAGGTGTCAGCACCATATTTGTTTCATAAAAGGAGTTTGGCAGGATTCCTTTGCCTATTATTATTCCAAATAATTTTTATTTAATATTAGAATTAGTTGATTTTTAAATGTTTGGTAGAATTCACTTGTAAATCTATCTGGTCCTGATAACTTTTTTCCCTTAGGAAGCTTATTTATGACCTGTTCAATTTCTTTTTCTAAAATAGGTTTATTTAGATACTCTATTTTCTCTTCTGTTAATATAGCAGTTTATACTTTTGTAAGTATTCTACTTCACTTAGATTATCAAATCTTTTGTCATACAAATGGGCAAAATACCTCCTAATAATTGCTATAATCTCATCTTTATTAGTAGCATATTTGCCCTTTTCATTTTTGATACTAGTAATTTGGTTTTCTCTCTTTTCGAAAAATCATATTAATCAATGGTTTATCTATTTTATTGTTTTTTCATAAAGCAGATCCTAAATGTATTTATTAATTGGATGGTTTTCTTACATTCAGTTTTATTAATCTTATTTTTAATGTTCACAATGTCCGATTTGGTGTTTAACTGGGGATTTTTAATTTTGTTCTTTCTCTAATTCTTTTAATTGCATATCTATTCCTTGATCTGTTCTTTCTCTAATTTATTGATGTAAGCATTTAGATATATAAATTTTCCTTTGATTACCACTTTTGCCACATCCCATAATTTTTGGCATATTGTCTCATTATTCTTACTCTCTTGAAGAAAATTATTTATTGTCTTTGCAATTTGTTCTTTGACCCACTAATTCTGTAAGTAGGTTATTTAGTTTCCAATTAATTTTTAATCTGTGTTTCTGTGATCCTTTTTTAAATATAATTTTTATTGCATTATGATCTGAAAAGGGTGTATTTAATATTTCTACTTCTCTGCATTTAATGATAAGGTTTTAATTCCCTAATATATGGCCAATTTTTGTAAAGTTGCCATATAGCACTGAGACAAAGGTATGTTCCTTTCTATTCCCATTCAGTTCTCTCCAGATATCTAATATATCTAGTTTATCTAAGATTCTATTCATCTCCCTGACTTATTTATTATTTATTTTTTGGTTAGATGCATCTAGTTCTGAGAAGAGAAAAGCAGAAGTCCTCCACTATTATGGTTTTGCTATCTATTTCCACCTGTAATTCATTTACCTTCTTTATAAATTTGGTAGAATTTGGTACATCTATCTTTCATATTGATATTACTTCATTATCTTGGGTACCTTTTAAAATAATGTAGTTTCCCTGCTTATTTCTTTTAACTAAATCTATTTTAACTTTAACTTTGTCTGAGAAGTTATTGTTTTTTAAGTTAAAAATCTCATATCAGGATTTTGTAGTAATCTGTCTATGACTCTGGCAAATACATTTTTAAAAGGACCATAGGGCCTTCCCTTTTACAGGGGGGTAAACTGAGACCCAGAGAGTAGAACTAACTTGTCCAGGGTCACACAGGTAGTTGACAGTAAGTAGGATTTAAGTGTTTGTGTTCCCACCCGGATTCTAAGTTAGAGCCAAAGAAAAACCCATGAAGCCCCCTCAGTTTACAGATCAGGAATAATATGTTTCAGGAAATGTTCAGCAACATTTGTTGTTGCTGTTTAGCCCTGGCTCTGATCTGGCTAAGTCCCATTCAGCACATGCCCCCAGACCCTACCATGCTCCAAAGTCACTTTTCTTTCAGACATACCTTCTGCTGACATGATGTTGATGACCAGGTTGTGCCGGGCTGTCTCAAATGTGCGCCTGTTATAGGCTGTTATCTACAATGAGAACGAAAGGCAAACTATGAAATAGTACTGTTATCTGAAAATACAATGAAGACCACACAATGAAAATGCTGTTCTGCTGACATCTGTCATTCACCTTCATACTGACAAAACAGGCCTTCTTTGGCCTCCCAGAATAGGGCACAGCTTTTAGTTGCAGTTGGACAATAATGAACTAATTTGGTTTAATAAAATGGAGACAACTCATAAGCTCCTTCCACTCCCCTCCTCCACACATCAGGATCTCTGCCTTCACCAGTGCTGATTTCTTCCTCCTGTCCAACAGCCAGCCCAACTTAGTGTCTATGAACACTGTCTGTCCCAGACCTAGAGACTTACAGAAAACTTCTGTAGCATCTCCATCCAAATGCAGGTTGAAACTTTAACTCAGAGTGAGTGTAAATAGCAATTGTTTCTGTTTTCCCCTGAGGATCTTCCCCTCCCCATTTGAGGTGGCTTTTGGTTTTAGTTTGTCTTTTATTTTTCTTCTTTTTTTGAGTGGGCAAACGAAACCATTTTTTTTGCCTCATTTCTTACCTAGCCTTAAAACACTGAATGGGTGCTATCTCAGACAAACTGAGACTTGGGAAAGACCTTCCTTAAAAAGGCCAAGCTCTCCCAATGCATCTGGGGTCATATCTCACCATCATGATTAATATCTTGCAGTGGACTCAGATGACTTTGCACAGCTCTACCTCACTTAAATCTGATTTGCTTGCAAGTTAAGACATCACCCTCCTAATGCCACTGAGAACAAAGGATAAACAAAAATGAAACGTGGAATCCACTTGGCCTTTCCTGTAAGGATGGTCAGGCCAAACTTTTAAAAGGGACTGTAAATCTCTTCCAGGAGGGTCTACATTGTCCTAGGAATTGAGGCAAACAGTCCCATGTCATTCACAAACAGGAAGAACTGGGGGACTTCTCAAGCCCCCAGAGAATCTCTCCTTGGCCTGGACTCTGCTCTGTATCTCCTCCATTCTGGTGGTGACCACCTTTATGCCTCACCTGATGGTGATGAACAGTGGGCCATCAAACAAGGCTATTGCTGTTGTTGGGTCTTTCAATGAACTGTGAAAGATTGTGATGTAAGGGTGGGAGGGGTAACTGTACTCATTGGGAAAGTCTCGAAGGAGACATTGTGTCCCATTGAATCAAATGCTTGAGTGTAGCCAACAATAAGCCCAATTGGTCTTGATATTCTCTACATCTTTCAGTCAATTCCAAAATGGGGAAGATGTGGGCCACTGCTGACTATTCATTAAGAGCCTGCCCGCTCACTCCTGCTACATTTATCAAGGATGCTCTTGATTCGTGGGTAAATGATGGCGTCTAGAGGGGAGGGCAGGCAGACGGGTCAGGAGGCACTGAGGTTTTCTCAGTCACTTTTGGGGTATAAATAAGATTCCATTTCCACATCTTTGGTATTTTTCCCTCCTTTGGATACCTTTCATCTCAGTCCCTCAGCACTCTCCCCACTGTGCCTCCTCTAGCACAAATCTTCTCTATACAGATGCCCAGTCTGGCACCTTTGGGGTACTATTTCTACGACATCAACACAAGAGGCCAGCAGATCCCCAAGAGGGATGGACCAGGGTCCAAGTGTGGAAGATCCTCTGTCCTTGGAAGGGCAAGCCATTTGTTCTAATCTTTGTAGATCTTTTCCATTTTTCTTTAGGTTGGCCTCTTCCTTCCATCTTCATCCCTGAACACTTAACTTTGGCCTAAATCAAAGGAAATGATGTAGCTGGCTCTCTTGCCTGGCTTTATTCTCTCTGCTTTGTGAGACAATGCTGCCCATCACTGTCCATCATCTCTTTGTAAGATGGGACCAATGATTTTTATTCTAACCTGGAAGCGTCAAGCTGGAGGCAAACTCCCAAGTGCAGCTGAACTAGACTGAAGTGTAACTGGAAAATGGTGACCAAAAAGCACAAATACAACACCGCCCACACACTGCTCACTTGTGGGCTTCCAATCTCCACGCAACCTGTGTAGATCCTGCCATTGCCCTGAGCTGGCCTGCCTCTGGCCCCCATCTCTCTTTGCAAAGAGCAGATGCCAGGGGCTCTGGAGACCCACTGGGACCCTTGGTGCTGATGCCCACTGCCTTTTCCTCCGCACCCATCACTCAGAGAGACAGTTAGCACTGAGCTATTCCATCCCCCATTCCCATTCTTGTCCTTTCATCTCCCTTAATTCTGCTCTTTTCCCTGACAAGTCCCCAATCTGACTGTGAGATCCCTTCTGTGCCAACAGCCAGAATCTGTTTCACTTTCTGTGGGTATTTTGTGTTTCTAGTTACCCAATGCCTCCCAGGCCTTTTCTCAACCAAAGCATTCCCAGTACAGAATTGTGGAGCTTCTTCTGGGGGCCCCTCATCTTTGGCCTCTCTCATTTCCTTTCAAGCCTGCCTTTGTACCTAGTTCTCTCCCTCTCCCCGGGCATGGGGGCAGTGTGGTGTAGTGGAAAGGGCAGTATATCCAGAGTCAGGGGACCTGGGTCAAAGCTGAGCTCCAGTGCTTGCTATCTGTGACCTCGAGCAAGCTACGGAAAGTCTCTGGGGTTCACTTTGCTCACACGAGAGCTTTTTAAACCAATGAACTAACAGAAGACCTAAGAGTCACTCCAAAAATCTGTGTCTGCTTGGGTGGAGACCATGCAAAAACCTGGAAAGCAGCTAAAGGGGGAAAGGGGTGGCACATCTGGGACTCAGGACTGATTGGGTGACACAGCAGCAGTGGGATCCAGCCCTTTCCCCTCCCTGGCTACTCAGTATGTGCTGAAGAAATCTCAGGGAGTTCTCAGCCTTGCCCAATCCTTTCATTTTCACCCAGACCCCCCTTGATTGGCTGGGCTGAATGGGACTGGAAAAGGAGGAGTCTGCACTGCAGCAGCCAGCCAGACTGCATCTGGAAGCTTCTGGCTGACTGGGTGGGTCTCCAGGCTGCTCGACCGTGAAGATAACTCCCATATCTGTGTTCAGAGGGAACTATCCAGTCCTGAGCAGGCCTTTAACCCTGTGATGGAGGGAGGACTCCAAGCTACAGGTTGCGGGAGGGAAGGAGGGGAAGAGGGCTCAAGGCATGGAGATGAGAGAGATTTAGTATTTTTGGTTAAGTTGGACATATTCCAAGCACTATCTTGAGAGGTCGTGGGGGCCACTGACTCCATTCATGGGCAGTCACAGTGATGCTAGGTGGTCATACAAAGTACATCTCAGAGGGTTAACGGATTGACTGATTAATTACAGGAGAGCCTGCTGCTCTCTGTAATATTAGCAAGTAGGGGAAGGAGCCAGATATGTGTGGGAATAGCCTGGTAGCACCCTGAGCCTACCCAGCTGCCACACAGGTAAAGTACTTTGTAAGCGTAAAGGTAACACAGGAATAACAGTACCCACAATGTTGAAGGGTCACCATAGACCCTGTTCCCAAGGAACTTCCACTTCAATGGGGGAGGGAAAGAAGTATTGCTCAGCAAGGCTCAAATCCACTAGAACGAGGCAAGGAGAAGGCTCAGTCATGGGTGGGGAAATCTGAGATTCCGCTCACCGAAGGAGAAGGGGCCCCCATGCTCTGAGGGCTCTGAGCGAAGCTTCGAACGTGAGCAGTTACAGGACAGACTCAGAACTACTCTTATTTTTACAAATGTTTCATAATCAAACTTCTTGCTAATCTAGCCTAGTCTTTCCCCTGGTTGTGGGCATTTGCGAGATTCTCTGGTAACCAGCTAAAATTGACATCCAAAGACACCATGAACAGAAGTAGAGCGAACATATTTCTACAAAGTCTTCCCCAACAATGTCTTACTAAAGTGAGGGGAACCCTAGAGACTCCCAATCTCACCCCATCCGGATCCCCCAGGTAGCAGGGGCAGGTTAAGGGTACCTCAATGATGGTTGGCTTTCCCACGTTCTCCGCTGTGGGGGAGCCGTACAGCACACCATCGCTGTAAGGTGTCCTCTGAATGTAGCGGAGCCAACCAGGTCTGTCTGGGTAGCCCATCAAGTTGGTATTGAATGTAATGGGGTCATTACTTATTTCACCTAGGTAAGAAACAGACTATTAATGAAAACATGCAAGATAGCCATTGTCCCCACTCACACTTGACTGCATTTAAGAAAACATTGCTGTCTTCCTAGCTTTTAGGATAATGCCAAACATGCTGAGAGAATAAGGCTAAGAGATCCTCCCAGATGCCAGAAAAGTCTGGAGGGCAAAGGCCCATTGGAAGCTGCTCAGATCTGCAGAGACAGAAATCCCCTAGAAAGCCATGTTTGCTGCTCATGAAAGGGAGAGAAAGGTGTCAGGCACAAGCTTCCTGAGTGGGTCTCAGAATAGGGGGATGCCTGGCACACAGCAAGCACTTAATAAATGCTTGTTGGGCCATTGAACTCAAGAGACAACCCTCCACTACAAGAACAAACACCAATGAGTGCATTTATACTATCCATCCTTTCTGGGCAGGTGGGAGGCCAGGCAGGGACCTGAGCAGCCTGTCTCACTTCCAAGGCTGAGAAGCTGTATCTCAAGAGGCAGAGCCTGGCTCCAGCCACACACAGAAAGAAACCCCCTGTGTTGTGTTCATGTCCTCCTACTGAGAAACAAGGCAACATGGGGAGAGGGGTGTGACTCTTTAATAAAAAGTTTTTCTTTCTACTTGACTATGTTCTAACCGAGAAAACAATTATATTTCATGAATTTTTCAAGTGTGATACTACCACTATGGAATCTGCTAGAAGAGTCTTTTCATTTTTATAAGCCCAGACAGATGTGTATTTACACACAATGCAAATACATTTTCTGTGTCCGTGTATCATGTAAGTCGATGTTCAATTTACCTTCCTCTATGTCCTTGCATCTTGCTGCTGACTAGCCTGCCATTAGTAACACCCCCAATACAGAACCAATGGAAATGGCCATCAAAAATAGTTTGTTCAAATAAATCTGATGTCATAAGTCTATTTAATGTCAATGTTCGCAGAGTCTCTTTCCTTAACTTTCTCTGGAAGCACAAAGAAGAGGCCTTATACAGCAGGTGACAAAACTCAGTGTTCTGCAAACATTACAATGCTTGGCTGAGAAAGCACCAGTTGTCCAGTGAAAGCCGCTGGCTGCCAGGCCTACGCTAATGCGTTGAAGCTAAAAACAATCTTGCCACTTTTTCATCTGCTTCCAGGTTTCCCATCCTGACGCTTTAGCCTCTCTCGGGCACCATTCAGACCTCCAAGAAGACTAAACTAATTTCTGGACTGCCCAGCGCCCACCCTTCCCTGCAGAAAGATCAAAGGGTCCCGTACCAGGCTTCGGAAACGGGGGGAACTCCCCTTTAAAGTACTCCCGCTCTAAGACATGAACGAAGAGGACTCCAGCGGATGGGTACACGTTCCGGTCAGACTGTACCTTGGACAGAATGGTGTACACTGAAAAGGGAGGGAAGAAGAGAGAGAAGAGGCGAGTGAGACATGCTGGCTGGAGGGGGCAGCCCCAGGCACGCTGCGTGAAGGGAACATATTGGTTAGTAACATTATAGCCCGTTTAGAACAAAAGCCCTGTGAGTCCTCGAGGCAGTTTGGGCATCACCAGGCCAGGCCAAGCAGCCCCTCAGCGGGACGAGACAAACGGCAGACCCCAAGATACATTGTAGCAGCGCCCTCGGGGGTACATTGTAGCAGAGCGCTCAGGGTAAGTTTCTATCTGAACCCAAACCTTTCTCCCTTTTTCCTCGTCTCTTCAGGCAGCAGGCTTACCTCCAACAAGGCAACACGGGAATTGTTACTAGCTCATACTCTCTTCAGCCGTTAAAGGTTTACAAAGTATTTCCTTTTGGAAAAATCTGACCTGATTTTGCAACTGGGGAAACTGAGGCTAGTTCCAAGTCACCGACACAGGTGAGAAATAGCAGCAGATCCATCCAGGGTGGGAGCCCAGGCTCTAGGACACCAAATCTAGTGGCCCATCCCCTAGTTAGGTCATTTAGTCCTTAACAGCAAAGACACAAAACAAACCATACACAGTTACACAGCCAAAATAATGGCCTTGCCTTGCAAAGGAACAATGATTGCTTATAATAATAATTATAAAATAATAAAAGACCCCAAGTGAGAGCACATGGAGTCGTATCTACAGGCACCAACCCACATACTCCCTTGAAGTAGGACTTTGCACTTGCTCAATTACACCCTGAAACAAACGCTGCCTGGCCAGAATACACTTTCCCCAAGGCCTTCAAAGAGCCAAAATGACCGATAGCAAAAGGCGAAAGAAAGCTACTTGGCGGGCAAGAGCGTGAGCTCAGCCCAGCCCAGCCCCGCCCACTCAGCCACTGCCTCCACCTGGGAAGGAAACCCAAGATGGCCACTCCCACAAAAAAAAAAGCCTGGGCTTTGAAACCAATCAGGGAGCTGTTGCATGTACAGCAATGGGGACCCAAAGGGCACCCGCTGCTCCTCCAGAGGCCCTTGAGCACGTGCCTCAGGCTCAGGCACGTGGCAAGGCGGCAGCTCCGGAGGAAATTATCTTTCTGACATCCAGGAAACTACTAGTCAAGTGCAGCTTGTTCATTTGCACAGGCAGAGGCATCCCTGAGGAGAACGGTGAGGGACCAAACTTGTTATTTCACTGGTCTAAGAATCTCCTAGAAGCAAACTCCTTCTACCAATGCAAAGAGCCCCTAGCTTTGCAGTACATAGTCTTAGAAAGATGCTTGGAACAATGACAGTTTAACTGACTTGTCCATGTGGGTTGGGCTGGAAAACCTGAACCCTGGCCTTCCTGGCTCCAAGGCCAGCTCTCTCCCCACCACCCCACTCTGCTCCTTGAGGCACACATTCATATACCTGAAGAAAACCGCCTCACCCTCCCTGGAGGCCCAACAGCCATGGAACAGCATCGGGCATCAGCCCTCCTGTACTGGTTGGGGAGCAGCTCGGGCCAAAGGAGGCCAAGATCAAGTGGCTCCTTCACCTTTTGCCACGGGTCTATAAGCCTTCTAAGAGCAGGCACTCTGCAAGGAAACTCTTCAGCTTTTGGCTTCCTTGGCTTTGAAGGCACATTCTGAAAATCTCATGCAAACCACCCTTGAAAAAAGTCACTTCCCCAACACTTCGCTGGTCCATAGCTTTGGAAACTACACTGCCAGGGTAAGACAGCCCCAGACCCACTCACTACCCCAGGCATGGCCTAAGGTCTTCCTCATCGAGTTTCCATGTGGGGACTTCCCTCTATCCCACAAGTCCTCAACAAATAGGTCAAAGCTGGAAAGAAACTGGAGGATCCTGAAGCCAACCTGCTGCAATGCCCTCCTGAGTCAGGTCCCTCCCCTGCTCAGGCCCCTGCAGTGGCTCCCTATGGCCTGGAGGAGATATGGTGACACTGGCCTTGTACAAGGCCCCCCATCCTTCAACTCTGGGCCATCTTCTCCAGCTGTCTCCCTTTCCCCGGAACTCTTCTTCCACATCTCTCTCAGGCTTCTTTCAAGTCCCAGCTTAAATTCTACCTCCCACCTGGTGTTTTCCTGATTCCTCCTTCATCCCTAGGCCTTTCCTCAGTTGGTTCTCTCCAGCCTGTTTGTAAGTACTTGTTTCCACTGGTTGTTTTCTCCCATCAGACTGTAAACTCCCTGAGAGCAGGGCTTTCCTTTTGCCTTCCTTTGCATCCCCAGCACTGAGTACAGTGCCTAGCACACTGTAAATGTTTAGTGACTGAATGACGAAGGTAAAATGAGTATAAGTTGCTTGCCCAGGATCATACAGCTAGTAGTAGCTGGCAACCCTAGTTCATTTAAATAAAAATAACCACCACAATCCACAATTCCTCTAACCCAAGGGGGAAATCCCAACAGCCTCCCAAAGAACTGGAAAGATTCCAAGCCGAATCCCCATCCATGTCTGCAGACTCATGACACAACGCTGACTTCTTCACAATGGTGGCTCAAGGCCAACCTACCTTTCTTCTTATTTCAATTGCAGGCCTGAGATAAGTCATTCTAGGTCTGGTCCAAATGCAGCCCACCGACACCTAGGCTGTGGTGGCCCAAAGAGACCACTGCCACAGAATCACCTTTCAGCCACGTGTCAGGGCTCCACCAATGCTCAGCCCAACACCTCCTGCACCCAGCCCGTCTTCCCAATCTCCACTGTGTCCAGGGCCTCCTCCCCAGTAGCAGTCCATCTGAACCACCTCTACACTGTCCTTCCTCCAATGCATCCTTCTCTCTCATGCATAGACATAGTCACTTTACTACTCATCTGCTCACTTCTCAACCCTCAACTAAAATGGTCCCTCCTTGATTCCCTGGGGGAATGCAACAGAGCACACCCTAAAATTCAGCAAAGTATCTTCCAGGATTCTGTGCTTTTGGTGGAGATGTGATGAAATGAGCTAAATGAGGGCATAATTGGCCTAAATCAAGATCAAAGTTAATGCAGATAAATATCAAGTCCTACCCTTGGATTAAGTGTTAACAGTGCAGGGTGGGGGAGAGCCATGCCCATTTCCATGTGATCCAACCAGCTCTTGCCTTCTATCTCTCCTCCCCTTCTAGGTTAATGCCTTGTGAAAGCCACCTAAGCTCTCAGTCTCCACTTGCTTTCCAACATTTAGTCCTAGAAGAACATGGCAGGAGCTTAAGAAATGTTCATTAACTGACTCCTTGTAACTCCGTCTGCTTCTGATCTCACCAACTGAAACTCCTCTCTCCAAAGTTACCATTGATCTCTACCTTGCGAAATCTTTTCTCCAGCCTTATTATTCTGGACCTCTCTGCAGACTTGGACACTAGCAATTGCTTATCCAGTGCTCCGTCCTGTCTAGATTTTCATGACCCTGCCCTGTCTTGCTTCTTTTGCCTGTCTGAGAGCTACTCAGTTTCCTCTGCTGGATCTTCATCCAGGTTATGCCTACTAAATGTGGGCATCCCCCAATGATCTGTCCCAGGCCATCTTCTCTTCCTCCTCTATGCTATCTTTCCTGGTTTCGCCAGCTCTCAAGGAATCAACTCTAATCCTTATGAAGGAGATACTCTGATCTAGTTATCCAGCCATAACCCCCCTCCTGATTTTCGGTTTCACATCACCAGCTTCCTTTTAGATAGCTTGAATTGGATGTTCAAGGATGTTTCAAACTCCACATGTCCAAACCTGAACTCAGCATGCTTTTACCCAATACCTACCCCTTTCCCAACCTCCCAATAACTGTCTAGGGGACTACCATCCTTCCAGTTACCCAGGCTTGCAACCTCAATATCAACCTTCCCTCCTCTTGCCCTCTGTAATACTGAGATTGAAGATCTTTCCTGCCCATTAATAAGCCTCATGTGGGGCCCATTAAGGGCAGCTTGCTTAGGGGAAGCTGGCTTGTAGGAAGACTCTCATACCTCTTACTAATTTCTAATTAGGCAGAGTCAGGAGGGTTGTGATGCCTTCTGGCCCTGAGAAGTGTGTATACACACACACAGACACACTCTGAGTTGGTATTTTGCTTTGGGGGCTAACTGATGAGAAGGACCTTGTGGTTCCCTGGTAGAGATTCTGGGTGGTCATATGCTCAGAGCTCCCCACCGGCTCAGATGTAAAGGCTCTTTCCATCCAGGGATAGATGTAAAGTGTATAGCATTACTGCTTTGATTCAGACAGAGCCCTGTCTATTGGTCTTTATTTCTCTGCTTGTATTTTCTCTGTTTATATTTTCTCTGAATCTCAGGGTGCTGACTTTTCCCCTGAACTAGTGAATGTGATTAAAAAAAGATTGTTGGCCCCTTAAACAGCTCTCCTTCCTAGTAAAGCAGATCTAAGAACCGTGCTAGCAGCCATCCTGGGGATGCCAGTGTGGTTGCTGCTACATCCTCTCATCCCTTGTAAGTAAGATGAATTTTAGTGTGTGTAAAGTGGCCTTTTGTTATTATTTCTTAGAGTTCAGTTTCCCAGGATCCATAGCCATAGCAATCTCTTGTTCCCAAGTTTTAGATATGAGTTCAACAGTTATGGCTCAAAATGTCTCTGCCACGCTCGCACAGTATTGTATAATGATACACGATAGAAACATCCATGGCGCCTGCGCAGTGAGCTACAGGGATGGGGAATCTTAGGGTTGAGTGCACAGGAACTGTGTGTGCCTTGATCCACCCCCATCAAGGCATGGAGGGGGAATCTATGTTTGCCTCAACTGGCCCCCATTGAGGCTGGAGGGGATTTAGGGGAAGCCCCACTACTGCCTGTCTCAACTGATCCCATCGAGACCTAGGGGTAGTTGCTCCCCTTCTCACCCACCCCTCTGAGAAGGGTGATTAGGGAATACTGTAGGAGTTTGTCCTCCCATGATCAGCAATCCTCTTCTGACAAAACTAGACTAAATTAGGGGTGGCTAGGTGGTGCAGTGAATAGAGCACTGGCTCTGGAGTCAGGAGGACCTGAGTTCAAATCTGGCCTCCGACACTTAACACTTACTAGCCATGGGCTTTTAACTTGGGCAAGTCATTTAACCCCAGTTGCCCTGCCCTCCCCACTCCAAAAAGAAAAAAAAAAACTAGACTAGAATAAAGTAAGATTATTAACCCCTTGTTAGTGTCTTTCCTGTCTGACCAGATCAAGAGTGAACCTGTGCTAGCAGCCCTCCTGTGTGCTGTGTTTATCTGTCTTATACCCTTCATATCCAATCTGTTGCCAAGGCCTGCCAAGTCTACCTTTGGAACATCTCTCCAGGATGCCCCCTTCTCTCTCTCCTGGCACTGCTACCACCCTAGCTCAGGCCCTCATTGCCTCACACCCGGGCTGCTGCAATAGCCTGCAGGCTGGTACCTGTCCCCCATCCTCCACTCAGCTGCCCAGTGGCCTTCCTAAAGGTCTGAGCATGTTCCCCCCCACCCCCCACACACAAAGCCTTAACTTCTTACCTTCAGGAACAAATATAAAATCCTCCTTCCTTATACTTCACTACACTCTGTGTCCTGGGATCTAGTGACAATGGCCTTGCTGGAGCTCACACAGGCCATTTCATCTCTCAGGCCCTTGCCTTTTCACTGGCTGTCCTTCACATCTGCAACACTCTCCCCCTCACATGTCCTCCTGCCTTCCTTGACTTACTTCCTCCTAGATGCCAAATAAAGCCTGTCTTCTCCAGGGAGCCTTTGCTACTTCCTCCAATGCCACCCAAGCCCCTCAGTTCCCCCAGCTGTTTGTCTTTTTTCTCTGATGTCACCTTCCATTTACACAGTCATTTCAGTGGTCTTTCCCATCAGGGTGTTCGATCCTTGAGGGTAGAGATCACATTTGTCTTTCTGTCCCCAGGGGTTAGCGTAGTGCCAGGCAGTCATCACCTGCTAAATGCTTGTTGCAGCCTGACTGGAGAGTCACTGCTCCTTCATTCACAGCAAATTATATAACACTTAAGAATGACAAGCCAGAAAACACTTGTCTATCACAAACAGGCCTGTTCTCTACATTTTCTTATCATCCTCATAATTCTGTGGGCCCCTTGAGCAGATAGGTAGCTAGAGAAGCCCTCCTAACACTGAGTGAGTAAACCTTCTCTTTATATCTGAGACAGGAGCTAAGATGCTCTGGGAGAAGGCAGGAGTTTTAGCACAGACACTGTCGGGCTTTTTAAGCCCCATTTTATTCTGACCACCATTTGGGTTGGTTTAGAAGTTGGGGAAACAAAGCTGGCTGTCTAGTTAGGCGAGGTCCACATGACAAGAGGGGATGAGAAATCAGAAACATCTTAAAGGATTATTTAGGATGGAGATGGATGGGATAGGGCAGAAGCCCACAGAACAGCACTGCCATTCTGAAAATGATGAGGTAAATGAAGGTGGTTCACTTCCCACAGCCCTGAGTGAATGGCCACCAAAGGTCTAAGACCTCTAGGGGGTCCATCCTTGGGGGAGCCCAGGCAGAGGGTAGGTACCCCACTCTTTCTCTAGCATGACAACCCATCTTTCTAAGGGAAACAAAAGTGCTGAATGTGACAGGAATTAAAACCCCTTTCTGGGGGGGGGGTTTATGCTGAAATTCAGCTCCAATGCTGTTAAGAGTGGATCCCAGAAATGACGTCCTGCCAGGTTGCAATTTCATGATTGCAGCATTATGGCAAGCACACGGTGATGTTACTTAGCCTTGACCATCACTGATAAGGCGAAAGCGGTTTGTGCACAGGACAGTGATTCTGGGCAGAAAAAGGCAGGAGCTATAGCAGGAAGAAAAATGAGGTTAAGAACACAGAGGACCGAAGGTTTAGAAGATTAGGAAACAGACATTATTCTTTCCTGAATGATTTCCCATTTACCCAGAAACCAAAGACATAAGAGGAAAAGCGGGAGGAAGAGGGGAAGTGGCTGTAACACCGAGCCCCACAGCGGGGCATGTGGCCACCTGGACTCACCATCACTCTGACCAGCAGCCGCCTTTCTGCTGATAACAAAACTGTTGGCTTGGTTTGTTTTCCAGTTTACTCTCTCATCTACGCCATCCGCACTGCTTAATACAAAAACTTTTCAGAATAAAACAAATGCACAAAAAAGAATGAATTCTGGTCAAATCAAAAGCCATCCCCACAGATAAAGCACAGTTAGCTGGGGGCCCTCCTAGCCCAGCTGGTGTGTCTTCACTTTTGCATCAGATCTTGAAGTTTTCAACGTCACATAATTTAATGTGGAGATATTAAATTTCATGCTATTTACCTCAAATCTATTCCCATATTTCTTAGTGTTCTTTAAACAAAGGAGAGGCCAAAGTTTCAGAATTCAAACACTTTACTTTTTTTTTTTGCATGAATGTAAAGCTCTCCAAACTCCAGTCTACGCAGATGAAGAAAACATTCAGCATGTATACATCTGTAAAAGGTGGTTTTGAAAGCACCCAAATATGTCCATTTGCCTTCTGGCTGAATTTGGACTAACACCAATGTTCACTCAGTACACTGCCCCACTGTGCAAAGTGTGTAAAGTCAAGGGTGAGTGCCCAGAGGAAGCATTTCCTAAGTTCTCATCTTGCTTCCAGGTTTACAGGTGCTTTTTTGGCCTCAACTCTCTGAGGCAGATGAAGGAACCAAGGCTCTGAGTCCCTCAACTAGTGAATAGCCCAGTTGAGATTTGAAGTTGTGTTGTCTGACTCCAAAGCCAAGGCTCAATCCATATGCATCTCTACCAACCTTTTTTTGTTTGTTTGTTTGATTATTTTTTGGAGGGGAGGGGGCCGGGCAGTTGGGGTTAAGTGACTTGCCTGAGATCACACGGCTAGCAAGTGTTAAGTGTCTGAGACCGTATTTGAACTCAGGTCCTCCTGACTCCAGGGCCAGTGTTCTATTCACTGTGCCACCTACCTACTCCTCTACCAACCTTTTGAAGATGTAACAGGACCAAGAAAGGAATGAAAAAAATCTCCTGGAGAAACATCATCACAGGAAGATCCTGTCCCTTGGGGAGGGCACCATCTGTACTCCTGAAATTCCAAAACGAGCTGACACTCCAGAATGAAGAGGCAGGCAGAAAACTTTGACTATGGCTGCCTAGAGGGCACATCTCCCGGCCAGAATCCGGGGCCTTAATCAGATGGGTGTCTCCAGAGCCATGAAAACAAATGGAAGGGGGAGGATATTTCCAACTCTTCCCACGAGTGCTGCTGGGTCAGACGTCATGGTCTTTCTTAGCAGAAGCTGGTGGTGACATACTCCATGTCTAACAGATGATGACCAGCTGGCCCAGTTCTCCAGGGCTCATCTAGCTGAAAGTTCTGTTAAACTTTCTGGGAATGCATGGGAATGAAGGCTGGATTCTTCTGTGCATCCATAGTAGGGATGCATGCCCATTCCACACCCTCTCCCCGGAACCCAAATGAAAATCTATCATTCTGAGATTAATCAAAAGACAACCTTGAATTCCTTAGGAACTTACAAAACACTGGGGTCCTGGGGCTGAGGGCCAGAGAAGCTGGACTTCATCTAGTTCAGGGCAAAGACTCTAGGAGGTTCTGTTATCATAGCCAATGTAAAATGATGTGCATTGATTTGACTACTGTGTGCCATGCACCACAGCAGGTCCTGGGGATCCAATGAGGCTAGGGAATAGGGAGAGGTCATCTCTGGGGCCTCCTCTGAAGGGCTATTGCTAGCAGCTGTACTAAGCGATGCGATGCTATGCTATGCTAAGAAACCAGTGAACCCACTGCTGGGCCTTATGGGGTTGATGCTTCCTCACTGTTGGCTGGGCTGAGCTCCAGGTTCTCTGATCAGCCAAACCCTCTTCCACACACACACAAAATCACAGTCAGTGATCAATGACTGGGTCAGAATGGACCAAATGCAGAAACAGCACAGATACTTTAGGAGTCAGGATTTCATAACACATTTTCCAAAATATCTGAAAACAATTTTATGTGACTTGACTCTTTAAAAAAAATCTTACCTGGACTGTTAACACAGAGCAAATTATCATTTCACAAAGATAATTCTCTCTTTCTTTTAGACTAAATTTCATAGCAATTCAAACAGATTTTTTCCCAAAGGGAAAATTCCCAAGGGAATTCTTGCCCTTAGGGCCAAATAGAAACATGTCCATGCAGGCTGATAAGTCCTAGAACAAAGACATTGAAAAGATTTTTTTCTTCTGCCAAACAAAAACTTTGTATATGACTGATAAGGCTGACTTTATCCTTTGTTGTTCTGAAATTTGTTAGGAATGACCTTGTTGGTAATGAGCTCCCCCAACTTGAAGTTGGCAAGAAAAAAAAGACAGGTTTGCCTGCCTGTCTGCTCCAGGTTGATAGGCTGTACAAGAAATGTTGGTTCAGGTACAGGGATCAGGGGACCCCTAAGGCTCTTTCCACCTCTGAGAGTCCAGGGTTCTGTGTCTCCAAATTGTCACAGATTCTGTATTTTTATGGTTATAAACACAGGAAAATAAAACCTATCTCATGCCATTGGGGGCTTTATTGAGGGAAGCAGGACAGCAAACAGGAGAAGAAAGACAGGGAAGAGAGGGAGCACATAGCACATACCAGAGGCTGTGCTAAGCTACTTAGCAAAAAGCTTCACCCCAACCTTCCGAACACCCAGTACAGTCCTGCTGGGAAGAGCCAATGACTGCAATGCTGGGAGAACGACTGAGGACATTTCCCCCTAGTGTCACTCTATCATTGTTTCCCCGCATCCAATTTGTTTACCAAGAAAAGATTTAGAAAACCTAAATCTGCAAAGAAGTCAGTGAAATTGCAGCTCCCAAAAGGAAGGGCCAGATTCATTCTTTTTGTCTTTGTATTTCTATGGTGCCTGGCATACAGTAGCTACTTAATGTTCTGTTTACGGCTTGAAGTGTACATTTCATTGGATTGGATTGAATTTTGTACACACATATTTAATTGTATTCATACATTTTATTTTTATATTGTCTATACTTCCCAACATTTCCTTCTCCCTAACCCCTTCCCGAGGGGTATGCTGCCCCCCTCTCAACAAAAAATATAAAGGAAGAGAAAAAAACCCATTTAACTCAGCTAACCAACATACTGGCACCAGTCTTACATGCTATGCAGCGTTGCCATGGTCCCCGACCTCTGCAAA
This sequence comes from Gymnobelideus leadbeateri, assembly GCA_011680675.1. Classification (NCBI taxonomy): domain Eukaryota; kingdom Metazoa; phylum Chordata; class Mammalia; order Diprotodontia; family Petauridae; genus Gymnobelideus; species Gymnobelideus leadbeateri. Next base: position 303,472 of record WOXC01006711.1, read on the forward strand.
GCAGAGGGAGGGGCCTTCTCACATCTTGTCTCTGGGCAGAACTTGGAGGTTTTCATTTTGCAGCATTCAGCTTCCATCCCCACACAACAAGTGATAGAGCTATGCCCTGATCAATGGCCACCTACTTTGCTAAACCTTCATTTTCAATCAAACCTTCCAAATGTGATGGAGTGAAGGCGGGAAGAACATAGAGAACAGTCATCCTGCCCTGTAGAATGATACACAAAGTGGGCAGTGACTTTCTAAGCAATGGGGAATTGATTTTCTGAAAACAGATGCAATAACAAGTGATTTCCCATATTTAAATACAAATGTAAGGTATACCAGCCCTTTAAGATAAATGGAGGTGTTTCGTAAACAAAAGAACAAAAAATGTCTTTGTAAAGGAAGAGCTTTTTAGTTATTGTCAAATGATGTGGGGTGTTGCCACTATTATGGGAGAACATTTTGATTTCTAAGAAGCGTAGATAGATCTGTGCTTTAATACACACACATACACACACACACACACACACACACACAATGTGTGTATGCAAAAACACAGCTATCAGATGGTATTTGGACAGGTATAGAAAGAAAAAAATCTGTGGTGTCAAAGCTCTCCCCTCAAATCTCTAAGTGACCAATAAAGAATGATGTCTTAATTGTGTGGGAAAAGAGGCAGAGAAAGACCTTTTATTCATTAGAGAGATCTGAGTGTAGAGAAGCAGTTTCCAGGGTACCAAAAATATGGAGAATTATGTAGAGGACTTCAAAACTGCAAACCAGGATGGTTTTTGTTGTTGTTTAGTCAAGTCTGACTCTTGGTGAACCCCTCTGGGGTTTTCTTGGCAGAAACACTTGAGTGGTTTGCCATTTCCTCCTCCAGCTCGTTTTACATATGAGGAAACTGAGGCAAACAGGGTGAAGTGACTTGGCAAGGTCACACAGCTAGGAAGTGTCTGAGGCCAGATTTGAGCTCAGGAAGAGGAGTCTTCCTGACTCTAGGCCCAGTGCTCTGTCCACTGCACCACCTAGATACCCTATGCATGATGGTATATCAGGTAATTTGCATATGCCTGGCTTATCATTATAGAGGGTAAAGCTTTTAAAATGGGATAAACATTTGGAGACTAGGGTATGATTAAAGAGCAGACTTCAAAGAGTGATGGTTAATGAAAGAACCTGAAAACATTTTGTCCCAGTAGAGAAGAGGAGAGGACAGCCACTACTGGCCAAGGGTAGCCCAGGGCACTGAGAGCCGGCACCTAGGGCTGGAGATGGGGGAGCTGGTCAGAGGGTGCAGTGCTCTCTGCAGCCATCAGGGGCTAGGCCAGTGCTCTGGTCTGACTGGACAAGAGCTGGCCCTAGTCTGTATTGGCCAGAGACAGCCAGCTGGATGATAGAGATGCTGATCCAGCTTAAAGACAACTGACATCCTCTTTAAGGCTAATAATTTCTAAATGCCTTTTAAAGGGGATTATTAATGAAAGAGCTTAAAAAGACTATTTAGGAGAGAGAAGCAAAGAGCATTTCTCTCTGACAAGACCAAGACCAGCTGAGAGAGGTTTGGGAGTCAAGCAGAGCGCTGGGATGCAGTTTTGTGAGGAGCAGATGTCCCTGAATGGGCCTGAAACCCTAGAGACCCAACTCTGAGTTACCCCAAGCACCAGAACGTTCCTCTGTTAGGTACTCTCCCCCAGAGCTGCTGTATGCCTTGGCAGTAAAGACTGGTTTGGCTTCATATGCGGATTAAGATGGATTTTATTATGTATTAATCTAATAGATTAGCATCTACAATGTTTTGTTTTGTTTTTTTTTTTACTTTAAAAGGGTTATCACTGTGTTTGGCTGTGTAACCAAACTGCCTCCCCACAAAACCATGTAGCTGTGACTGTTGAGCTTTGTCCAGGCTTTAGCAGACACAGTGTGACATTGAAATCCAGCCGGCAGCATCAAGCCTGGGCCAAGCTCCCATGAGCAGCCCCACTATGCTCTGCCCTCACAGACTGCACCAGGACTATGGACTCGGTTTGGGGCACCTGGATTTAAGAAGGCCATAGAGAAGCTAGGGAGTGTCCAGAGGAGAGCCCCCAGGATGGGGAGCGGAAGATGAGGTGCAGGAACTGGAAATGTGTAGACTGAGGAGAAGACTCCTTGTCAAAGGTCAGGGGAGAGAGACCTTGAGAACTGTCCTCTTATAGAGGAGGAACCCCCAAGGGCAGAACCGAAATCCTGGAGAGAATGTGGGGTTAGGTTTGTAGGCTTGACATGGAAGAATGGGTCTCAGCATTGTGCCAACTGCAAATCCAACAAGCAGATTATGTGTCTAACCAAATCAACAAAAACAGAGTAAGGCAGGGCTAAGGACAAAGCCTTGTGGCACTCCACTTGGGACCCCTAAACTGTCAAACAGCCATTCATCAGCAGACTGATTACATTGTGTAATCTATGATGTGGCCTCCCAACAGCACTAATGTCAAGGATCAGCATTTATTAAGCACCAACTATATGCCACGCACTATGCGAAGTGCTGGGAATACAGAGAAAGGCAGAACTTCAGTCTAGTGGGGGGTGAAAAGCATAAAGAGAAAAAAGTTCATATAAGATTATGCAGCATAGCTGGAAGATAAACTGAGACAGGAAGGCACCAACAATGAGAAAGGCTTAATGGAAGTCAGAGAATCCAGGCGGCAGATGTGACAGTGTGTCAGGCAGATGGAACAGCCCAGGCAAAGGCTGGAGTGGGGAGATGTGTGCTGTGCTTCAGGAACAAGAAGGATGTCAGTGTATGTGCCAGGGTGGGAGCAGCGTCAAGAGATTTCCCCTCTTGACAACAGGGTCAATGTCACTGGAAGAGTGGAGGGTGACCCATTGGTTTGGAGTCTGCAGGATGGGAGGCCGGCTGGTGGCACCTTTGACAGCCATGGGAGAGGGAGGAAGAGGGGAGGATGTGGAGGTGATGGGTGTGAAGGGAACGAACTCAGTTTGGGACATACTGAATTTGAGATGTCTGTGAGATGGCTGTTTGGGAGAGGTTGGGGGAACAAGAGATGGGAGAATCATCTGTCTAAAGATGATTATGAAAGCCATGAGGGCTGATGAGTTCACTGAGTGAGTGAGCAGCGAGGAGAAGAGGGTCCAGGCTGGCCATCAGACCATTTTCTGAAACCACGACACAGTGTTGATATAGTATCCCCTGGACCCACACTCCTGGCAAGCATTTCCTAAATGGGAAGTCTGCCTCCATAGTTCTGAAAGGCAACCCTCTCTAAAGCCTCAATTATCAGCTGTCAGCTGTCAAGTGCCCACTTAATTAGAACATCAGGCAGAGTTCTAGGGCACAGATCAGAAAAAAGCAGTCCCTGCCCTCAAGGAGCTTACAGGCTCTCCAGGGAACTGGACATACACCACTAAGTAGACAGAAGAAATCATCCCAAGAAAATATAAAGTAAACTCAGGGGTTCAGAAAGCTACGAGATCTGAACTCTGGAGGGAAGTTAAGGGTTCCACAAGGTGAAGAGGGAAGGCAATTTAGGCAAGGCCTAAATTCACTTCACTTTGTGAAAGGTGCCGACGTGGGAGGGTCAAACCTGGTTAGCATCAAATTGCAGCCCACACTCTATCTTCAGGCTTTGCATTGCAAGGTCTCTCCAAAGACTTTATGGGCCCTTGGGCCAATAGTTTGGTCCTTAGCATGGGTAAATCTGGGCACATACCCACTTTCTAGAGCAGGTCATGAGACTTAGACTTTAAAGAGCAGGACAGCAGATAGGAATGTATCTCCAGTGCTCCGTGAAGGGAATAGGGCCTGAGAAAGGCTTTGTGGGAAGAGGGAAAAGAACAAGAAAGCACATATGGGAGAGGAGGGGACTGAGATGGGACTGCAGGGCTTCTCCTCCTGTCTGCCTGGACAAAAGCTAGAGTTGGGATTTCATGGCATGGGGCACACTGGTGTGGAAACTCAAAATGGAACCTGGTTTGAAACCTGGAGTTTTAGGAAGCTGCCTACATGCTTGTCATGCTTGTTCAGGGTCACCCAGCCTATTTGTGCAGAACCAAGGTCTTCTGACTCCAAGGCCAGCCCTTTAGAAATAACTCCCAAAGCTGCCAACTCTCCTCTGAACTAACGATTTTAGAATTCCTGATTTCTAACAAATCCCATTTTCTTCTGTTCTTCTGGTATATTGGTTGGTATTTTCATTATCAGTGGAGATGAAGGTAACAATTAAATAAAATTCTGACAAAGAAATCAGTCCCAACTCTTGACCAAGTGGGATTTTAAGAGCATATAATTCATCTGGAATTGCAAAACCTCTAAAAATTCTCCAAGATGTAACTGTATGGGCCATGGAATGTTGCTTCCATAACTTCCAAATGAGGAGTATTAGCAGATTAATATGTCTGCGATACTGGAGAAGAAAAGGCTAGGAAAGACACTGAGTTGAGGACAATTTCCCTTGTACACCCTTCCATTGCTGCAAACAAATTACGGTCTCCAAGACTTTTAAGTGCACACACACTATGCTGCCTCCATTTAAATGACACTTTAATAATCCTAAGAATGAACACTGGTCCTTTAAAGTTTGCAGAGCACTTTACACACATCAGCTTGACCTGAGTCTCAGAACAGCTTTGGAAGGAAGGTGCAACTATTATCCCCATTCTGCAGATAGTGAAACAGGCTGAGAGTATGCTTTGCTTGGAAGAGTCTAAGGGAAGATTTAACTCTGTTCTTCCTGACTCCAGTTCCAGCTCTTCATGCACTGTGGTCCTGCAGCAGCCTTCAACTGTTTCATAGAAGAACAAAATTCATTTTGGATAAAGCCAAAAAAAAAAAAAAGTGGGCATAAGATTAGATGTCAATTGGAAGGTGTCATGAGACCAGGGGAAGGTGCTTCTTTCCTGAGAACACCAGCCCCATCCAGAGACTCTTTCTCGTGCATCTCTGAGGACTAGGCAGCAGTCTTTGGCTAAGCATTCAATTTGCTGACCACGCAATAAATCAATCCTGCCAACATGGAGTGAATTCCTAACCCCGCAGAGCTCTGTCAAAGAAGGGACCATATGTCCCTTGGTTTAAAGGTCTAAAAAGAACATTTGCACAAGTGGTTCTCTTTGTTAGCCTGTCCCTTTGAGGAGCTTGGGGAAGTGGACCTGAGCAGGCCAACTGCTCCCAGGGAAAGGGACCTCACTCTTCCAAGGGGTGGTGTCCTTCCTCAGGTTACCTTTGGCTTTTGTTTAATAAAAGGTCTGAACATCTGGCCCCACTTAAAGGGTCAGGTTCCTTACGTGGAAAAGAAATAGTCAAGACAGGTAGATGCCCTTCAGTCTAAAAACTGCTGATCTTAAGAACAGACAACAATAACTGTGTCTGTTTCCTGAGTTTGTATTTTCCCCCTTTTTCCATCAAGTGGTTGGTGAGTGCTTGAGCTTCCACTGCCTTCAGACCCTCCTCCCTTCATGGCAGCTAACTAGAAGAGGGCTGAGCTGTATTGCTGAGAGCAGGCCCCTCAGCTAATTACCAGGAGAGCTCTGTATCTGCGCAGAAAGAGGCCCAAGGTAATGGCAGAAACTCTTCAGAGAAAGCTTAGCAACCCTCTAAGGATGAATGTGGCTGCACTTCCCTAACCCAACCACCACCAAGAGCTACAAATTCCAGAGGAAAACCCCTTTTTTTTTTACGTTGACAACCTTATAAAGAAAGGCATCTCAGGTCTTTGTAAAAGCATTTTGTCACTGGGTGATCTGTAGTTATGAAAGACAATCAGCCTGCCGATATTGAGAACAAATTAGACTCTCTTCTGTATTGAAAACAAATGGTTTCAATGTTAATGGGATGACGTGAAGCATTTTTCTTCAGCTTTCAAATGGGAAAGGGCTTCCTCTATCTTGTAGAACATAAGCTCCCTGAGTATAAAGAATATTTACCATCTTTATCTTTGGACGCCCCCTAACCCAGCCCAGCAAGGTGCCTTGCACCCAGGAAGTGCCAAGTAAAGAAATACTGAATTGATTGGAATCTTACAGGACCTTTCTTTAACTTTAGTCAGTCCATTTATCCATTCTAGCTTCATTCAATAGCCACAGCAGAACTGTGGCAATCCCATCCCACATGTAATGACCCTACTGGGAGGTGTGCCTGTATCATCCAGAATGCAGAGATGAGTGGCCCCTCAAAGCTGATCTCTAGGACAAACACTCCAAATGCCCCAAGACCCTCCTTCTGATCCAGTCCCAACTGGTCACTTTATTCCTTCCTTTGCTCGCTCACTTTGTTCCAAGGGCAATCACTGGTATTAGGTCAGAAATGGCTTAAAATGCTGATTGAAGCTCCACCTGTAAAATTGTGAAGCCGTCTGTCCCTGGGGTCTTTTCTTCTCCCTCAGTCTCAGATTCCAACAAATTTGAGGGCCACTGCCCATGTCATTTAGTAAGAGTAAAAATAACACAAGTCATAGATTTTTAAACAATTTGTCAACTGGGAAAAAGGTCACAGACAGAAACCCCTTGTGCCTTGGGAAAGCAGGGCAGAGAAACTGGACTAGATAGAAATCCTCTCACCCACTGACAACTGACAACTCCTCCAACACTCTGGAGCCACAGACCAATCATTTTGTTTTTTTCAGAACGCAGTTAGCCCAGCTCCTCTCACTTCTCAGAAATGGCAGTTAAGTGGCTCTCCTCAAAGCAGAAATGAGTCCAGTGCCCCTCAGAAGGGCAGTTACAACTGCTCGGGAAATTCTCCTCAGAACTGATGTTAACTCAGTTCGGTTCTCGTAAGGAATAGAAGGGTTAAACTAGGTCTAGACTTCCACTCCAAAAGGCCAATTCTCTGCTCTCTCCATTAGGCTTTCTCCAGGAGATGAGTTAACTGTCCAAGTCTCTCTCAGACTCTCTTCCTCATCCTCTCTGAGTGCTACATACAAACTCCTTCCAAGACTACAATTAACTCTTAGTCTCTGCATTTTCTTAAAACCACAGAAACTGTAACCAAAGCCTCTGAGGGAGGGACTCTGAAAGATGGAGTGTTCAGCATGTTATTAACATTGCTGCCAGCAATTTGATCCACCCACATGCTGCCAATCACTGCTTGAGAAGCTTCAATGGAAATGTGTTTTCAGTTAGCTTTTCTCCCACTTGTATTGTGAATTCTCCATGATCCAAATAAGAAAAAGAGGTTCATCTGAAAATGTGGGAGATGTCACCCAGAAAGTGTGTCTGACCTAGTAAAGTGAAGCCTTTCCACAAGGTGGGAAAGAATGCATTCCCGGTATGGAGGATAGGCTGTGTGAAGGGACAGAGGTAAGAAATGGTTAGTTGTGTGAGGAGCCACATTGGATTCAATAAGAAGGTGTGTTTGGTTGACCCATAGGACACAAGAAGGCAAAGAATATACAATAAGGTTGTAGGGACTTTGAGGCTTAGGAAGGCTTTAAATACCACAAAGGGAGATCTATATCTGACTGTGAAGGTGATAGGGAGCCTTGGGAGCTCAGTCAGCAGGGGAACAACATGATCATACTGATTTTAATGGGAAAATATCCAACAAATTACACAAACCATTGGTTAGATAAAAAGAAAGAAAATGAACTTATCAGTATCAAAAATGAAAAAGGTGAATGCAACACCAAATAAAGATAAAAGTAAAGCAATTATTAGGAGCTATTTTGTCCAATTATATGCCAATAAAATGACAATCTAAGTGAAAATGAATGAATATTTATAAAAATATAAATTTCCCAGATTAACAGAAGAGGAAATAGAATATTTAAGTAGACTAAACTTTAAGAAAAGAAAAGAAAAAAGATAAAGAAAGAAAGAAATTGAAGCAGTCACCAATGAGTTTCTAAGAAAAAATTCCCAGGGCCAGATAGATTTGCAAGCCAATTCTACCAACCATTTAAAAAACAATGGATTCCAAAACTATATAAACCATTTGAAAAAATACATAAAGAAGCCCCATCAAGTTTCTTTTGTGACACAAATATGGGTTTGTACCTGAACCAGGAAGAGCAAAAACAGACCAAGAAAACTGAAGACCAATTTCCCTAATGAATATTGATGCAAAAAATTTAAACAAAACACTAGCTAGGAGATTAGAGCAATATGTCATGAAGAACATACACTATGGCCAAGTGGGGTTTACGCCAGGAATGTGGGGCTGGTTCAATATTAGGAAATTAAAAGCAAATTGAACAAATTAATAAACAACAAAAATCATATGATTGTCTCAATAGATGCAGAAAAGACTTCCCATTCCTGTTTAGAACACATGAAACCATTGGAATCATAGGAGCTTTTCTTAAAATGATAAGTAGTGTAGTTCTAAAACCAAAAGCAAGCATTTTCTGTAATGCTGATACACTAGAAGCCTTCCTAATAAGATCAAGAGTGATGCGAGAAATCTATTATTCAATATTGTACTAGAAATGCTAGCTATAGCAATAAGGCAATAGAAAAATAAACTGAGGGGCGGCCAGGTGGCGCAGTGAGTAGAGCATTGGCCCTGGAGTCAGAAGGACCTGAGTTTGGAAACCGCCTCAGACACTTAATGCACACACAAATTAAAAAACAAACAAACAAAAAAACCTAGCCATGTGACCTTGGGCAAGTTACTTAACCCCAATTGCCCTCTAAAAAGCAAAAATTAATAAATAAATAAATTGAAGGAAACAAATGAGTAACAAGGAAACAAAACTAACGCTCTTTGCAGATGATATGATGGTATACTTAGAGTACCCTAGAGAATCAACAAAAAGAACTAGTTGAAACAATTAACTGCTTTAGCAAAGTTGCAGGATATAAAATAAACCCAAGTAAACCATCGGTATTTCTATATATTACCAACAAAACACTTTACACACAAATAAAGACATATCTAAACAAATGGGGATTAATTGCTCATGGGTAGGCCAAGTCAATATAATAAGAACTACAGTTCTACCTAAATTAATTTACTTACTCAGCATCATGTCAATCAAACTAATTTTAGTTTCATTTTTTATAAATAAGAATTACAAATTAGTATGAATATATTATAAACAGAATTATAAAATATCAGAAAATATATTTATAATGTACTAAATATGTTATAAAATGATAATTATAATTTATGGGTAAATTATAAATAAAATTATTCATAAAATCATTTATACAATTATTTTAAAGAGCTAGAAAAATAATAAAATTCACCCAGAAGAACAAAGGTCAGGAATATCAAGGGAATCAATAAAAGCAAATGTGGAGGAAGGTAGCCTAGTCATACCAAATCTCAAACTGTATTACAAAGTGGCAATCATCAGAACAATCCGCTACTGGGTTAGAAACAGAGTGGTGGAGCAGTAGACTAGAGCAGTTACACAATACACAGTAGCAAACAGCCACACCAATCTAGTGTTTGATAAACCCAAAGGCTCTAGCTTTGAGGGCAAGAATTCACTATTCAACAAAAACTGCTGGGAAAACTGGAAAGCAATCTGGCAGAAACTAGGCACAGACCAACATATCTCACACCATATGCCACAATAAGGTCAAAACGGACACGTGATTTAGATTGTTAATGTTATTAGGGTGATACCATAAGCAAACCAGTGGAGTGTGGAATGGTTTACTTGTCAGATCTATGAAGAAGGGAAGAATTTAGGACCAAACAAGAGATAGAGAGGATCATGGGAGATAAAATGGATAACCTTGATTGCATGAAATTAAAAAGTTTTTTTTCATAAACAAAAACTAAAAGCAGCCAAAATGAGAAGGAAAGCAGGAAACTGGTGTGGAGGGGGTGCGTTTATAGCTAATTTATCTGATAAAGGCCTCATTTCTCAAATCTATACGGAACTGAACTAAATTTATAAAAAATAAGAGCCATTCCCCAGTTGATTGATGGTCAAAGGATCTGAACAAGGAGTTTTCAAAAGAAGAAATCAAAGCTATCTCTAATCATACGAAAAAAATGCTCCATATCACTAATAATTAAAGAAATTCAAATCCAAACAACTCTAAGGTACCACCTCATATCTAAAAGATTGGCGAACATGGCAAAAAAGGAAAATGGCAAATGCTGGAGGGGATGTGAGAAAATATGGACACTAATGCCCAGCTGGTAGAGTTGTGAACTGATCCAACCATTCTGCAGAGGAATTTGGAACCATGCTATAAAAATGTGCATATTCTTTGACCCATCGATACCCTACTAGGTTTGTATCCCAAAGACATCAAAGAAAAAGGAAAAAGACCTAAATGCACAAAAAGACTTATGGTAACTCTTTTTGTGGTAGCAAAGAATTGGAAACTGAGAGGCAGCTCGTCAATGGGATAGTGACTGAGCAAGTTGGGATGTATGATTGTGAAGGAATACTCTTGCATTGTAAAAAATTATGAAAGGGGTCTTTCTGGGGGCGGAGCCAAGATGGCGGAGTAGAAACAGCACTTCCAAGGTGCTCTGCCCCACACCACCTCCAAACAATGTAAAAGGGGACTCTGAACAACTTCTGGAGCCTCAGCACCCACAGAACAACACAGAGAAGCTAACCTCCTGCTGAGGACAGCCGAGCAGCCCTGCAGGGAGCAGCCAGCACAGCACTCTGAGAGCAAGCAGCACAGAGTGCTGGGAACCAACAGCGCAGCCTCTGGGAGCCAAGCCCAGGCCTGCATGAGCCCTGGTTTTAGCCCCAGGGTGGCCAGACCAGCAGCTGGCAGGAGGGACCCCAGAACACCAGCAGCTGTGGCGATTCCAGAATTATCAGCACAGATATGCCTAGAACAAAGTGAGAGTTTAGTGCCCTATGGACTTTGGGACCAGTATTTGGGGAAATCGTCGGCTTCCTCCCCTGGGGGCGAAAAGCTGCTGAGGAGACGAGGCACAGAGGCCATTTTGCAGCTTCAGTGGCAGCTCCAGCTCCTGGTCTGTGAACTGTAGAGAGATCCAGCAATCAGTCTGGGGGTTAATCGCTCTTGCTTTAACCTGCCTGGATCTGGATTGTGGTCTTGGGGGGAGGCCTGGGGTGGGTATCCAATTTGCCAGAGCGGGTGGAGGCTTTACAGAGGCCACCCAACCTCCAGAAGTTGTGAAGACCCCACATTTGGGACAGAAGCTCTCCTGTCTGGTGGCAAAGTCCTACTGTGGCAACAAGCCCAGAAGTCAAGTAATTAAGTGGCAATATGCCTAGGCAAAGGAAACAAAATAAACAGAAAAATGCAACTTTAGACTCCTGTTTTGGGGGCAAAGAAGATCTAAGCATGGAACAGGAGGAGGACTGTGTGGTCAGAACTCCTGCACCAAAAGCCCCAAATGAAAATACAAGTTGGCTACAGGCCATAGAGGACCTTAAGAAGGAGATAAGAGAAGTGGGGGGAAAATTGGGAAGAGAAATGAGAAAGATTCAAGAAAAGTATGAAATGACAGTCAACAGCCTGACTGAGGAAAACAACACCTTAAAAAATAGACTAACTCAAATGGCAAAAGAGCCTCAGAAAGGCAATGAGGAGAGGAATGCCTTAAAAAGCCGAATTTGCCAGATGGAAAAAGAATCTCAAAAGCTCACTGAGGAGAATCATTCCTTCAGAATTAGACTAGAGCAAATGGAAGCTAGTGACTTTATGAGAAATCAAGATGCTGTTAAACAGATCCAAACAAATGAAAGAATAGAAGGCAATGTGAAATATCTCATGGGAAAAACCACTGACCTGGAAAATAGATCCAGGAGAGACAATTTAAAAATTACTGGACTACCTGAAAGTCATGATCAAAGAAAGAACCTAGAAATCATCCTTCAAGAAATTCTGAAGGAAAATTGCCCTGATGTTTTAGACCCAGAGGGGGAAATAGAGATCGAAAGAATCCACCGATCGCCTCCTAAAAATGATCCCAAAAAGAAAACTCCTAGGAATATTATAGCCAGGTTCCAGAACTCCCAGATCAAGGAGAAAATACTACAAGCAGCCAGGAAGAAACAATTCCAATACTGTGGAAACACAATCAGAATAGCCCAGGACCTGGCAGCTTCTACACTGAGGGATCAAAGGGCATGGAATATGATATTCCAGAGGGCAAAAGAGCCGGGACTGAAGCCAAGGGTCACCTAACCAGCAAAACTGAGTATCTTGTTTCAGGGGAAATTATGGTCATTCAGTGGAATAGAGGACTTTCAAGCATTCTTGAGGAAAAAACCAGAGTTGAATAGAAAATTTGACATTCAGACACAAGAAGCAAGAGATGCTTGAGAAGGTAATCAGGGAAAAGAAATCAAAAGGAACTTATCAAAGCTGAACTATTTACATTCCTACATGGAAAAACAATAACTGTGTCTGATGAAACGTTTCTCATTATGAAAATAATTGAAGAAGGGCATATAGACACATGAATACATATCTGAATGTGTGTATATATGTTTACAGGTATACATGGATAGAGGGCACAGATTGAATTTGGTGGGAAGGGATGATACTTAGGGGGTGAAGTTAAGAGGTGAGAGAGGAAAGTGACAAGAGGAGATGGGGAGAGACAGGGTAGGGTAAACTATCTCAGGTAGAAGAGGCAAGGGGAAGTAGTTGCAGGGGATGGGAAGAACAGGAAGGCAAAAAGGCAAAACCCTATTCTCATTGAATTTGGCTCAGGGAGAGAATCACATACATACTAAATGGGATATCTCACCCTGCAGGAAAGTAGGGGGAAGGGGGATGAGAGGGGGGATGATGGAGGGGAGGGCATTTTAGGGGGAGGGGAGGTTGGAAGTACCCACTTTCAAAGAGGGGCAGGATCAAAGTAGGGAATGGGCCGGTTCGGGGATGGGATGGGTGGGAGAGAAATGTAGGCAGTCTTTTACAATAGATCTACTATGGCGATGTTTTGCATAGCTATACATATACAACACATACTGAATCCCTTATCTTCCCAGAGGGGGTGGGTGACGGGGGAGGAAGGGAATAGATCTGAAATTCAAAGTCTTAAAATTAAATGTTTCAAATGTATATAAATACTATTATTAATACTATTTTGCATATAATTGGGAGATAAGATGTTCGGGCATTGGGGCTCGGAGATTCACCTTGCCCTAATGGCAAAGTCGAAGGGGGTATGGGAGAAGATATGGGAGAGGGCAGATTGGATAAGGGGATATCTAGTGGGACTGCTGTTCTGGGGTGGTGGGTGGGGAAAGAATGGGGAAAAATTGTAACTCAAAATCTGGTGGAAATGAATGATGTGAACCAGAAGTAAAATTAAATTAAGTTAAATTTTAAAAAATCATTTAGGAAGGAAAAAAATTATGAAAGGGATGGTTTCAGAAAAAAATCTGGGAAGACCCATATGAACTGATGCAAAGTGAAGTAAGCAGAACCAGGAAAACATTATACACAATAACAGCAACACTGTAATGATAATCAACTGTGAATGACTTAGCTACTCTGATCAATACAATGTTCTGAGGCAGTTCCAAAAGACCCATGATGAAAAATGCTCTCCACCTTCAGAGAGAGAACTCATGAAATATGAGTGCAAATTGAAGCATATTTTCTTTTCACTTTCTTTACTTTTCTTGTTTTTTTTCCTCCAACACAGCTTATATGTAAATATGTTTTAATTTTTTCACAGGTATAATGTGTATCATATTGCCTGGCCTTCTCAATGGGTAGGGGAGGGATTAGGAGGAGGGTGAGAATTTGGAACTCAAAATTTAAAAAAAATGTTAAAATTAAAAAAAAATTAAGTAAATGGGAGGTGAGAAAGTAGAAGTCAACAACTGAGACAGTTTTTTCTAGGAGTTTGAAAGGAAAGAAATATAAGGGTTGATTAGCTGAGGGAAGAGTGGTGCCAAGGGAAGGTTTTTCCCAGGATTGAGGAGATCTGAGCATGTCTAGAGGCAGCAAGGGAAGGAGACCATGGGGAGGGTGAACATCAGAGAAAGAATAAGCTCCAAACAAATACATGACCTGAATGTTCAAGCTCACACCCTAAAAACAGGGAAGAGAATCAGCTCAAGTATCTTCCATAGCTGCAGCAAAGAGGAGAATTCTTAATTACACAATAGTGAGAGGTCAGCACAAAAGATAAAAGATATTACTTTGATTGCATGGAAATATAAAAGCTTTTTGCAAGCAACAAACTCAATGCAATTAAAGCACAAAGGGAAACTGTTAGAGGAGGAAAAGGGAGGAAAGATGGAAGGGAGGTCTCATTTACAACAAAATATCCTTAGCACGACTTTTTGTTGTAACATAAAACTAGAAACAGAGTTGACCCCCATTGTTCAGAATATGGAAGAACAAATTGTGGTCCATGAAATAACATAATATTACTTGACCATAAGAAATAATGAATATGAAGAATTTAGAGAAGCCAGGGAAAACTTATATGAATTGATACAGAGTGAAGGAAGCAAAACCAGAAAAACAGTACGCACAACTTAAATGAACTTTTAATCAAACTGTTGCTGAGAAGATGTCATTCTTGCCCCCTTCACACACCACCCCCCATCCCTGAGGCAGGGACTGTGCTTGTGGAACGCCTCATATGTTGTCAAGGCATGGTCCAGCAATGGGCTGGTTTGGCTGAATTTCTCCCCACCCCTCTTTTTTTTCTTTCTTTCTTTTCTTTTTTTTTTTGGTCTTTGTTATAAGGGATGGCTTTCTAGGGAGGGAAGGCAGAAGGTGATCTCCAAATCTCATTATTTGAAAACAATGTGTTGAATAGAGCACTGGCCCTGGAGTCAGGAGGACCTGAGTTCAAATCCAGCCTCAGGCACTTAACACAAAAACTAGCTGTGTGACCTTGGGCAAGTCACTTAACCCCAACTGCCCTCCAAAAAGCACAAAAAGAAAAAAAAAATTTGGTCTAAAGACAAAAGATCAATAAAAACTAAAAAAAAAAAACAAAAAAAAAAAACCAAACCCCAAATAAAGAAAATGAGGCCATGTGAGGGAGTCACAGGAAGGGAGGAAGTTCCTGAAGAAGAGGGGCAGGGATGACCTGACCCAGGAAAATGGCTCTTGGGAAGTGCCTCTTCCACTGAGCCAAGAGCATAAGAAAATGAAGCTGCCACTCTCACCTCCATTTCTTCAAAGGAGGTGAGGTCTTCTCTGGGCACAGACAGTGAAGTGGTTTGAGACAGATACTGTGGGAATTATGATGGACAGCTGGCCAGCAGAGAATAAGAGGACTAACCTAGGCCAGGGAGGACCAAGGGGGCATCAGATAAGCCCAGTGTCAGAGAAACCCAGAAATGAAATTTGGAGAAGGCAGAAGGTACAAGAACCATGTATGGTGTCCCGTTGAACTGGTTAAGCATAACAAGGCCAGAGCAGTGGGGCATGGCCCAGTGAGGCAGAGAGCATGAGGGATCTGGAGATTGAAAAGGGTGAGGCCCAGGGAGAATGGAGGGAAAAGAGGCTGTCATCACACAGGAGAAGGTCAGTGCTCAGGACTATGGCCAAAGGACACCAGAGAAACGGAGGTTAAGTTCAAAAGTGGGACCATCCCTATGGACTTCAGGAG
Source organism: Gymnobelideus leadbeateri (assembly GCA_011680675.1). Taxonomy (NCBI): domain Eukaryota; kingdom Metazoa; phylum Chordata; class Mammalia; order Diprotodontia; family Petauridae; genus Gymnobelideus; species Gymnobelideus leadbeateri. Next base: position 318,944 of record WOXC01006711.1, read on the forward strand.
GCTGATATACTGAGGAGCAGGGGATATCACCATGCATGCTGACGTCCCCAACATAAGGGCAGTGGCTGGGGTGCATATGGAACCTGGGAGCATAATGGGGTGAGGGCACTGGCTGACAACAGCTTTTAGGGTCTGGAAAGCTGGATGAAGCAAAGCTGGGACTTTGGTCATGGAGTGAAGGGAAGTTGGGGTGGGGAGGCCTGCCATTGCCCCCAAGACTGGTGTAATATGTGGGAGGATGTTAGGAGGGAGAGAAAACAATCTTCATACTAAAGAGGGTAGGTCACAGGAACGGGGTCATAGGGGAAGTGAAAGGGTCAGAGGGAAGCCCAGTTTGTCAAACAGAGGCCAAGGGCAGTCTTTACAGGGTAGACGGGGTTGAAGGATGTTTAATCCAAGCAGTTTAATTAGGTTCTCAGGAATTCTATGGGGATCCAGACTGGATTGGATTATTTTTCCCTAATTTGTTTTCCTTATTTCCTGACCAAGAGAAAGATCAAGTCTGTGCTCTAGAGCTTGTGTGTGTGTGGGGGGGGGGCAAATGACAAGATTACCAATGTAAGAAATTACTTGAAAGATGTAAGAAATAACTAGTCTGTCTAGGGTTCTAAGACCTTGTGTCCATTTGTTGATTAATGGGGCAGGACTGGGCAGGGTTAGTTAGGGTCATAATCACCAAACTCCCTGGGCTGAAATGGCAGAGAGAAACCCTAGAGTCACATGGACTGTAATACCATGCCTGCCCCTCAAGGGCCCAGCCTCATAAAGCCTCTAGGATGAGATCTGCAAGAGATGCCCAAGAGTTTGGCCTAACCATCCACACAGGAAAGACCAAGTGGATAAAGAAAGTAGACCTTCTACATTATAATTCTGTTATTTTAGGAACCACGCCCAACGTATGTTGGAATAACAGGTCTTCTTAGGTCTTCCATGGGCCACACACAGTGGGCAGCTCTCTGCAAACCCAAGCAAAGATCTGAGCAGATGAAGTGAGGGTGCCTCAGAGGGCCCAGAAAGGCTGGCCTGGGGTACAGGCAGCCACTCCAGAGGGCAGGGCAGGGCTGTTGAAGTGGGTGCCAGCAGTGTGCATTGGACGGTTGAGGTAGGGCAGGGTGGGGAGTGAGAGGGAGACTCCCCAGGACCCACTGGCTTCTGAGTTGACGCTGTAGCCTCAGAAAGGGAGGGGGAGAAGGAGGAGGGGGTGGGAAGAAAGGCTGCCGCAGCAGCCGTAGCGCTGGAACGCGGCGGGGAGGGAGGGGGAAGGGGTGTGTGTGTTGGGGGGAGAGGTTCATATTTTCCATCACGCGTGGGTGCCACGGAGAGGGGGAGGGAAAAGGGTGCCCGGGGAACAGGCCTGGGAAGAGAGAGAGGGGTCGGCACAGCCCCCTCCCCCAAGAGGGCTGTGAATGTGGAGGCCCCCTCCAGGGGAAGGGTGGGGGCTGAGTCGCCCATCTGGCCCACGCGGGACATGGGTGGGGTGGGATCCCGCTCGGCCGCCCATCTTCCCCACACACCCCACCCCGTCCTTCACCGGGGATCCTGGGGGTCGCAGACGCACCTGTGAGCAACAGCAGGGCGGTGGCGGGGCTCCTGCCCACGCAGGGTGCCCCCCCTGCTCCTCCGGGCGCCCGCAGCATCTTCCTCCTCAGTCTCGGGCTCGGGCTCAGCCCAGGCTCCTCACCGCCCTCGGCCTCGCTCAGCCCCGCCCGACCGGGCTGGCCTTGCTCTCGGCCTCCTCCTGGCGGTAGCCCACGACGTTGCAGAGCCCGGCCGGCCCGCCCCGCCCCCACCAGCCGCCTCTGCTGCAGCAGTCTCGGCCCGGCGGGCGGGGGAGGAGCGGAGCCGCCGCGCCTGCGCGCTAGCTTTCTTGTCGCCCGCCCCGCGCTCTGCTCTGCCAGACGGAGTTGAGTCTCGCCTCGTGCAGTCGCTTCTCCCGACGCTCCTGCCGCCTTCAGCCCCCGGACTCCCCAGCCACTCGACCGCCCGCTCCCACCCGCGCCTCCCCAGGGGCCGGACCGGCGCCAGCCTCGAGCCGCCACCGCAGGCTGTCCGAGAGCCGGGAGTCGGGTAAGGTGGAGCCTGCCTCGAAGCAGGGCAGTCCCCCAGGCGCCGGCCCCCAGCCCGAGGAGCCCTCCAGCCCCCCGGCCGGCTGCCGCGCCCCCATTGCACCTCCATTGCACCATTCACCCAAAGGGCAGAGATTTGGCGCATGCTGCGTCAGGGCTGGCGGGGGGTGGGGTGGGGCGAGGGGCTCAGCCCCTGCGGGGGGGGGGAGGGGGAGGACAGCCCGAGGATCCCGAAAAGATACAAAGTAACTTTGCAAGGGGAAGACGGCTCCTAGGGCGAGCCGGGCTGGGGAAAGAGCTAGGCGAGGAAAGGGGGGGGCGGGAGGGGGAAGGGGAGACTATTCAGGCTCCCAACGAGCCAGGACAAAGGAGCGGGGTTAGGCTTTGCAGTGTCCAGGACGGGAAACCGAGAGAAGGCTCTTTGGCCGAGGGGTAGCTTAACAGCCCCCTTGAGAAGGGCTTTCAAAGCCCGCCGAGCCGTTTGTCGCAGTGGAAGGAGCTCGTGGGGGGGGGGGGCGGAGGGGACACGTAAGACCTGTGCCTTCCTTGGGCAGCTGTGTGGAAGACTGGGGGGAGACTGAGCCCTTTGCGGTAGACCAGGTGAGTGATGATGGGGGCGGGGGACGGGGAAATGAGCAGACGACCACGGATTGAACCTGCTTGGCATTTAACGGGGGGAAGAAGAAGCTGATAACCAGGTTCTACGCCTGGAAGGAAGGTGCGAAGCCCCCCAGGAAAGTTCAGAAAAAAAGGGAGATGGCTGGAGGCGGGGATGAGAACGAACGCTCTAGGTGTCTGGAGATGCAGCTTCAGGCTGCTTTTATTGATCTGAAGGTCATGGGCTTAATAGCTGGACCTTTGGGAGATGGGGAGATCCCGGGAAAAGGCTGGAGATATAGGAAGGGTCCAAGACAGCCCTGGGGGGCATCTAGCTGGGGGGGCTGGTAGAGACAGAAATTGGAACTGCGTCGAAAATCTGGGTGGAAAAGCTGCAGCAGACAGGTGGGCGGGACCCTGCTAGGAGGGGAGGGGGTGGTCTGCGGAGCAAATACCGCATAGACCAGGAAGTGCGGAGTGAGAAAAGGCGCTCAGACTCGGCTGTTCGAGATTGGAGGAGGGGGAGAGGGGAGGGGGGTGGGCGGGATCCAAGTGGTGCATTGGCGTCACTGGAGGGTTCGCCAATGCGGCTTTGCGGTAGCTCGCGCTTCACCGCTGTGGCCTCAGTTTCCTCTTCTGTAAAATGAGGGGGGACTGGCCGATCCTTAAGGTTCCGCCTAGCCATAAATATATGGGGAAAGGTTTGGAAGAAGCCAGGCGGACACAGGTAATTAGGTAAGAAGAAATGGTTCGGGAGCGGAGGTGTCGGTAAACCGCCTCCCCCCCACTCACTTGGGTGCCTTGTGCCGCACTAGGGAGGGGCATCACCTCTGATGGCGGAGGCCTGGCCCCGCCCCCTGCCACCCCAGAGCAGCCCCCTCCCTTTCTTTCTTCCTCCCCCCTCCCTGCGGACCGCTCTGCAGATGCGGAAGCGTCCAATGCGGACCCTTGTTCTCCCACCCTTCCAGCCCCGCCTCACCTCTGCCCGCCTCTGGGGAGCTGACAGCTACTGCAGCCCAATTCCCCCCCCCACAATACTGCAGTGCCTCCCCCCCCCAGCCTGCCCACTTCCGCCTTGGACCCCTGAGCCGCAGTGCCCGAGAGGGAGGGGTTCATGCCCCGCCCCCTCCTCTGCAGTCTGCCATCCCTGGACCACCGCAGGGAGGAGCAAAGGCTGCGGGATGGAGATGGGGAGACTGATACCCCGGAAGTGGGCTGGCCTCTGGCACTGCCCCCGCTGCCGCAGCCCCTGCAGACCCCACCCGATTTCTGCAGCAGACCAGCAGACCGCCTGCTGCGCCATTGCCAGCCTGGTCCCGCCCCCCAAACCGGCCAACCACCAAGACCCCCGTGTAGCCACGCCATCCCTGCCTCGGCTGAGCATAGAGACTGCAGTCCAGCCGCAGGGCTCCCCCTCCTCTCCCCACTCACTGCAGTCCAGCAGCCCCTCCCTCCTGCTGCCAGCATTGCCTAGCCCCAGCTCCTTCCCCAAGCATAGAAACTACCTGTTGGTACTGCAGCTTCCTACCCACCCCCAACTTCGATTACCCCTCCCAAGCCAGACCAGGCACAAGACCCCCCACCCTTACAGATTAGACTTTTAAGCTGGTTAATGAGAAACAACCTCAAGCCCCCTTCCCATCACTAGAGCCTCCCCCCACAACCTCGCCTTTACATTGATTACTGGATCCAATCTCAAGCCCCCTCCCCATCACTAGAGCTCCCCCAACTCGCCTTTATGGTGGTTACTAGATCTAATCTCAAGCCCCCTCCCCACAACCTCGCCTTTATGGTGGTTACTGGATCCAATCTCAAGCCCCCTTCCCATCACTAGAGCCTTGCCTTTATGGTGGTTACAGGATCCAATCTCAAACCCCCTCCCCATTACTAGAGCCCCCCCCCAAACTCGCCTTTATGGTGGTTTACTAGATCCAATCTCAAGCCCCCTCCCCCACAAACTAGCCTTTATGGTGGTTACTGGATCCAATCTCAAGCCCCCTCCCTATCACTAGACCCCCCCCCCACAACCTCATCCTTATGGTTACTAGATCCAATCTCAAGCCTCCTTCCCATCACTAGAGCCCCCCACAACCTCGCCTTTATGGTGGTTACTTGATCCAATCTCAAGCCCCTTCCCCATCACTACAGCCCCCCCCCCCCACCTCGCCTTTATGGTGTCTACAGGATCCAATCTCAAAACTGTCCCCAGCCTCCTCCTCCCCACACCTTACTCTCTACCCTGGTTTCTGTATTTTAGCTTAAAGCTTCCTTCATAGATAGGGCCTTCAGCCCCCTCCCCCCCAATTATCCCTTCAACCTTCCTCCAAAAACAAAAAAGAAAACCTAGATTAGAGCCTAGTTAAAAGAATGCAGCCTTTAAACACCTTCTCAGGTATACCCCATCCCCACTCCCCTACCAACACCCCTGATACTACAGTCCCCTAGCCTGAGTGCTTCCCTGTTCCTTTATAGTCACCCCACTGCCTCTGCATGTTTCCTTCATTGCTACAGTCCCTTAGACTTAACCCTACTCCCCATTTTTTAAAATATTTTAGCCCCTTCAAACAACTTAAGCTTGTTACTACAGACTCCTAGGGTTAGGTTACTAGATCAAATCTCAAGCCCCACCCCCATGATAAATTTGATGTCCCACAACCTACCCCTATTACTACAGTCCTACAGCCTCAAAGAGCTTCCCCATCTCGTCAGAATCTAGCCCAGCCCCCACTCCTCTCAGTACTACAAGCCTCTAGGGTTAGGGTTCTCAAAGCCCCGCCCCATCTCTTAATATATCCCCCCCTCCCAACACCTGCCCTCATTAATGCCCCCTCCTCCTCTCTTTATAGTTCAGCTCCCCTCCCTTTTCCCCTCAAAAGCTCAAACTCCATCTCAATCTCTTTAGAGTGGACCCCACACCCGACTCTCTTTGCTAGAATTCTCTAACCCCCAACCCCCTCCCATCACTTTACAGTCATCTCCCCCCACCCCCTTCCTCTCCTCCTGCTACCTCTTCTAGCCTCAGCTCCCCCCATCTCTTTAAAATGCAGCTGCCACTTTCCCATCCTCTCCTCATTATCGTCCTCTGTCCCCAGTCCCCCTCCCTGCCCATTTATTGTCTACACCCTCACATTATTGCAGTCTGGTCTAGACCCCCCCCCAAAAAAAACCTTGGCTATAAATCTCTAACCACCAGTCCTCTTTTCCATCTCTTTATTACCTGCACGCCCCCATTTTACCCCCATTACTTCAGTCCTATAGCCTGAAACCTCCTCCCCATCTCTTTGTAATCCAGCCCCAACAACCTACCCTCATTACAAGAAGTCCCTAGGGTTAGGGTTAGGGTTAGCAAGCCTCGCCCCCATTCTCCCCTCATTACCACACTCCTTTAATCTCCAACTCCCCCCTCCATTTGGGGGTATTTTAGCCCCTCCTCACAACCTACTTCATTGCCGCAGACCTCCCACATCAACACCTCCCTTCTCTCAGTTTTAATATTTTACCCCCTCCCACAACCTATTCCCAATACTGCTGCCATCTTGCCTTAGATCCCCTCCCCATTTCCTTTTTGTCTCTCCCTGTTTTATACCCACCCTCAATGGGTCTTCTGACCTCAAGCACCCCCTCCCCTCCTTTTTATAATCCATCCACCCTCATAGCCTGCTTTCATTATTACAGGCTTCTGATATCAAACTTTCTACTTATATTTTTAATCTACCCCCCCAATCTACCATCACTACTATGGTCCTCTAGAATCAACCCCTTTCCCCATATTATTAAAATTTAGCCCCACCCCCATTACTACAGCCTCCTAACCTCAAGCCCTTCATTTCTCTTTATAATCCAGCCCTCTTCACTAGTCATCCAGTCTCGTACGCCCTCCCCATTTTCCAATATTTCAGCCTTCATAACCTACTCTCTTCACTATAGATATCAAGCCTCACCTCCCCACCCCACCCATCTTTTAATATTCTGCTGCCCCTCCCACAAGCTTCCCTCCTTACTACTGTCCTCTAGAACCAGCTCAACATTTTCAGGTTAGAATTTTGGGTTACTGCTAACCCTAACCCTAATGCTGCCCTGCTACTCAAATCCCTCCTCTGGCCCCCCAACTTACCCCCAGAATTTCAGTCCTGTAGCCTGAAGCCCCCTCCCAACCTCTCCTCCTTACAAGAAGTCCCTAGGGTTAGGGTTAGCAAAGCCCTGTCCCCGGTTCTGAAACACAGTTCCTGCTCACACAACCTGGCCTTGTTAATGATGCCATCTTGCCTCAGACCACCCCTCCCACCTTCTCTTTATAATCCTCACCTCCTTTCCCCAGTTATTGATTATCTGCCCCAGTACCACCCATCCTCATTACCATATTCCTCTCATCTCAGACCCCTTCCCATTTCTGAAAATTTTAACCCCTCCAGAAAATCTGCCTCCTTTCTACTGGCTTCTAGGGTTAGGGTTAGCAAAGCCCAACCCCCATCTTTTAACATGTTAATCCCACACACACATTCTCCCTTCATTACGACACTCCTTTATTCTCCAATCCCCACCCCATTTTGGGACATTTTAACCCCTCCTCACAGCCTACTTCATTACTGCAGACCTCCCACAGCAACACCTCCCCCCTCCCAATTTTAGTATTTTACCCCCACCCACAACCTATCCCCAGTACTGCTGCCATCTGGCCTCAAGCCCCCTCCCCATTTCTTTTTTTATCCCTCCCTAATACCCACCCTCAATGCCTCTGCAGACCTCCCCCAAACCCTTCCTCCCCCTCCCCTTCTCTTTATAATCCAGCCCCCTCCCCACCTCTCAATACTAGTCACCTAATCTCACATCCCCTCCCCATTTTTTTAATTTCAGGCACCCACCAACCACAGCCTACTTTTCTTGCTACATATCTCTAACATAACCTCTGCCCCACCGACTTTTAATACTCTGCCACCCCTCCCACAGACTTCCTTCATTACCATGGTCCTCTAGAAGCAAATCCCCTCCCTAGCTCATTAAAGTTTAGGATTAGGGTTATGATTTACTGCTAACTTTAAAGCTGCCCTGTTACTGAAGGTCTTATAGTCTCAACACCCACCCCATCTCTTTATAAGCCACCCTACCACACACACACACAACCTGCCTTCATTATAAGAAGTCCCTAGGGTTAGGGTTAGGCCCCCACACACAACCTTCTCACATTACTATAGTATTCTAGAAGCAAATCCCCTCCCTGGATCATTAAAGTTTAGGGTTAGGGTTACCATAGACTCAGAGCCCCTCCCCATCTATTTGAAGTCTAGACCCCCTGATGCTACCCTCTGTTCCTAAAAGTCTTAGAGCCTCAAACCCCTCCCCACCTCTTATCTGCCCCCCCAACCTATCCCCATTAGTCCAGGCTTATTTCCTCAGACCCCTCCCCATCTCTTTATAATCCAGCCCCCCATAGCCTACCCTCATTACAGGAAGGTCCTAGGGTTAGGGTTGGCACAGCCCTACCCCCATTACCACACTCCTTTAATCTCAAACACCCCCCCTATTTTCGGATATTTTAGCCCCTCCTCACAGCCTACTTCATTACTGCAGACCTCCTACATCAACACCTCCCCCCTCCCAGTTTTAGTATTTTTACCCTCTCCCACAACCTATTCCCAATACTGCTGCCATCTGGCCTCAAACCCCCTCCCCATTTTTTTATCTCTCCCGTTTAACACCAACCCTCAACGGGTCTTCTGACCTCAAACTCCTTTCTCCCCCTCCCCTTCACTTTATAATCCAGCTACCCCCCCCCCCACCCCACAGCCTGCTTTCATTATTACAGGCTTCTGATCTCAAATTCTCTACTCATTTTTTAATCTAGCCCCCCAGATCTACCCTCATTAATATAGTTCTCTCTCCTCAAACCCTTCCCTCCCTATTTATTATCTCACCTCCCCAGAGTGTACCCTAATTACAGCAGCCCCCCACCTCAGACTTCCTCCCCATGTCTTTAGACTCCCTTTCCCCGTAACCTACCCTCATTACAGAAAGTCCCAATGTTAGGGTTCTCAAAGCCCCACTACATCTCTTAACATATCCCCCCCTCCCAACACCTGCCCTCATTAATGCCCCCTCCTCCTCCCTTTATAGTCCAGCCCCCCTCCCTTTTCCCCTCAATAGCTCAAACTCTACCTCATCTCTTTAGAGTGGACCCCACACCCGACTCTCTTTGATAGGTTTCTCAAGCCCCCAAACTCCTCCCCATCACTTTACAGTCAGCTCCCCCACCCCCTTCCTCTCCTCTAGCCTCAGCTGCACCCCCATCTCTTTAAAATGCAGCCTCCACTTTCCTATCCTCCCCTCATTACTACTGTCCTCTTTCTTCAGTCCCCCTCCCTGCCCATTTATTGTCTACACCCCCACATTATTGCAATCTGGTAAACTCAGGGCCCCCATCTAATTGAAGCCTAGACCCCTGCCCAATAATTAACTATCTGTCTCTAGCCACCAATCCTCTTCCCTGTCTATTATCTACTCATCCAATTTACTGCAATTATTTCAGTCGTATAGCCTGAAACCCTCTCCCCACCTCTTTATAACCCAGCCCTCATTACACGAAGTCCCTAGGGTTAGGGTTAGGGTTAGCAAAGCCCTCCCACTCCCCCCAACCTTCTCTCCTTACTATTGTTCTCTAGAAGCAAATCCCCTCCCCGGATCATTAAGGGTTAGGGTTACCATAGACTCAGAGCCCCTCCCCATCTATTTGAAGTCTAGACCCCCTGATGTTACCCTCTGTTCCTAAAAGTCTTAGAGCCTCAAACCCCTCCCCACCTCTTATTATCTGCCCCCAACCTATCCCCATTAGTCCAGGCTTATTTCCTCAAACCCCTCCCCATCTCTGTATAATCCAGCCCCCCCATAGTTTACCCTCATTTACAAGAAGTCCCTAGGGTTAGGGTTAGGGTTGGCACAGCTCCACCCCCATTCTCCCCTCATTACCACACTCCTTTAATCTCAACCCCCCCCCCCTTTTGTGGGCATTTTAGCCCCTCCTCACAGCCTACTTCATTGCTGCAGACCTCCCACATCAACACCTCCCTTCTCCCAGTTTTAGTATTTTCCCCCCCTCCCACAACCTATTCCTAATACTGCTGCCATCTTGCCTCAAACCCCCTCCCCATTTCCTCTTTGCCTCTCCCTGCTTTATACCCACCCTCAGTGCCTCTTGATCTCCTCTCCACCTCTTCCTCCCCCTCCCCTTCTCTTTATAATCCAGCCTCCTCCCCACCTTCTCCTCTCAGTACTAGTTATCTAATCTCACATCCCCTCCCCATTTTTTATTTCAGACCCCCCTACAACCTACTTTACTTACTACACATCTAACATCACCTCCCCCCCAACTGTTAATATTCTACCATCCCTCCCACTTCCTTCCTTCATTACTGTGGTCCTCTAGAAGCAAATCCCTTCCCCAATTTATTAAAAGTTTAGGATTAGGGTTGAGTTACTGCTAACCCTAATGCTGCACTGTTACTAAAGTCTTACAGCTTCTACCCCCCCACCTCTGTATTATCTAGCCTACCCCCATTATTTCAGTCCTGTAGCCTGAAACCCCCTCCCCACAATCTACTCTCATTATAGGAACTCCCTAGGGTTAGGGTTAGCAAAGCCCTTCCCCTTCTCTTACAATTTTACCCCCTCATTACAATTGTCATCTTGCCTCAAACCCCCTCCCCATTCCTCTGTCTATTCCCCCTCTTCATCTACCCTCAATGAATCTCCTAACCTCAAGCCCCTTCCCTTTTATAATCTAGCCTCCTCTCCCATATCTTGCTTTTATTATTACAGACTTTGAATCACAATCTCCCTCCCATTTAAAAAAATGTAGCCCCCCCAACCTGCTCTCATTTAACTAATTTTCTATCCTCATGTGGCCCTCCCTGTTTATGATCTTACCCCTAACCACCTGCCCTAATTACTGTAGCTCCCCACCTTAGACCCTTCCCCATATCTTTAGATTCCACCCCCCATAGCCCACCCCCATTGCTTGCCTCCTAGCCTCAAGCCCTCCCCATCTCTGCATTATACAGCCCCCCTTACTAGATATCCAATCTCACACCCCCTTCCCCATTTTTGTATATTTCAGCCTCCTCTCACAAACTACTCTTCTTACTACCCATTCTAGCATCAGCCCCCTCCCATCTTTTAGTATTCTGCCTCCCCTCCCACAGCCTTCCCATATTATTATGGTCCTCTAGAAGCAAATCTCCTCCCCAGCTCATTAAAGTTTAGGGTTCAGTTTATGGGTTACTGCTCACCCTATCACTAACCTCCCTCCCTCTCCCCATGCCAACCCCACACCCTACCCCATCTCCCTTCCTAAAGTCTTATAATCTCATCTCCTTCCCCATCTCTTTATAATACACACACACACACACACACACACACACACACAACCTACCCTTATTACAAGAAGTCCCTAGGGTTAGGGTTAGCAAAGCCCTTCCACCCCACCCCCCAACCTTCTCTCCTTACTATTGTCCTCTAGAAGCAAATCCCCTCCCTGAATCATTAAAGTTTAGGGTTAGGGTTACCATAGACTCAGAGCCCCTCCCCATCTATTTGAAGTCTAGACCCCCTGATGCTACCCTCTGTTCCTAAAAGTCTTAGAGCCTCAAACCCCTCCCCACCTCTTATTATCTGCTCCCCAACCTCTATCCCCATTAGTCCAGGCTTATTTCCTCAAAGCCCTCCCCATCTCTTTATAATCCAGCCCCCCACAGCCTACCCTCTTTACAAGAAGTCCCTAGGGTTAGGGTTAGGGTTGGCACAGCCCCACCCCCATCCTCCCCTCATTACCACACTCCTTTAATCTCAACCCCCCCCCCCTTTTGTGGGCATTTTAGCCCCTCCTCACAGCCTACTTCATTACTGCAGACCTCCTACATCAACACCTCCCACCTCCCAGTTTTAGTATTTTACCCTCTCCCACAACCTATTCCCAATACTGCTGCCATCTGGCCTCAAACCCCCTCCCCATTTTTTATCTCTCCCATTTAACACCAACCCTCAATGGGTCTTCTGACCTCAAACCCCTTCTTTCCCCTCCCCTTCTCTTTATAATCTAGCCCCCCACAACCTACCCACATTACAAGAAGTCCCTAGGGTTAGGGTTAGCAAAACCCACCTCCCATCCTCCCCTTATTACCACACTCCTTTAATCTCAAACACCCCCCCCATTTTCGGATATTTTAGCCCCTCCTCACAGCCTACTTCATTACTGCAGACCTCCCACAGCAATACCTACCCCCTCCCAGTTTTAGTATTTTTACCCTCTCCCACAACCTATTCCCAATACTGCTGCCATCTGGCCTCAAACCCCCTCCCCATTTTTTTTATCTCTCCCATTTAACACCTACCCTCAATGGGTCTTCTGACCTCAAACCCCTTCTCTTTATAATCCAGCTACCCCCCACCCCACAGCCTGCTTTCATTATTACAGGCTTCTGATCTCAAATTCTCTATTCATTTTTTTAATCTAGCCCCCAAATCTACCCTCATTAATATAGTTCTCTCTCCTCAAACCCTTCCCTCCCTATTTATTATCTCACCCACCCACAGCCTTCTCCAATTACTGCAGCCCCCCCACCTCAGACCCCCTTCCCATGTCTTTAGATTCCCCCCATAACCTCCCTTCATTATAGAAAGTCTCAGTGTTAGGGTTCTCAGAGCCCCACCCCTTCTCTTAACATATCCCCCCTCCCACCACCTGCCCTCATTAATGCCCCCTCTTCCTCCCTTTATAGTTCAGCCCCCCCCCCGCTCCATTTTCCCCTCAACAGCTGGAACTCCACCTCTTCTCTTTAGAGTGGACCCCACACCCAACTCTCTTTACTAGAATTCTCCAGCCTCCAACCCCTCCCCATTACTTTACAGACAGTCCCCCCTCACTGCCTCCTCTATCCTCAGTCCCTCCATCCCTGCCCATTTATTGTCTATACCCCACAAGCCCCCATAACCACAGTTCTCTGATCTCACCCCCATTTTTAAATATTCGAACTCCAGCTGCCCATCTCCATTATTTGTCCTCTTGCCTCCAGCCCTGTCCCCATCTCCTTATGGTCTGGCCCCCCCATCCCTACAGGCCTCTGACCTCACAGCTCCTCACTGTTTTTAAGATTTTGGCTCCCCCAGCTAGTATCACCTCCCCTCTTCTCTCAAGATACTGCCTCCCGAACATCCCCCCTCATTATTGTAATCCTGCAGACTCAGAGCCCCCCATCTGTTTGAAGTCTACCTCCTGTTAACCTACCTCATTTTTACTGTTCTCTGGCCTCCACTCCCCATCTCTTTATAAGCCCACTCCCCAATATCCTCCTCTCATTACTAAGATCCAGTCATCTCATGCCCCCTCCTCCCAGCCTGTAGGCCTCCTACATGAACACCTCATCCCATAGCTTACCCTCCCACAACCTAGGCCATTTCCTTTTCCCATGATCCCTTCAGCCTACCCACAATGCTCTAGGCTTCTGCTCTCAAGCCCCCTCCTCGTCTTTATAATCTACCCCCCACAAGCTCTTCTAGCCTGATCCCCCCTTAACTCTTTATATTCTAACCCACCCCCCAAGCTACCCTCAGTAGTGCAGACTTCTATTTGCCAACTCCCTTCCCCTCACTTGAGAATCAGTGCCCCCATAACTCCTGTCCTGTATACTCAGACCCCCCTCCCCATCTGTGTGAAGGCTAGCCACGTCCCAAAGTCTTTACTATAAATCTCTAGCCCCCAACCCTCTTTTCCCTCTCTATTCCCTAGTCCCCCACCTTGCCCCCCATTACTGCAGGCCTCTAGCCTGACCCCCATCTTTAGGATCTAGCCTCCTCCCCCTAGTCTCAGTCTTCTGCAATGGAGCCCTCTCACAGTCCTGCCCTCCTGTAGCCCCCCCACCCCTCCCACCTGCTTAGAATCTGCCCCCTCCCAAACTGTTTCTCTGATCACTTTTCTGGCTTTGGTGCCTGTGATCAGATGCCTGGCGTGTCCCACAGACCTTCTCTGCCCTGTCTCCTCAGTGCATCCTCAGCTCAACTGACACTCTCTGTCTTCCTTGTTCACAGGCACCAGGAATTTTGGAATTCTGAAGCAGACAGAAGCTACAAGTGTTGTATCTGAGGAAGCAGCCGGACCTGGGAGTGGCGTTCCACCAAACCCCCCACCCTGGGGTGGGGGGGAGGGCCCCCACAGGAGGAGGTCAAAACCTGACCTGCCTCTGCCCTGACCCCTGACCTCTCCAGCCTCCAAACAGCTAGACCATGTGATTCTGAGGCACTGGTCCAGATTGCTTCCTGTCTGAACTGGCCCACCATGGCATGGAGCCATCACAGGCTGCTGGGGGCCTTTCCCTGAACCCTCAACTGACCAACTGACTCTTGGCCTCCTAGTCCCCTCTTCTCATTGGTGGTGGACTCTTGGGTGGTAGGACTCTTCCTTGGCCTGTTGGGGGTCTCCTCGAGGTCCTGTGGCCACGCCCCACCTCCCCCTTGGCCGCTGCCTCCCCCAAGTCTGGTTGGAGCAGAGCAACTGAGCCTTCCCCAGCACATCTCAGATCCCGCTGGCACAAATCCCAGGATCTACGAGCATGCCCACCAGCACTGGTTCCGGTGCTTCTGCCCGCCGCTGCAGGATGGAGGACCTCACTGCGGAGGTCCAGGCCCTACGGGCCCAGCTCCTGCAGCAGACGGAGGAGAACAGCTCCCTGCAGACCCAGCTCCTCCAGCTGTCAGAGGAGAACGCCAACCTGCGGGGGCAGCTGCAGGCCACCCCCGTGGGGGCTATGGGCCTCTCCACCCCTCGAGGCAAGTGCCCCGTTGGCCTCCCCGAGAAGTTCGATGGGACCCCTGAGATGCTTCCCAGCTTCTTGGCCCAGAGCCGCCTGTACATGGAGCTGCGGCCTGAAGACTTTCCCACAGAGCACGTGCGGGTGTGCTTCCTCACCAGCCTCCTCAAGGGGCGTGCGGCCCGCTGGGCCACCCCATACCTGCTGGAGTCTAGCCCTCTGCTCAACAACTATGAGGCCTTCATCGATGAGTTCAAGCAGGCCTTCGAGGACCCCCAGCGGAAAGAGGCCGCCAACCGTAAGATCCGGCGTCTGCGCCAGGGCCTCGGCTCCGTCCTAGACTACGCCAGCGCTTTCCGTCTCTGCGCCCAGGACCTCGACTGGAACGAGCCGGCCTTCATTGACCAGTTCCTGGAGGGCCTCAGCGATCCCATCCAGGATGAGCTCGCCCGTGTGGAGGTGGCCCGCTCGCTGCCCGCCCTCATCAACCAGTGCTTGCGCATCGAGGGAAGGCTGAATTCTCGGAGAGGGGCGTCCCCCACCGGCTCGCCCCAGCCCCAGAATGCCGTGTCTCCTATGGCAGAGGTGGAAGCCAACCAGCTGGTCACTCGGCCCCAGCTGACCCCCGAAGAGCGGGAACGCCGCCGTCGGCTGAACCTGTGCATGTACTGCGGGCTGGCCGGCCACTACGTGGACAACTGTCCATCCAAGAAGCCGAAGTCTTCTGGGGTGGGAAACTCCCTGGCCCCGCTGTAGAGGGACCCCCAGCGCCCGGGCCTGAACCAGAAAGGTCCCCCCCAGATGACGCGTCATCTTCTCACTTGCAACTACTTATCACGCTACATCTCCCGGACGGCTCCTACTGCACCGTCCGTGCTATGATCGACTCCGGTGCCTCTGGCAATTTTATTGACCAAGATTATGTTGCGCAGACTGGAATCCCTGTAAAGATCAAGTATTGGCCAGTGCTGGTGGAAGCGATTGACGGACGGCCCTTGGCATCTGGCCCAGTGACCCAGGAAACCCAGGAGCTGGTGGTTGACATTGGGGAACACCGCGAGAGACTCTCCTTCGATGTGACCCAGTCCCCCTTCTTCCCAGTGGTTCTGGGGGTGCGGTGGCTCACCCAGCACAACCCCTCCATCATGTGGAGCTCCCGCACCATTGTCTTTGACTCGGAGTACTGCCAGCACAACTGTCGGGCCGCCCTGCTAATGGCGCCAAGCATGGTCCCCGGAGGAATGGACGTCCAGGAGGTCCTCGTGCCGATGGCCCAGGAAGCCATCCCGTACCATGCGCAGTACAACTACGCAGTAGCCCCCGCCGGCTATCCCTACGCGGTTGCCGACCCGGAACTGATGGCTGTCCGAGACTTCCTGGCCAAGAATGTGAAATGGGTTTGTGTCCAGCCAGCCTCCCCAGTGGGAGCCCCAGTTGTCATCATGAAGAAGGTAGGAGAGCTGTATCTTTGCAATGATTCTCAGAACCCAAATGCCATCGCCGTCTGGAACCAGTATCCACCACCTTCGGCTCCTTACATATTGTACCAGCTCCAAGCAGCCCCCATCTACAGGACCAGGTCCCCGGCGGGTTATACCACCTGGTCCATGTTGGGAAGAGAAATGAGTGGGAAGCTGTGCTTGATCCCCTTCTTGGTCACCTCCAATATCCGTTGACGCTGTTCGGCTTTCGCAATGCATACTCCTATTTCAGCAATCTCCGCAAGATGTCTTGTGACCACCTCACTCACCACCACATGGCTATGGAGCTGACCGTATAGCAATTGACCCCTGTGACTGCAGTCTCTCTAGACTCAGAACTGGCTTCCCAGATGCCAGCTGTACATTAAGTTAGAGAAGTGTGTCGTCAGCATCATTCGTGTGACTCTCGTGGGGAAACCCCCCCCCCCTTTGAAGGCGTCCAGGTGGACTCTCGTTGGGCCAGCGTCGCCCTGGACTGGTACCTCCCCATGACACCCGGGGCCTTAAGGACCGTCCAGGAGCTGCAGCAACTCATTGGCTCTTTGCCTCATTCAGTAGATCTTTTAGGAAGAGTGGGACTTTCAGAAAGCCCCAGAGACGCTGATCTGCACTCTGACCTCAGTTGCGTGCTTCTAGGATGGCCATTTCTCATTGTTTCTAGAAACTGATGCTTCACACATGGCCTTTGGGACAGCCCCCTCCCAGATGAGGGGAGAAGCAGGGCCACTTTGCCTCTGTCCCTCTTTATTCCACAAGCTTAGCAAGCAACACAAAAATTATCAAAGCTGCCTTTGCCTCCTGGCGATGAAGCCTAGAAGAGACCATACGCCTAAATACCATGTGATATATTGCCAAAATTGGTAACATCTACCAGCTCCGAGAAATCAGCACCAGCAGCAAGCATGCTGGTCCCTTTGTGTTGTGATTGTCCAAGTGTCTCCCCCCCACCCTCTGCCCCCGTCCCTAGAGTGAGAGGACGGCCCCGCCTGCCGCAGCCCCCTCCAGCTGGGGCCACTTAACTGCCACCTACATGCTTGGCCCTTCACGGCTTTCTAGATCAATCTGGCCTCGAGGCAGGAGGCCCATGAAAACCCACCATTCTGTACAGAAGATTGTGGGTCTCGTGGCCCAGCATCACCCCCTCCCCTGCTGGTCCTCATCTGACCTTGTATACTACTGCCAGCACTGAATCCCCTCCCTATGTCCAAGCTTTCTGCATCCTGTCCTATTTCTGAGGATCCCAGGCCCCTGGATCCTGCCTTATTCTCTCCGGTCCTCCTGGGGACTGGATGCCTGTTCCGTGCCCCACCCCGGGACGGAGCCCCCACTGCCGGAAGCCAGCCTCCACACGCTTTCTGAGCCACCCTTCCATGGCCCACTTTGGAACCTCCCTCGTGAAAATTTTAGGACAGCAGATTGCCAGCGAGGTGGGAGGGAAGCATTTCCCTCTGATGAGAGATCTCTGAAGATGGATGGCACTTCCTTGTGAGGGAGTGAGCTGCCTTTCACTGGAGGAAGTCAAGTGGAGGCTGGATAACAAGCCCTTGTTGGGGCAGCTCTTGGGGGATTGCTTTTTAGACTGAGGGCCTTCTGACCCTCTGCTGCTTGACTGCGTGAAGCTCCTCCCCAGCTACTGCTGCTGTTCTCCCAGAGGAAAGCTCGCCTGCCTCCCCCAGGCTAGGCTCTGGCTCCCGGCCAGCCCCGATTGGGCTCTGCCACTGCCCACGAAGCACTCATGCTTGCTTTCCACCATGGCGAGCGGGCCCCAGCCATCCCAGGCCCCGATCCCAGCCACTGGCCATCATCATCCCATAGGGTAGGGCGTCCAGGCCAGTAGAGGAGTGAGAACCCACATTTTAGGGGATGGCCAGGCCATCCCTGCTCCACCCCCAAATCCACTTTCCGCACTTTCCCAAGCGGCCTTTGCAACTTCTGCCAGGCCCCCCCCCCCTGGCTCCCCAGATCAAAGTTGTCCACTTCCAAGCCTTTAGTAAGAATTCCAGAGCCAGGAGACACTGTGCCGGTCTGCATCAGTGTACCCAAATCCGTTTGAGTAGACATTGGAGCCAGAAATGTGCCCCACTACTCATTATCCAGTGCCCTTAATTCTCTTTGTCCTTCAAAGAATCCTCACTTAGCCCAAATCCCCAATCGGCCAAGCTGGCGTAGCGAAGGAGCCGGTGCTCGGAAGGGTGACCGGAGGAGCCTCAGGCCCCATCATGAGGACCCTGCTCTGCTTGAGAAGTCCATTCCTACGCCCCAATTTCCAACCTTAGCTCCACAATCTGGCTCCAACATTCTTGAGCCCAATGATGGCGTTTTTCCTCCCTCCCCAAATTAGAGCCTCAGATCTGGCTGAATTATTAGGGCCCCAGAAAACAACTAGAGTATCCCTGGAGTTCACCCAGGTGAAACCACTCCCAACTGGCTTGGTCCCTCTGCCTCATCTCCAGGTCACGTGCATCCCCAGTCTGTCCATCCATTTGCCATTGAGCCCCAGGACGAGAAGGCCAGCCCCACCCTGGGGAGCTAGGATTCCCAGTAGAGGAGGTTTCCCCCAGCCTTGCACCCACCCCTGCTTCCATCTTGTCAGCCCGCCAGCAGCAGCAGCAGCAGCAGCAGGGGGAGGGGAGGAGGAGCCCCAGACCACGAAGCACCTGTGGCCTGGGAACACACGCTCATTCCGAGGTGCTCCTGCGCATTCGGTCGTGCCTTTACGCCCCATCGGGGAGCGCACAGACCCAAGTCCTCTGGCTTTGTCATTACACCCGTGGTCTCACAGCCAGGGGCTGGGGTGGCCTTGACCACGAGGCCATGTGCGTTACTTTGTGTGACCACCTGCAAGATGTGCCAGGACTCTGACAGACTGGACAGGCAAGCTGGAGGGGCCCCCACCCTTCACCTAAATTCAAAAGCACTGGGCTCTGGCCTCAAGGGATTGTATCACCAACCAGCCACTGGCCCAGTGGTCCGCTATTTTTCATAATTGTGGGTGCTCTAACAATACTTGACTTACTGGAAATTCTACGGTGCCAGGATGTTCGTTGGGGACCCACTCTATATGCCTGTACCCCACATCTTGCCAGAACGTTCTGCTATCAATATTCCCGCTCTACCTGGTCCATGTGAACCACCAAAGGATTCATGGGAGGGGGGCATGTTAGGACCCAGGAAGAGGACCGTAACCGAGACTTGCCTCCCCTCCAGAGCAGTATCCAGTTGTATCCCCTGAGCCCCCAAGTCGGTGTAAGGGTCAGACCTGGATACCAGCTCAAACCATCTATCAATGTTATCAATGATCATTCCCCCCTTTAGAGAGCTCAGAGACTGCACCCCAGCAGCCCAGATGCTCTCGAGGGGGCAAAGCCCACCAGCTTGTCTTAGGCTGACCAGGAAGGGCTCCCCGAGGCCACAGATGGCTTGGAGCTGCCCTGGGCGCTCCCCGGGGGCCTGTGCGCCGTGCGCCTGGACAGCCACATGCCACCTTTTGCCTGGTCTCTTCACTCATCTCCAAAGTGCTCCACTTTGCTGGACTCTCCCTTGCTTCTTGTGACCCTGCTGACTGTGTGCTGTTCAGCTTTGCCAGCTCTTCTAGCTGCTGTGTCCACCCGCTGTGGCTGCTGTGAGTCCTCCCTATCTGTCCAGCAAAACAAGAGCAGAGACAGGCCCAAGGGACGTGAATTAGCACGCACACAAATAGTCTATGATTGCCAAATCCCACTACAGAACATTCTGTATGTTGCAAACTGCCTATGAGGAAGAGACGTCGGCGGATAGCGTGAATTCCCATCCTTCAGAAACATTGTCCCATGCTTATCTCCGCGTGCCCTCCTCGGTGCTGCATGTCCCAATGTGTAATCCTTGTTGGTTGTGTTGTTACTGTTTGTGAAGCAGCTGCCCCCTCCCTCATCACACTGCCACTGAATCTATTTTAATGTCAAGAGAGTTTTGCCGAGTCCAAAGTGTGCCCGGGTGTGTCTCAGTACGGTGACAGTTGTCCGTTGTCCGAGTGTGTCTCAGTGGTAGGAGCTATTCAGAAGGGATCGCACGAGCGTCCCCAGTGAACGGAAGTTCACGTTTGTGCCGATGCGGTTCGAGGTTCGGACCGGCCGTGGGTGGGTCGCCTTCGGTCACACATCGTCTTTGAGCAGTGGAACAGTGAGCGAAGGGAAACTCAGTGAGTTAGGAAACTGAGAGGAGGGTTGGGTGGGATCCTGAAGCAGCTAGCCAACAGCCTGCGTTGTCGGAGCGCCATCAGGGCGTTCCTGAGAGATTTATAACGTGGGTATGTCGTTCTGGCTCGCAAGACGACAGGAGACAGCATCCCGAAGGGTCATCTTCAGGAAGAGAACGCTGATGAAGAGATATGAGCCCGTTTCCGTGCAGCAGGCTGGCAGCACAGACGCTTCCTCCTGGGAGCCTCTGGGCAGCCCGACTCCGGAGACGTGTGGCGCCCGGTGATCCCCACCTGCATCACCGGAGTTGGAACGCGATGGTCCTGCCTTTTCTGCGTCTGAGCCACAGGAAGAGGCGCTGAGGTGGGGAGGGGAGGAAGAGATGGAGAGCACCAGGGGCTCAGACAGCTTCTCTGAACAGGGCAGGAAGGGATGGAATGCGTGAATGAGATGGGCGTTCACAGATTGTAGGGTCATGGGCGACTCTCTTATCAGAATCCTATTTCTTTGGTGGAATTAAAAAGCTTGTTAGTCATTGAAATAAATGTTAAGTGATTTATGTTTAAAAAAAATAATATATGTTTGTGTTCTGAAATAAACTTAAAAAAGCTATACTACCGTGGTGATCAGTTTGTTGTTACGTACTCTGGAATCCAGTTGCCCCGCTTGTGTTTAGAGGCATTGGATGCCTTTGAGGTTTGAGGCAGCCCAGAAATGGGGCTTTGCCATCATTCTAAGTCAGGTGGGTCATGACATCTCCTGTAAATAGAGCCCAGTGCTCTGCACATATGGCAGCCAGAAGGGATTACTGGAGTCCCCAACAGATGGTCCAAGGTAGGTTTCACCAGTCATTGTGCTACTTTTACACAAGACAAGGTTTTAGATGTGGATGGGAACTTTAGAACTATCTAACTTACCCCCTTCTGTCCCTGCACCCGCGCACGCGCGCACACACGCACACACACACACACACACACACACACACACACACTCGCATGCAGAGCCCCCTCCAGCCCATGTGTATGCACATACATCGAGACTTTGCACCTAGGCCCCACACAGCCCACATGCCTACACACACATACACAAATGCCATACATACTCATGCACCTAGCCCCTCCTATCAGTGCACACAGACCATACAGAGTCCATACACACACACACATACACAAATGCACACAGTCCACACATGCACACACACAAGCTGGTGGCTTGCTTAAAGCCCCAGGTAAGGTTGGTGACAAATCGAGAGTGGAAGACTTGGGTTTTCCCTACGTTGAACTGTGATGTTTCTTTCCTAGGAGGAGATGACTCCTGTGAGTTCACAGCAGTGATTTAAAGGAAGGGAGGGAAGGGGGTGTCAAGTTTGGGGGGAAGATCCAACAGATGAAAATGCGCTACTGAGAGGCCAACCTCTGGGGCAGGAAATCCACCTGGACACAGGAGTGCACTGGCGATCCTCTGCTCAGAACTTGGTTTGGAAGGCTCCGTAATTTTGTTTAATTTACTTTAGTTACTCAAGATGTCCTTGGGTTAGCACCTTGCTAACCCTAACCCACCCACTCAAGCCCCAGATCTCCAGCTGACCAAGTAATAGGAGATGGCAAAGCCCAGCCCTCCTGAGTTCCTTATTTGAGGACCAGGAGTCAAAGACTCAGTTGTTTGTGAAATGACCACGATTCCCTTAAACGTGGTTTGTGTTGCTGCGGATCCAAAGTGCCCAATCTTCCAACCCTGCCCCCATTCTGCCTCTTCTCTCTGATCATGGTAGAAAGTCCTGTCCTTATCCTGGCTCCCTGGTCAAGAAAAACCCCTCCCCTTCTGGGAGCTCTATCATTGATCCCCTTGAGCTATTATTGCACAGGAGTTTTCAGTACCCCTCCCCTTTTGGGGATGGCCATCCCTCATCCTTGAACCTGAACCTTTGTGTCTCCTGGGCCAGCTGAAGACTGGGTGTAACTCTTATTTTAGTCCAAATCACACACTTGTATGGCCTTCCCACAGAATTCCTGTTTCCGAAGGCAGGGAGGACAGGCACACCTTGTATTCTACAATGACAGCTCACCTGTCTGTAGCAGAACAGCTCAGCATGCTAGACTTGAAATCAGGAAGGTGTGGATTGGATTCCCACCTTTGACCCTCCTTCCTGCCCGTGTACTCATAAACAGGAGGGAGAGCAAGTATCAGTAACTTAGGGACAGAGATACAGGGTTAGCATGAGGATCCCAGAGGGCCTTTGCTGACCTCCCAGGGAACTAGACATCACCCTTTTTGTCATTGAGCCATCAGCCTTGTGCACCCAGTAGTATGAAATGCTATCATCCCGAATTCAAAGATGGGAATACAGAGGCTAAGTGGTTTGTTCAGGACTCCCCAGCTGACAGGTGTCACCAAGGCCTTGGGGTCCTGGGGCTAGTGTTCTCTGTTGCATCATGCCACCTCCCAACTCTGCCACCCTTTTGGGTCTCAGACTGAGCTGCTCCACTCTAGAGAGAACAGGGTTTTTCTGTCTGGCCTATTGTAGTTTTACTCTAAGAAGTCATCAAAAGTAATTGTTTTAGTATATTCCACTGCTCTAGATTCCCTCAGATTAAGAATTCAAAATGGGGGATGCTAATTAGAATGATCAGGAAAGAATCAGGAAAGCTTGGGTTCCAATTTGGAATGGACACCCCAGTTCCATGGCTAGGTCCATCACTGAACCCCTCAGCACCCTCTAAGTGAGTTGGCATTTTCAGGGAGTGGTCACTCAACCTGGTGAGAGATGAGGAGGGGGGGGGGCAGAGGTTTTTATACTAACTATGAAATAAAGCCTTGTCCAAATGTGACTCAATTTATGTGGAAAACTTTTGATATGGGAAGGACTAGCACTTCCCAACCCAGGCTGATGGTTGATAGAATTCCTATATATTTATACATACATGTCTGTGACTATACATTTGTATGTAAGTGTATAATTTGTATGGTCAGTGCACAAGCATTTAAGTACCTACCCAGCCTCTCCGAAGTGCTGGGGATACAAAGAAAGGCAAATGATCAGTCTCTGCTCTTAAGGAACTACCAGTCTAAGGGGGAACCAGCACTCAGACAGCTGAGCACAAGTCAGAGAGGAGGACACACTGGGGATCATCTCTGAGGGAAAGCCCTGAGATCAAGGGGCACTAGGAAGCTAATTGCAGAGAGCAAGATTGTAGTTGGGATCTAAAAGCCAGGGGAGCCAGGAGACAAGAGGAGGAGAGCACTGAACATAAACACGCCCATAGGTAAAGACACCGGAAGAGATGTACAGAGTCTGGAGGTGAATATCAATCTTATATGAGAAAGTCAATGAGGCGGCCAGGGTCACTGCATTGGAGATTGGGAGGGGGGAGGGCATGTCTGAAGACTAGAAAGGTAAGGGGGAGTTAGGCAGAGACAGATGAGAGAGGAGAGACAAAGGTTAGAGGGGAGAAGAGAGAAGGGAAGAGGAGAGACAAAGATGGGAGGGAGAGAAGGGGAGAGAGGAGAGACAAAAGTGGGAGGGGGAAGAGAGGAGAGACAGTGGGGAGGGGAGGAAAGAGGAGATGGAGGGAAGGAGAGAAGGAGAAAATGAGGGAAGGAGGAGAGAAACTGAGGCAGAGAAATGAAAGTGACAGCAGAAAGAATGAAAGGCAGAAAGGAAATGAGAATGAGATGGGAGGAAGAGAAAGAGAAACAATGACAGGTGGAGGAAAGAGGAGGGAGGGAGGAATGGAGGAAGGAATAGAAACAAAAGGACAGTGACTATCAGTGGAAAGAATGAGAGGGAGAAGGGAGTGGAGAAGAGAGGAAGGAAGATGAAAGGCAGGGAAAGGGAGGAGACAGGAGGCACTTTCAGTATATGCTAAGTTCTGGGGGTGTCAGTACAGCAAGATGGCCCCTGCCGTTGGGGAGCAGCCATTCTAACCAGCCAAGACCATTTAGGAAAGGGAGCTGGAAAGAGGGAGGGATGGAGGGGGAACTGTCCAAAGGGTCAGGAGCCCAGGGTGCTGGCATAGCCCATGTGGTCCGCCCTGAACTGTGCTGGGGGCTCACAAATGCTCTCACTTGATCCTCACAAGGTCTACAAGGTAAGTGCTGTTATCCCTCCCATTTCTAAGATGAGGACATTGAGGCTGAGAGGGTGACTGAGGCTTTGCAGATTGGAACTCGAGGCCTCCTGACCCGTCGATCTTCTGGGGCCTCCCCTAGCTGCCACCGGGGCAGAAAGCCAGACACTATGTGGCCATGACACAGGCAAGAGGCTGGAGATCAGGGTCCCCTTGGGGTCAGGTGGCCTGGCTGCTCAGGATTTGAAAAAGGCTCTGACCCTGACCTAGCGGGGCAGCTGACCGAGCGGCGCAGTGCCAGCTAAATCCAGCAGAGGCCAGCAGAGTCCACGTCCAGTCTGTCTCCAGAGAAGAGGCTGGTGACGGCAGGCACAGCGGGGCTGGACCTACAGCCTGCAGCCCCGCTTCTGTGACACTTCTCATTGGCTGCTGCAGTTGGACTTGACTCTGCAGGCTCAGTTCAGTCTCCAGCGGGTCTCCGTGACCCCTTCTGGGGTTTTCTGGGCAGAGACACTGGAGGGGATCTCCATGTCCTTCTCCAGCTCATTTGACAGATGAGGAAACTGAGGCAGACAGGGTGAAGGGACTTGCCCAGGGAAACACAGCTAGTTATGTGTCTGAGGCCAGATTTGAACTCAGAGATGAATCTTCCTGATTCTCTCCACTGCAGCACCTAGCTGCTCCCGTCTCAGCAGAGAAGCCCCACAAATACCTTCACCAATCAATCAATCAATGAATCAAGTGTACTAAGCATCGAGCTAACCCATGGGATACAAAAAGAAGCAAAAGACAGTCCCTGCCCTCAAGGAGCTTATAATTTAATGGGGGAGACAACATGCAACATGCATGCGTGGCATGTAAATTAATGTCTGTATTCATATACATACTATTTGTGTGTGTACACGCGCGCACATGCGCACACACACAGAGCAGGCTATATGCAGGACAAATAGAAAGTAATGAAGAGAGGGAAGGCACTGGGACTAACGGATTGGGGAAGGCTTCCTGTAGGATGTGGGACTTTAAAAGGGACTTAGAGGAGACCAGGGAGGTCCGGAGAGAGAGCATTCCAAGTACGGCAGACGGCCAGAGAAAATGCCCTGAGCTAAGCCCAGGCCTGCTTCCACTTGGATTTTTCTGATTAGTGATCTTGAACATTTTTTCCAGGTGGTTATTGATTATATGTGTATATACATGTGTACATGTATGTAGTTATTTTAAAAGCTATTTGTTTACATCTTTTGCTGACTCAGTCTATTAGACAATGGTTCTTACTCTTACATATTTGTGTCAATTCTAGATAAATTTCAGATGCTGGACTTTTGATTTTTTTCTTTTTAAAATTTATTTTGTTACATTTTAAGTTCAAAATTGAGAGAAATGATTCGTTCTCTCTCACAGTAATAATCAACTATTAAATTAGGACAAGGATTTTTTCAGAAGCCTGTAGGTTATTCAGTCTCTGAAAGACATAGCTGATAATGAGATTGGATTAATTTTCTTAGCAATCTTTTTCAGACCCCACCCAAGTGAGGAAGCTATTCAACTCAGGTCTGGATGGATGAAAATTCTTTGATTATGACATGATCAAAGTCACATTTGCTTAGAAAGGTTCACCTCTCACTGGAATATTCATTCATTCTCATTACTTGTTAATCAGAGTCCATAGCCATTCTCAGAACACCCCCCCTTTGAAGAACATATAAGCACTGAGTGGGTTCCATGAGGAGTCTTTGGCATTTGAAAGTGCCATTGACCCTTTTATTAATAATGTTAGCGTTTTTAATAAAATGATTAATTGCCCAGAAACTATGCCTGACAAACTTTTTAAATGTCACAAAAACTTTCTCCCTCCTTCCCCACCTGACACTAGAGAAGGTCACCATTTGACACAAATGTGTGTACATATATGTGTGTACACACACACACACACACACACACACACACACACACACACATCCTTCCAGTTACCAGTTCTTTCTCTGGAGGAGGAGAGCATCTTCCTTCATGGATCCTTTGGAGTTGATTTCAGTATTTATAATACTCAGAACACTTTAGTTCCTCACAGTTATTCTTTGAGGAGTATTACTGTTATTGTATACAATGTCTTGGTTCTGCTCATTTCACTCTTCATTATCCATGCAAGTCTTTCCATGGTTTTCTAAATCTACCAGCCCATCATTTCCTAGACCACAATGATAGTCTGACCCAACCACATTCTATCTGGGATATTATCTAGAAGAATTCTCCCCCCCCCCCCACCAAATTGTTCTGCATTTCCTCTATTCTTGGTTACATAGGTTTTAATTTAAACTAATAAAAATTATCCAGTTTATGCTTCAACCTACTCTCACCTTATAATATGGTTAAAGGTCTAATACTACTGAATCTAGTGCCTTCACATCTTTCCCCCCTGGTTTCCTTGAAGTTCTTGACCCTCTGTTGTTATTATTATTTCTGACTCAGTAAAATAATTTTTAAGTAATTCAATTGGGACAAAATTCCATAAATAGATTAGCTAGGTAAAATTATCATTTTATCATATTAGCTTTACCTATCAACACACAATAAATATTCCTTCAATTATTTAGAGCGAACTTTGTGTAAAGGGTGTTTTGTGTTTATATTTGTATAGTTCCTGCATCTGTGTTGGCAGGTATACTCCCATACTTTTTATACTGTCTAGTTATTTTGCATGGTCTAGAATTATTGATTAGTGTGGCTGACCCATGACATAGTTTGCCTGTTTTTCTTTTTTGATTAAATCTGATTTTAGCTTTAACTTTGTCTGAGATAATGATTATTATCCCTGCTTTTTTACATAGTAAATTCTACCCCTGACCTGGGTCTCATTTTTATAACAAGCAACATATTATTGAATTATTTTTAATCTGCTCTGGGCAAATTCTTGCCATTCCCATTCTAAACTCTAAGTCCTTATCTCGTATTTTCTTCTTTCCTATTTTCATCCCTATCCTCACCCTGTTCCTATTTCTCAGCACTCCTCTACTTTACTTCTACCCACTACCTTGCCCTTATACTCTCCTTCCACTCTACCCCCTTACCCTTATTTCTTTCTGAATTTAGAAGACTTATGCCCTTCTAGATATGTGTTGCTCCCTTTTTAACCCATTCCTGATGAGAGGAAGGTTCCAGAACTGCCTGCCCTCCTCGCCTTCCATTCCTATGTATCAGCTCTTACTCCCCCACCTCATTTGTATGAGATCATTCCTCTTTCTGCCTTTTCCTACATCATTTTCCTTTTTAGAATCATATCCTCCTCAGCTCTACCCCAGTCCTTTTTTTGAGCTACCCAATTGCTAATGGCAATTTTAGACATACAGTTTACATTTCCACATATAAAAAATAAGCCATTTGTCCTCATTGAATCCCTTGTAATTAGTCTTTGATGTTTACATTCTATTTCTCTTGCATCTTGGATAGCAAGTTTTCTATTTAGTTCTGGTCTTTTGCAATAAGGTTCTGAAAATCTGTCCATTCCTTGACTGTCTGGGTTGTTTTGTTTCATTTTCCATTCCAGATTGTGCTTAACTTTGTTGGGTATGACATTTCCAACCCTAACCCAGTTCTTTTGCTCTTCAGTATACAGTGATCAAAGACATGTGGTCGTTTAGTGTAGCCACTACTAGGTCTTCTCTAATTTTCCTCTGAGGATCTCTTTCAGGTGGTGATTGGTGGATTTTTTCTACTTCTACTTACCTCTACAGTTCTAACACTTCAGGACAATTTTCTTTAATTATTTCTTGTATTATCAAGATTCTTTTTTTATCGTAGCTTTCAGTTAGTCTGATTGTTCTTAGGTTTTCTATTCTTGATCTCTTCTCCAGATCAGTTGTTTTTCTTATAAGATGTTTCACATTCTCTTCTGTTTTTTCATTCTTTATATTTTATTATTTCTTGGTCTCTTATAACTTTGCTGACTTTCCCTTGCCCAATTCTAATTTTCAAGGAGTTGCTTTCTTCCTTAAGATTCTGGATCTCCTTTTCCAGTTGGGTGACTTTCTTTTCATAATCTTGTTTTTCTTGGATTATCTTACTTTTTAAAAAAAAAAAATTTTTGGTCTTTATTAATTTGTTTGTTTACTTTTAGTTTACCAGATTCAGTTCCACAAATCCTTGAGTTTCAAATTTTCTCTCCCTCCTTCCCCTCCCCCTCCCCCATGACAGCATACAATCAAGTATAGGATCCGCAAATACTTTCACATTAGACATTAGTCAGGTTATAAAAAAGATTCTATCAGATGGAATGAACAATGGGAAAGAGGAAACAAAACCAAACAAGAAAAAGAAAAAGATCAAGTAGTTTGCTTCAATCTGGATTCAAACTCAGTTCTTTCTAGTTCTTTCTCTGGATGTAGACATCTCTCTCCATCATGAGTCTTTTGGGGTTGAAATATAACTCTGCATTGCTGAGAAGAGTCCAGTCTATCAAAGTTGGTCATCAAACATACTTTGTGTCTGTAATTATGTACAAATTTCTCCTGGCTCTACTCTTTTCACGCAGCATGTTTGTATAAGCCTCTCCAGGTAAATATGAAGTGATCTGTTCCTCATTTTTATAGCACAATAGTATTCCATTACATGCATATACCACAACTTGTTCAGCCATTCCCCAATTGATGGGCACCCCCTTAATTTCCAATCCTTTGCCACCACAAAAAAAGCTGCTATAAATATTTTTGTACATATGGGTCTTCCTCCCATTTCTATGATCTCTTTGGGATACAATCCTAGAAGTGGTATTGCTGGGTCAAAGGGTATAAAATTATTTATAGCCCTTTGGGCATAATTCCAGATTGCTTTCCAGAATGGTTGGATCAATTCACAACTCCACCAGCAATGCATTAATTTTCCAATTTTTCCACATCCTCTCCAGCATTTGTCATGTTCCTGTTTTGTCATCTTAGCCAATCTGACTGGTGAGATGTGGTACCTCAGAGTTGTTTTGATTTGCATTTCTCTAATCAATAGTGATTCAGAGCATTTTTTCATATGCTTATGGATACTTTTAATTTCTTCCTCTGAAAACTGCCTGTATATTTTAGAAACAAGTCCTTTATCAGAGACATAGGTTGTAAAAATTCTTTCCCAATTTCCCACTTTCCTCTTAATATTGTTTACATTGGCTTTGTTCATACAGAAGCTTTTCAATTTAATGTAATCAAAATTATAAATTTTGTATTTTATAATGCTCTCTAATTCTTGTTTGGTCATAGAGTCTTCCCCTCTCCACAAATCTGACAGGTAAACTATTCCTTGCTTTCCCAGATTGCTTATAGTATCAGCCTTTATACCTCGATCATGGATCCATTTAGACTTAATTTTGGTATATGGTGTTAGATAATGGTCTATGCCCAGTTTTTGCCATACTATATTCCAGTTTTCCCAGCAATTTTTGTCAAATAGTGAGTTCTTATAACAAAAAACCGGGGTCTTTGGATTTATCAAACAATAGATTACTATAGTCATTGACTGTTGAGTCTCATATACCCAATCTATTCCATTGATCCACTACTCTATTCCTCAGCCAGTACCAAGTAGTTTTGATGAATGCTGTTTTATAATACAGATTAAAATCTGGTAAAGCTAGTCCACCTTCCCCAGCATTTCTTTTCATTAATTCCTTTGATATTCTGGACCGTTTATTCTTCCAAATGAATCTTGTCATTATTTTTTCTAGCTCTATGAAATAGTTTTTTGGTAAGTTGATTGGTATGGCACTAAATATATAATTTAATTTAGGTAAAACTGTCATTTTTATTATATTACCTCAACCCAGCCACAGGCAATTGATGTCTTCCCAATTAGTTAGATCTGACTTTATTTGTGTGAAAAGTGTTTTGTAGTTGTGATCACATAGGTCCTAGGTTTGTTTTGGCAGGTAGATTCCCAAATATTTTATAATGTCTGCAGTAACTTTAAGTGGGATTTCTCTTTCTATCTCTTGCTATTAAATTTCATTAGAAATATACAGGAATGCCGAGGATTTATGTGGGTTTATTTTATATCCTGCAACTTTGCCAAATTTATTTATTGTCTCAAGTAATTTTTTACTTGATTCTCTAGGATTCTCTAAGTATATCATCATATCATCTGCAAAGAGTGATAGCTTGGTCTCTTCTTTGCCTAATTTGATTCCTTTGATTTCTTTTTCTTCTCTAATTGCTATTGCTAACATTTCTAGTACCAGACTGAATAAGAGGGGTGGTAGTGGACACCCTTGTTTCACCCATAATCTTATTGGAAATGCTTCTAGCTTATCCCCATTGCATATAATACTTGCTGATGGCTTTAAATAGATGCTACCTATTATTTTAAAGAAGGCTCCATTTATTCCTATACCTTCTAGTGTTTTTAATAGGAATGGATGTTGTATTTTGTCAAAAGCCTTTTCTGCATCTATTGAGATAATCATGTGGTTTCTGCTAGTTTTATTGTTGATATGACAAATTATTCTGATGGCTTTCCTAATATTAAACCATCCTTGCATTCCTGGAATAAATCTTACCTGATCAAAGTGTATTATTCTTGTGATAAGTTGTTGTAGTCTTATTGCTAGTATTTTATTTAAAATTTTTGCATCTATGTCCATGAGGGAAATTGTTCTATAATTTTCTTTCTCTGTTTTATCTCTTCCTGATTTAGGTGTCAGTACCATATTTGTGTTATAAAAAGAATTTGATAGGACTCCTTCTTCACTAATTTTCCCAAATAGTTTGTAGAGTATTGGAATCAATTGTTCTTTAAATGTTTGATAGAATTCACTAGTAAATCCATCTGGCCCTGGAGATTTTTTTCTTAGGGAGTTCACTGATGGCTTGTTTGATTTCTCTTTCTGAGATGGGGTTAAGTAATTTACTTCCTCTTCAGTTAATCTGGACAACTTATATTTTTGTAAATATTCATCCATTTCACTAAGATTGTCGAATTTATGTGCATAGAATTGGGCAAAATAATTCCTAATTACTGTTTTGATTTCCTCTTCATTGGAGGTAGATTCACCCTTTTCATTTCTGATACTCATAATTTGGTTTTCTTCTTTCTTTTTTTTCCAATCATTTTGACTAAGGGTCTATCAATTTTATTGGGTTTTTTTTTTTTCATAAAACCAGCTCTTAGTTTTATTTATTTATTTTATTTTTTTTTTTTTTAAAGCAATTGGGGTTAAGTAACTTGCTCAAGGTTACACGGCTAGTCATTTGATTTATGCGTGGGTGCTCATTTTCTGAGGCCGGATCTGATCTCGGGTCATCCAAACTCCGAGGCCGGCACTCTTACTCACTGCGCCATCTAGCCGCCCCTTTAGGGCAATTGGGGTTAAGTAACTTGCCCAAGGTTACACGGCTAGGTTTTTGTTTGTGCGGATTAAGTGTCGGAGGCCGGCTCCGAACTCAGGCCCTTCTGATTCCAGGGCCGGCGCTCTATTCACTGCGCCACCTAGCCGCCCCAGTTTTATTTATTAATTCAATGGTTTTCTTAATTTCAATTTTATTAATCTCTCCTTTTGTTTTCATTATTTCTAATTTAGTATTTACTTGGGGATTTTCAATTTGTTCTTTTTCTAGCTTTTTCAATTGCATGCCCAATTCGTTGACCTCCCTTTTCTCTAATTTATTCGTGTATGTACTCAGGGATATAAAACTTCCCCTAAAACTACCTTTGCTGCATCCCACAAATTTTGGTATGTTGTCTCATTATTGTCATTCTCTTGATTGAAGTTACTGATTGTTTCTATAATTTCTTGTTTGACCCACTCATTCTTTAGGATTAAATTGCTTAATTTCCAATTAGTTTTTAGTCTATCTTTCCATGGCCCTTTATTTCATATGACTTTTATTGCATTATGATCTGAGAAGGATGCATTTAATATTTCTACCTTTCTGCACTAAATTGTGAGGTTTTTATGCCCTAGTACATGCTCATGAACTGCTGAGAAGAAAGTATATTCCTTTTTATCCCCATTCAGTTTTCTCCAGAGACCTATCATATCTAGCCTCTCTAAAATTCTATTCACCTCCTTCACTTCTTTCTTATTTATTCTGAGGTTAGATTTATCAAGTTTAGAGGCAAGGAGATTAAGGTCCCCCACTAGTATAGTTTTGCTATTTCTTGCTCTAATTCCCTTAACTTCTCCTCTAGGAATTTGGATGCTATACCAGTTGGTGCATATATGTTAAGTAATGATATTGCTTCATTCTCGGTGGTGCCTTTTAGCAGGATATAGTTTCTTTCCTTATCTCCTTTAATTATATCTATTTGTGCTTTTGCTTTATCTGAGATAAGGATTGCTGCCCCTGCTTTTTTTACTTTAGCTGAGGCATAATAAATTCTACTCCAGCCTTTACCTTTACCCCTGGTATCCCTTTGTTTCAGATGTGTTTCTTGTAGACAGTATATTGCAGGATTGTGTTTTTTAATCCATTCTGCTATTCACCTCTGTTTTATGGGAGAGTTCATCCCATTCACATTCTCTCACTTTTTTATTTTTTTGCTTTTTTTTGGAGGGCAATTGGGGTTAAGTGACTTGCCCAAGGTCACATGGCTAAGTTTTTGTGTTAAGTGTCTGAGGCCGGATTTGAACTCAGGTCCTCCTGACTCCAAGGCCAGTGCTCTACCCACTGCACCACCTAGCTGCCACAATCCCATTCACATTCACAGTAATGATTACTATCTGTCTCTTTCCCTCTATCCTATTCCCTCCCCTGCTTATGTTTTTGTTTCTCCCTTCTCCCTTCTCCTCCTTAAGTGTTTTCCTTTTGACTGCCCCCTCCCTCAGTGTTCCTTCCCCGTGACCCCTCTTCTTTACCTACCCTCTCCCCTTACTACTATTTCTCTCCCTTCTAATCCCCTCTTCTTATCCCCCCCTTACCCTCCTACTGCCTATAGGGCACAATAGATTTTTATACTTATCAGAGTATGTTATTCCCCCTTTGACTCCAAACCAGTGAGAGTAAATTTCATACAGTGCTCCTCTCCCTCTCTCTTTTCCCTCTATTTAATGAGTTTTGTGTTTTTTCACATTAGAATCTTAAACTTAACTGATTATGTTGATCCCTCTTTGAACCAGAACCAGTGAGAATAATGTTCAAATGATGTTCCTCTCCCTCTTTCCTTCCCCTCTACTAAAGTAAGTTTTTGTGCCTCTTTATACGGCATAATTTACCTTTTTCTGTCTCATCCTTTCCTTTTATCCCATTACCATCCCTTTGACCCCCTTAATAAGGCTTTTTTAAATCATCAGATTAGTTCATTTATACCCACACCCTCTATCTATGTATAACTCTTTTAAAGGTCATGATAATCATATAAATTTTGATACTGACAGTTAGCTTCTCATATGGGGATGAAAACAGTTTGCTCTTATTGCATCCCAAGTTATGTGCATGTGTGCATGTATGTATGTGTGAGTCTGTGTTTTCCTTGTTTACCTTTTTATGTCTTTCTTGAGTCTTTGTAATTGGAGATCAAATTTTCCATTGAGCTCTGGCTTTTTCATCAGGAAAGCCTGGAAGTCCCTTATTTCATTAAATGACCATCTCCTTGCCTGAAAGATTATGCTCAGTTTTGCCGGGTAGTTAATCCTTGGTTGCAGTCCTAGCTCTTTTGCCTTATGAAATATCAAATTCCCATCCCTCTGATCTTTTAATGTAGAAGCTGCTAGGTCCTGTGTAATCCTGACTGTAGTTCCACAATATTTTAATTGTTTCTTTTTGACTACTTGCAATATTTTCTCCTTAATCTTGTAATTCTGGAATTTGGCTACTATATTTCTTGGAGTTTTCAATTTTGGATCTCTTTCAGGAGGTGTCTGGTGAATTCTTTAGATAACTGTTTTATCTTCTGATTCCAGGACTTCAGGACAGTTTTCTTTGACAATCTCTTGGAAGATGTTGTCTAGGCTGCTTTTTTCATCATGGCTTTCCAGTAGACCAATAATTCATAGGTTATCTCCCCTGGATCTGTTCTCCAGGCCAGTTGTTTTTCCAGTGAGATATTTTACACTTTCTTCCAATTTTTCAATCTTTATGCTTTGTTTGATTGACTCTTGGTGCATCATAGAGTCCTGAACTTGGATTTGACTGATTCTAATTTTTAGTGAATTATTCTCTTTGGTTAGTTTTTGAAGGTCCTTTTTTTAGGGAGGTATTTTCTCCAATTAGTTCACTAATTTTATTTTTTAAGGATTTGTTTTCTTTTTTTCCAATTTGGTCACTGTAGATTTAAATTTATTTTCTACCTCCCTAATTTGGCTTTTAAAATCTTTCTCGAGCTCCTCCAAGAATGCTTTTTGGGCTTTAGACCAGTTCATATTTCCATCTGTGGTTTCAGGTGTGGACATAGAGTCCATGGTGTTTTCTGAAAGTGATTCTTCTCATTCAGAATAATAGGATTCTATCGTCTTTGGTCTTGCAAGTTGCTTCTGGCCCATTGTAATTGCCTATTTCCTGTCCTGTAAAGTGTATTTCTGTTCCTGGAGTACAGAGAGCTCTGACCCAAGCTTCTCAGGCTGGGAACTAGGTGCCTGGTTGTTGGCTTTGTGTGCTGTAGCCTCTGAGTGTCTAGTTTGAGGCCAAGGCCAGGACTCTCAGTGTTTTTCCTCTGAGTTACCCTGAGGCTCACAGAGTAATCTGTGGAGGAGAGGTGGTCAGGCAGCTTCAGATTTCTGCCTCTATGCCCCTGGGCTACAGCTTGGGCAGGCTTTTGCTGGTCAGGTGAGGTGGGGCTTGTTGGGACCCCTCCCCCTCTTCTCTTCAGACTCCTTGCTGCCTCAGTTACACCCTTTCTCCATGACTCCTAAGCCTGTGGCTATTTCTGTTATTTCAGGATTTTACTCTGGGTGGGACATTTATCTCTGGGTTTTCTAGGTCAGGGAGGAGGAATCAGAGCAGCTAGAGTTTACTTTGCAGTCTTGGTCCCCAGAAAGTCAGGCAGATGATTTTTAAACTTCCAGGTTGGGGGCTGATAGCCCCAGGAGAAGCTGTTGTCTCTGCTGTGGGCTCTGAGCTTTCTCTTACCCAGTTCCAAGGGATCCTCCTGTCCTGTGCCACTGGTGAGACAGCTGTGAATCGCCCTTGGGGTGGGTGAGTCTGCTGCCTGGGGCTCCTTCTCACTCTGCTATATACTGCTTTCTAGTCTAGGCTGCTGCAGCTTCCTTGTGCTCCATGCTCCCCCTCCCCCGACCCATGTGGGCACTTTCCTGGGCTGGATTCTGCCACACTCCATCTCCCAGTGGATTCTGACACTCCAAAATCCATTCAGATTCACTTTTTAAAGTTTAGTGACAGGATTCGTGGAGGAACTTAGAAAAGTTACTGCTTCCATTCTGCCATCTTGGCTCCACCTCGATTCCTCAATGGTTCTTATTTTATTTTTGAAGTCTTTTTTGAGTTCATTTAATCCTTTTTGGACAGGTGACCCTTTGACATTACTCTTTGGGATAGGAGGGTCGTTTTTGTTTTTGCTTCAGTTTCCTCCTCTGAAGACAAATCCCAGTCTTTTTCATTTCCATAGTAGCTGTTTATGGTTGTATTCTAACTCATTATTTCTTATAACACAGTAGTATTCCATCACAATTATATATCACAACTTATTTAACCATTCCCCCTCTGATGAGTATACCCTCAATTTTCAATTCTTTGCCATCATGAAGAGAGCTACTATAAATATTTGAGAACATATAGGTTCTTTTCCTTTTTCCCTGGTCATCATGGGAAAAAGATCTAACAGTGGTAATGCTGGTCAAAGGGTTTATAATTCTTTGGGCATAATTTCAGATTGCTCTCCAAAATGGTTAGATCTGTTCACATTTTCATCAATAATGTATTAGTGTCCCAATTTTTCCACATCCCCTCTAACACTTTTCACTTTCCCCTTCTATCATTTTAGCCAATCTGATAGATGTGAGATGATATATCCAAGTCATTTAAATTTGCATTTATTTAATCAATAATGATTAAGAGCATTTTTTCATATGACTACACATAGCTTTGATTTCTTCATTTAAAAACCGTTTATAAATTGGGGAATGACTCATATCCTTATACATTTGACAACATTATCAATATTTTTGAGACCTTTATCTGAGAATCTATCTATGAAGATTCCCCCCCACCAATTTTTTGCTTTCCTTCTAATCTTGGTTTCATTGGTTTTATCTATGTAAAAACTTTTTAGTTTGATGTAATTTTACATCTCACAATGTTCTCTATCTCTTGTTTATTCATAAATTCTTCTCCGAACAATAAATATGATAGGCAATACATTCCAAGATCTTCTAATTTACTTATGATATCTCCCTTTATATTCAGGTCATGCATCCATTTTGATTTTATCTTGATAAATGGTGTAAGATATTGGTCTATACCCAGTTTTTGCCAGATACTTTCCGGCTTCTCCAACAATTTTAGCCAAACACTAATTCTTATCCCCAAAGCTTAAATCTTTATATTTGTAAAATATATGGATACTATAATCATTTACTACTGTATACTGTATGTCTACTCCATTCAACTGAGCTATCTTTTTTTTTATTATCCAGTACCAGATAAGTTTTGATCATTATCACCCTATAATATAGTTTGAGATCTGGTACTGCTAAACCTCCTTCCTTTGAATTTTTTCATTTCTTTGTAATTCTTGACCTTTTCTTCTTTCCAGATGAATTTTATTTTTTTTTTCTATCACAATAAAATATGTTTTTGGTAATTTAATTGGGATGGCAATAGATACATAGATTAGTGTAGGTAGAATTGTCATTTTTATTCTATTGCCTCTGCCCACCTATGAACAATTAATATTTTTCCATTTATTTAAATCTGACTTTATTTGTACAAAAAGCATTTTATAAAAATGTTTATATAGTTCCTTAGCATATAGTTGTCTTGGCAGGTATATTCCCAGGTATTTTATGCTGTCCGGGGTTATTTTAAATGGGGTCTTACTATCCCTTCTTGCAGAGTTTTGTTGGTGAGATATAGAAATGCTGATAATTTATGTGGGTTTATTTTCTATCCTGCTACTTTGCTAAAATTATTGTTTCAACTAGCTTTTTTAGTTGAATTTCTAGGATTTTCCAAGTATATCATCATATCATCTGAAAAAAAGAGGTACTTTTGTTACCTCCTTACCTATTCCGATTCCTTCCATTTCTTGTTCTTCTCATTGTAATGCTGGCATTTCTGATATAATATTGAGAAATATTCATGACAATGGGCATCCTAGTTTCACTCCTGATCTTACTGGGAAGGCTTATAGCTTATTCCCATTACAAATAATGCTTACTGATGGTTTTAGGTAGATGCTTCTTATAATTTTAAGGAAAAATCCATTTATACCTATGCTTTCAAGTGTTTTTAAAAGGAATGAACATTGTATTTGGTCAAGTTTTTCTCCATCTCTTGATATAATGATTTTCATTACTTTTGTTAATGATATAATCAGTTGTGCTAATAGTTTCCGTGGTATAAATCTCACTTGGCCACCATGTATAATGTTTGTGGTATATTGTTGTAATCTCCTGCCTAGTATTTTGTTTAGGATTTTTGCATCCATATTCATTAGTGAGATTGGTCTGTAATTTTCTTTCCATGTTTTTGCTCTTCCTGGCTGAGATATCAGCACCATATTTGTTTTGTAAAAGGAATTTGGTAGGACTCCTCCTTTGTCTATTATTCCAAATAAGTTATTTAATATTGGAATTAGAGGAGCTTTAAATGTTTGGTAGAATTCTCTTGTATGTCCCTCTGATCCCTGGTGTTGTTTTTTTTTTTTCTTAAGAAGCTCCTTCATGGCCTGTTTAATTTCTTTTTATAAAATGGGTTTATTTAGATAGCCTAGTTTCTCTTTTGTTAATCTAGGCAGCTTATATTTTTGTAAATATTCTTCCATTTCGCTTAAATTGCTAGATCTATTGACATATAATTAGACAAAACAAAAACATAACTCCTAATGATTGCTTTGATTTCATCTGCATTAGTGGTATGTTCACCCTTTTCATTTTTTATATTAGTGATTTGTTTTTCTTCTCTCTTTTTAAAATTCATATTAAACAATGGTTTATTTTTTCATGAAACCATCCCCTAGTTTTATTTATTAATTCAATGTATTTTTTTTACATTCAATTTTATTAATCTCATTTTTAATTATTAGGATTTTCAATTTGGTGTTTAATTGGGGATTTTAAATTTGTTCTTTTTCTAGCTTTTTAAATTGCATAATCAATTCATTGGTCTGCTCTTTCTCTATTTTACTGATATAAGCATTTAGAAATATAAATTTTCCTCTGATTTCTGTTTTTGCTGCCTCCCATAGGTTCTGGTATGTTGTCTCACTGTTATCATTCTTTTTAATTGTTCTTTTTCATTGTTCCTATGACTTGTTCTTTAACCCACATGTTCTTTAAGATTAAGTTATTTAATCTCTAATTAATTTTTAATCTGCTTTCATGGCTTTATTAAGTATAATTTTGTTGCATTTTGATCTTAAAATTATGCACTTAATACTTTTGCTTTTCTTCACTTAGCTTTTTTTTTTTTTTATATGCCCATACACCCTTCTTCCATTATTTTCATACTGGGAAAGGTTTCATCAGACACAGTTATTGTTTTTCCATGTAGGAATGTAAATAGGTCAACGTTGATAAGTTCCTTTTCATTTCTTTTCCCTGATTACCTTCTCAGGCATCTCTTGCCTCTTGTGTCTGGGTGTCAAATTTTCTATTCAATTCTGGTTTTTTCCTCAAGAATGCTTGAAAGTCCTCTATTCCACAGAATGACCATACTTTCCCCTGAAACAAAATACTCAGTTTTGCTGGGTAGGTGACCCTTGGCTTCAATCCCAGCTCTTTTGCCCTCTGGAATATCATATTCCATGTCCTTTGATCCCTCAGTGTAGAAGCTGCCAGGTCCATGGGTGGGAGAGAATTATAAGCAACCTTTTACAATATATCTACTATGGTAATGTTTTGCATAGCTATACATGTACAACAAATACTGAATTGCTTATCTTCCCAGAGGGAATGGGTGACAAGGGAGGAAGGGAATGGATCTGAAATTCTAGGTTTTAAAATTAAATGTCTCAAATATGTATAAATACTGTTATTAATACTATTTTGCATGCAATTGGGAGATAAAATGTTCAGGCATTGGGGCACAGAGACTCACCTCGCCCTAATGGTAAAGTCGAAGGGGGAATGGGAGAAGATATGGGAGAGAGCAGATTGGATGAGGGGATATCTTGTGGGACTGCTATTCTGGGGTGGTGGGTAGGGAAAAAAATGAGGAAAAAATTGTAACTCAAAATCTGGCAGAAATGAATGATGTAAACCAGAAATTAATAAAGCATTTGTTTAAAAAAAAAAAAAGAAGCTGTCTGGTCCTGTGCTATTCTGATTGTGTTTCCACAATATTGAAATTGTTTCTTCCTGGCTGCTTGGAGTATTTTCTCCTTGATCTGGGAATTCTGGAACCTAGCTATAATATTCCTGGGAGTTTTCTTTTTGGGATCTTTTTTCAGGAGGTGATCTGTGGATTCTTTCAACCACTATTTTGCCCTCTGGGTCTAAAACATCAGGGCAATTTTCCTTGAGAATTTCTTGAAGGGTGATTTCTAGATTCTTTCTTTGATCATGGCTTTCAGGTAGTCCAATAATTTTTAAATTGTCTCTCCTGGATCTATTTTCCAGGTCAGTGGTTTTTCCCATGAGATATTTCACATTGCCTTCTAATCTTTCATTTGTTTTGATCTGCTTAACAGCATCTTGATTTCTCATAAAGTCATTAGCTTCCATTTGTTCCAGTCTAACTCTGAAGGAATGAATCTCCTCAGTGAACTTTTGAGATTCTTTTTCCATCTGGCAAATTCGACTTTTTAAGGCATTCTTCTCCTCATTGCCCTTTGGGCCTCCTTTGCCATTTGAGTTAGTCTATTTTTTAAGGTGTTGTTTTCCTCAGTCAGGCTGTTGACCCTCATTTCATACTTTTCATGCATCCTTTTCATTTCTTTTCCCAATTTTTTCCTCCACTTCTCTTATTTGATTTTTTAAATCCTTCTTAAGGTCCTCTATGGCCTGTAACCTGCTCATATTTTCCTTTGGGGCTTTTGGAGCAGGATTTCTGACCTCACAGACCTTCTCCTGTTCCATGCTTCAATCCTCTTTGCCCCCAAAATAGGAGTCTAATGTTGCATTTTTCTGTTTATTTTATTTCCTTTGCCTAGGCATGTTGCCACTTAATTACTTGACTTTTGGGCTTGTTGCCACAGTAGGACTCTGCCACCAGACAGGGGAGCTTCTGTCCCAAACGTTGGGGTATTCACAACTTCCGGGTCTGGCAAGTTGGATACTCACCCCGTACCTCCCCCCCCCCCCCAGATCACAATCCAGATCCAAGCAGGTTAAAGCAAGAGCAATTAACCCCCAAGACTGATTGCTGGATCTCCCTACAGTTCGCAGGCCAGGAGCTGAAGCCACCACTGGAGCTGCAAAATGGAGAGTGTGCCTTGTCTCCTCACTGGCTTCTAGCCCCCGGGGGAGGAAGTTGACGCATTCCCCAAATACTGGTCCCAAAGTCCATAGGGCACTAACCTCTTATTTTGTCCTAGGCATGTCTGTGTTGATAATTCTGGAATCACCACAGCTGCTGGTGTTCTGGGGTCCCTCCAGCCGGCTGCTGGTCTGGCCACCCTGTGGCTAGAACCATGGCTCATGTGGACCTGGGCTTGGCATCCTGCATGGTGCACTGTTGGCTCCCAGGTCACTGTGCCGGCCGCCCCCCGCAAAGCTACCAGGCTGTCCCCGTTGGGAGGTTATCTTCTTTCTGTCATTCTGTGGGTGTTGGTCTCTTCACTTAGCTTTAAAGTTTTTATGGCCCAATATGTGGTCAGTTTTTTTAAAGGTACCATATACTGTTGAGAAAAAGGTATATTCCTTTCTATTCCCATTCAATTCTCTCCAGATATCTATCATATCTAGCTTAGCTAAGATTCTATTCATCCCTGACTTCTTATTTATTTTTTTATTAGATTTATCTAGTCCTGAGAGAAGATTCAAGTTCCACACTATTAGTTTTATTATCAATTTCTACCTGAATTCATTTAGCTTTTCCTTTAAAAATCTGGATGCTATGGCTTTTGGTACATATAGGCTTGGTATTGATATTGCTTCATTATCTATATTACACTTTACCATAGTTTCCCTGTTTAATTCTTTTAATTAAATCTATTTTAGCTTTAACTTCATCTGAGACCATAATTGCTAACCCTACTTTATTTGCATCAGATAAAACATAATAAGTTAAATTCCAACTCTTTACCTTTATTCTATTCATAGATCTCATTTTAAAAATATATGTCTTGGGTG
This sequence comes from Gymnobelideus leadbeateri, assembly GCA_011680675.1. Classification (NCBI taxonomy): domain Eukaryota; kingdom Metazoa; phylum Chordata; class Mammalia; order Diprotodontia; family Petauridae; genus Gymnobelideus; species Gymnobelideus leadbeateri. Next base: position 360,499 of record WOXC01006711.1, read on the forward strand.
GCTAGGTGGTGCAGTGAATAGAGCACTGGCCCTGGAGTCAGGAGGACCTGAGTTCAAATCCAGCCTCAGACACTTAACACTTACTAGCTGTGTGACCTTGGGCAAGTCACTTAACCTCAATTGCCCTACCTTTCCCCCCTCCAAAAAAAAAAAAGCAAAATATAAATATATATAGTTGTGTGTGTGTGTGTGTGTGTGTGTGTGTGTGTGTGTGTGTGTGTGTGTGTGTTGTAAAAAACATATTGATGGGTTCTGGTTTTTGATCCATGCTACTGCTTCTGTTTTATGGGTGAGTTTATCCCATTCACATTCAAAGTTATAATTACTAGTTGTGTATTTCCCACCATTCTATTTTTCTTCATGGTTTATCCTTCTCCCCCTCTTTTTTTTACATTATCCCTTGCCTCCCTAAATCCATCCCTCTTCTAAGAACCCCTCCCTTATCCTCTCCCCTTACCCTCCTATTTCTCTGTCTATTAAGACTTTTGTACCTTGGTGTATGTTATTCCCTATTTAACCCAGTTCTTATGAGAAAAACGTTCTACTACTACCAGCCCTCTCTCCCCTCCCCCATAACAGTTCTTCCATTCACATATTGTTTATATGAGATAATTGCTTCACTTTACCACTCTCTGCCCAATTTTATTTTTGGGGATTATTCCATCATGCTCAACTCAACCCCAAGCCTTCTGTCTATCTATGCTCTTTTAAACTACCCTAGTAATGATGGCATTCTTAAGAGTTATAGATAACATTCCCATATAAGAAGTAAACAGTTTGACCTTATTAAATCCCGTATAATTGTTCTTTCATGTTTACATTCTTATGTTTCTGCTGATTCTTGTAGGTCAAATTTTCTCTTCAGTTCTGGTCTTTTCCCCACAAATACCTGAGATTCTTTTAATTAATTAAATATCTTTTTTTTCTCCACATAGGATTACATTCAGTTTTGCAAGGTAAGTAATTCTTGGTTGCAAACTCAGCTTCTTTGCTCTTTAAAATATCATGTTCCAGTCTTTTAATGTTGTATTATCCTGACTATAGCTCTATGGAATTTTTTTTTTGGCCTGCAGTATTTTCTTCTTGACTTGGGAACTTTGAAACTTAACTATGATGTTCCTATGAGTTTTTATCTTGGGATCTCTTTCAGACAGTGATCAGTGGATTTTTTCAATTTCTATTTTGCCCTGTAGTTCTAAAATTTCAGGACAATAATCTTTTTTTTTTTTTTTAAAGCAATTGGGGTTAAGTAACTTGCTCAAGGTTACACGGCTAGTCATTATTTATGTGTGGGTGCTCATTTTCTGAGGCCGGATCTGATCTCGGGTCATCCCAACTCCGAGGCCTGGCGCTCTTACTCACTGCGCCACCTAGCCGCCCCTTTAAGGCAATTGGGGTTAAGTAACTTGCCCAAGGTTACACAGCTAGGTTTTTGTTTGTGTGGATTAAGTGTCGGAGGCCGGCTCCGAACTCAGGTCCTTCTGATTCCAGGGCCGGCGCTCTATTCACTTCGCCACCTAGCCACCCCAGGACAATAATCTTGTAGTATAGTGTCTGGAATCTTTTTTTTATCATATTTTTCAGGTAGTTCAACAATTATTATTTTGTCTCCTTGATATGTTTTCCAGGTCATTTGTATTTCTAATGTGATATTTCACTTTCTCTTTTTTTCCATTCTTATGATTTCTTGGTGTCTTATGAAACCATTAGCTTCTCCTTGCCCAATTCTAATTTTTAAGGAGTTATTTTCTTCCATGAGTTTTTTAATCCTTTTCCAATTAGTTGACTTTCTTTTCGTAATGTTCTTGATTTTCTTGCATTACTCTTATTTTTTTCCCTAATTTTTCCTCATCTTCTTTTCTTTGTCCTCCTGACTCTAGGCCCAGTGCTCTAAACCACAGCACCACCAGAAAATGTCTACTCCTGGTCTGACCTGGTCAAGAGCAGAGGTTAAGGCCTGATGGTCAAGGCCAGAGATCTAGAAGGAGGACGTTTGTTAGTGGGGCTTACCTTCAATTAGGTCATGTCAGCTCTGCATTAGGATTCAGTGTAATGTTGAATATATTATCTTTCCCAGGGGTGGGTGGAGAGGGGGTTGGCACTTGCCAAGTGAAGAGAAATGGTAGGCAAAGACAACATCAATTTAGAACATAAGCTCATCTGTAAAGTTTTATAAAGAACGATGGGAGACAATGACAAACATCATCTCATAAAGTGGGGAAGAAAAGAAAGCAAGTTTAAAGGAGGCCTGGTGAGAGATCTGAGTAAGGTATGTTTACCCAGGGGAATTTAAGGACAAAATTGGAAGGAGCATCGTGAACAGAATAAAAATGGGAAAGATGGACCAAGAGTTTGAATAACAGACTGTCTTCACCATTGAGGCCAGTAGCCCTGCCACATCTGGATTCTACCATCACAGTCCCAGATGTGCTGATAAAGTTATGAGGTCACTTACCAGGAAGGGCAGGTGGATTACACCAGCTGGACACAAGGGAAGGTCTTGTTGGCACTGCTTGGCAAAGAGAAAGTCACCTCTGTGCCAACATTTAAAGCATACATACCTACATGCATGTGTGTGTGAAGGGACATGCATCCGCAAGGCTTCTATTGCATTATAAACATTAGGATCATGGGATTTATTGGGAGCAGAGTCAAGATGGTGGAATAGTGGGAAATACAGTCCACCTCTCTCACACACACACACACACACACACACACACACACACACACACACACACAGTATAACTTCTTCAACATTAGAATCGACCAAACAGAAACTAATCATTCAAGGTTCATGAAATGTCTACCATGTGCTGAATTCAGCACTGTGATAAATGCTGGACATACCAAACCAGGCAGAAGGAGCTTATAGCCTAATGAAGTGATGACCCCATGAAACACTGCCATTATTAAGACTTAGGATCATGTGAGTACATGGTCTTAGAAAGGGACCAAGGCCATTAAGAAGTCTGCCTTCCACTGATTTTCTTAAATAAAAAAATTATCTTTTGGTGCGGCTATATGGCACAGTGCTTAGAGTGCCGGCCCTGGAGTCAGAAGGACCTGAGTTTGGATCCAGCCTCAGACACTTAACACACACAAACAAAAACCTAGCCATGCGTCCTCGGGCAAGTTACTTAACCCCAATTGCCCTCCAAAAAAAAAATTATCTTTGGCCACCATTTCTTATTTTTTTCTTTTTTTCTTCTCCATTCTTTTTAAAATTCTTTTTATTTTTTAATTAAATTTTGTTTATTTTTAGTTTATATCATTCATTTCCACAAGACTTTGAGTTACAAATTTTCTCCCTGTCTTTCCCCTACCCACCACCCCAAAACAGTAATCCCACTGTATACCCCCTCCCCCAATCTCCTCTCCTATATCCTCCACCATCCCCCCTCTGACTTTCCAGTAGGGCAAGATGGAGCTCTATACCCTAGTGCCTGAATATCTTATTTCCCAGTTGCATGTAATAATAATAATTATTATTATGTATATGTGTGTGTGTGTGTGTGTGTGTGGTGAAATTATATATTTAAAACATTTGATTTTAAAACTTTGAATTCTAGAATCTTTCCTTTCCTCCTTTGTCACCCGCCCTGACTGGGAAGATAGGCAATTCAATATAGATTGTACATATGTAGATATGCAAAACACTTCCTTGGTGGATATATTGTGAAAGACTGACTATACTTCCCTCCATCCTATCCCACCTCCCACTTGCTCTATTCTCTACTTTGACCCTGCCCCTTTTCAAAAGTGGGTGCTTCTAACTTCCAACCTCCCCTCCCCTCCATCATCCCCCATCTCATCCCCTTCCGCCCTACTCTCCTGTAGGGTAAGTCACCCTATTTACTGTGTATATCATTCCCTCCCTAAGCCAAATTCAATGAGAGTAAGGTTGACTGATTCCCTTTTGCCTTTTTGTTCTTCCCCTCCATTGTAATCCCTTCCCCTTGCCTCTTCTATATGAGATAATTTACCCCATTCTGTCTCTCCCCATCTCCTCTCATTATATTCCTCTCTCACCTCTCAATTTCACCTTGTAAGTATCATCCCTTCCTGTTCAATTGGTCCTGTGCCCTCTGTCTATGTATACCTGTACACATATATACACACACTCACATATGTATTCGTATGCCCATATACCCTCCTATATAGACAAATATATGTATGTATACATATATATTTATATTTATATTCCCTTCAATTATTCTCATACTGAGAAAAGTTTAATAAGTTACAATTATAGTTTTTCCATGTAGGGATATAAATAGTTCAACTTTAATAAGTTCCTTATGATTTATTTTCCCTGTTTACCTTCTCAAGCTTCTCTTGCTTCTTATATCTGAATGTCAGATTTTCTTTTTGGGGTCTTTTTCAGGAGGTGATCTGTGGATTCTTTCAACCTCTATTTTGCCCTCTGGGTCTAAAACATCAGGGCAGTTTTCCTTGAGAATTTCTTGAAGGGTGATTTCTAGGTTCTTTCCTTGATCATGGCTTTCAGGTAGTCCAATAATTTTTAAATTGTCTCTCCTGGATCTATTTTCCAGGTCAGTGGTTTTCCCATGAGATATTTCACATTGCCTTCTAATCTTTCATTTGTTTGGATCTGCTTAACAGCATCTTGATTTCTCATAAAGTCATTAGCTTCCATTTGCTCCAGTCTAACTCTGAAGGAATGAATCTCCTCAGTGAACTTTTGAGATTCTTTTTCCATCTGGCAAATTCGACTTTTTAAGGCATTCTTCTCCTCATTGCCCTTTTGGGCCTCCTTTGCCATTTGAGCTAGTCTATTTTTTAAGGTGTTGTTTTCCTCAGTCAGGATGTTGACCCTCATTTCATACTTTTCCTGCATCCTTCTCATTTCTCTTTCCAATTTTTCCTCCATTTCTCTTATTTGATTTTTAAAGTCCTTCTTGAGGTCCTCTATGGCCTGCAACCTGCTCATGTTTTCCCCTGGGGCTTTTGGAGCAGGACTTCTGACCTCACAGTCCTTTTCCTGCTCTATGCCCCAAAATAGGAGTCTAGGGTTGCATTTTTCTGTTTCCTTTGCCTTGGCATGTTGCCACTTAATTGCTTGACTTTTGGGCTTGTTGCCACACTATGGCTTTAAGGCCAGATAGAGGAATTTTCGTCCCAAATGTGTGGGGGGCAACTTCCGTTTCTGGCAAGCTGTAAACCCACCCACGACTTCCACCCTAGATCACAATCCAGATCCAGGGAGGTTAAAGCAAGAGAGATTACCCCCCAAGACTGATCGCTGGATCTCCCTACAAATTTGCAGGCTGGGAGCGGGAGCTGCCTCTGAAAACTACAAAATGGCGTTTGTCCTCAGCGGCTTCTAGCCCCCAGGGGAGGGAGCCAACGCATTCCCTAATACCAGTCCCAAAGTCCATAGGACACTAACATCTTACTTTGTCCCAGGCAAGTCTATGTTGATAATTCTGGAGTCGCCATAGCTCCTGGTGTTCTGGGGTTCCTCCAGCTGGCTGCTGGCCCTGCCGCCCTGGGGCTAAAACCTCAGCTCATGCAGACCTGGGCTCGGCTCGGCTTGGCTCCTGTGCTCTGCGCTCTGCACGCTGCCAGGTCCCAGACCACTGCGCTGGTCCTTCCTGCAGGGCTGCTGGGCTGTCCTCAGTGGGAGTTTAGCTTCTCTGTGTTGTTCTGTGGGTGCTGGGGCTCCAGAAGTTGTTCAGAGTCCCCTTTTACATCGTTTGGGGGGAATGTGGGGGCAGAGTGGCTTGGATGAGCTGTTTCTACTCCGCCATCTTGGCTCCGCCCCCCTGAATGTCAGATTTTCTATTCAACTGGTTTTTTCATCAAGAATTCTCAAAAGTTCTCTATTTTATTGAATGATCATATTTTCCCTTGAAACAGGAATCTCAGTTTTGCTGGGGGTAGGTGATTCTTGGTTTTAATCCCAGCTCCTTTGACTTCCAGAATATTATATCCCAAGCCCTGTGATCCCTCAATGTTGAAGCTGCCAGATCTTGTGTTATCCTGATTGTGTTTCCACAATATTAAAATTGTTTCTTCTTGGCTGCTTGTAATATTTTCTCCTTGATCTCGGAATTCCAGAACCTGGCTATAATATTCCTAGGAGTTTTCTTCTTGGGATCTTTTTCAGGAGATGATTGGTGGATTCTTTCAACCTCTATTTTGCCCTCTGGGTCTAAAACATCAGGGCAATTTTCTTTGAGAATTTCTTGAAGGATGATTTCTAGGTTCTTTTTTTGATCGTGCCTTTCAGGTAGTCCAATAATTTTAAAAGTATTGCTGCCATATCTATTTTCCAGGCCAGTGGTTTTTCCAATGAAATATTTCACATTGCCTTCTATTTTTTCATCTATTTGTATCTTTTTAACAGCATCTTGATTTCTCATAAAGGCACTAGCTTCCATTTGCTCCAATTTAATTCTGAAGGAATTATTCTCTTCAGTGAGATTTTGAGATTCTTTTTCTATCTGACAAATTCGACCTTTTAAGGCATTCTCCTCATTGTCTTTTTGAGCCTCTTTTGCCATTTGAGTTTGAGTTAGTCTATTTTTAAGGTGTTATTTTCTTCAGTCAGGTTGTTGACTCTCTTTTCATGATTTTCTTGAATCATTCTCATTTCTCTTCCCAATTTTTCCTCCACTTCTCTTATTTGGTTTTCAAAATCCTTCTTAAGCTCCTCTATGGCCTGTAACCAGTTCATATATTTTTTGGAAGCTTTTGGTACAGGAGTTCTGAATTCATTGTCTTCCTCCTATTTGATGCTTTGATCCTTTTTGTCCCCAAAAAAGGAGTCCAAAGTTGGATTGCTGTGCTTGCTTTGCTTCCTTTGCTTGTTCATGTTGCCACTCAAGTACTTGACTTTTGAGCTTTTTGTCACAGTAGAACTCTGCTTCCAGAGAGGAGAGCTTTGTCCCAAAACACTGGGGTTTTCTCAGCTGCCGGAGCTATTAGTTGGGTGCCCTCTCAGAAGCCTCCACTGGCTCTGGCACACTGATTATGCACACCAGGACCTCCACCCAGGACAGCAATCCAGATCCAAGCAAGTTAAAGCAAGAGCAATTACCCCTCAGATTGGTTACTTGATCCCCCTACAATCTGCAGGCCAGGAGCCACGAAGCAGCCACACGATGGTGGCCACCACACCTCAGCCACTTCTCCCTCTGGGGGGCAGAGGCTGGACTGCACTCCTGGACCCTCTGTTCCTACAAAGTCCACACTGAACTCTCACTTTATCTTTGGCATTTATGGGTTGATAATTCTGGAAACCACCACAGCTGCTAGTGATCCACTCTCTTGTAGTCCCTCCAGCCAGGGCTGGTCATGGCTGCCCTGAGGCTAAGACCACAGACTCACACAGGGCTGGGCTTTGCTCCCAGCACTCTGTGATGGATGCTTCCTCCCAGCGTACCAGGCTGTCTTCAGTGGGAGGTTTGTTTCTCTCTGTCACTTTATGGGTTCTGAAGCCCTAAAGTTTGTTTAGAGTCATTTTTATAGGTATTTGAGGTGGTTATGGAGGGGGCATATGGAGTTTTCCTGCTTCTATGCCACCATCTTGGCTCCACTGTCCACTATTTCTATATGACTTTTTGAAATAACAGAAGAATTAACAAGAAATTTTAATTTTCCTGGAGAGAATGAAGGGAAGTTTTGCTAGCTCAGTCAGAGCAGCCCTTGGGCCCAGAAGGTGAACAGAATGCAGATTTTGAGAGCAAAGTGAATGACCTGGTTTTGGAGAAGAAGTAGGTTGGCTACGTGAGGTTCATGACCATCAACCAGTGACACAAGGAGCGTTTTCATGGCCTGTGCATTGGGAGAGGGAGAGATACCCGAATCCATCAAGGGATCCATGAACATGTCAGAAATAGGAAAATGTCTCACCCAACTTGCTCACCCCCTTCCTCTCTTTTTCCCTTACTTAAGCAAAGTTGGCTGTGTATTAAATGAGATTCAGTTTACCAGGCTTTCTATTGTCCATTACAGGAAAAAAAAGTATCCTGAGGTAAAGCGACTACTGACTTTGAACCATTTCTGATGGAGGAAGTGTGGCCCTAAGTTTTAGTGGTAGGAAATGTCTCTGGTTCTACCTCAGTTTCCTTCCTTGTAAAATGAAGGAGACAGGGAGGAGTAAAGGAGGTGGGTAGGGCATAGTTAGTGTGGGAGGAGACTTCAGGTATTGATTGTGGAAATGAAAAAAAAAGGCATGGATGACTAACCCTTAGTGAGACTTGGATAAATTCTGCCAAGGATCTATAATCCCTCTCGTTGGCACTTTCTGCCTCTGAAAAATCAATTCCCTTCAAAAATGTTTAATCAATATCTCCTCTGCAGAGGGGCTCAAGCCAGGGTGCACAAAAGTGAGCTGATCCCTGCCAGCCAGGGGAGTGCATTTTAGTGGGGGCATTCAACAAGGGCCCAGGAAAATAGTTCCTTGGTGGGGGGACAAAGTGGGGTGGTGGTGTCAGTTTGCTATTCCCAAGGAATCAGGAAAGGATTCCTATAGGAGGTAGCATTGGAACTCTTCTTGTAAGAAATCTGGAGATACTCATGGGGCAGCAGAGGGGAGGAGGGGAAGGCATCTCAGGTGTATGAAAGGGAGTCTGTCAGTCCAGAGCATTCATGAAACACCTACTATGTGTCAGCACGCACTGCTAAGCTCTGTGAGTTAATGTGAAATATCCCACTCCCTCACTCAGTGGTGGGCTGGGTCCCCAGTGAATGGCAGAATGCTTCTCTCAGGATTCTAGGGGTCACTCAGAGAAATTGGGGGGTTCTAGTACTGTTGTTCACAGGCCCTCATCCTCACACATGACTCTCCATCTCCCAACTCCAGGCATTTCCATTGGCTGCACCCCATTTCGATCACTGAAAGCTCGGGATTTATGGCTAGATTTTTTAAAATTAAGGACCTTGCCTTAAACCCAAATCGCTCTGGCTCTCTTTGATTGGCCAGCAATAGGTTAGAGTTGGAGGTTAGGGTTGGGGTTAGTGTTAGAGCGGGCATTTAGGGTTAGGGTCCTAGTCAAGCCTCACTTCATTATTATTTTAGCAATTGTTTCTATTTCCTCCATAAACCCTAAGGGTCTTCCCCTCCCAGATTGATTTTTTTTGTTTTGTTTTGGACTAAGTAAAAGAGGCCATTCTCTGCCTCATTTCTTACCTAGCCTTACTCAATAAATGCTGCTACCTCAGTCAAACTGAGACCTATTTAAAAACCTTAGCTTAAAAAGGCCAAAGTCTCCCATTGCATCCTGATCTGTATCTTGCCATTGGATCCAATTGGTTCTGGAGGAGAAAGTGAGGCTGGTGACTGCTCAGCTCTTCCTCACTTAAATGCAATTCACTTGCATGTCATGGCATCACATCCCTGATGTAGGTCCCTTCAAGAACAAAGGATAAACCACCATCACCCATCCCTGGAACTCTCCTCCCTTCACCCCCAGCTCCCAGATTCCCATTCCAGCTCAATGCCTGCCTTCCAAAGAACCTTCCTAATCTTCTTACTTTTTGTGCCTTCCCTGTGAAATCATCTAATTTGTACATGGTTGTTGGCACGTTGTCTCCCCTAAACTGGGAGCTCCTTGTGAGTAGGGGACTTTCTTTTGCCTTTCTGTGTAACCCCAGCATTGAGATTTAGGGGTGCTAGGACCCCAAATAGCAACATGTGGGTCCTGCCCAAATGAATCCTCTCAAACTTTCTTTCAGCCAAAGACTAGGTTTATTAGAGCACCCATCAGGCGTGTGATTCTAAAAACCTGCCATATTGGCCAGACTGAATCTGAACCACTGGCTAGACTCTTAAGAAGTCTGAACATTGAAGTGAGGAGAACAGAGAAGGAGTCCAGATGGCTGAAGCAGTGGTGGTCTGGGGTGGGGTCAGGGCAGCTAATTAGCTGGAAAGGTTGCTTGCCCCAGCTGGATGCCAGGAATCTGGGTCATGTGGGAGAGTCCAGGGGCTTCTCCTTTTGGGGATTCAGATCCCATCCCATCCCCAACATTTTGCACAGTGCCTGACTGTGCAAAATGCTTAACAAATGCTTGTTGGGTACCTAGGTGAAGAAAACCTTAATTCAAATTCCCCTCCAGGAATTCACTGGTTGTGTGACCCTGAGCAAGTCACTTCACCTTGGCCTTCCTCTGTTTCCTTAGCTGTGAAATGGGGCTGATGACAGCACCTGCCTCGCAGGATGGCTATGAGGATAAAGAGGTAATAACTTCTCACCATGCCAGCACACAGTAGGTGATGGACAGAGCTGTCATTGTTTCCATGGCACCTTAACCATTTCAGGAAGATCTGTCTGGCAGCGATGCAGAGGATGACGTGGAAAAGAAGAGGCAAGTGCTGACTGGGCACTGGGCACAGTGCCAAACCCTAGGGGCAGAAACACAAAAAAGAAGAGCTTCTATGAGGGCAGGGCCTGGGGAGAAGGGGCCTGCTCCTGGAGAAAGCAGGCACAGAGGCAGGAATCGAGGAAGCCAGCTTGGCTGGCCTAGGCTTCATCCTTCCAAAGCCATTCCAGGAGGCAAGGAGGCCATCAAAGTAGCAAGGGGTGGGAGAGAAAGCGAGAGTAGTCAGCTGGCCTCAGAACTAGGAAGACCTGTGTTCAAATTCAGTCTCAGACCCTTCCTGCTGGGCGACCAAGAGCAGGCCAGACCAGACTGCTCCAAGGACCCTTCCAGCACCAGCTCTAGAAGGCCATGGGGCAAATGTTGTTAAGGGCTGATGAGCATCCAAGGGGTATCAGGATGGATGCTTGACCCTCCCTTGAGGCCAGTGACCTTTAGGGTCATAGATGGCAGTGCCAAGGGGCTGGGCCAGGTGGTCAATGTGGGTGGAGGAGAGGCTTCTAAGAGGCCAGAGCAGAGAGAAAAAAGGAGAATGACCAGTCCTTGGGAAGTGTGTGGGGAAGGGGGCCCTGCCCTGGCTGTGAGGATATGGAAAGGGTGATCTGGAATAAAAGGGAAAACATCTATTAAGTGCCTACTGAGTGCCCAGCAGTGTGATAAGCACGTTACCATTATCATCTTTTTTGAGACCCTACTGCAACCTTGTGACCCCCATTCTATAGCTGAGGAAACTGAGGCAGGCAGCAGTTCGGTGACTTGCCCAGGGTCACATGGTTGGCCACATGTAGTCTCGTCTTGCTGACTCCAGGCCAGCCTTCTCATTGTGGCATTCTCTAGCAGCCTCTTTATTGCCAAAGGAATTGGGAGGGAGTGTGGAAACAGAGGAAGGAGAATGGAAGCCAGGGCCTTGCCCTGTGATGACTGAGCAGAGCTGGGCATTCTCACTGCCTTGGGCTGCCTAGGAGCCTGGGGAAGAATGAGGTGGGACCAAGATGCCCTAGTCTGGCTCCCCTGCCCTATGCTAAGACATGGCCAGCAGGGGGGCTGGCAATCTTCTGTCCCACACTGGGATACTTCCCTTGTTTAGAAACAGAATGCAGATATAGAAAGGGAGATGAGAAGTGAGCCTTGGGCACGGACCTTGCCAGGACTTGAATTCATTACAGATTCATAATAAAGCTTCCCCCAGCCCCGGGAGTCTAACTTCCTTCTAGGCTCCACTGAGCAGCAGGCCCCTGGACCTACCCAACCCCCGCCAATGTCCTCACTTCTTCACATAGGCCTCACTGCTCACCACAACAACAGGTGTGTCCAGGAATTCCTATTTCTCATAGAACAGCAGGTGAGTCCATGTGATTGGATCTGGCTACTGCCTCTGCATAGGCCCTGCCCATAGCCACTGCTCCCAGGCCTTCCTTCCTGGCACTGTCCCCAGCCACTGCTCCCAGGCCCTTCCCCAGCCACTGCCCCCTGGCACTGCCCCATCCATTGTCCCCAGGCCCTGCCCCCAGACCCCACTCCCTGGCACTGCCCCTAGGCCCTGCCCCCAGACACTGCCCCCTGGCACTGCCCCATCCACTCCCTCCAGGCCCTGCCCCCAGCCACTGCCTCCAGGCACTGCCCCCAGACCCATTCCTCATATTTCCCACAGAAACCACCGGTGTGTCCATGCATTCAACCACATCCATCTAGTCTCAGACAGGACTACAATAACCAACCAATCAGAAAGCAGCACCACCAGGATGCCCAAACAGGATGTGGACCCAAAACAATAGAATGGACTTTCCCTAAGTAAGCACTTGCACAGTAATAAGAAAGAACTGACCTCGTGTGCACTTAGGACATAGAGAGGCTTATTAGAATATAATTGTCATGCATACATACCCACCATGGGTTTTTCTCTATGCACTGTGGGTAATCGCATGTCAAGTTTCACTGGGACTGGGACCCTGCTCCATCACCTAATCCCTTAGCAAACCCCTCCCGCCCTTTTCATATTCATGATTTCTGTTATTTAATAGCATTTGTCCCTGATAAAAAATCCATCCTGCTGTCTCTGAAGTTGAAATACATGCCCATCCCTGGATTAGAGGTGGTCTGACTGAATTCTCTAAAATGGTTCCCCCTCACATGTCATGAAACCGCAACTGTTTTTGGTGACCAGGGTTTAGATGCAGCAAACTGGACCTGTGTTGGCCCCTCATTGAACAATAATGGGCTGGTCCCGTACAGACACTGGCTTCTCCCAGAGGCTTCCTTATTGTGTCACTTATAGCCCACACAGCTCAGATTTCTCCATGATTTGGTTGACAGCAGCTTGTACAAAGCTTCTTTTGTGGAAACACTGTGTCATCAGTGTTGGCCTTGGCTCTTGGGGGCTTTTCTGGGGGAAGCTGTTGCAGTGCTGGGGAGCCAGAGGAGGAACGCACAGGTCTGTCCAAGTCACCATGGTGGGACAGTGAAGTGTGTGCTGGCCAGAGGCCCCTGCTGCCCACTGAGGTGCTCAGAGCTCTCAGCACGGATGGAAACTTTGGCTCTACTCTCCCATTCTGGGCCCACACACATCTTTCTCAACATCAGATATATGACTTCAACCCCTCCTTCTGTATGTCAACTCAGCAAGTCAAGAAGTTTTTGTTGTATGTGCCAGGCAAAATGCCCGATATACACACAAAAAGAAAGAGAGCCTGCCCACATGAGGAAAGAAAGCTGAAACGGCCCTGGGGAAAGGTCTTCATGCTTGGGCATGAAGAAGTCCAGAGAGTCTGGAGCTGGGGGAGGAGGGGAGGAGTGAGACCTAGCCATTCCTGGCATCTCTGGGGAATGCTGAGTTTCCTGGTCCCACTCCAGACTCTACTTCCTGGCTGGGCATGTTTGGGCAGGCCTGGTCGAGTGGTCTCTTAACACCAGTCCAGGACTTCTTTTCCTCCTCTTCCCTTCCCAGGACTGAAAGGCTTCCTACTGCTTATACTCTTCAAACAAATAGCACAAGTGAGTGCTACTTTGGCACCCAGTAATAAATGTTATATAACCTCACATAATAGAAATATCATGTAACATAATATATATTACTAAGTGTTAATTGACTGATTTTGCACATAAGAGATCCTAGTCTCAACCTTGGTGACCTCTGGGCTCCCTTCTTACTAGCTACAGAGCCTTTCCTTGATCACTGTAACTCTTGGGTTAAAAGCCTGGGGTGTTGTGCATGCTGCCTTCAGTGTGTAGGAAGGTATGACCCAAACTGGACTGGTGGAAAGAATGCTGAGTGGAGTGGGGTGCTGCTTGCCTGAATGGTGAGGGATGGAGCTTCTTCAGGAAGAGAGAGATGTGTAACCACAGAGACTTTCAGGGAGAGACAGAGATGGTTCCAGGCACTCTTAGAAGAGACACAAGAACAGAGGGCCTGAAGGCATGTAGAGGAAGCTGGCTCCTCAATATGTCCCTAATTTTTAGTTTGCCTCCCTTAGAAACTGCTAGAATTGAGCTTTGGGTTTGACATTGTACCCTCTCACTTAAGTTGAACTAAAAACTCATTTCATTCCCAGCTAAAAAGCTCTCTCCTTCTTGTGTGTGTGGTTTCTGAAAAAAAAAAATGTATTCTAATCAATATCACTTCTCCAGTTTGTATTTTGCTCTTTTGCTTAGATAAATGGACCTACTCACTATCCATTATTAGAGTCTTTTGTGTAATGGTCATTTGCTGGGAAGGGGCCAAGCTAGTGGCTACAAGCTAAGGCTTATCCTCTCACAGGCCCAGGGTTTCCTTGGCTGTCCCTTGTGCCTGGACAGCTCTTCCTCTTCATCCTTTCCCAGCTTCCCTCAAGTCTCAGTTACAACCTTCCTTTCTATAGGAGGTTCCTCCCAATCTTCCCTCATCCTGGGCCTTCTTATCCAGAGTCAGACTGGGAGACTTGTAACAATTCCAGTAGGGAACTATTCACAACACCCACGGTGGTTATGAAGATGCTGGTATAGTTGTGAATCACAAAATGTAACAGGTTCTCCACATGGAGGATAGAACCAAAGCCTTTATTCAAATACCAGAAAACCAAGTCCCAGAACCAGAAAGCCAAAGTCATTACAGTAACCATGAAGTTGGTGCACATAGTTAATGCAGTGAACACCCACATTCCCATGCCTTCACAACAGAACAGTTTCCCTCAAGCAGGGATCCTCCTCTCTCACTCAAGATAGCTCCTCAGCCTGGTTCTCAGAAGCTCTCAGCAGAAGTTCCCAGAAGAAAAGTCTCAGCAGAAGCTCCATTCTCAAAATCAAAATTACTTTCTCCAGCCTCCACGTGGCTTGCTCCAAGAAGTTCTTCAAGAAGCTCTGCAAGAAGTTCTGGCTATCCAGCTTGAGCTCTTCCTCCCAGTTCCACCCCTTCCTGTTACATCAGCAATAGGGGTTCATACCTTGTTTCTTTAACAGAGGCTTGATATAATTAACTTGAAACTGAGTGCTAAGTACCTGTTCACTTTACAATCAAGGGCATGGAAGATCTTCAAATCCCATTAACATTACAAGTCCCTGGAAGGGGGAGTCTTTGCCCTTCTCTGTGTCCCTAGCATTGTTCTCTTGTTGTTGACCTAGTCACAGAATCAATGGATCTAAGAAATGCCTCCGTCCATTTATCACCAGATAAAATTATGCCAAAACCAATGAAGCAAAGAAGACAACTGTGCCTCTGGATTCATGAAAGACATTAGACAAAGATCAATACATACATATATGTCTATATAGGAGGGCATGTGGGCATATGTGAGTGTGTGTATATATGTGCACAGGTATACATAGACAGAGGGCACAGGATCAATTGAATAAGAAGGGATGATACTTAAAAGGTGAAATTAAGAGGTGAGAGAGGAATATAATGAGAAGAGATGGGGAGAGACAGAATGGGGTAAATAATCTCGTATAGAAGAGGTAAGGGAAAACTGTTACAATGGAGGGGAAGAACAGGAAGGCAAAAGGAAATGGGTCAACCTTATTCTCATTGAATTTGGCTTAGGGAGGGAATGATATACACATTAAACTGGGTATCTCACCCTATAGGAGAGTGGGGGGAAAGGAATGAGAGGGGGGATGATGGAAGGGAAGGCAGGTTGGGGGGGGAGGGAAGTTTGAAGCACCCACTTTTAAAAAGGGACAGGGTCAAAGTAGAGGATAGAACAAGTTGGGGGAGGGATAGGATGGAGGGAAATATAGTCAGTCTTTTGCAATATATCCACTACAGGAATGTTTTGCATAGCTACATGTGTATAACCTAGATTGCATTGCCTATCTTCCTAGTAAGGGTGGGTGACGAGAGAATTCAAAGTTTTAAAATCAAATGTTTAAAATATATATGTATTATTGTTATTATTATTATTATTATTACATGCAACTGGGAAATAAGATATACAGGCACTGGGGTATAGAGATCCATCCTGCCCTACTGGAAAATCAGAAGGGGGATGGGGGAAGATATAGGACAGAGCAGATTAGGGGAAGGGGTATATAGTGGGATCACTGTTTTGGGTGGGGGGGAGGGGAAAGATGGGGAGAAAATTTGTAACTCAAAGTCCTGTGGAAATGTAGGATGTAAACTAAAAATAAACATAAAATTTAGTTTAAAAAAAAGAAAAATATAAACCAGTTAATAACATGCTGTGCTCTTTAATCTCAGATTAGTCTAAACGCTTTAGTCGTAACAAACTTGTGCTCTAAAATACTGTTTTCATGAATGGGAAAGTTCTTGCTTTATTTAAGCAAATGCCAAATTTTGTTGTTGAGTCATTTCAGTCATGGGTGGCTCTCTGTGACCTGTTTGGGTTGGTTTTTTTTCTTTTTGGCAAAGACACTGGAGTGGTTTGCCATTTCCTTCTCCAGCCCATTTTATAGGTGAGGAAAGTGAGGCAAAGCAGGCAAAGTGACTTGCCCAGGGTCACACAGTTCACGTCTGAGGCCCGGTTTGAACTAACGACGAGTCTTCCTGACTCCAGGTCTGGTACTCTATCCATTATACCACCTAGCAGCCCAAATGCCAAATTACATTTTCATAACTACAAACTGAGATATATTCTACAATAAGTTGACATAACTGTATATAGAACTACTAAAATTACTAGCCTTAATATTGATGTCCAGAGGGGCACAGAAGTGATTGATTTTTTTGCAAGTCCAAACTGAAAAAAACAAATCTCATCACAGAGAAAATTAAGCCAACTTGACAAAACACAGGAAATCATTCCAGAGTTTTAATGCTCAAGACCATCCGGACGTTTGCATTCGAATGAATCCTAGACTCATTTTCAGTGTCTTGCTACTTGTCACCTTGTTCCACTTCACAAACATTATACAAGGTAGGCCCAGAAGATGGCGCTGGAATGGCGCTGGTGAAGTTGCAGACTCTGCATTTTCATGCTCCCTCCCCAAGAACAGATGCATCCTGATAAGTCTGGCCCCTTCGGCAGGCTCTCCATGGGGCCTGGAAGCTGGAGACTGAGTCTGTGGACTCCAGCTTCCCCAGCAGGCCACCTAAGTCAAGTGGCTCATTGTCCTTTTCCTCCCCAGCATCCAGCCTGGTGACTGGCAGATAGTGGGTGCTTAATAAATGCTGAAGGACTGACACGCCTCTCCAACATATATGCTTAGGGAGGACTTCCAGAAACTCTAAAATCACAATATCTAACCACCAAACTCCAGGGAACTGCTTGGAGGTCAAGGTCCTTGGGACATGGCCAAGTCCAGAGCTGCATTCATATAGTATTTTATGATTTGAAAATAACTTTTAAAATACTATCTCAGCCTCACCACTGCCCCATCCTGTCCCTAGCACCCCCTCCTTCCTTCCTCACTGAGAACTTTATTCTCTTGAACGAAATCTTCTTCTTCAACATGAGATGTAAAGATCAGTTACCAGGTATCACTTACCACTATCATCATACCTGGTAAATGACATGGAAGACTGGGGGAGTCTGCGAGCTCACTGAGTGGCTCCCCCTCCAGCTCATGCCACCTTGTAATTTCCTAGTTCTGGAACCATTCTTTTTAATGGCCTGATAGTGCCCAAATTTTAATTTTCTAGGGTTGACCCCTAAAATCAGGAAACCTCCACTCCCCTCTTGTCATTATTAGCTTCCAATGTAGAAACATTATAATACCTTCCAGGGAACTTGTGTCCCATCTGGTCAACAAATTGATCTAAAAAGTGTATACTTGACAAACCCACAATAGAGAAATAAAGTGGACACACGACATTATGAAACATTTCGTACAAAAGGCAATGCCCTATTATAATCAACATGGGGAAGGTATCAGCAAGGCAGGTACACAAAACAGTCACTATTACAACAAGGCAATTAAGTAATTCCATCACATTAGCATCTTTAATTAACAGACATCAGATGCAAATGCCACATGGAGATGAAGTAGATTGGTCCAGTAATAACAGACACATCAAGAAAGAAAAACTCCAAAACAATTGAAGAAAGGAGGTCCCAAAGTAGGTACAAGATCCCCAAACTTTAAGGCCCTAAATGATAACTTCACTGTGAGAGGAGCAAGTGTAAGTGGCGCAAAAGTACTTCAAAGCAGCAAAATCACACATCGAAAACTCGTAGAAGGAAGCAAATTTAATTTGTAAAAATTCAACAAACAGAAGTTCCCCAAAGAAACAAAATGCTGACAGATGCAAAAAAATGAAAATTATGGAAAACTATCCAAATGCAAGTGTTTGTAGTGCGAGTATGTCAGACAGCAATCATGGCTTGAGTCTCTTCTGTGTGCCAGGCAATGGGCTGAGCCCTGGAGATCCAGAGAAAGGCTAAGTCTCTGACCTCAGGGAGTTTAGTCTCTAATGTGGGAGACAATAACCAAAAAGAAGCTGAAAAGGAGGTAGAGGGTGGGGAGAAGGTCCCTGAGTCGGGGCAGGATGGAGGCCCAGAGGAGTGAGTGCAGCCAGGTAGGAAATGAAGAGGCTCGTCGCTGGGCCCAAAATGGTGGAAATTCTGCTTTAGATAAGGCAAGAAGAAAGCATTAAGTTATTGAAACTCCCCAAACAAAGATAGATATAATTGCTTCAGGGAAAAAAAAGCAGAAACAAATCAAAACCCTAGAGATGAGGTTCTCACTCCCTTCTGATTATTGGTGTGAGGCAGGAAGAAGAGGGCAGAGCTGCAAAGAAGCCTAGGCTCCCCCCTGACCCCCTTGCCTCTCACTCTCCTCTCTTCCCCCTGACTCTACCCTGAAGCCCTTTCTCCAGGTATGCACTGGGGGAGGGAGGCATGAGTGACTAAGGCCAGGGGACTGCCTGAGCCTGGCTAGAAAGATGGCGCTGGGGCTCATTTTCAGCTTAGGGTAAAAGGGACCCCAAATCAGCCTTTTGTGAAGATTAGCAGAAATCCCTCTTCCAGAACCAAAAGCCCTTAGCTAGCAGAAGAAATACTTGAAGGGAAACTAGACCGGTGAGTCAGGGGACAAGGTAAGTGTGAGAAGCAGCTGCTGTGCTGCCCCAGACATGTGTCAATAAGCATTTATTACATGCTAGGAAAACAAAGAACATACATGTGCACACATATTGGTGCACATAGTGCACACGCATGCACATGCATGCACACACACGTGCACGCACCCAGTCCCTGCCTTCAAGAAGCTCACAATCTAATAGGGACAAACAGCATGCAAACACCATGAGAAGAAGAGGAGGGAAGGGGACCCTGTGGCCATCTTCTCCTGTGTGACAAGTCAACAATGACTGTCCTCTCCTAGTTGCCTCAGCCCCCATTGCTGGCATCAGGGCTACACCCCCTAGGCAGCCAGCCTCCCTGCCCCCTGCTCTCCAGACTCTCCCCCTACCCCCTCCAAAAGACCCTACATTATACTGGGGTAGGGGAGGACTAGCACCTCTGGGGTAAGAGCCCTCATCCACCTGAGGACTCCACCTGACACTTGCCTATTCCCCCAAGAAGCTGGAGCATAAGCAGCGGCCACACCCCAGTAAAACCATCTCTACATATGGGCTAAAGCAGGTGGAAGGGAATGATGGGGCCCCAGACCCATTGGTGAGGTAGCATATGAAGACTCCTTGGTGGAATGGGCAGAGAACAATTTGTTCCAATGGCCATGAAGGAGGCTGAAGCAAGTGCTGTGGAGAGCTTGGAGCTTGGTAAGGCATCAAGGTCATCCACAGCGTCCTGGACCATGGCCAGTCCTCCAGCCTTTTGTCCTGCCACTGGACTTGGATGAATCTGAGAGAGTGAGGCCAAGCACTTTGTGCAGCTCTGCTACATTAAATCCAATTCAGGCCCAAGTCAAGATATCACCTCCGTGATGCCATTAGTCTTCTTCAAAAATGAAGGACAAATAATAGTGCCTCTTAACACAGACTAAGTTTGCCTTAGATTTCTCAGCCGCCATATTGTTCTGCTGAGCTGATCATTTACCAAAACCCAGAGACCTTTTTCAGATGATATGCTGCCTAGTCATATCTTCTTGTACTTGGAAAGTTGACTTTTTGATCCCAAGCATAAGACTTTACATTTATCTCGGTGGAATTACATCTTAACTGATTTGACCTAACGCTCAACACTGGCCAGAATATTTTGGATCCTGCCTCTCTTATTCAGTGCATGGTCATGCACCTTTGTCTTTGTGTCATCTGCCAAATTCACCTGCATAACTGGAAGTCTTAAGGGGTGTTCGGGTCCCGATGCTTGGAGTTAGGGCAAGAGTACAAGGCAAAGACAAAATCTGGCAGGGAGCCAGGCGGCAAAAATCTCAGCCTTCCCCAGGCCTCATCTGCAGGGCAGCAGGTGCTCTTACAGCCAATTCTAAAGAATTTCCTGGGGCTCAGAGACCTGTTGTTACAGTCAGGCTGTAGTGTGAACCCAGAGTCTCCTGTTACCAAGGCCACTGCCTCATTCACTAGGTCTCACTCATATAAAGGTTAAAAAGACACCAATATATCAAAAGAGTAACAAGCAGGTGGGAAGGCTCACTGTAGGGGAATGGGAGACTTGAATTCAGCAGATGCTTTGACCAGCTGTGTGCCTGGAACAATTCCCTTCACCTCTCTGGGTGATGAGGGGCATGTATGTACTCACTGTCTCTAGGAGCCTTGTAGAATTTCACAATGAGGGATTCCAGCGTTTCTGACCAAATAAATCCATAATGAAAACAGAACCAGTCTTTAATAAGACACAGGAGACTGTCCCTGGCTTTGTTTGGGATAAAGCTGTGACAAGCCTGGTCCTCACTTGGGGGAAAAGAGGTTGGAGAGTTTGTTCATTCACAGGCAGTGTCCTGGGCCTGACTCCAGAATGGAGAAATTTGCCCTTTCTCCTTCTGTTTCTTACAACAATGTGATGGAATAGTTGGAGCTCAGGCTCAGGCAGCCCTTAGACTGAGGATAGGCTGGTTTCCTCACCCCCTAACCTTCTGCCCCACCCCCCACTATTCAACTACTACCAGTGATGATGTCGGCTGAAATTAAGCCCCCCGGGTTCAAATGCCCAACACAGTAAGAACAGGCCTCACTGACACCTGCAATGTTCAGAGCATGTAATGGGAACAGCAGCTACAAGTTTAAGTTCCCCAAGGGGCCTAGATCAGGATACTACTTTCCTGTAGCAGGGCTCAAAAGCCAGGTTTTCTCTACTTTCAGTGGGGGATGCTAAGAGGAGAAAAGGCTGTGGCCACCCAGGAAAAAGCAGTCTGGAGCAATCCTTGGCCCCAGGCTTCCCGACCCTGGGCAACAACGCTAGCACTCTGTGCCCCCCAACCCAGAGAGGGTTATTATTCTGCACGGCACCCCAGGGCCTTGAGAGCCCAGC
This sequence comes from Gymnobelideus leadbeateri, assembly GCA_011680675.1. Lineage (NCBI taxonomy): Eukaryota > Metazoa > Chordata > Mammalia > Diprotodontia > Petauridae > Gymnobelideus > Gymnobelideus leadbeateri. The sequence goes on from WOXC01006711.1 coordinate 381,657, forward strand.
GTAGGGCACTAAGATTTCACCAGTTGGGGGTGGCTAGGTGGCGCAGTGAATAGAGCGCCGGCCCTGGAATCAGAAGGACCTGAGTTCGAGCTGGCCTCTGACACTTAATCGGCACAAACAAAAACCTAGCCGTGTAACCTTGGGCAAGTTACTTAACCCCAATTGCCCTAAAGGGGCGGCTAGGTGGCGCAGTGAGTAAGAGTGTCGGCCTCGGAGTTGGGATGACCCGAGATCAGATCCGGCCTCAGAAAATGAGCACCCACGCATAAATAATGACTAGCCGTGTAACCTTGAGCAAGTTACTTAACCCCAATTGCTTTAAAAAAAAAAAAAGATTTCACCAGTTTTTCAGATTCCCCTCCCCATCTAAGCTGTCCTGGACCCAGGCACAGGTAAGCAGGACAACCCAGGCTACTATGCCCCTCCATTTTTTTTTTCAGTTATGCTCCAGACCCCCTCCCATTTCAGGGAAACAGTTGCCATGGCAACGGAAGAACAGGCTGTGAGGAGTCTTGAAACAGACAACTGGGGCTGCCAGCTTCTGGGCTATGGGCAGAGATGTGATCCCCTGCCCAAGGGGAGGCACTGAGACCTCTGGCCGGCAGGGACAGAGGACCACAGGGAGGAGCCAGTCTCCATCCCATAGGTCTTGGGGTTTCAAAGATAATCTGGCAAAAGGCAAAGAGTGTTACAACCACAAGGCCTGCACTGAAAGGCATTTTCTCACTTAATGTAAATAGTCTCATTGCCCTCCAAAGGGCCCTCTTTCTCAGAGCCTGAGCTGAACAGGGGCATGGAAAAGTGCCCCATGGGTCTGAGCACCTGAGGAAAGCTCCTGGTTCTGTTTGTTTTTTAGTAGAAAGGTATGTAGATGGGGCAGGGAAAGGGGAAAGGGCCCTCGAAGGTATGAATAGTTAAGACCAAGAGGAATGCAGTGGCTCCTCAAGATGTCTGGTTGGAAAGCTGATGTGAGTTCTGAGGCCTCCCCCAACACAAGCATTTGTGAAAATATAATTTTCAAAAGTCACTTTAAAAGACTCCTGTATTATAACACAGTTAGGAAGGAAGAAAGGAAACCCAGCCCAGCTCAGGGCACCTGGAGATTGGTTCTTTACCTTGACATCAAATCCCACTCTCCGTGGGCAGCAGGGTTCCTCACTCAGACTTGTGACTTGGGGGCCCTCTTATAAGATTCCTTCGGCTTTCCAGGACAGCCCACAGTAGCACTGGTCTCCCAGGGGAAAGACAAGCAAGACAATACTGAAAAGCTGGCCTTCTCAACGAATAGAGAAAGGACCCAGTGGAGCTCTGTGGGTCTGGACAGCCACAGAAAAACCCCCTAGTGTGGCCTAAAAGTGGACTGACCAATTGTGAGGAACAAAGGCATGGAGGGGGGGATATTTCATCTGCAGTCACCATTTGCAAAAATCCCATTTTTTCCTTAACTCAGCTGTTGCCATGCCTGGCACCAGACCCCACACAGACAGTTCTTTCTTCCCAAATTAGCCTGCTGTCATAGTGCCCACCATGTGTCCTGTCTACCCTGCCAAGGGGTGTGTGTGTGTGTGTGTGTGTGTGTGTGTGTGTGTGTGTGTGTGTGTGTGTGTGTTCGCGCGCGCGCACGCGCACGCGCTCGTCTATTCGTGTGCATGCATACATGCATGCGCCTGTAGGTGAAGGATGCAGAAAATCCAAAGAGAAACAATCACCTGTGCCCTAAGTGGGAGTGGATTGGAATCAGGGGCAGGAGACAGTAGTCACATCCTGGGAAAGGACATGACTTCTCAACCAGCTTCCTGATGCATCACCTAAAGTCACTGGTACAGAGAACAGGGTCACAGGAAGGCCCCCACCTGTCTTTAAAAGAATCCAGTCTAAAAGGCCCAGTGTTTCTGAACCTCTACTTATGATCAAAGGCTCAACTGGGAAAGCTCTGGAGAGCTGTGCCAACCCCACAGGCATCGATGTATCCAGGCTGGAAGAGCCCTGCTCTCTGCCTTATCTGTGGTGCTCTGCATAAATGAGCATCTGTGGAGGGCTCCTGGATTCCCAGAGGTATCCCCACCTAGTACATCAGTCCTTTGCCAAATGGCCTGATTTGGGGTCATCCCCAAAGGAAATGCTTCAGCTCCCATGGTCACTGCTGGCCTTCTGGCCTATCTTCTCTGCTTGCCCCTCATTGCTTGTTTCCTTGGGGGAACAGATGTCTATTTGGTCATGTGGGTTGATGTCTATTTGCTAAAGTAACAACCAATCTGAACGTGGCTGTGTTGGCCAGGAGAATAGGAACCAATCTTGAGAAACCTAAATCAGAGCAGTGAGGTGAGAGGTCAGGGCAGTTAGGGTTAACATTCTGGGCCCCCTTTCATTGTTGGAAGAGGCATGGTCTTCCTTAGCTGCCTTTGCAGGCTCCTGTTTTATCCTAAGATCCAATGGGCTTGTGACTTCTGTCTCCTACGTTAACTGGCCATCAAGGTTTTTCATGGAGAACAAGGGCACATTTGTCTCTGTTCCCTTGGGAGGGGGTGGACCACGAGGGAGCTCCCTTCTGGGCAAAGGTTTCCACAGGGAGGAAAGTGTGTTTACTTGTAACACTGAGTCAGTCCATATGTTTTGGTGGCAACAAGTAAAATAAATCCAATAATTAACGCCTACACATCTGTTTATCTTTATGTTTTCATAATTACTTTTATGCAAATATAGTTAAACAAAATCTTTAAGAAAGAAGTTACATTCTAGATACCAGACACATCTTGTCCAACTTCTTTTCTGTTCCTGACTGGCCAGGAGGGCACTATCACCAAACCAAGAACCCTTCAGGGGCTCCTGGTCTGGGGCAAGCCTCAGGCTGTGTGCTCCTTATCAAGTCAGATCAGATGAGGCCAGACACAAATAAGAGAAACCAGGGCTTAGGAAGGTCATTGGACATGGGCAGAGTGAGGATAATTACAGAGAAAGAGGTTTTGGATCCATGAGCCAGATATGTCCATGCAGGGCTTGAGGGCTGCTTCCCTGCCCTGGGGAGAAAAGGAACTAGTGAGTAGCTGAGGATGGATGTCAGGTGAGCTCCCAGCCCACCCAGGCTCAAGGCTCTTTCCTCCAGTCTTTGAGGGAGGGCCAGACCTGTCTAGCTGCTCCACTAAATATTGCTGGTCTAATAACCGGTTCAAAGCAAAAGCTCTTATGGCAGGAGGGTAAACCTTAGCTTACACTCTGCAGTGTGACTCCTTTCCACCAAATGCTAGTAACTCAAAGACCATTACAAATAGTTGGTGGAAAGCAAAGCCATTTCCCCAAGCAAATGGTAAACAAATCAGAGAGTCTCCATAGATGAGAACACACCTGAAAACAACTGAGTAAATGAGCTCCCCCACCCAGAGAGCTGGCTCACACCAGCCAGTCTTTCTCAAGGGGAAATTCTCTGAATTCTCCAGGAAGGCATGCTGGAAATCAGAGACACATTGAGCAGCCAGAGTCCTCTGCTCTCTACTGCTTCCAAAATCTGTCTATCTCTCTCTCTTTCCACATCTCTGGAGTTGGTCCTAAAGAAAGCCTGGAGCTGTGTGCATCGTCTCAAAGAAAGATTGTCTCCTGTGCCCAAAAAAGCTCTTGTGCCAGCCCCACCCCTCACCATATAGCAGAAGCATTCTCTTCCCCAGTCATGAAGCTCACACAAAACACCCCAGGCTTAGACTGAGTCACAGAGGAAAGGAACCCAAGTTCAGACTACTCAGATGCAAGCTAACCTCCTGGTGCTGTCCAGATCCTGCCCAGGGAATGGGGAAAGGGCATGACCAGATGCTTCCTGGGGGATACAAGAGGTAGAACCCACAATGTTTGAGTTCATTGCCAAGGTCACAGGTGCTGAGGAGACAGAGACAGAACAGCATCTAAATAATAGGGATACATTTAAGTTTATGCCCTTGGGTTCAATGCCATCAGCATCACACATGAAAGTTAGATGTTTGTCTAGAACAGACCTGGCAGCTTAAGTCTGAGTCAGGACGAGGCAGAGAAGTCCATGTGGTCTTGGTGTGTGATGCAAGAGACAGAGTTGCCAGAAGCATCAGATGCTGTCTGAAGTATTGGATTTGGTTCTGAAAACCACAACTTATGAATGTCATGGATTAATTGGAGAGTGTCCAGTGAGGGGAAGGCAAATTGAGGAAGGGACTTGACTCCATGACATTTAAGGAGGCAGTGTGGTACAGTGGAGTCAGAGGACCTGGATTCAAATTCTGCCACCACTGTCAGTACCTGTTTAATCTTGGGTTTTAACATTTCCCCATACTACCACCACCCTGAGCCTCAGTTATCTCAGATGTAAAAGGCAGCTGGCCCATGAAGGCCCCCAGCTATACATCTAGGATCCTCTGGTTGGCTGAAAAAACTGGGGTTGTAAAGATCCCCTTCTTAACTGTCCTTCTGTTTCCATCAGAAACAAGTGATGGTGGGGGCGGAGTTGAGATGTTGGAGTAGAAACAGGACTTCAGTGGGGTTCTGGCTCCCACCTCCCCCAATTCATGTAAAAGGTGACTCTGAACAAACTTTGGAGCTACAGAACCCTCAAAATAACACAGAGAAGCTAACCTCCTGCTGAGAACAGCCTGGCAGACCAGCAGGAATTGGCCAGCTCAGCACTTTTGGAACCAAGCCCAGCCCTGTGGAGATTTTAGCCCCAGGGCGGGCCTGACCAACCACCAGCTGGAGGAACTTCAGATCACCAGTAGCTGTGGCAGTTTCCAGAATTATCAACACATAGATGCAAAGGACAAAGTGAGAGGTCAGTGCAGTGTGGACTTTGGGATCCAGTAGTTGGGAGAGTGGTTGGCCTTTTCACCCAGGGCAAGAAGTCACTGAGGTGCCACAGCCCTGCCCCCATGTGGCAGCTTCAGCTCCTGGCCTGCAGAGTGTAGGGGGACCAAGTGACCAGTCTGAGGGGTAATCGCTCTCGCTTGGACCTGCTTAAATCTGGATTGCAGTCTAGAGTGGAGGTCCTGGGGTATGCAACCAGCTTTCCAGAGTGTGGAGGCTTCAGAGAAGGCACCCCGCTAATACTTCTGGCAGCTGAGAAAACCCCAGCATTTGGGACGGAAGCTCCCCTGTCTGGTGGCAGAGTCCTACTGTGGCAAAAAGCCCAGGGGTCAAGTGTTTGAGTGTGATGTGAGCAGGCAAAGGAAGCAAAATAAATAGAGCACCCCAACTTTACACTCCTATTTTGGCGACAAAAAGGATCAAAGCATGGAACAGGAGGACGACAGTGAAGTCAGAAATCCTGCACCAAAACCTTCTAAGACAAATATGAGCTGGTTATAGGCCATAGAGGAGCTTAAGAAGCAGATAAGAGAAATGGAGGAAAAATTGGGAAGAGAAATGAGAACAATGCAAGAAAATTATGAAATGAGAGTCAACAGCCTGACTGAGGAAAATAACACCTTAAAAATAAACTAACTCAAATGGCAGAAGAGGCTCAAAAAGCCAATGAGGAGAAGAATGCCTTAAAAAGCCAAATTTTCCAGAGGGAAAAAGAATCTCAAAAGCTCACTGAGGAGATTCATTCCTTCAGAGTTAGACTGGAGCAAATGGAAGCTAGTGACTTTATGAGAAATCAAGATGCTGTTAAACAGATCCAAACAAATGAAAGAATAGAAGGCAATGTGAAATACCACATTGGAAAAACCACTGGCATGGAAAATAGATCCAGAAGACATAATATAAAAATTATTGGACTACCTGAAAGTCATGATCAAAGAAAGAACCTAGAAATCATCCTCCAAAAAATTCTCAAGGAAAACTGCTCTGATGTTTTAGAACCAGAGGGCAAAATAGAGGTTGAAAGAATCTACTGATAACCTCCTGAAAAAGATCCCATAAAGAAAACTCCTAGGAATATTATAGCCAGTTTCCAAAATTCCCAGATCAAGGAGAGAGAACATTACAAGCAGCCAGAAAGAAACAATTTGAATATTGTGGAAACAATCAGAATAACACAGGATCTGGCAGCTTCTATACTGAGGGATGGAAGAGCTTGGAATATGAGATTCTGGAGGTCAAAGGAGCTGGGATTAAAACCAAGAATCACCTGCCCAGCAAAACTGAGTATCATGTTTCAGGGGAAAATATGGTCATTCAGTGGAATAGAGAACTTTCAAGTATTCTTGATGAAAAAACCAGAGTTGAATAGAAAATTTGACATCCAGATACAAGAAGCAAGAGAAGCATGAGAAGGTAAACAGGGAAAAGAAATCATGAGGAACTTATCAAAGATGAACTATTTACATTCCTACATGGAAAAATGATAATTGTAACTGATGAAACTTTTCTCAGTATGAAAATAGTTGAAGGGAATATATATAGGAGGGTATATAGGTGTATGAATACATATGTGAATGTGTGTATATATGTTTACAGGTATACATAGATAGAGGGCACAGGACCAATTTAATAGGAAGGGATGATACTTAAAAGGTGAAATTAAGAGGTGAGAGAGGAATATAATGAGAGTAGATGGGGAGAGACAGAATGGGGTAAACTATATCATATAGAAGAGGCAAGGGGATATGGTTACAATGGAGGGGAAGAAGGAAGGCAAAAGGGAATGGGTCAACCTTATTCTCATTGAATTTGGCTCAGGGAGAGGATGACATACATACTAAATAGGATATCTCACCCTACAGGAGAGGAGGGGGGAAGGGCACGAGAGGGGGGGATGAAGGAAGGGACGGCAGGTTGTGGGGGAGAGAAGTTGTAAGCACCCACTTTTGAAAAGGGACAGGATCAAAGTAGAGAATAGAACAAGTGGGAGGTGGGATAGAAGGGAGGGAAATATAGTCAGTCTTTTACAATATATCTACTCTGGTGATGTTTTGCATAGCTATACATGTACAACATAGACTGAATTGCTTATCTTCCCAGTAAGGGTAGGTGATAAGGGAGGAAGGGAATGAATCTGGAATTCAAAGTTTTAAAATCAAATGTTTAAATATATATACATATATATATTCTATTATTAATACTATTTTACATGTAATTTGGAAACAAGATATACAGGCACTGGGGCATAGAGATCCACCATACCCTATTGGAAAAGTCAAAGGAGGTATGGGAGAAGATATGGGAGAGAGCAGATTGGAAGAGGGAATATCCTGTGGGATCACTATTTTGGGGAGGTGGGTAGCAGAAAAACAGGGAGAGAATTTGTAACTCAAAATCTGGTGGAAATGAATGATGTAAACCAGAAGCTAATAAACCATCTGGAAAAAAAGAAAAAGAAACAAATGTTGGTGCTGTGATCCGAATAGTTTGCCAAGCGAAGCTCAGAGTTAAGGTGGTAGAGTGAAAGGGAGCTTCCATTTTTCCCTAGCTCTCTCTACACAGAAGAAACAGAAACCTAAAAAAACATGCCAGATCAAATCCTGGTTGGGAAAGTCAAGAAAAAATCCAGTGTGGCATTTGTCTCACCCAGGGCAGCTTAGGCAGACAGATAGATCTGTGGGCACTGGGTGGGAGGCTGGCCAAGAGCACAGAATGTCTATATTATTTTAAATCTGTATTGACCTTTACTGCTGATTCTGTCCTCTTGGAATAAGCAGGATAAGCCTCACCCCTCTTCCCTGTAATGCCCTTCCCAATGCAAGAAACCATCTATTAGAGCATCACCCCCTCAACCCCGAGCCTTCTCATCTCCAGGCTAAGCATTCCCAGTTCTTTGAACCAAACTTCCCACAACCCAGATTCCTCATTCTTCACCTTCCTGTCCTAATCCTCTGGCCCAGCGTATCCCTGTCCTTTCTGAGCACATATGGCCCATGTATGCTCTGAGAATCCTAATCCCAATTCTCTCTTCCAGTTATAATTTAGGTCCCTAGAACCTGGCTACATCTATCCCTCAGGAATGTAGAGATGTCTCTGAGGAGTTGTAGGTGAGTCATTGGCTCAAGCCCTAGAGAAGTTCAGGAGCTCTGGTAGTAATAGCAGCCCCCTCTTCCCACACCACCACAGCCTTCACTGGGGAAAGCAACTGCTATGAAGAAGGGGCCAGCTACCCCCACCAACTACCAGGCTCATGCCACCCAAAAGGCAAGAAAGTCTAGGTGAAGCAACAAGGCAGCAGAGGGAGACAGGAGGCAAGCCAGCTCCACCTTGACCGCCCTCTCCCCTCAGACCCTGAGGGAGCCAGCCCAGAACCCTGAGCCCAAGAACACTGGGGAGCACAGCATTCTACAAACTATAAGAGAGATCATAGAGGTGGGGTTCTGACCAAAGGTGATAAACCAGAAAAGGAAATGGCAAAACTCTCCAGTGTCTTTGGCCAGCACTAAAATGGTAAAAGACATGACATTCGAAGACCAGCTTGTCAGGCCAGAAGGTTTCTAGCGCCCTACTGGGTAAGAACAGACAAGCACAGGTAGCTCCAGCACTAATGAAGGGTCTGGGTCACAGCTGAAAGGAAGCTCAGCTGTGGAGGTATCTGGTGACAGAAGCAAAGTCTGATGCTCTCCAGATCAAGAGTGCGCAGGAACCTGGAAGGTCCAATCTCTGAACCGAGGGCACCCGGAGGAGGACCAACAGGGCATGGAAAAATTAGCCAGAGGAACCTTGTGTGTGGCAATTCATCCAAATGGTGGAAGTGCCCATCATCTCCCTTGTCTCCCGAGGAACTTCTGGGGGCCAAGAAGCAACAATTGGAATGAATATGAAACAAATGATTGGGAAGGAGTGCAACAAGGCTGTGCATTATCACCTTAATCATTTAACTTTTGTGCAGAGTGCACCATGGGAAATTCTAGGCTGGAAGAATCAAAAGCTGGAATTAAGGCTACTGGGAGAACTATCTAGCACACACTGCCCCCTGTCTCCCTCTGCTGCCTTGTTGCTTCACCTAGACTTTCTTGCCTTTTGGGTGGCACGAGCCTGGTAGTTGGTGGGGGTAGCTGGCCCCTTCTTCATAGCAGTTGCTTTCCCCAGTGAAGGCTGTGGTGGTGTGGGAAGAGGGGGTGCTATTATTACCAGAGCTCCTGAACTTCTCTAGGGCTTGAGCCAATGACTCACCTACAACTCCTCAGAGACATCTCTACATTCCTGAGGGATAGATGTAGCCAGGTTCTAGGGACCTGAATTATAACTGGAAGAGAGAATCGGGATTAGGGCTCTCAGAACATACACAGGCCATATGTGCTCAGAAAGGACAGGGGTACACTGGGCAGACAGGCAGATGATACCACTCTGACAGCTGAAAGTGAAGAGGAACTAAGAAGCCCCTTGATGTGAATGAGGAAAGTGTAAAAGTCAGCTGGAAGCTTAACACAAAAAACCCCAAACCTGAAGATCTTGACATCTGTCCCATCACTTCCTGGCACCCAGAGGGAGAATAAAATGGAAGCAGTGTCAGATTTTATATCCTTAGGCTCCAAGATCGACGCAGATGGAGACTGCAGGCATGAAGTTGAAAGACGCTCCTAGGAAGGAAAACTGGCAAACCCAAACAGCAGACTAAAAAGCAGAGACCTCACCTTGCCAACAAAGGTCCATAGAATCAAAGCTCTGGTTTTTCCAGTAGCAATGTGTGGCTGTGAGAGTTGGACTTTAAGGAAAGCTGTGGGCTGCAGAATCGATGCTTTCCTAGAGAAGACTTCTTAGAGTCCCTTGGACAGTAAGGAGATCAAACCAGCCAATACTTAAATAAATTAGTTCAGGCTCTTCGCTGGAAGGTCAAATACTGAAGATGAAGCTTAAATGCTTTGGCCACCAAGGACAAGAAGACAGGGCTCATTGGAAAAGACCCTGATGGTGAAAACACCAGAGGGAAAAGGGAAAGGAAAAGGTGGAGGTTGAAATGGATAGATGGTGTCATGGAAATGGTGAATATGAACTTGGACAGACTGGGAAAAAGAGTGGAGGACAGAAAAGCCTGGCATGCTTGGGGTGCTTGGGGTCACAGAGAGTTGGATGAGACCTCATGACTGAACAACAGCAAATTCACCTGTGAGCTCCTTGCTGCCGTGAGCAGCTTCCCCCACTGCAGCTCCTGTTAGGTGTCTAAGCTCCTCAAGGATGGGCCCAATCTTTCTATTTGTATTCCCAGCACTTAGTACAGTGTTTTGCATGTAAGCTCTTATTAATTCATATAATTTAGTCATTCCTTTTCATTTATTTGAGCCCCCACTGGTGTGCATCTTCCTCCAAGATTATCTGTGAAGAATCATTTGCCAGCTAGCTTTAGGAAGATTTTAGAAAGTGACACAGTAAGAACAGTAGATGCCAAGCATCCCCTTCCCCAACCTCCACATCCCATTAATGAAAAGCTAGCATTTATGTGCTAGGGGCACCTAGTGAAGAGAGCACCAGATCTACAGTGAGTAAGACTCATCTTCCTGAGTTCAAATCCAGCCTCAGATACTTCCTAACTGTGTGACCCTGGGCAAATCACATTACCTTGTTTGCCTCAGTTTTCTCATCTGCAAAATGAGCTGGAGAAGGAGATGGGGAATCCACTTCAGCATATTTGCCAAGAAAATCTCATCCATCTTGCCCCACTAGAAAGTTGGGGGAGGGAGGATATAAAAGAGAACAGATTGGGGGAAGGGGTATTCAATGGGGTGGGAGGTAGAGGAAAGATGAGGAGAAAATATGTCACTCAAAATCTTGTGTGAATGAATGTTGAAAACTAAAAAAATAAATAATATTTTTAAAAAAGAAAATTTCAGAGTCCTGAGTCTGAGAAATAACTGAAAAACAACAAAAATCTACTCATATTGCTGTTGTCATCTCCATTTCACAATTGATGCAGGATCTGAGGTGGGATTTGAACTCAGGGCTTCTGACTTCAGGTCCAGTGCTCTTATTGAGGTCCAGTGGTGTTTGGAATCCTGAAATTCAAGGGCAAAAGCTACAGGTCCTACCCCAAAAGAATTTGCCTCAAGCCTTCTTTCAGTCAAAGACCAGGTTTATTGTGCTGCCCATAGGAGGGGGCAGGACTTTTAGGAACCAGCACTGCTGTGGCACTTGTGTTAACAAGCAGGCCAGACTCTTAGGGAAGCTGAGCCCTTTAATGGAGGAACATGGACCTTTTATACAGAAGACTGGGAAGATCTGGGTGTGATCTAGGAGGGGCCAATAGTCTGGGGTGACTGGGAATGAACAGAGAAAGGGTCTTGATGGGTTAAGGAATGGTAGTCTAGGGTGGGGCCAGGCACAGACAAGGAGTGCCACAGTGAAAGGGTTATGAACTGGGAAGGGCTGGGTGCCCCAGGGAATGCCAGGGACCTGGGCCATGTGAAAGTGCAGGGTCTTTTAGGGGTCCTTCATTACCACCCCATCACTCTGAGCACTGTGGGGCTCTCTAGCCCCCTAGGAAAGAGAATCATATCAATGTTGGAATGGAACTCAGAGTCAATTATTTTTAATCCTTTGGTTTTACAGATGAGGAAACAGTTCTGAGGAGCTGAAATGTTTTGCCCCAGGTCACAAGGTGAGTGCGTTTCTCTGAAAACCTTGGCAAATGATGGCAGTGCCAGGGATTCCAGGGCATTTTCTCAGATCTATAGCTAGACCCAGTAGTACATCATATTGCAGAGGAGACTGTCAGAAATGGTGGTTTGTAATGTTAATGGGATTTAAGATCTTCCCGGCCCATTAATAGGCCTCATGTAGAGCCCATTAAGGAAAGCTTGCTTAGGGGAGGCTTGCTTGTAGGAAGGCTCTCACACCTTTTACTAATTTCTAATTAGGCACTGAGTCAGGAGAGTTGTGATGCCCTGGCTCTGAGAAGCGTATACACACTCTGAGTTGGTATTTTGCTTTGGGGGCTCACTTATGAGAAGGTTCTTGGGATTCCATGGTCAAGATTCTGAGTAATGGTACATTCAGATGTAAAGGCTCTCTCCATCCAGGGATATGTGTAAAGTGTATTGTTGATTCAGGCAGTCAGAGCCCTGTCTGTTGCCCTTTATTCCTCTGCTTGTATTTTCTCTGAAGTTTAGGGTGCTGACTTTTCCCCTGAACTAGTGAATGTAATTAAAAAGGATTGTTGAGCCCTTGACTCTTTCCTATTAAAGCAGATCTAAGACACTGTGCTAGAAGCCATCCTGCGGATGCCAGGGTGGTTGCTGCTACATGGTTTCCTCCCTCCCCCAACTGTCATATCTTTACTTCTCTGTGTGCTCTTAATCTTATCGTCTGCTGTGGGTAGGTTCCTTGATGGCATGGTGTAATGGCAAGCACAGAATTATTTCACACCTTGTTTCAGCTATTGAATTAATGCCTTATTTCAGTTCAGGTTTTTTTTTTTTTTTTGAGCCTTGTATCAAGTCTGTTAAGAAACAGAACTGTGAACCCCACAAGTTGTGAACCCTAGAACTCATGAATTCCTACAACCAGAAGGGGAGGAGCTAATGACCATATATAAGGAGAATTTCCAGGCTAGGGACAGCAGAATTGAGAAGAGGACTCCTGTGGTGGCAGAGAGAAGAAGGAGAAAACTTATGGCATCCTGGCACTCTGTCTGCTCTGTCTGTGTGGATGTTTGTTTGTGATGCTCTGTACAGAAGCCCTGGGACCTTACTGGAAGCCCTGAAAGAGGATTTTCTGGTTATATGTTTACAGAAGTCCTAGAGGAGGGTTTTGGAGGTCCTGGGACTTTACTGATGATTTGTGCTGACCTCTTGGACCTTGTTTGTGGGTCTGTGTTGATTTCTATGTTGAGTTCTCAGACCTTGTTGGTGGGACTGAGTTGATTTCACAGGCAGACAGTGAATTGATAATGGTGCCAGCAATGTGCATGAATATTGTTGTGGCTTTGTCAAGCTTTGTCTTCCCAGAAACAGAAACTGTGAAGGACTTGAGGTGGACTGGACACTGTGAACTTCAATATGGAATGGGAACTGGATGAAGAACTGGACAGGGAGCTGGACAAGGAACTGGGAGCTGCCTGCCTTTGAACCCGGGTGACAGTTGGAGCTGGGGCCATGGAAGAGGAACCATGGAAGCTGAGAGCCAGCCTTGAGTCAAGCTGAAAGAAGACTTTACTCGGATACTGTGTACTGACTGAGAAGATTATGATTTACTGTGACCTGGGGGTGGAGAACTTTGACTTTTGTACTTAGTGATTGAATTAAGGATTTTGTGATTGACTAAATGAATGTACTTTGTTTAAAACTATGTGACCATTTTGGTGTAAACTATGTGGCCATTTTAGTGATAAGTTGTTGAGTTGTAATACTGTGAATGCTATATTTTGATTTTCTATGAATGTTTTGCTCTGATTTATTATTGAATAAATAGAGGGTTCACTATATTATGTAATCAGAATCTTGGAAGCTGTTCACAACAGCAGTCCTCTGGAAAGCTGCACATGCTTGGCTTTAAACACAGGCTGTTTCCATTTTATCTTTGTAACTTAGGACCTGCACTTAAAAGCTTTTTGAATAGATGAGCCCTAAGCTCTTTGAGCAGCTGACCTGAGCTGGGGACTTGTGGGCAGTCCAACCTTCCATAACAACATGCCCTAGGGGAATTGTGGTGGAAGCTGAGCTGGGCTTAGCTGACCTTCCTCCTTGCCCCCAATAACCCCTAGGCACATGTTCTTAGTGACTGTCCCTGTTGCCAGGTTCCCTCTGGATATGCTCCTGATGAAAGCCCCCTCATGTGCAAACTGGTGGGAAGAGCAGAGGGTTATTGGTAGTCAATGATTGCAGGCCTCCTTATCTATCCTTCCCCAGGAAAACTTTGCCTCACTTACCTCCACTGAGGGAAATATCTGGGATTCATGAGGTAGGGCTTGATCATTGACCAAGAATTGATGAACCAGGAAGATAATTTCTACAGAGTGTGTGGTCCCCACCCTAAGCAAACAGACAGCCCATCCCACTACCTGCCAGGCCACTGAGCCCTTTGGATATACCCTGTTAGGAAGGGGAGGAGAGATATGAAAGGGTAAAATACAGAGGAATGTGGTTTTTCTGGCCGTCACAGACCACTGCTAACCAGGCAGCATCATGAGCGCTGGACCTCAGACAAGTCTGGAGCAGCACCTAAAACCATCCCAGAGAATACTCCAAGGCCAAGCCAAGTTCATGAATGTAACAGATATAGATACATCCAGGACCATCCGACCCCTACCCTAGCTGGTCCCTGCTCTCTAGGCCTGAGGATCTATTTATCTCCTGTCTGCCCCCTCTAAGCACTATGTGGCTTCTGGATTCCCAGGCACAGTACAGCTCCCCAAGAACATGCCAGACCTTATTTACCTTGAGAATACTTTATGGACCTAAACAATAAAAATGTGTTGTTTTTTTTTTTTTAATACATTTAGATAGGGACAGGTTACAGGGATGGGGAGTGGCCTTGAGGCCACATGTGGCCCTGTAGGTCCTCAAGTGTGGCCCTTTGATTGAATCCAAACTTCACAGAACAAATTCCATTCATAAAAGGACCTGTTCTGTAAAACTTGGACTCAGTCAAGGGGCTGTACCTGAGGACCTAGAAAGCCACAAGTGGCTTCAGTTCCCCACACCTTGTTAGAATCTCTAGGGAAATAATGAGAAATGGGACCAATGAGGAAAGCAGAGTCCCACCAAACCTCAAACCATATCATGAGGCAATTTCCATATTTGGAATGCACTCCTAAGCAAGAGAAAATTGAAAACCATGGCCTGGTGTTTGAGGAGCCCAGGGGCACCAAGGACCCAGAGAATTTCTTCTTTGACAAGAATGACAGTAGATTCTGGAAGGTGGGCAGAAAATGGGGCAGGACAGAGCTGCCGGCTGCCTGGAAGGGTCGCTCAGGGCCTTCCCTTCTTCCTCTTCTTCCTGTAGCACTCAAGGGCCTTGGTGGTGCCAAGGAACCAGAGGACTTCAGAGGAAGCTGCTCAGGGGAAGGCCCTGCAGTGTGCAATTCACTGGGCTGAGCACTTTATAGACATGACTCACTGAATTGTTGCAACAACTCTGTGAGGTAGGTGCTGTTATTAATGCCCCCATTTTACAGATGTGGAAACTGAGGCAGGGAGGGTTTCAGCAATTTGCCCAGGGTAACCAAGCTAGTAAGTGTCTGAGGTTAACTTTGAGCTCACATCTTCCTGGCTTCAGACTAGGGCCTTATGGGCAGTGGTGTCCCTTGGCAGCCTCAGAGCAGTGCTGTACAATCTATACTGTGGCTTTGTGGGAGCCCAGAGACATGAGGACAGAGGGGCTCAGGCCTTACATGGTGCCCAGGAGCTTCTACCCATAGCCATCTTCCAGGGGGCCCTACCAAGTTCTTAAAAGCTCCAGATAAAAACCAGTTCTTAACTATGGTCATTCTTATTATCACTGAGGCACATTGCAGCAATGGGTCAGGAATATGGACACAGGGCTAAGGAGTGACAGAAACTGGACTGCAGGTCAGGCTTGCTTCCCCTCCCTGGCCTGGCCCTGAAGCACAGGGCACTGCTAAATCAGATGGCTCAGTCATCCCCCATCCTCTCCTTGTTCTTTGCAGTCCTTACTGGACTCATGTCTTTGGGTGTCTGTCTCTGGGTTTCTCAAGGAATGTGGTACAACCAATGAGCCTGAGTCCTTGTGGGGGGGGGGGGGGCATCCTAGGAGAAGGGCAGCAACCCCAAGGATTTGGCCAGGGTGAGATGCTTAAGCGGTTCATTGGCCTCCTGCCTTGTGGAGGAGGGGCGGGTGCTTATCAAAGAGGGGTCTACTGGCTGGCAGGCCCTACCTCGCCTCCTTTTTCTTCCTCATCCATGATATTCTGGTCCTGATTGTGAAGGAGGGATGGCCCTACCTCCCTGGCCCCAGATCTCACCTAACATTCCCTTACCTCCCTCTCTGGGCTCAGCAATGGGAAGGTGCAATAATCACCCCCCTTTGGATTCCACTCACCCACCATCCCTAGATCTGCCCAGACCAAAGCTCCCTCCCCTCTAGGTAGTCAGTGACTTTTCTTCAGTAATGGGATTAATGGTTAATGGGATTTAAGATCTTCCCAGACCATTAATACTCCTCTGGAGGAGCCCATTAAGGGAAGCTTACTTAGGAGAGGCTTGCTTATGGGAAGGCTTTCACACCTTTTGTTAATTTCTAGTTAGTCTTGGGAAGTCCTCTTGCTCTTAAAAAGGGTATATACAGTATTCTTGTGATTTAACCAGATGAGACTCTGGGTAGCTGTTAAGTGTTGAACTTAAAGGAGCAAGACAAAGATCCCTGAGATTAAAGTTTGGAAGTGGATTTTATTACTGTGGGACTGCCAGGGCCACATGTACCCAAATCAAACAGTGAGTTGGCGTGGACGGTGTACTGGTTTTCAAAGAGATTAAATATCCAGGTTACATAAGCCCAAACTACAATCAGTGATTGGTCAGTGTATATTTGAATTTCCTGCCTGTGCAAAATTCACCCTAGGCTGAGGGACAGGAAGTCTAGGATGGGGTGATTAAGAGGGGCCAAGGGATGGAGACATCCGGATCAGGTGATTAGGAGGGGGGCAGGGGACAAGGGATGATGAATTTAGCCTAGCCTGAAATTCCTTCTCACTGATCAGTTGGGGGAGGGAAGGGTGGAGCTGGGCTCAACATTAAGGACCCCACAGCTTTGAAAAACCCAGATGTTGGTGCTTCTCGCTTTGGTAACTATGTATGTATTGCCTTGTTCAGAGAGTTGGATCTGTCTCTTGATCTGTACTAATTTCTCAGACAGAAGCCCTGTCTGTTAATCTTTATTTCTCTACTTGTATTTTCTCTGAAGTTCAGGGTGCTGACTTTTCCCCTGAACTAGTGAATGTAATTAAAAAGTTTTCTGAGCCCTTGAACAGCTATCTTTGCTGGTAAAGCAGATCTGAGAACTTGTGCTAGTGGCCATCCTGGGGATGCCAGTGTGGTTGTGTTGTGCCTGGTTTTCGCCATAAACCGGGGGGGCGCCCCCACCTCAAGGAAGTGAGCAGTTTGCCAGGTCAGCCCCACCCTCCCCCACTGGGTCTCTGCCCTTTCCACTTAGCTCACCTGCATAGTGTACTGACCAAGACCTTGATTAATGCAAGCAAGACCCAAGGAAAGGGCAGAGACCCAGTAGGGGAGGGCGGGGCTGACCTGGCAAACTGCTCACTTCCCTGAGTGGGGGGGAGGGGAAATGGGGAAAACCAGACACAACATTCCCCACTTCTTTTGTGAGTGTGTCAAACCCTTGACACCCTGGCTGAATCATATAAGACAGTCAGCTTTGTTCCCAAGGGCTGGTAGTGGGGATCTGTAACAATTAGCAATTTAACAGTTAATAGGGACTTCCTACAGTCAAGGCCATAGTCACAGGAAGAGAAGGGGGCCACATTTTCCATTGGTCTTCTAGTTGAATTTCTCCAGGAAAGAAGCTGTCCCAGTAGGGTGGTTGTTTTTGGGGTGTTGTTGATGTCTTTTTCAGATTCCAAGGCTCTGGGGGTAATCCTCAGATGACTAGAGTTCAAATTTACAATACAAGAGCTCCCAGAAACACAATTTTACATATAAAGGTCCAGTTTTCTAGCCATGCAAGACTAGGTTCAAACAAATAGTTCAGTTTTCTTAGCCGCACAGGGCTAGGCTCAGTTAATACAATAAGGTTTTTCTCAAAATTTTACAAAGTGACATAATTACATTAAGTCAGGTACATGTCACCAAGATAACCGAGAAGACTTACATACAAACTATATGAGAATCATAATTAACATACAATTCCTTGTATTCCAGTGACCTATTTCATTCAAGCAACACTTTTAAATCCCAGATGCCTCATGTAGTTGTAGAATTTAAAAAAGAGTTTTGCTTCACCATTTCAGATCTAGGTGACCAGATAATTTTGACTTAATATAAATTAGTACAATTACTTAAGATTAGTTCCATATTTTTAAACTACAGAGAATTTCAGTTTATTTATTCTTTGTTATTTCTACCTTTCCTAAATCCTGTACCAGGTATAGGGATCCTTTAAAATATGAAAAACCTTTTAAAATTGATTTCATCTGCCATTTGTAAAATTATCAGACAGGCATTAATAAATTGACATTAGCTTCATCCTTACCACTATCTTATACAATCCTTGTGCTAAAATCCAAAAAATCCATACCTCTGATTTTATTATCATCTCCTTCTTTGAAAGATGTTATTTCTATATTTATTCACTTATTTGGCCCTGGATATTACTTCTCAGTGAATTTGCTATAGAATAAAAAGAGGGACAATGTCATAAACCTTGCCAGAAGGAAAACTTCCTTAGCCTTGTTTCCAGGCGTGAGTCATCTCCACTAGTCATTCAGATAGTCACCAGGTGCTGAAAGCAAGGCTTAGGCATAAATAGGTGGGAGGTTTCCTTTTAGAAAAAAAGGCAGAATTGGGAAATAAAGCCAGAGACATCCCAACTGGGCAGTGTCCCAGGTTGTCCCCAGACTTTTCCAAGCACAGACATCCACCTTGAATGGTTCACAGCTTGCAGCCTCTGCCATCCCATTATCAGATTTAATGACAACTTCTGTAATCAAGGCTTAGATAAATAGTAAAATTTACAGTTCCCCAAATTATTAAATAGCAAATAAATATGGACTAGTATCCTTCAGATAGGGCCATCTAAAATTTGATTGAGCTATTAATTACAAACTCAAATTACAAATCTTTCTGCCTTAACAAAACTTCCTCATGTTCTCTCAACATACTTCTAAAACTGATATCAACTATCTGGAAACAGGAGGGGCTGGATGAACCCTATTTGTCCCAAACCTTATCTGCCAGGTTACATAAACTGAAATTGCAGTGATGTAAGCTGAAACTACAGTGATTGGTCAGTGTACATTTGAATTTCTCAAAACCCTAGGCTGGAAATCCCACCCACAGATCAATCAGGGGAAAGGGGGTGGGGTGGGGGTCCTGCTTGTTTACAGATCAAATAAGGGAGGGGGACTTCTCTGTTTTACAAATCAATTAAGGGAAGGGAAGGTTGAGTTGAGTCCAACATTCCCTACTCTTTCTTGTAGGTATGTCAAAACTTTGAAATGGCTGGGGTCACATCACCTAAATTATCCAATTCTGTTCCTAAAGGATGGTAGTGGGGGAGGTTGTGATAATTAATATTTTGATGGAGTTAACTTGGGATTTGACAAATTGTAGAAAGCAAATAATGAGATAGGGTCCTACAATTAGGGCTATGATCAGGGGGAGAAGCTAATACCAATGCTAATACCGAGGCTGATATCAATTTAGTGAGTTAGGGGGATGTTCCAGGGCTACAGGGACTGATACCCATACTCAGAGAGTTGAGGGGGTGCTGTGTGCTGCAGGTTCTGGAAAGTCCAGGATTGTCCATTTTCTGTGGTTACCACCCAGGTATAGCTTGGTCTGGGGGCATGGGGATTGTGGGGGACCACACATAGAGGTAAAAGGAAGATCAGGGAGAGGATCGGATAAGTCTTAGCTTTAGGGGGTGCTCGTGGACTTCTGCTTTCCATTCTGAGGTGACAGCAGGCTTCACTCTGGTGTAATGAAGCCATGTGGGAAGAGAGTCCACTTTGACAGCAGTAGGTGTAGTGAGGATCATGACGTGTGGTCCCTTCCACCTCAGCTCCAGACCGGGAATTTGTTTTTACCAGCGCAGAATCCCCAGGTTGAAGTGGGTGAGCTGAGGCTGAACTTGGGATCAGGATCAGGAGGGCTGAGGGGAGGAGTTTTTCTGAGTGGCCTGTAGACCCTGTAGGAATTTGATGAGGGAAGAATGAGTGATTTCAGCTTTTAGGTCTTCCCGGATTAGAGGAAGAATGTTAGGGAATGGTCTGGACTTTCTCAGCCTTGAGTTCTGAGCTCTGAAAAAATTTCAGATGCCGGCTGCTCAAGGAAGTCAAAGCTGAGAGTCTGAGGACCTGACCCAATTCTCATGGGGAAGCCAAACCTTACCTGCTTTGTTCAGCTTTTCATAAATAGACGTTAAAAACAGTTTGAATTAACCTGGCGTTAAAAATGGTATCGTTTTTTTCTCTCAACTAAAGTATCTCTGATTAAACTCAATATCAGGCACCCAAGTACCCTGTCATTCCAAACACCTGATCATTCCCCCCTTAAACAGCTGGGACCCAAAATCATTTGGGTAGATCTGTCTCATAGGGGGCTAGGTCTGTATTCACTCTGGAAGAAAGAGAGAATTCAGAAATTGAATCCTTAACATCCATTCAGTTACAAATGTTAACTTTTGCTCAGAGCATGAAATGACGACAAATTCAGATCGAAACAGCCAGATCTCTTCTGCTTTTACAATCTCATTAAACCTTGATGAAGAAAGTTAGTTGAAAACTTAAGATGATCTTAAGCAGTTTGCATAACTTTCTGCACATGATCTAATTCTAGATGAGAAATAATATTAGATTTTCCACTAAGCTGACAAAAACAAACAAACAAAAACCCTCACAAATGTAGAGATTCTTTTCTTAGGGGTGTCTTGAAGCCTGAGCCTGATCAAGGACCTGAGGGCAATCATAGACAGCTGGGGAGAAAAAGCCAGTGGGTTTCCACATAATGAGGGGTGGAGATGGAAAGGGGCTGACCCAAGGAAAGCTTATCAGCTTCCTTAAGAAGGGCCTCAGCAACAATGGCCTGGAGGCAAAGGGCACCCCAGCAGCCACTTAATCTAGGGGCCCAGGGTTTGTTTTTTGTTTTTTTTTTTTTTAATAGGTATAATATCATTCCTACTTCAAAAATGTTTCTGAAGTTCACTTAGCTAACTAGACTTTTAGAAACACAATAGAGTCTCAGAAAGATGGTAACAAAATAACAATGAGTATCAAATGACTAATACAATAATTGACCTTATCAATTCTGGCATGGATTCAAAGTTAGAGAGATACCAACATATGCCAGTCATTGTATTTTGCAGTCACTATACAATTCTGACTACAAACGCTATTAATTTTCCTCTTATAAATTCAAGGAATAAGTTAAGCTGAGATAGCAAAAAACTTCTGGGTTTTTTTTTAAGCAATCCCAATATCCTATTTCCAATTTCTTCATGATTAATTCTTAGAATTTGACCAGGACTATAAAGAAATTGTAAATTTCCCAAATTAAAAGTTTCAAAATATTACTACAGGGAGAATTTTGGTGGACCTTTTGAAAGAGCTTTGAATCTGCCAATCTCAAAGCTCCACATTTAATTGGCTTTAATTAGGCAGGAGATTTTTTTTTTTAACTGGGAGAGGTTCCTAAAGAGGGAACCACCTCCCTACCTCCCTGCAATGCTCATGAGGAGAGCTCTTCGGGGCCTTCACCTTCTCTTGCCTGAGCCAGGAGCAGCTCAAGGTGGGGGTGGGTCAGACCAGCCCTTAGCCTGACCCAGGAGCTAGGCTGGCCAGCTCCTCCCCACCAGCCAAGGCCATGAGCCATGTGGCTGCCCAAGCCAGGCTCAATAATAAGGCCAATTAGGCTGGGTTGATGGATTTCCTGAGGGAAAGGATGGCTGAAGCAGAAGAGGGTTCTTCTAGAAACAAATATATCTTCCCAGTGGAAATCAGAAAAGCCTCCTTGAAGGTGCTGTTCTGATGGCCACTCAAATACCTACTTTGCAGAATAAAAACTTTAAAAGGAGACTTTAAACAACTGAGCTCAGGGCAAAACTTTACGAACACTCAAACACATCACAGTCCTTATCCACTTGATTGCTGCCCACAGATGCTGCACAGGAAGCAAATGGGCTCAAGTGAATAGGACACAGATAACAGACAAAGGTCCATACCCCCACTTGTTTGCTTCCTGCATATTCTGAACAGGAAGTAAATGGGCTCAAGTGAGCATAGGACAAGTACAGACAAACAAACATATAACCAGATCAGATATGGGCAAGAGGGTCAGATGTCTCGAGCCCTGCCTGGGGAAGAGGTGCCCACTGCACTATAGCCACGTCTGGCTCTCTCCCCTCCAGAACAACAGAGTTTTAACCAGAATATACCAGAACAATATTTAACCAGAATATACCAGAACAACACTTTTAACCAGAACAATAATTAACTCACCCCCAAACTGGAGGTCCTGGATCCCCGAAAGGCTGAATGAGGAGCAAGTCAGAGTCAGGGGTCAGGCATTATCCTTCCCTGGAACATCATCAGGTGCTAGCCCCCCCTAGGAATCTGGGTGAGCAGATGCCTACCTGTGAGACCAAGAGCTCTTCCTATTCGGCAAAATCTCGATGGCTCCCTAAGCAGTGGCAGGGCTGCTTCCTCCCCACCCCTCTCCTTTTCTTATCTCTCTTTCTCCAAAGGGGAGATAGGGAGAAAGCTGGAAGTCAAACAGTTTCCCTGGCTAATTTTGAACACAGAAGTTGTTAGTTACAGACAGACAAACAGAAAGGCAAGCACACAAACTCAACAGATAAACACTTACCTCTGGAGGCTGACACAGAGATCTGGGTCCAAAGAGCCAAAATATGATCTGATCGATGTCAGGGGATGGTTGGACTTTCTCAGCCTTGAGTTCTAAGCTCTGAGAAAATTTCAGATGCCGGCTGCTCAAGGCAGTCAAAGCTGAGGGGCCTCCATCCCCTGAGGCCAAGTGAGGATCTTGGGCCTTGGGCAGCAACACAGAATGCTGCCATATCTCACTGGGGCCTCCAAATGTTGTAGCTTGATTTTAAAATGGGCCTTTTATTAAAACGCCATGTTGGCTGATCAGGCCACATGGTGGGCTGAACAGTTACCATCACGTGACGCAACAGCAGTAGCAACAGCCCCATCTGGCACAGAAGCTCAGATTATAAAGGGGGCCTTACAGAAGCAGTGATTGGTCAGTGCACACCTTGAAACTCCCATCTGACCCAGAAGCCCACCCATTTCTATGCAGGTGAGCTAAGTGGAAAGGGTGGGGACCCGGTGGGGGAGGGCGGAGCTGACCTGGCAATCTGTTCACTTCCTTGGCAGGGGGGCAATAGGGAAAACCAGGGAAGACTATCACTGCTTGTGTTGGTATTCTGGGGTCTTGCACACTCCTAGCCTAAATATCGTCATTTTATGATGACCCTCTACAGAAGGACCCATGCCAGGTCCAGCTGTCCTCTGCCGACTTCAAGGAGGGACAAGCGTTTCTCTAAGTGTACCAGCTGTGAACTGGCTAGCTGTAGAGGGGAGCAAAAAGCTGCTTTGTAGGCCAATACAAAACTGCTCTGTCCTTTCTGCCTGACCCTAAAGCAGATTCCTGTTTCCTTCAGCTTCTAGGCTAAGAGGCTAAGTGGGGCGGGGGGGGCTACCTGGTACTTAAAGGAAGCTAGGGAGGGCAGAAGAAACTTGCAGGCCTGGGAAAGGGCCAGAGAACGTCCAGACCCTAGAGATGGAGCATCTGTTCATGGAACAGCCAAGAGGCATTGGATTGAAGAGGACATGGGGGGGTGAAGGCTGGAAATGGAAAAGGGGGTTAGGTCACAAAGGACCTTGTACTCCCAACATTTGATCCTGGGGGGATGGGGATGTACTGGTGTTTACTGAGTAGGGAGTGAGATCATCAGGCCTGGGCTGAATGGAGATATGTCTGGAGTGGGGACCTGAGGCTACAGAGCCAAGCCAGCTGCCACTGCCATGGTACAGGCCAGAGGTGATGAGGGTCTGCCCTGGGGGGGGGGGGGGATGGACAGAAGGTGAACTGGATGGGCCTTGGCAACAACTTGGATTTGGGGTGAGAGAGGAGTCACAGACAGCTCCTGGAACTCTGGGGGGGAGGGTGTGGAAGGTAGAAGGAAGGGAAGGTTGGGGGCATGTGGAAATGAGGAGTCGTTTTGGACATATTGAGTTTAAGATGGATGGGGCAGCTGGTGGGGCTGTTAGATCTCCACTGATGGAACATGGACTCTGAAATAGAGGACCTAAGTTCAAGGCTGACCTCAGATACTGTGTAACCCTAGGCAAGTCAAACCCCAAATGCCTCAAAAAAAAAAGTCTTCTGGATGTCCAGATTGAGAGGTCTGAAAGACTGGTGGGGAAGTGAGGTTGAGGGTCAGCAGAGAAGTCTGCTATTTCCAATGGGGGACCCCTCCCCATCTTCCCTGAGTTTTTGTGCCTAGTGAGAGGCAGGACTCAGGGACCCATGGACAGGTCCAGCAGCCACGAAGACAAAGACGAGGCCTAAGAAGGTGGGTCAGGGTCTTTGATGAGGGTGTGGATTCAGGGGCACCAGGACTCAGGGGGATAAGAGTGGGGGAGGGAGAGCCCTGGAGCCACTGTTACAGGTCCCAGACAACCCCCTGGGATGTCTCCAGTGGATGTTGGGCCAAGCTGGAGTCATTCCAAACAAATCTACTTAACCTGCTCTTACTGTTCTAATTCATCAAAGCCAAGCAGACTTTCTTCTCCCGTTTGTGTGTTTACTTATTTCTATTTTCAGGCTCATAAAATGAGTCTCTGGTCTCTGAAGGGCAGCTTTCTGTCCTGTCAGAGAAGCAGCTTCCTTGGAGTTTTCCAGGCAACTTCTGGATTCACCAACTGAAGATGATGTTTCAGGGCTTGGGGAACAGTCCTTGGCAGAGCTGGCAGCTAACCCCGAATGTCACCCTCATGCCCCACCTATATTACTGGGAGGCCCCAGGCTCCCTTTAAGGTCAGGAGCCTGGGAAACTTGCTAGACCAGTAAAAACATGGCTGACGGATATGAGAATTCAGCTGGGTGAGGTCGGCCTGCAGGGCCAGAGCTGGACAAGCCCAGGCTCTAACCTGGCTCTGGAGATGGCCAGAGAGATAGCTGAGGCCAGAATGGATAGGCTTCCAGGATTCAGTCTGGGCGGGCAGAGGATGGGGGCATATCCTGGGGGCTCCTGCTGAGCTGGGCTGAAGGGCAGGGGAAAGGCCAGCCCTAACCACATACACACATCCTCCCCAGGTAGGACACGGACTCTTTGTTTCCCTCTAGTCCCTGGGAGCCAGTTCAGACCTTGAGCTGTAGAGAGAGAGGATGAACCTTGGAGAATGCACAGTCCTTGAGGGCAGGAGTTGGTTTTTGTCTTTCTGTGGATCCTCAGGGCTCATTATGTGGCTGGCACTTAGGTGCTTGTGCACTGGGCAGAGCCTGGCAGGGACATACCAAATAAGGTTTGGAGTTGGGTGCCCAGAGTTCCATGAGTGGGCTACCTGAGCTTTGTCAGCAGGTGGGGCCACCGGGGCTGAGCCTAGGCTTCTCTAGGGGTGTCTGGCTCGGTGGAGAAGTTTCCTATCCTCTCATGGGTCCTGCTCAATGCATCCTGCCCAGGAACCTGAATGGAACAGCATGAGCCCATGAGGCAGGCTGTCCAAGGGAGTAGGGCCCAGGCAGGAAGGATGGGCACATTTCATTGGCAGGGGGCTCCAATACCTGTCATCAGTGGACACACTCAAGTTAGGAATGACCCCCAGAACTCTCAGTGGGTCTGCTGCCTCCAATGACTGAGATAAGCACAAGTTGGCATCTTGAGCCCTTTGGAGGGAAGGCTGAGGGAGCGCACCTGGCAGGCCAGGCACTGTTTTAAGAACCTCACTGGATCCTCACAACAATTCTAGGAAGCAGGGGCTGCTGTTAGCTCCATTTTACGGTTGAGAAAACTGAGGCAAACAGGCTAAGGGACTTGCCCAGGGTCATGAAGCTAGCACATGTCTGAGGCCAGATTTTAATCTGGTTTAGATTCCAGGGCACTATGGCACCCCTTAGCTGCCTTTGAACCCCTACAAGCTCCTTCTTAAAGGGACACAATCATGGAATGCAGATGGGATCTGTCCTATGGCACAGGTGGAAGGTAGCCTCCTACTCTGAGTAAGCAACCCCTTGATTCATGCTGGGGAAGGAAGACTAATGAACAAGCACCCTGCCCTTCACTGATAGTCAAGGAAGTCAATGTGGAAGGAGGAAGCTGGAAGCCGGTGGCAGCAGTGTCCCTACCTGACATTCCATAGAGAGCCTGGATGCCCTAGGAGTTGGTCGAAAGTTTGGAGCAGATGCTCCAAAGGACAAGGAGAGGACAAGGTGCTCCATCTCAGGCTTTACAGACTTCCCTCAGCTCTCTCCATCTCCCAGAGTGGGCTGTGATTCACTCCCTCATCCCATATTTCACCTCTCCATCATTCCCTTGGCCTGTAGGCAGTAACTCTATGCATGACTGCCTCTCAAGCCCTGGCCCCAGTTCCAAGCTCCTCCTGAGCTCCCCCGGCATCCCTCAGTTGTTATCCTGGGCCCCCTTCTCCTGACTGAGTGCTTCCTCCTGACTGAGCCACAGACTTTGAATCCCCTGCCCCATCCCACCAGCATGACTTCCTTCAGTTCCATTTTTGTCTTTGGGTTCTGGTGCCTAGAACAATGCTAGGCCCACAATAGGGATTCGACAAGTAACTGCTCTGTGGAATGATGAGATGAGCTTGGTAAGTTGAGGTGACATGGGTAAGGGGTGATGTCTTCAATCACCCAACATGTGAGCACATAGCAAGAGTGGGAGGAGACCCCGACCCCCCCCCCCCCGCAGGCCTCTTAGCCTTCCTGAGAAGCCCCATCCATTCCAGTCCCTGGCTTACTCTTCTCCCAGAGGTAGGACTCCCCAAACTGGGAGGCTCCTGTTCCTTGAGCCATTCAGACTTGCCCAGAGGTTGATGGCCCCATGGCCCCACTCTTCCCCAGTCATATGAGTTGGTTCAGGACTTCTGTGGCCAGCTCTCTGTGTATGTGTGGGTGGCTCCTGCTGCCCTTTTGGGGGCCTACAGGGCCATAGGATGACTAGTCAGGAGGCACTGTTTTGGGTCTCTTTTGTCAGGACTCCACTCCTCTCCTCCCCTGAAGCCTGGACCAGGCAGAAGATGGGTATGATGCTTGTTTCTTACTGCCAGTATGCCATTTCTAATGGATTTTCCATCCCATCATCTGTGGCCTCTTGGTCACAGGATTTCTGAGTTGGAAAAAATACTGGAAGCTATGGCATCTCACCTGCACCTGGCAAAGGATTGCTGCTCCTGAAGACTCCACAGGTAGTCCTTCAGAGCGTGGGGTCTCCCTACCTGTGGAAGCAGCCCTTTCTACTCGCCAGGGACTCTCACCGTGGCCAGAGGCTGGGCCTGCTGTGGATGGGCATCATACCTGGCAGTCCCTGAGCTCCCTCCTAATCCAAAGAGACTTTGATACTGTGAAGGCTGGAACTCCACAGTCTGAGATGCATTGAGAGTTGAAGGAAGATGCACAGGAGAGGCCGGGGAGCACTACTGAGGTGTATCTTAGGCACCATAGAGTCCACAAGTGGGTCTTGAAAGGAGAGTAAGAGTGGAGGAGGGTGCCATCGCAGGCCCAAGAAGGGGGAGACCTCAAGAGCAGCCCAGGATGAGATGGCACCAGGCCTGGGGGGCTGAGCTTCTGGACAAGGGACCGACTGTCAGACAGGGAGACTTCAGAGTGACCTCCTGGAGAAAAGAGAAAAGCTACGCTCACCTGAGGGTGCGAAAGGCGTCTCCACCCACCACCCACTGTTACTAATCCTGACACATCTGGTTGCTAAGCAGAAAATGAGCCGCCTGTGATCTGTCAAAGTTTTGAGTGACTCAAAAACCTGCATGCTAACATGGAAGCCTATGAGGGGCCTCCTCCACCCAGATGGCCTTTGGGGGTTTTGCTGGCTGCTTGCTAAGGGCCCCACAGCCTTAGAAGTCAGCAGGCCATCACCAGGCTCACTGAGTGCCCACCCCTTCTTTCTATCCTTGAGGGGTTGTGTAAGTGCTCAGAACTGGGTCCCAGAATGTTAGATAGCTGGTGGCCTGCATGAAGTCCAACCCATGTCCAAAAGGAATCAGACCTCAAAGTGGGGGGAGGGAGGAGGGAGGGTCCTCACCTCAGCTCCTGAGGCTATGGGACAGCATGAAGGGCCAGAGTTCTCTGATACCCAGCCTCAGTATGTCTCTTGGCTACTTCCTAGGATTTCCTTGGGGTGGGGGTGGGGGAGTAAAAGGATTAGGGTAAATCCCTTCTCCACATTCGGACCCTGCTCCCCAAATCTGCAATCAAACCATCTCCAATTTCTTCCATCTCTCATTCTTTGTCATGGACTCAAGGCCAGTCCCCATTGTGGTTGCCCTCTGGATTCTCTTCAGGACTGGAGAAGAGAGTGAGGCTGATAACTTTGTACAGCTGCACCTCACTTAAATCCAGCCTCTGTGCAAGCTGAGACATCACCTTCCCAATATCCTTGGTCCCCTTCCACAACGAAGGATCAACTACCAGCACCCAGATGCTCTGTCCTTTGGGGTATGGGTAAGGAGGCAAGGCTTCCTTAGATTCTCTTAAGGACTGGAATTTAAGAAAACCCAAAGGACCAACCAGCATCAATTGGCCACGCATTTTCTGTAAGATGCCTGCAGAAGAAAAATAGAGAGACTCTGACAACTTTATTTCAAAGTAAAAACTCATCCTGGTGACTTCCTACAGAACGCTGATGTGCATGCTCAGAAATAGCATCTGAGTAGAAAGATGCTCAGACAAAGGGGGAGAAATCTGCCTTGGACATTCATTATCTAACTGGTACATCATTGACTTCCTACCTTGCAATGGGCATAGTGACACTGGGCCTAGGAAGGGCTGCTGGAGGGGCTAGTGTCTGCCCAATGATCCATTCTTGTTTCCCAAGACAGCCAGGTCTTTGAATACTGGTGGGGCTTTCTCCAAATGCTGCTTCACACAGTGTAAGGGAAAGGAACTCAAGTCTTTGATGTCCCTGACTGCTGAATGTGGAGGCAGTTTGCCCTGGGCTGCCTCCCAGGTGAGCTTGTGGGAGCTCCCACTCTGCAGTGACATCGAGTTCTGGGGAAAGCACCAGATCTGGGCTCCTGAATGGGACTTGCAGCACACACGTAGAGAGCCACAGAGCTCTCAGTACCAGGGCACAAAGAAGCAGCTGGCAGGCAGCCCTCACCAGCCACCCTGTGTGTCTTTTCTGCTGGTTTGCCCCCATGAGTGTGTGACCAAATCAGTGGTTTCTTAACATGAGGAATGATGGTTGCCTTTAAAAAGAAGAAACCGACTTGGGGTTGATGTTAGTGAGCTAAGATACAATTAAATCCCATTTAGCCACCCCACAAACATTTGTAAAGGAAGGGCCTCTTCAGCACTCAGGCCCTGCCTGGAGATTCACTGACAAAAATGAACTGGGTCCTTGCCCTCATGGGGCTTCCACTCAGTGGGGGTGGGGTGGGAAAGAGAACAACACTCCTCCAGTTCAGGTGAAGTGCTTAAGAGAGAGGCAAACACAAACCAATCCCTACCTTCACCAAGCTGGTAGTCTACAGGAGGAGGGGATGGGCAGCTCTGAAGGGTTTTGTGGGGAAGTAAAGAGAAAATCAAGCATAGGCAGGGCTGGGGTGAGGGAACACCTGGGAGGAATCTTTAAGGAAGCTAGCCAGGGCTATTGAGGCAAAGGGGAAAAGAGCAAGGCAGAGCCAAGGCTGTACAAAGATACAGTGGCTGGAGTGTGCAGCTTCCAGAGAACGTGTCACTGGGCTGGACATGCAGGCCAGGCAGTGGGGGAGGGAGGCACCCTCAGGTCTCTGTTGAATGCCAAGGATGGTTCGGAGTCCTGGGGAAACAGACTGGGCGAAACCCAGCCTGCCCTCAAAGAGCTCCCATTTGAACTGGTGAGGCAGTGCTAAGTGATGCAGAGGCAGGAACTGCTAAGAGACTGAAGAGGTAGAAACAGCAGGGCCAGCAAGAGGTGGAATGGCCATAGGGAGTTCGAGGAGGGGTGATGAACATGGGTAACTAGAAGGATGGAGGCAAATATGGAGGCAGGAGGAGCATTGGGGGAAGTATGAGGTGATGCTGGGGACACATGCATGGTGTGACCCATGATGGGCCTGGGGAATATCCAGTTGATTCTGTCTACAGGCAGTCGGTGATGTAGGACTGGGGGGACAGGAGTGAAGTGGGGGAAGGAGAAAGTGGGGGAAGAGAGAGGGAGGAGAGAAAGAGGGGAGAGTGAGAGAGCCAGTCAGAGACAGGCAGAGACACACAAGGACAAGGGGTAGGGGGGGGAGAAAGAGAGAGAGAGAGAGAGAGAGAGAGAGAGAGAGAGAGAGAGACAGAGACAGAGACAGAGACAGAGACACAGACAGACAGACAGAGACAGAGACAGACAGAGAGAGACACAGAGAGAGAGACACAGATAGACAGAGAGAGAGAGAGAGAGAGAGAGAGAGAGAGAGAGAGAGAGAGAGAGAGAGAGAGAGAGAGAGGGTAGATCTGGGAGTCCTCAGAGCAGAGGCTAACAGTTTAACTTGTGGATGCTGACGAAAGTACTAAGAGAGAGAGTGAAAGGGAGAAAGTGCAAAGAGGAGTCCTGGTGGACACTCAGAGGTGGAGTGCTGTACATGGATGGCTAGTAATCTCTCCATAGCCACTCTATGGCCATAGCTGACATTGGAGTGCACCTGGGGGGCTTGTTTTTCTAGTCTTATCACTCAGAAGCCCCCACTGGTGATCCCAGTGATCCCAATTAGCTAGACTTCCATTAGCTTTTAGGGAATTAGGTTATTCATCAAAGTGATGCAGCCAGAACAGTGGCTACCAAAACAATTCCTCCAAAGAGAGAGTTCACTCCCTCCTCTCATGTGCCAGGTCCACAGGGAGAGTGACCTTAAACTTCATATACAAAGGTAATGAGGCAGAGGGTAAGAACATGTGTGGCAAAAGGGTACCTTGTATGATCTGGCACTGGGAATCCTTTTCTTCCACTGTGGAGCCCCCAGGAAGTTCCCCTCAGGTAACAACAGCAAAAGTTTGCTTTTACATGTTATTGCTGTATATATTGTATTTATATAGCAGTGCCTACTATGTGCCAGGCGTGGTGCTAGGTGCTTTACAAAGATTGTTTCTTCATTTATTTTCCTTGTTATTTTGCCAGTAGAGCTTTCTTTTGGTCTCTGAGGGTCAGCACCTTGGCAGAGTCCATAGTGGACCCTTCTCTTCCCCCTGAACTATGACAGCCCCTTTCTTTGAGTGACTAGTTTGTTGTCACTGACCTTTCACTTCCAATGCAGCACTGCACTCCAGAGACAGTACAGGAGATGCTGGTACCATCTCCACATCTTCTAACCTTCTGAAGTTAATCGGGATAGAAGCCAATCAGTTCCACCTCTGGATATGCTTAAGATCAGGAGACCCCACAGAGATCTAGGTCCTTGGGCTCACAGCTATCCTTGTAAGCAGTCCCCTTCCACTCCCTCAGGGTCAGTCATGAGGCTTGTCACTTCTCACTCAGGGGGGAAGGACATCGGACCTGCTATAGCCTCTCTGTTCTTGGGAGACCTTCTGTTGGTCCTCTGCTTAGCTTTCTACTCCAGTTGAATATACACATTGGTCCCTAATGGTCCCCCTTTTCTGGGGACATAGTCATGGATGGGAGAGAGGAGAGAGGGAGAGGAATGCTGTCCTGTTTCCCTCCCAGACATCCAATGTGACTCTGGAGTCCTTCATGCTGGGCTAGCTCACCACTTGATTGGCTCTGAACAGGTGGTATCATGTTTCCATCCAGCGATCACACTCTAGAATTTATTGAGGACTTATTCATACCTCCAGTGGATTGATGCTTCTCTGACTGGCTCTAGAGCTGAGTGTGGGAACTCCCCCCTTACACATGAATGGTATTCCTGTAAAAGGAGTCAGGGAAAGCTCACAGAAATGAGTATCCAGGAAGAGAGAAGTTGATCGACAGTCTCCAGTGCTCCAGAGAGGGCAAGGAGGATGGAGAAGAAAATCCCCTGGTCTTAACAATAGATCACCAGACAGTTTCAGCTGAGGGATAAGGTCCTAACAAGCCACATTGCAAAGGGCTGAGAAATGAGAGGGGGAGTGGTGCAGAATGGGAATGGGTGCAGAAGCTTTCTTTAGGAGTTTGGCTGTGAAGCCAAGCAGAAATCCAAGATGACAGCTTCTGGGGTACTGGGGTTGAGAGGATTTTTTCCTTATTCAGTATTTTATTTTTTTCCAATTACATGTAAAATCATTTTAACATTCTTATTTTTCAAATTTTGAGTTCCAGATTCTCTCCCTCCCTCCCCCCACCATTGAGAAGGCAGGCAATTTGACATAGGCATTTGACATGTGTAGTCATGGAAAACACATTTCCATGTAAGTCATTCTATGAAAGAAAAACACAGACCAAGAAAAAAAAACCCAAAGAAAAATAAAGAAAAAGTATCTTTGATCTGCTTTCTCTGGAGATGGACAGCCCTTTTCACCATAGGTCCTTCAGAATTGTCTTGGATCATTGTATTGCTGAGAATAGCTAAATTATTCACACTAGATCATCATATGATATTGCTGTTACTGTGTACAATAGTTCTGTTCATTTCACTTTGCATCAGTTCATGTGAGTCTTTCCAGGTTTTTCTAAGAGCATCCTGCTCATCATTTCTTCCCCCCCCCTTTTAAATCAACAAACATATCTATTTATTTACTTTTAATTTGCAACATTTGGTTCTACAAGCTTTTGAGTTCCAAATTTTCTCCCCCTCCCTTTCCTCCCCCTTCTCCTCCTATGGCAGCATAGACGGGATACAAATGCCTTCACATTAAACATTAGTCAAGTTGTGAAGAAGGATTGTAACCAACGAAATGAACGAGAAAGAAAACAAAACAGAAAAGAGAGAACAAATGGTTTGCTTCCATCTTCATTCAGACTCAGTGATTCTTTCTCTGGCAGTAGATGGCCCTTTCCAGTTATCTTATAGCCTTGCATTACTGAGAAGAGCACAGTCTATCAAAGTCAGTTATCACAGATACATTGTGTCTGTATTTGTGTACAATGTTCTCCTGGTTCTGCTCTGCTGCTCAGTATCAGTTTACATAAGTCTCTCCAGGTTATTATGAAGTCTGTCTGCTCCTCATTTTTTAAAGCACAATAGCAGTCCATCACAACCATCTACAATAACTTGTTCAGCAGTTCCCCAATTGGTGGATATCCCACCAATCTCCAATTCTTTGCTACCACTGAGAAAGAACAGTTATAAATGTTTTTGTGCACAGTCTTTTTTCCTTTTTTTATTTTTAATCTCTTTGGGATACAGGGCTAATAGTGATGTTGCTTGGTCAAAGGTTTTGTTTGCCTGTTTTTTATAGCCTTTTGGGCATAGTTCCAAATTGTGCTCCAGGATGGTTGGATCAGTTCACAACTCCACCAACAATGCATTAAGGTCCCAATTTTCCCGCATCCTCTCCAACATTTGTCATTTTCCTTTTCTGTCGTATTATTCAATCTGATAGGTGTGATGATACCTCAAGTTGTTTTGTCATTTTTTCTTAATCAATAGTGATTCAGAGCATTTTTTACATAGCTATAGATAGTTTTGAGTTCTTCTGGAAACTGTTCATATCCTTTGACCATTGATCAATGGTTCTCATTTCTACAAATTTGACTCAATTTTCTATGTTTGAGAAACTTACTGTAAAATATTTTTGACAGTAATGACCACCAACTATGTATTTTTCCCGTCTATCTGACTCTGTCTTTTACCCTGTCCATTCCCAAGTGTTTTGCTTCTGACTTTTACCTCCCCCAAAATGCCCTCCCTTCTGTCGGCTTCCCTCTCCTCCCCTTTCACAGGCTTTTTTTTTTTTTTTTTAAAGACCAGACAGTACCTGGGGAAAGGGAAAAGATTTTTAAAGACCAGACAGTACCTGGGGAAAGGGAAAAGATTTCGGGTGGGAATTGTTGAGGGAGCAAGCAAGCTCCGGAGTCGAGGCAGAAGGGGGTTGAGCTCGGAAGCGCTAGTGCTGGGGTGACCCCATCCTCCAAGACTGAAGAGAGGCCTAGATCCTGCATGGGGACACCAAAGGGAGTCGGTCCCCACCCTACGGGAGCTGAGTGAAGGTCAAGGAGATCCAGAATAAAGAGAAAACAACATCGAGCGGTGGGAGGAAATCAGGGAGGCCTTCCTGGAAGAGGCGCTGGGGTTGAACTTTTTTTAATGTTCAAATGTTCATTTTTATTTCCGAGTTCTCCCTCTCCCTTCGCCCCCACCCCCCACCCCCCACACACTGAGGGCGAGAAGTCCGCGGTCCTGCGCGCACGCGAAGTCCAGCCACATGGGTTTGGTTTCATCATTTTTTCCCCAATGAACAAACACTGCCTTTGTGTCCCTTTCCCACAGAAGAGCAGAAGCCAGGAGGGAAACAAAGCCCCCGCCTCGAAGATGCACAGCCGCCCCCATGCCCATGGCCAGCCACGACCCCGCGGACCCGACAAGAAGGGGGTCCGGCCTGAGGGCTGGCCCTCCCCCCAGCTGGCTTTTGGGTCATCCAGTCTCTGCCCCCGGCTCTGCTCTCCTCCTGGGCTCGGCGCATCCTCAGTTTCCCGTCCCAGCACGGGGGGGCCTCCCTGGCGGTGTGGACCGGGGTTCCGAGGGGAGGGGGTCCCCGGCTCGCTCAATCTCTCGCGCGGGCTGGCCCCGCCTCCTCTGGCGGCGCCCCGCCCAGGCCCCGCCCCCCGCCCCGCTCATTTTCCCCCTCCCCACGTTGGAAGGCGCTGCGCGTGCGCGCGCGGGTGCGGGCCGGGGTCACGCGCGGCGTCTCCAGCGCGCGCGCACGGGGGGCGGAGGCCGCAGCTGAGGAGGAGGAAGAGTAGGGGGAGGAAGGCCGCGGGCCCTTGAACCGGACGGAGGACTGGGAGGACCCGAGGCCGCGGAGGAGGCTCGGGCCTTGGGAGGCCGGGGTGCGGGCTTGGCGCGGCGCAGCGAGGGCGCAGGTGGGTGTGCGCGTGCCCGTGGGCGGGGGTGGGGGAGGGCTCGGCCCCCGCGCCGGGGAGGGAGCACTCGGGGTTCCGCCCCCCCCTCCCCGCCCCCTGTAGGGTGCCTGCTGGGGGGGGAGGGGGAGGGGTGCGCCTCCCCCAGCTTATGTGCGTGTGCGCGTGTGTGCGCGCGTGTGCGTGGGGAGTCGGGGGCGGGGGCCTGCGCCCCCTTTCTGGGCCGGGCCTCCAGCCCCCCGTTTGTCTGTTGCAGATGAGCCTCGTGGGCGGCTCTGCCGCAGCCCCAGCCTCAGCCTCCCTGGCCGCCTCTGCGCCTTTGCCCAGCCGCCTCCCGACGATCCCCCTTGCAAGCCCCCCCACGCCGGGCCGGGCCATGCCCGTGGGCTCTGCAGCCCTCATGCCAACATGATGAAAACCGAGCCCTCGGGGGAGCGCAGCACCCTGCGGAGCGCCTCTCCACACCGGAATGCATACCGCACGGAATTCCAGGCGCTCAAGAGCGCCTTTGACAAGCCCAAGGCGGAGGGGGACCCCAAAGCCAAGGAGGGGGAGGGCTCCCAGCAGAGCAGGGGTAGGAAGTATGGCTCCAACGTCAACAGGATTAAGAACCTCTTCATGCAGATGGGCATGGAGCCCAGCGAGCCGGCGGCCGCCCCCCCCAAAGCCAGGGCCAAAGGGGGGCCCCCGTCGCCACCCCGCCGGGGGAGGCCCAAGGAGCTCGTGGAGAAGGCGGCCGGCTGCGTGCTGAAGCTCGAGTCATCCGTGTCGGAGCGCATCAGCAGGTTTGACACCCTGCACGATGGCCCTTCCTATTCTAAGTTCTCCGAGACCCGCCGCATGTTCGAGAGGAACAGCAGGCGCTCCCCACAGGCGGAGCGACCCGGGGCTGAGGTGCCCGACGACTGGCCCGGCGCCAAGTCCAACCGGGGCAGCACGGACTCCCTGGACAGCCTTAGCTCGCGGCCCGAGGCCGTGTCCCCCACCGTGAGCCAGCTCAGCGCGGTTTTTGAGAACTCGGACCCCCTCACTGAGAACCATGAAGAGTACCCGGAGACTGGCACCGAGGCCCCCAGCCCGCTCAAGGAGCCTGACTCGTGGGGTCCTTCAGACCCCCGAGGGGCTGAGGCTGAGAGTGCAGGCCAGGCCCGGGAGGAGGACCCAGGAAAGCCAGAAGGGCCTGCCAGAGCAGGGCCAGATGAGCGCCAGGCCCCCCCTGCAGAGCCAGAGGCCCCCCAGCTCACCGGGGATCACCTGGCAGGGGCTGCTCTCAGCTCGGGGGATGCCCCTGACAAAGAGATAGCCCCTGAAGAGGCAAATGCTGCCCAGAGCTCCCATGTCTACATGCACACGGACTACAACGTCTACCGGGTACGGTCCAGGTATAATTCAGACTGGGGAGAGCCGGGCACTGAGCCGGACGACCAGGATGATGACGAGAACCAGGACTACCAGCCCAGCAGGGGCTACCTGGAAATCTGTGGCCTGCCGGCTGAAGAGGACATCCCGGCCAATCGCAAGATTCAGTTTAGCCGGGCGCCCATCAAGGTGAGTCTTCGACCTCCTGGGCAGGCAGTGAAGGTCTTGCCTGGCTCCCGGGGCCGGTGGCCTGCTTGGTGGCCTGGCTCGGCGGCCTGCTCGGCCTTGCCTGTGCCAGCGCCCTTCCCTGGGGGGGTGGATGCCCCAGTAGCCAGTTCTGTGGAAGCGTCTAGAGGGTGGGCCAAGGAAGGCCTGGTATCGGCTGAGCAGCCTACTGCCAGCAGCCCTTGCAGTGGTCTTTGGGCTGCTCTCCCACAGGTGAGTCAGACCTTCAGAAGGGGGCCCAGTCTTGGGGTACAGATCAGGGTAGAGCCAGGAGTGGCCTTCCTCAGGCATCTCCCCAGGCAGCACCTGGGGCCTCCAGCAGGTGCCGTCTACTCATGAGGTCCTCAGAGAGGAGTCCCAGGATCGGACCCCACTGTAGCTATGGGCACTACCCTGTGACCCCCATGCCAGGTCTTCCACCCACTGCTTGAGCCCTCAGCCTCATGGGGCTCCTGGCACAGGGACATTGAGTCTTGGTCACATTATTGGTAGCAGCTCTTGATGGAAGTACCTGCCTCCCCTTGTAGCAATCATACTGGGCCTCCTTTCCTGGAGTTTGGCTGCCTCAGCTCCTGGGCAGGGTCTCTGGGGAGGCTCCCTGTGCTTCAGCTCCTTCATGGGACCTGCTTGGAGAAGTTGCTGCCTCTTCTGCCTCCCCATGGTCTTGCAGAAGCCCCAGGCCCATGTCTGCCCAGCTCCCTCCAGGTGCCCTCTCTGGGATAGGGCCTGAGATGAGGACAGCTTCTGGGGCTCACCCTTCTCTGGGCCCTCTTCCATGTCTGGGCAGGAGAGGCCTATGGCCTGTGGCCCAGAGGGTGGCCACCCCACATCTGTACTTTGAGCCCACACATTAGGATAAGCCATCTGGTGGAAAGGTCTGGGCCTTCCTGAGAAGGACTGGACATTGTGTGTGGGGTCCCTTGCCCTCAGGGAGCTCCAAATCTAATGGGGAAAATGGCTTATAAAAGGAAGATTCTCCACATGGAGGACAGGGAGAAGGGTGAGAAATCCGAGGAGGGAGGAGGTTGACCCCACGACATGACAGGGCAAGAGGTAAATGTGGGTCCCCCTTCCCACTGTTCCCCTTTAGACCAGGACCCCCTTTCACATCAGAGCCCCTCCTTCACCCCAGGGCCGCCCTTCCCACTGTCCCCCTTTACCCCAGGACCCTTCCTTCACCCCAGGGCCCCCCTTCCCACTGCCCCCCTTCACCTCAGGACCCTTCCTACACACCAGGCCCTTCACCCCAGCCCCCCCTTCACCCCAGGACCCCCTTTCCCATTGCCCCCTTTCCCCCCAGCCGCTGTTGATATACACAAGATGGATCTGTTTGCTTTTGAAAAGTTAGATTTCTGGCACTCAGTTACCTCATCGAGGATGGTCCGGAGGCTCCTCTTTGAGGAGAAAGGCCTAAGGAACTTAACCTTTATAGGTTTTGAATTTGTCTTATCCTTCGAAGCTTACTTTGAACCTAGATCAATAGGTTTCATTCGTGTCTGACTTCTTGTGACCCATGCTGGGGGGGTTTGCCATTTCCTTTTCATTTCACAGATGAGGAAACTGAGGAAGACAGGGTTAAATGACTTACCCAGGGTCACACAGCTAGTCTGATTCTGGATTTGACTCCAGGCCCTGCTGACTTTCTCCTCTGCCCCATCTGTGCTAAGGAGCTTTACAAAAGAAGAGTTACTAATACAAACTCTCTGGGCTGTCTGCCTTGCACCTTCTATTGGAAAAGCTGCCCCTGGGAGTGGGGAGTGGCTGGGGAGGGCATTTTGCTCTGGGAAGTTCCTGGGACTTGAGGGCAGCTTCTGGGGTGTGGATTGACCCACCCACCTTGGGGTAGATTTGATCTGGACTTTGGGGTTGGAGGAAAGACAAGTGTCCTGGGGAGCCTGAGGGGGAGGCCACAGAAGGCAGTGGGACTGGGCCTTTCCTGGTGTTCCAGGTGGCTGAGAGATGGGAGAGAAATGGGAACAAAGATTCTTTCCGGGACCATGTGCCTGTGCTCTGGAGGTGATGGGCAGCTCTCTGCCTCCTGGAGCAGCCCCACCATTGCTGGACAGCCCTGTGCTGCCTGTTCTGGGATCTCTGCCTCTTCTCCCCATACTCCCTCAGGGCCTCCTCAGTCTAGGCAATGGTGGTTTCTAATCCTGGGCTGAGGTTAGTCCTGCGGTCTGGTAAGAAGCTGGGTCAGCAGAGGCTTCTGCCTCCTGAGCCCCACCCCTCGGCACAGGTCACTGGTTCCTGGTCCTGCTTGCTGCTCAGTCCTGGGCAGGTGTCACCCTGGGGTGCCCTCTGAACTGTCCTGGTGCCTCAGGAGGAAACCTGGCTGCTCTCACATGGTCCTATTGGTGAATCAGTTCAGCATTAGAAGGGAAACAGCTGGAAATTTCTTGTTAAAAAACCCTTTTTTGAGAATCTTTTGGGCAGGGGCAGTAGCTCCTGCTCTGAGGTCTTGGGGGTTAGGGTTAGGGTATGGCTGTGCACCTGGAAGCAGTGAGCAGGGGCTCACTCAGTCTAATAAAAAGCCACTAGGCCTGCCCTCAGGGTGCTTCCATTCCAGTGGGGGGGGTGGTACCAGATGTCTACAGATAGCTGGCAGGGCGCCTTTGAGGGAAAGTTCTCAGTTTCTGAAGAGGGATCCTTGGACCACTGGGAAAGACACAGACCAAGGAGCCGGTGGTGAAGAGCTGAGGTCTGAACTGTGAAGTCTTCCCCACCTAGTGGAGAGGCCTTGCCTTCCTCTGGAATCCAGCCCCTCCCTGGAGGCTCCTCCCAGAACCTCCCGGATGGACCACCCCAGACCTCCTCCACCAGGCCTCCCGGGGCTTTTGTCTCCAGGCACTCTGTGGTGTTTCGGGCTTGTCTCTTTGTGAGGGGTTTTCTTGGCAGAAACACTGGAGCTGTTTGCCATTTCCTTCTCTGGCTCATGTGACAGATGAGGAAACTGAGGCAAACAGGCTCAAATGACTTGCTCAGGGTCACAGAACTAGTGTCTGAAGCTGGCTTTGAACTTGGAGGTGAGGCTTCCTGACTCCAGGCCTGGTGCCCTGTCATCTCCTGCTCTGCTGGCCTGCCCCAAGTGTATCTCTTCTGAATTACAATGTTGCCTAGACACCCTTGCCTAGCTTCCCTCCCAGACTCTCCAGCTCCTGGACTTGGCTGTCTTTGTGCCTGGGGGCTGTGGGTGGTCCAGCTGCTTTAGCCCTGGGCTGGGTCTCCCAGAAATGACCAGCCTCCCTTTGGTTTGGTGTGCACACACATACATGCTCCCAGCTCACATACACAGTCAACCATACACAGTCACACTCCCCACATACACACACTGATACACACACACTAATCCATATATGCTTACACTCACCAAATACAGTTACACACATACTGAGACATACACATCATATAAACTCACCCTCACCACAAACACATATTTACACACACTCACATACTGATACAGATACACATACTCACATGCAGATACACACTCATCTCCCTCCTATCTGTATTTCGCCTCATCTTTCTATCTCCCTCCTCCCTTCCCTCGCTCTCTCCCCCCTCCCTGTCTCTGTCCTCCCTCCTTCTTTCCCTTCCTCTCACCTGAGTCTCTTGCCCCTTCAGGAACACAGAGGCAGAGGAAGGCTTGTGCTGTATGGGAGCAGTGTTGAGGCCAGCTGGGAGGAGTCATTGGAAATCAGTGTGGCGGGAAGGTGGGAGCTGGGGAGGCCACAGCAGAGAACATAGAAGGGGGAGAAGACTGAGGACAGTGAGTGCTGACCTTCCCACTCAGTGCTGGGGGGAGACACTTTCTTGACAGGGGCGGCCCAGCAAGTGACCAGATGCAGCCCCCAAGCTTTTTCAGCTCTCTGCGCAGGTGTTGACAGTGTACTTGAGTGCCTGGGTCTTTCCCCCTCCAGGATTGCTGTAGTCAGGCCTCAGGCCTTCCTGTGCCCCCTGTGCATGGATGTGGCCAGCTGGTACCTTCCTGCCTTGACCATTCCACTCTAGTCCTTGGTATCTGGGGATTGCATTCTAAGTTTCTGCTGATGGCTATGGACTTGTGACCTGCTTGGGGAGGTGATCCTCTACCATCCCTCAAGAAGGTCTCACCACGGCACTGAGGAGGGATGTTTTGGGAAGGTCTTTAACAGGACATGGCGAGGAAGGGCGCCTTGTGGAAGCGTGGGTGTTCTCTCACTCATACATTGATGCTGGCCCTGGGAGACATCTTTGTTTAGCTGTTCTCGGAGAGTTCCCCTTCTCCTGGGAGAGCCTAGTAGTACCCAGCATGTGTGGAGGTCTGCTTTTGGACAAAGAGAGGAACAGGGATGTTAGGTTGTATGTGGGATTTGGGGAATCAGGCCCCTCTTCCCCCACTTACAGATGAGGAAACCAAGGCAGGCAGAGGGGAAGTGGCCTGCCCAAGGTGAAGGAGCTAGTCAGTGTCTGAGAACTCAAGTCTTCCTTACTCTGGGCCCAGTGCTCTGGGCTCTGTGATGGCCCATAAGCACTGCCCTCCCCTCTCCCCCCCTCTGCCCTTGCTATTGTTTAAGATTAGTTGGGGGTGGGGAGCTCATGGGCTCTTGGGAGCATCTGGGACATGCTCTTGTGCTGGGGTAATGATGGCACAATGCCCTTGTGAGAGGGCGGGAGCATTTTCCCCAAAGATCTTGAGGCTTGGGTATAGGCTCCCCCGTGTAGGGATTTCAGGGAACCCAAAGGCCCTTGGGGATAGAAGAGGAGCCTTTGCCTGTATTCTGAGGTTGTTCTGGGTCTTGACCTGAGCCTGTGAGGTTAAGTGGGGGGCCTCTCCTCCCCCACCCAATTCCCCCTATCAGGGGCTGGGGTACACTTATCATTTGGGTTCTACAGGGTTCTAGCAGCCTTGAGCCCCTCCTTTCCAGTGACTCACCATGTGCCAGGCAGGGCTGACCCTGTCTGCCACAGCAGCTGGGCCCCTAGGATGCACTGTGTGATGTCCTAACCAGAAGCCTGATGACTTGGCCTAGAGCTGGGAGGGGCTTCCCAGCCGAGGCACTGCTACACAGCAGGGTTCTGAACCCAGGTCCCCTGGGCCATGTCTTCTCAGGGTTTTCTCTAGTTTTTTTGAAGACAAAGGGTCTGTGGGCTTTGTCTGATACCCATTCAAACCTTTCCCGGTCTTCTGGGGCCCTCTGATTGGTTCTTTTCTTCCTGCTGCCCCAGTGTGGTGGTCTTGGAGAAGCCTGGCTTGGGCAGGGTCTCTCTTAAAGGGAGTCTCTCCTCTCCATGGTCATCCAGAACCCCTTCCACTGCTGGGGGGAGGGCAGCTGCTCTCCCAAGGCTCCA
Source organism: Gymnobelideus leadbeateri (assembly GCA_011680675.1). Lineage (NCBI taxonomy): Eukaryota > Metazoa > Chordata > Mammalia > Diprotodontia > Petauridae > Gymnobelideus > Gymnobelideus leadbeateri. The sequence continues at coordinate 423,264 of WOXC01006711.1, forward strand.
TCCCCAGTCCTCTTCTTCTGCCCAAGCATCCCTGGCCCCTCGTTCCCTCCTCCTTGGAGGGTGCCTGGCATCTCTGATGTTTACTTGGGAGCGCTATCCATATTCACGTGCCTTCTCTGTTCCCTCCGTGGTGTTCCTGAATATTTTTCATGGCAGGAGACTTTGTGGTTGGCTCAGAGCCGGCATTAGGGGCTCCATACCTGCCCCGTCTCACAGTCTTGCTGGTGCCAGTCTCACTTGACAAGGACTTCAATACTAGAAGGTCCAGCTGGTTTTTGACAAGAAGCTTTCCTGGAGAGGGGCTGGACGGGCCAGTGAAGGGTGTGGGTGTGCAGGAAAGTTGGGGAAGGAGCTCAGGCTGCACTGGGGTCTCCTGGGCATATTTGGCTGGGCCTCACACTTGTCAGCATCCGTGGGGGGCTGAGGGTTAGAGAGGCTATGTGACCAGTGGCAGAGTAAGGCCTGGCCTCAGGGGTCTCCTGCTTCGTTCCTGGGGCCTCTTCCTGGTCACTGGACCACTGGTGTGAGCATGAGGAAGTAGGCTTTGGCCCAAGGGGGTGTTCACATGTGCAGCTGAGGACTGCTGTCTTAATGCCCATGCTCCCTGTGGTTTTGGTCAAATTAAAAAGCAGATTGAGTTAATTTGGATATTATATAAGGTCTGAGGCTGCCATAGTGTGGCCTGCTCCAAAACTCCCTCCTCCCTCCTCTCCTCTCCTTCCCCCTCTTCCCTCTCCTTCTCCCTCCTTGTCCCTTCTTCCTACGCCCTTTCTCCTCCCTGCCCTCTCCTTTCCCTCTTCTCCTTCCCTCTCTTCTTTTCTCTCCTCCCTTCTCCCCCTCCTTTCCCCTCTTCTCTCTCTTCTCCCCCTTCTCTCCTTTCCCCTCTTCCCTCTCCTTCTCCCTTCCCCTTTTCTCCTCCCTGCCCTCTCCTTTCCCCCTCCTTCTCTCCTTTCTTCTTCCCCCTCCTCTCTTCTTCTCCCTTCTCTCTTCTTCCCCTCTCTCCTCTCCTTTCCCCTCTTCCCTCTCCTCCCTCCTTGTCCCTTCTTACTCCCCACTTTGTCCTCTCTGTCCTCCCCTTCCTCCTTTCTCCTCCATTCTCTTCCCTCTTCCTATCCTTCCCTTCATTCTCCCACCCCCATTTCTCTCCCACCTCATTTCATGGCCTCACCTGGATGCTTTGGACACTTTTTCCTGTGTCCTTGGCTGTGATGGGGCAGGGAAGGTGAGGGAGTCAGTCACCCAGGAGGACCCAGGCCTTGGGGATCCAGCCTTTCTCTGCCCATCCCTTGGACCATGCCCAGCCCTGGACCATGGCTTCTGAGGAGGGCTTCTGGTCAGCTGAGGTTCAGAGGGAAGGCTTAGATCTGCCTCAGTTGCTCTGAGAAGGTGATTTCAGGGGTGGCCAGATACCATGTGGCACACCTTACTGCACCTCCTCCTCCTGGGGCAAGGAAAGACCCCCCCTTTCTGATGCTGTGGAGGGGACCTTAACTGGGGCTCTGGCTCCAAAGGAGGGGAGGATAGAGTAGTCAGGGCCTGCCTCCCTTGTGGGAGGTCCTGAAGGGCCACTTGGTTCTTCTCCGAGACTCTGGGAGGATCCGTGAGGACCCATGAATACTCCTCAGAAGACCATGGCAGGAGGTGGGGCAGGAGATGGGCTCAGGAATACTTTTGCTTAAAACTAAAAACACCCGACTTTGATTTTAGCCTGTGGGTGAATTCATTTTAAGGGAATCTCATTCACCAATATTTGTCTAAGAGGCATTAATTAAACATAAATTAATACAGTTTCCTAATGGATAGAATTAATTTCCTGGCATTCACCCTGGCCACATGGGAGATCAGGTGGAAGTCTGGATAATATTGCTGTACTAGGAATGGCTGTGTTCCAGCCCTGGCAGTTCAGTGGTGGGTTCAGGGTGAGGATAGCCTCCTTCCCTCCCTCCCTCCCTCCCTATTTCATCTAGCTGGAGTCTCAGTTCTGACCTTTCTGGCCAGATCCTCCCATTTCGCCAGTGCTTTTAGGACAAATATTAATGTGCCCATTTTACAGATGTGGTCCAGAGAAGTTGAGAGTCTCATCCCCAGTCACACAGCTGGTCAGTGTCATTGGCTTGGCATTGAGGATTGAAGTTTTCTTTATATAAATATCTCATTTATATCTGAGCCAAAGTGATTTCTGTAGCTCCCAGACCCAGGCTGGGCCAGTCCTCATGGGAGGTGCCAAGGATGATAGCAGTGCAAGTGAAGAGAAGGGCCGTGCCCACCTTGGAGTGGTGGGATGAACCTGTACCCCTAGTGGGGTATGTGTATGTATGGGGGCCCTCAGCGGGGAGAGGTGCTTGGAAGGGCCTGCCTTTGGGGCTCTGCCCTGGGCCTGTGGAGAGGGCAGGCTTTGAGCTGATCATTTAGCTCCCAGAGGCTAATGAGATCGTGAGGCAAGATGGTCCTGGGCAGTCAGTCTGGGCCCCCAAGGGGTCAGTGGGGGTGAGGGAGGAGTAAGGAACTTTGTTGGGGAAAGAGTTCCATCTTTATTTCAATAGAAGTGTTTTTCTTTTTGGTCCTGTGCAATTTATGTGTTTAAGAGGGGTAAGTCTCCCCAGCATGCTGCCAAAGGAACCTGGGGCCTAACCATGAGGTGAGAGGCCTGGCAGAAAGGTGAAGAGCAGGCTCAGGCCCTGTGATGGGGAGACCAGGCTGAGGTTGGGGCCCAAGGCCAGCTGGAGCAGGCCTTTCTCCATCAGTGGCTTGGTAGGAGTTGCACTGCTTTAGTCCTGGGCAGTAAATGGACAGCTTAGGAGCCTTCCTGTATGGAGGGCCCGAATGCTTGTGGGCTGCTTGACTCAGTGTAGCCAGATCCTCAGTGGGCTGCTTGTCAAGAGGGAGGCCAGCACCTGGGGACAGGGAGTGGGGCCTAAGTCAGGGGCTCATTGTGCCCTGGTGTCACTGGACATAGCATCCTTGGAGGAAATGGGCCCAGATCATCTGGAAATGCTGCCCAAGTATGGGCAGGGTGGTCCCCTGGGGCCATAGGGCCTGGAGGGGAGGGTGTGTCTCAGTGGGAAAATTGGTAGAGGCATCAGCAAATATTTAATATCTAAGTGTGGCTGAGAAGGGGGAGAAAGATTCTGGAAGTCCTAGAAAATGGGGCTGGGATGTCCAGGGGCTTGGGTCTTTCTAGCTGAATCAGACTGGACATGGGGAGTCAGAACCAATCTGGGAAGAGTATTTTTCTGAGTGCTTCCTTCCCTGTCCATCTGTCTGTCCATCCCTTCACCCCCATCCCCATCTGTCCCTCTGTCCCCACAGGTCCATCACTCATGCTGGCCTGTCCCTTCCTCTACCCTCACCCTCCACCCTTAGCTGTCCATCTGTCTCCTGCCCCCTCCAAGGTTTCATTTTTTTTGTGTGTTTCTGAGGTGGATAGGTCTGGAATGGGATGGGTCTGTGGGGGTCACTTGACGAGCTGGGGCAAGGCTTATTTAAAGTGATGTACAGAGAGGTAGCAGATGCCCCTGTGCTTGTGGTGAGCCCCCCTGTCCCCCTGCCTGGCACACTCTCCTGGTTCCCCTGGCAGCGCCCCCGCATCATGCGCTTACCCGGCTCACATTTGCACTGATCTTCTGTGTTCATGGTTATTGAATGTCATCTGTCCCACTGGAACTTGAGGTCTCTTAACTTCCTTTGTGTCCTTGTGTCTGGCAGGTAGTAGGTTCTTCATAAATGCTTTTTAACTTGATATGTCTAGGAGGTTGTGTCCTGACCTGGGCATGGTCAGTGTCTGTTCCGGCCTTCCTGTTCTCAGTGACCTTTGCACCAGCCTTGTGGTCTACTGAGAACACAGGGACAAAGACAGTGGAAGAGGAAAGAGGCCGGGCAGCCCCCACAGCTGCTGGGCTCTCAGGGTGCTGGGGGGCTCCTGGGACGGCGGGTGTGGGTTTCCCTGCTATCTCAGGTGACCTCTCACTGCAGAGGAGAGCAGCTGAGCCTCTCTTGTGAGCCTGGCCTCTGTGGGAGAGGCCGTAACAGGCAGATTTTGCATCTTGCCATGACCATGGCCAGCCATTGGTGAGGCTGAACGTGACCTCACAGCTGACCCTGAGAGCTAGAAGAGAGACTTGGGGGATGCCCAGGCCTGGCTTAGGAAGGGCTGGGGAGGAGAGAGAAGTCATCTGGGGAAGCGGGGTCCCTAAGCATGTTACAAAGGGGGGTGATTGTGATGGAGAGAAAAGGCAAGACCACTCAGGGTGTGGACGTGGGCTCCAGAATGGATAATGTTGGCAGGAAGGAGCCTCTGGGACCATCATCTCTTGACTTCAGTGCCCCAGATAAGGAAGGGGCCATGAAGCCTTTGCTTGAAGACCAAGGCTCCCACTGTTCCTCTGATCCAGTCTCAGTAGCCCATCCTTTCTGGGGTTGGGGGGGGGGCAAGCAGAATCAGGCTCCCCCCTGGGAGGTTGCAGTTCTTTGGCCCTCAGACTTTTCTCATCTCCAGGCTAACCCACACGGATGCATCCCTTTTGGGGCCTGGGGACAGTCAAGTGAGGGAGCCCCACATTCCTTCCCCACAGCCTCAGAGGCAGGCTTTTCATTCAGTCCCTTTGTAACCTTCTTCTCTGGGGCTCCAAGGAGGACACCACCCCAAACAGCACAGCGAGCATCACAAGGATGGATGCCGTGTCACGGTGTGCCCTCACATCCTGGAGCCAGGCTTGTCCTCCTGCAGTTTGGCACTGTAGTGGCCAGAGAGGGGGAGCTTGTGGTCCCCTTGATTGCTTGGAGCATACTGCCAGGGTGTAGGAAGGATGTAGGGACACAGCATGATTGACCTGGAGTAACTGGTGAAGGGAAGTCTGCATGCTCAGGAGCCGAGCTCCAGCAGTCACTCTAAAGGCGTTTGAAGCAGCCCTTTGGATTCTTCTCTTTGGTCCCAAGGACCGCCAGGGGCACCCCACAGTGCGCAGAGCGCCAGGCCTGGGGTTGGGAGGACCCATCCTCCTGAGCTCAAATGCAGCCTCTGATACTTCCTAGCTGTGTGAACCTGGGCAAGTCACTTCACCCAATTTGTATCAGTTTGCTCATCTATAAAATGAGCTGGAGAAGGAAATGGCAAACATGCCAGTGTATCTGCCAAGAAAACCCCAAATGGGGTCAAGGAGAGTCGGGCACGACTGAAATAGTAACTGCCAAAGCGAGGGGGCAGACTGAGGTTCATGTCAAGAGCAGTGTCCAGCCAGGAGACTGTCCCCATCACCGGGGCTCTTCCAGCAGAAGCAGAGGCTTTGTGAGCGGCTCTTGCTTAGGCATATTTGGTGGGATAGAGACCCTTAGATCCTTCTCAGCTCAGAGGTGCTGCTGAAAGGACGGTTGGATCTGTTCCTTGGAAGTTGAGGCCACACACCCCCGGGGCACAACTGGAACCCCAGAGGCTGTGCCTGCCCATCGCAGTGGGCACCCCCAAGGCTGTTCCTACCTGTCACAGTGGGTACCCCCAAAGCTACATCTCCCCATCACAGCGGGCACCCTGGAGGCTGTATCCCCCTATCACAGCGGGCACCCCAGAGGATATGATCCCCATGCCCCCATCACAGTGGGCACCCCAGAGGCTGTGCCTGCCCATCACAGTGGGCACCCCAGAGACTGTGCCCGTCCATTGCAGTGGGCACCCCCAAAGCTACATTTCCCTACCACAGCAGGCACCCTGGAGGCTGCATCCCCTCATCACAGTGGGCACCCCAGAGGCTGTGCCCACCCATCGCAGTGGGCATCCCCAAGGTTGCAGTTGCTTATCACAACAGGCACCCTTAGGTTGTGCCTGCTCATCACAGTGGGTGCCCCTGAGGCCGCCCTGCTGGTCATCTCCTTCGCTAGACCTATGCTTATGTTATGTCCAGAAGGGCTGGCTTGTCCCCTCGGATCACGTTGGGCTGCTGTTGTCTGTTTTCCCAGTGGATTTTTGCTTGTGGCTTCCAGTGTCCAATGGGCTTTCTTTCAGGCTCCTAGGGTCTGGGTCACTAGGAGCTTCAGAGGCCACTGGGCTCGCTCAGTCCTTTGACTAGGTAGAGCACAGAGCAGAAGCAAACTTAATTTCTTGTAAAGTGAATCACTGCAGGCCCTAGGGCCCTGCTTTTGGTCCTTTGGGCATCCCCCTTTTGGAGTTGTGAAGCTGCTTTTGGTTTCAGCCAACCATGAGAGAATCCTGCTACACCCTAGATTTAGTTCATATAAAAATGTGATGTTCACCCTCAAGCTGAACTGTGGCACTGATTAATTTTTCAAATAAGTTTTTGGTGAAAGTTTCTGGTTCTTACATTACCATAGTTACCCTTCTCCCCCTCTCAGAGAGCCACCCCATATGATAGAGAGGAAAGCTGATGGTTCCATTGAGAAGGTCCCAGACTGTGTCCCTCTCCTGGGCTGTTGTTTGGGGCATTCCAGAAGCAAGTGGTCTCTCTAGATCTTTTCTTTCTAAGTGTTTCCAGCTCTTCTTTATTATGGAGCACACCTCTTTGGTCCTGTGTGATTTGGCTTAGTGTTAGGGGACAGGTTTCCCTGGGCTGACCCTGAGCACACGATTCCATTCCTTCCTCTTTTTTTTTTTTTTTTGGGTGGGGGGAGACACAAAATAGTCTTTTGTTACTTAAATATCCTTTCCTTTGTGTTTGAGGAGCTCTTTCGAGATCCCTTGCTGAACTTGTTTCTGAGTTAAATTGAGAAATTTAACCACTCTGCCTCTTGGAGTTTTCAGCTGGAGGTGATATGTGAATTCTTTTTTTTTTTGAGGGGGGAAGGCAGGACAATTAGGGTTAAGTGACATGCCCAAGGTCACACAATTAGTAAGTATCAAGTGTCTGAGGGAAGATTTGAACTCAGGTCCTTCTGACTCCAGGGTTGGTGGTCTATTTGCTGTGCCATTGAGCAGCCCCTTCTGTGAATTCTTTCAATCAGGATTCATTTTCTGTGTTCAGAAATTCTGGGTCGCTCGCTTCCATTCTTTGTTTTGGCATTGAGGTGGTTTGTCGTGGCCTGCTCTTGTGGGGGACTCTAGGCCCCCTGCCCTCAGGCTCCTGGGCATCTTGTGTGCTTTTCTCTTAGATTCTTTGTGTGGGCTCGTGGTCCTGATCTCTTGTTCTCTCCTTGTTTCTTTTGGTGAAACTCGGCATCACATATATGCTCTTTTCTGTTTTGCCAGTTGTTTTTGTTAATTTTTTTCCCTGGGAACAGTGCATCATGGTTCCATGTTTTCCCATTCATTGTGCATTGGATCTTTTCCTTTATTTTTTAGGATCTGGATGCCATATTTCATTTGTTGTTAATACTTTCCTGCAGCATCTTTGAGTTTTCTTCTTCCTGAGATATTTGGTAACTTCAGTCTTAATTTATCCTGACTTTCCCCTATTCACTTGCTGACTCTGTGCCCTCTGATGGTGGTTTCCTTGAGGGCTAGATATCAAAGCGTTCTGGCTTCCTCCCACACTGGGCACTTCATGGTTCCCCAGCCTCAATCCCTGCCCTGATTGACTTTTTGGGTGATCAGAATTGGACCCGTTTGGATGCTGTGCTCTTTCCCTAGGCCAAGTGGGATGCTGTGCTGCCCTCTACTCCCCTCTACCTGTGTGGGGGCCTGTCCTGGTATTCTGCCCCACTTTCTTTATTGCCCAGTTTTTTGGTCCATCACTGGCAGTAATGCCCTACTCGTCCTATGACTCGTCCACTTGTGCACCTGACTGTTCAGAGCTTGGCAGTGTTGGTGCTTACAGGCTTGTGGCCCCCAGCAGACTTTGACTCCTGAGGGGGTAGGGACTGCCTGCCATGCTGGCTGGCCATGGCTATTGGAGCAAACTTCTCAGCCTGGGGCCCAGGTCTTTCTGGCACTGGGAAGTTGGAAAAGGAATGTGGGGCTGGGTCTGTTAGTATAGTCTTAGTACTGGGCATGTGGTAGGCCAGGAGGGGGGCTCTGTGATAGGCCAGGAGGGGGGCTCTGTGAGCCTCAGGGCTCAAACCTCCCTTAGGTTCTGGATATCCTAGACCATGGAGACAGCTGTAGTTGCTTGAGCTTTGGGGCATCATTTCTGTTTTGGAGAAGGGGGAGAGGTTATGGGGGTTATGAGGTTGGGGGAAATGTCTACTCCACCATCGCTTTCCCATGGCAAGGAAACACCGAGAGTTTGATTTGGGTGTGCCTGTGGAAATCTCTTTTTTAAGAGGTCTCCACTCTTTGTTCATTTAGCTAGGAAATGCTTTCTTATCTCACTTTAAAGGGTCTTTCTTGTTCTTGTGGGCTGTTAGCCACCTCCTCTGGTTTGGGATGGGAGACTTTGATTGATGTGGGTCCCACCCTTGATACAATCCTCCTTGGGCTGTTGTTCTGTAGGGAAGTCAGGTTAATATGGGCACAGCCAAATATGTTGGGTTTGTCAAGGGTTTGTTCTTGTTACCATGACACAGGAGCAGAGTTTGGGAAGGCTGCCTCTTGGGTGGGTGTAAAGGAATGGGCCGGGCCAGGTGTGAAGCCATGCAGGAAGGAGCAGCTTTCCAAGAGGACTGCTGTTGTGAACAGCTTCCAAGATTCTGATTACACAGTATAGTGAACCCTCTATTTATTCAATAATAAATCAGAGCAAAACATTCATAGAAAATCAAAATGAAGCATTCACAGTATTACAGCTCAACAACTTATCACTAAAATGGCCACATAGTTTTCACCAAAATGGTCACATAGTTTTAAACAAAGTACATTCATTTAGTCAATCACAAAATCCTTAATTCAATCACTAAGTACAAAAGTCAAAGTTCTCCACCCCTAGGTCACAGTAAACCATAATCTCCTCAGTCAGTACACAGTATCCAAGTAAAGTCTTCTTTCAACTTGACTCAAGGCTGGCTCTCAGCTTCCATGGTTCCTCTTCCATGGCCCCAGCTCCAACTGTCACCCGGGTTCAAAGGCAGGCAGCTCCCAGTTCTTTGTCCAGCTCCCTGTCCAGTTCTTCATCCAGTTCCCATTCCATATTGAAGTTCACAGTGTCCAGTCCACCTCAAGTCCTTCACAGTTTCTGTTTCTGGGAAGACAAAGCTTGACAAAGCCACAACAATATTCATGCACATTGCTGGCACCATTATCAATTCACTGTCTGCCTGTGAAATCAACTCAGTCCCACCAACAAGGTCTGAGAACTCAACATAGACCCACAAACAAGGTCCAAGAGGTCAGCACAAATCATCAGTAAAGTCCCGGGACCTCCAAAACCCTCCTCTAGGACTTCTGTAAACATATAACCAGAAAATCCTCTTTCAGGGCTTCCAGTAAGGTCCCAGGGCTTCTGTACAGAGCATCACAAACAAACATCCACACAGACAGAGCAGACAGAGTGCCAGGATGCCATAAGTTTTCTCCTTCTTCTCTCTGCCACCACAGGAGTCCTCTTCTCAATTCTGCTGTCCCTAGCCTGGAAATTCTCCTTATATATGGTCATTAGCTCCTCCCCTTCTGGTTGTAGGAATTCATGAGTTCTAGGGTTCACAACTTGTGGGGTTCACAGTTCTGTTTCTTAACAGACTTGATACAAGCCTCAAAAGAAACTTGAACCGAAACAAGGTGTGAACTACTTCTGTGCTTGCCATTATACTGCCTAGGCCAGGGAATCTGATTTGTTGCAGCTGTAGCTCCAGACTTGGGCACTGCCTTTAATTGGAATGGGATAGAGGGGTGACTTGTAATTTTGCCTTTTTGAAAGGTTGTAGCTTGATTGTTATGACTTTGTTTTGTTTCTTTAAAAAGTCAATGGTCGGGGCGGCTAGGTGGCGCAGTGAATAGAGCACCGGCCCTGGAATCAGAAGGACCTGAGTTCGGAGCCGGCCTCCGACACTTAATCCGCACAAACAAAAACCTAGCCGTGTGACCTTGGGCAAGTTACTTAACCCCAACTGCCCTAAAGGGGCGGCTAGGTGGCGCAGTGAGTAAGAGCGCCGGCCTCGGAGTTTGGATGACCCGAGATCAGATCCGGCCTCAGAAAATGAGTACCCACGCATAAATCAAATGACTAGCCGTGTAACCTTGAGCAAGTTACTTAACCCCAATTGCTTTAAAAAAAAAAAAAGTCAATGGTCTGATGAGTATCTCCTAGTTTGTTGGCTATAGCACCTTACAAATGGGGAATTCTATAGGAGAAGGAATATAAGAATATCACTGGGGAGGAGTCTCAGGACCTGAGATGGGCTGGTGGTGTTGGGGGAGCAGTGAGCCAGCTTGCCTCCTCTCTCCTCGGGGTTCAGTGTTGAGCAGGGGGTATAGCGTGGACTGGAGAATGGGAGAATTGATCAGAGGACCTGGAAGTGGCCTGGGGGTGAGCAGGCTGAGTGCCAAGGAAGTGTGAGACTGGCAGTCCCTCCCATCTCACATCATAGAAGAGTCCCACGGTGAGGCCCATGGTCCTCAGGCATCATCTTCCATATATCTCCATGCATAAAACCTTAGCCATGTCTGTTATGGATCCATTGGATGGGGGTTGGTGGGGGGCGGGGCATTGTCCCTGCTGAGGCCAGGGGGTCCTATAGGAAAGAGGCAGGGGTAAGTTAGGGACTGAAAGTACTGGGAATGTGTCTACCTTCTGTCAGGCAGACAGAGGCTTAAGAACTTTGCTGATCACGTCTTATGATTAATACATGACAGATCACAGTTTCTGGAAAAATACATGAAGTGCCTTTTCATTAGACAGAGGTTAGACCCTCCTGGTTCACCCTCCAGGTACCTGTGGGCGTTGGGAAGGCAGAGTTTTGTCAGCCAGACAAGGAGCATTCAGGACTTGGTGAGAGCAAGCTGAGTGACCCCTCCCCCACCATGTGTATGCCTGACACCGTTATTTCTCCCCCATTATTTCCTTACTCTCTGGTTGGGGAGAGGCTGGATGTGGAGGCTGCTAATGTGCTGTTCTCAACTAGCCAGGGTCCCTGCTGAGCTGAAGCAGCCCTCTCCTTTGTGAGCTGGGGTGGAGAAGGCAGTGGCGTGTAAGAGCCCAGAGGGACTCAGGATGGGGGTGCAGGGAGGCCCAGCTCACTCTGTGCACGGCTGACCAACAGGACCCCGGATGTTCTATCTGTCCCCATTTCCACTAAGAGATGCTGAGGATGTGATTTGGTACTGTATTTAAGTCTTTGGAGATAATCAGACCCTGCTCTGACTCTCTTGATTGAAAGGGGATGTTTGGGGTGGGGTTGGAGGGGCCTTGGAAAGTCTCTCAGGCCCCCAGGGAACTGGGGCCATGCCCAGCCTGGGCCCCATGAGCTCCCTGTGGGACCTTGGGGAAGTCCCTCTTCCTTTCAGGAGCCTGCAGATCATGGCTGGGCTTCTGGATGCTTTATGTAGGACAGATATGTCAAACCAGGGTGGAGAACTGTCTCTATTTCACAGGTGAGGAAACTGAGGCCAGGCTGGTTAAGTGACTTGCCCAGAGTCGTCCAGGTTGTCCTCACAGAGCTGAAAGTTGAACTCCTGCTCTCTGGCTCCAGAGCCAGCTTGGCCAACACTAAATGCTCTTGGTTGTTCTCTTGGTTTGCCCAGAGCCTGGCCTGGAGGGGATCTGATCTGTTCTTGCTACCTTGAATTGAATTGCAGAGTGAGGCCCAGGTCAGATTCTCAGGGACTGCCTGCCTCCCAGGGCTAGTATCTGGTCTGAGCTACCCTGTGTCCCCAGCCAGACCTTCCTTGGGGAGCATGTGAAAATGTTACAAGATTTTTAACCTCCTGCCAGTGGAGGGGAGAGCGCAGGGGAAAATGGGGTCGAGTGGTTAGGCTTTCCCCTATCCACTTTGCCTCTTGCTGAAGCTCGGACATCCTTTCTGGATCTGGGTGTCACTGTAGGCTGGACCCTCTGGCCAAGGAAGGACCATGTCTCATGGACCCTAGGGTTCTGTGTGAGGCCTAAATGACGTTGTCCGCTCCGGCCTTTTGTTCTTTCTCATTGAGGCCTTTTTCGTCCTTCCCGACTATATGTGTCAGCTGTTCTGGGTGCTTGAGGAGGTGGCAGCAGCCTCGGCAGTTCCTTGGGAGGGAGACCCTGCAGATGGCAGGGAGAGCTCAGTGGGCCATCCCACAGGACCCATCCACCTCCCTGCTTGGGCCACTCACCAGTGCTTCTTCCCCTGACCCTTGTGGGTCCTCTCAGGCTTCCCTTCTGTGCTGACACATCTCACAGGCAGTCCCCAGGCCTCAGAGGAAGAGAAGGGATCTCTAAGGTAGGAAGGGGCCAGGGAGTCTGGCTATGTCTGTGCAGAGTCTTCCTGGACTCTATTCAGTCCAGTCAGCATCAGTTAAACACCTGTGGTGTACCGAGCTCTGAGGATACAAAGGCAAATTAAAAACAGCCCCTGCCTCCGGTGAACTTAGGCTTCCTGAAGGAAAATCACAGATGAATAGATGAGGGAGAGAACTCTAAGAGCCAGACAAGATGCTGTGAGTAAAGAAAGGGTGTGCTCCAGGCATGGGACCCTGCTGCAAAGGTGCAGAGATGGTAAATGGGACTGCCAAGGGCCTGAAGCAGGTTTGGGGGTTCCCAGGGTCCTGGGAGACTTGCCTTTGTGTGTCAGCTGCATTCGAGCTAATTCTTGTGGAGATGAGAGAGACAGAGACAGAGAGAGAGGACTCAGACAGCTGGGGGAAAGCCTGGGGAGAGGGGATTGAAAGAGGAAAAGGAAAGAGGGGTGGTGGAAGGGGACAGCTGGAGGGCTGCATTCACCTGGTCCTGAAGTTCTCCTGAAGGAGTGTTTTGTTTTGTTTTCTTATCTTATGCAAAAAAAGGTTTTTTTTCCCTAGGAAAATGAGAAGAAAGTCTGCCTCCCTAATATGCTGCTGGGCTCAGCTTGGTTTTTGGAAGTATTTGAAGGGAGGCCTGGGGGCAGCCCCATGGCTTATGGGGGAGGGGGAGCCTAACCCCTGGGCTCCCTAGTGACTGTACATTTATATGGGTGTTTTCTCCTCTCACTAGACATAGGGTCTTTGTACCCCCAACCCCAGCTCTGTGCCCAGTACCTTCAGCCACTTAATCCATGACACCATCACAAATCTGAGTATTTGAGTCCATGTTGAGTGCCCGAACTAGAGCTTGGCTCTGCGCAAACAAGTCTCTGCCTTCAAGGAGGTTATGTTCTCTTGAGGGAAACAAGGCATACGTATAGTTGTTCAGTATGTCTGTGTCTCCATGACCCCATTTGGGGTTTTCTGGGCAAAGATACTGGAGTACTTTGCCATTTTCTTCTCCAGCTCATTTGACAGATGAGGAAACTGAGGCCAGCAGGATGAAGTGACTTGTCTAGGGTCACACAGTTAGAAAGTGTCTGAGGCCAGATTTGAACTCAGGAAGATGAGTCTTTCTGACTCCAGGCCCAGTGCTCTGTGCCTCTTAGCTGCTCACCTAGCAGTAGAATCTCTGTGTCACAGGATATAGATATCTTTGTCTCTCTCTTTTAGTAATTCCAAATTGATCTCCAAAAAGGTTGAACCCATTCCTAGCTCCACAAAGGATACATGAGTGTGGTCGTCTTTCCACAACCCTTCCAACCTGGACTGATATGTGAGGTCAAACCTCAAGACTGTTTTGATTTGTGGGTTGTGTTTTAAGAAAGATGCCCAAATCAGAATAAGTTCCATCTCGTTGATGGGGGCAGTATGTGGCCCAGGTGGCCTCCAGACACCTCTGGGATCGTTCATGAAGTGAGGATGGGTCACCCTATTGTGTATGTGGGGTGGAGGCCTTCTTCTCACAAGGGCTCTCCTTCCTCTCCCCTCCTCCCCTTCCCCTTCTCCCTCCTCCTCTTCCTCCCCCTCTCCTCCTCCTTCCCTTTCCCTCCCCCTCCTCCTCCTCATGACTTTAAAAGACATTTTGTTCTAAATTTAATGAACATTAAAATAAATAAAATATTTTAGTCTAAATTCAGTGAACACTAAAAAAAGAGCATGTTTCCATATATGACATAGAACAGGAGGGTTATGGGGTCCTCTGTGATACGCAGCTTACTTTTAAAAAACCACCTGGTATTCCATCCTTAAACTTTTAGAGCTGTTCTGCTTGTCTGTGTTTCCTTTTGCTCCCTCTGTTTTTTAAAATGGTCCTTTCTTGCTTCTTCCCTTTGTGAGGGCATTTATAGCTGGTCACAAGTGGCCACAGGACAGGTTCCCACATGGACATGCCCGGGGTGACCATCCCGCCTCCCAGGCCAGTAGCTCGCCCAGGTCCTCACAGGCAGATTCCTGGTGGGTGGAAGGGGCTGCCTTGGGTCACTCCTGTGAATGATCAGCTCTCTGACCTGCCGCTGTTTTCACAGGCTTCTGGGCAGCCTTTGGCCAGTGGCCAGTCTTGGGACAGGCCGCCCCAGAGAGTTAGCTGTTTGCTTTGTGGTCCATGGTCATCTTTGCTGCACCTTTCTAAGGGGTAGCTCTTGTGATTCTTACATGGGTACCGATAGCTGGCCTGCATTTCTTCTTTGACAGCTCCCTGCTTCTATCCTCATACATTTGAATCAGAGAACCACAGTGGGGGGTCCAGGGCAGCTGTCACACTGGGACCATTGCTTTCCCCTTTCATTGGTCATTTACTGCCCCTGGCCTCATGCCATTGACATTCCTCTCTTGGGGATCTTTGGAGGGTTGAGTAGAGGGCACTTTCTCAGGAGCTTGGGGTCATGGCTCTACAGGCCCAAGGAATCTCATTTTACAGATGGGGAAACTGAGGCCCAGAGGCGTTAAGGGAGTTCCCTAGGGCTCACACTCTGGTACTTCATGGCAGAAAGTTTTTTCCTGTTTGACTCACTGTACCCACTGTCTTCTGATGGCATCCAGCCCCAGAGGACTGCTGGGCAGCCTAGTCTGTGAGATGTCATTGTATGGGCCATTCTTTTCATTAAGCTTCCTGCAGATGGCCAGGGAGCTGGGCTTGGAGTTAATGTGAAGAGAGTGTTCTGGAAACCAGTAGCACCTCCTCACTGTGGTATCCAAGGGATGGACACCATTAGTTTAGAAACGACATGTGGTGTCTCATTTCCCATTAATGCGAGATGAGTGAGATATTTGGGTAATAGGCATCATAGCACCACCTGCCTCCCTGGCTTGTTGTGAGGATCGAGTGAGGTCATATTTGTAAAAAGTGCTTAGCATACAGTAGGTGCTATATAAATGCTCATTCCCTCCCCTCCCCCTGCCTGTAGTCAGACATGCATTCCTAAAGTCACCAACCACCCTGTGCAAAACTGAGCAATTAAAAAAACTATAGAGCTCATGGGGAAAGTGGGGTTGGGGCCCAACATTAAAAAACCTAATAAAAATGGCAGCCCATTTCTACATATTCGATGGTTAAGATCTGTACCAATCCCACAATAAATGGTGGCACTGACGGTGGCCTCAGGTGGCTGCCCAGACTGTGCCTATTTCCCAAGGATAGCTTCCCTCAGGTGCTGCCTGGGCCTTAGTGGGAGGAGCAGGAGGGTGGGTGTGAGAGTGGGGGTAGCGTTTGCTTCCACTCCCGCTCCCTCTGTACCATCAGATAGGCAGCAAACGTGACATTCTACCTTGCAAAAGATGTGACATTTGCTTGTGAAAGTGGGTGTTGGAATCAGGGCTGCAGCTGTGCCTGTGAAGTGGTGGAAGGGGTGGGGGCACCTGACATCAGGAGAAGAAGGTGCACTGCCTTGGGCCGGTGGGGGCAGTGTCTGCATTCTCTCTGGTTCTCAGGGATGAAATTGGGCATGAGCAAATGTGAGATTTGCCTTGGGCTTGACTTGTTCCTTGATATGGCATTTGAGTTGGCAGAAATTTGTGTTTCCAAAACAAATGTTACAGCAGAAATGACTGTGTTTGCAGCTGAACACAGAGAGCCTTTGCACTGGGTGGGATGTCTGCCATTGTCAGAGTTGGTCATCACAGATCACGGGCTGACTACTATATACTTGAAGTGTATCATGCCCATCTCTATAAAGGCAAAGGAAACAGACTGTCCTGTGCCCATCTCTTAGTCATTGCTGGCAAGATTCTTGCCAGAGTCCTCCTTAATAGGCCAATCCTTTACCTGGAAGACGGTCATCTACCTGAGAGCTGTTTGTCCCATATACATGAAGCACGAGATGACATCAATCTGTGGGGTCAGGGTCTGGTGTGTCTCACTGTGGCTGATTAGGCCAGTCCAAGCTAGGAAGGCTGTACCGCAGGTTGGGCACAAGCAACCAGGGGAATATTTGGGGAGGGGTTCTCTAAATTTGCACTCCTCCTGTTTCTTTTGAACTACTTTGTTCTGCTTTGCTCATAGAGTATAACACCTTCTCTGATGCAGGCACACCTTGCTGGACAGTCCTGGGTCAGTGTCTCCCAAGTCACACTATTGATTCCAAAGTTCTTCAGAGAGGGTCTTTGTTTCAGTTCTCCCAACCTTTATGAGTGCTTGCCTTGTGTGAGCTCTCCACAAAAAAAGTTTTTTAGACAGATATATGTTTGGCATTCAAAACATTAAAGAAAAACACATTCATACATTTGGCAGTTCAGTTTGAGTGAGGACCTCAGTGTCTGGACCCTTCTCCTGCCAGGTGATCTTCAGAATCTTCCCAAGACAATTCAGTTTCCTGGCCTGGCACTGGTAGGCTGTCCAGGTTTCACAGCCATACCACAATGAGGTCAGCACAGTAGCTCTGTAGACCTTCAGTTCCCTTTTCTCCCCCACGCCTTCCTTCAGAGCCTTTGAAACACTGAGCTAGCTCTGGCAGAGTGTGTATCAAGCTCAATATCTATGTGGACATCCTTGCAAAGCACACTGCCGAGGTAAGTGAACTTATCTATAACCAACGGTTCCATGGATGGCTGGTAGGGTGGTGGAGCACCTGAGTTTTCTTGGTGTTAGTTGTTAGGCCAAAATGAACACAAGCAGCAGAGAATTAATTGATCTACACTTTGTCGAATCTCAACTTCAGAGGCTGCACTGAGGGCACGATCACCTGCAAACAGAAAATCATGCACCAACACTCCCACCATTTTGGTCTTGGCTAGTAGCCTTTGCAAGTTGAAGAACTTACCATCAGTGTGGTAGCTGACGTTGATGACGTGTTTGTCCTCATTGAAAGCATCTGACAACATGGCTGAAAACATCATACTGAAAAGCATGGGAACAAGCATACAGCCTTGTTTCACTCCATTGGTGACTGGGAAGGCCTGAGAGCATTGTCTGTTATCTAGAACCCAGGCAAGCATCCCAGCATGAAATTGATGGACAATGCTGATAAACTTCTCTGGGCAGCCAAATTTTGCCATGATCGTTCATAAGCCCTCATGACTAACAATATCAAAGGCCTTGGTCAGATATATAAACATTGTGTACAGACCTCTGTTCTACTCCTGGCATTTCTCCTGGAGTTGTTGAGCAGCAAACACCATATTGACTGTTCCCTCAACCCTTTCTGAAGCCACACTGGCTCTCAGGTAGATGACTGTCTTCTAGGTAAAGGATCAGCCTATTAAGGAGGACTCTGGCAAGAATCTTGCCAGCAATGACTAAGAGAGAGACACCCCTCTCCCCCGTGATGGGCACAGGATAGTCTGTTTCCTTTGCCTTTATAGAGATGGACAGTGGAGGCATCCATGAACTCTTGGGGGATAGCCTCCTCTTGTCATATAACCTGGAAAATTTCAATCAACTTTTGTATGAGCAGTGGATCCCCTACCTTCTAAATCTCAGCTAGAACAGAATTAGCACCAGGCTCTTTGCCACACAGAAGGAGCCTAACGACATTCAAAACTTCCTCTTCAATTGGAGCTTCAACTAGAGAGTGAGGTCTATGGCCTCAGCATTGACTGATTATGGTCTGTTGAGAACACTATGGAAGTGTTCAGCCCATATCTCTAGGATCATGTCCTTATGGTAGAGTTAAATGCTCCCTTTTCGAGATGATGAACTATCCTGCTGATAGACACTGTGGAGCTCTTGTTTTTCATTTAGCATCTTCTGAATTTCCCCACCATTTTCATCAGACCAATCCTGATGTTTGTGAGTATTCTGATTCAGCTCTGCAAATGCAGTGCTGTACACCAAATCTCTGAAGGCTGCCCACTCCTTTTCTGCCCCACTGTTGACAACTGTTTGTTAGCTCAGCTTTCCCTCCAAGTTAACTGTGGACTGTTAATTCTTGGGGGAATGGATAAGCGCTCTCATCTAAGCACTGGGATAGGCTGCAAAGAAAGGCAAAAGGCAGTAGCCGCCTTTGAGCATCTCACAGTCTAATGGGGGAGAGGACATGTAGAAAGAAGCTGCCGAAGTGAGGGGATTGCCCAGCTCAGGAGCAGGGTCAAAAAGGAGCTGAGGATGTGCTTCGAGCATTTTGCTGAAAGAGGAGGTTCTGGAGACTGTGAAATCCATAAGGTTAGAGAGTGCTGAATCCCTGAGTGCTACCTTTCAGTGGTGGAGACCTCCAGTGTCTGACCTCCACTCTGTCCTATGGGACTGGGGTAGAGTGCTAATTAAGTCCTTTTGGAGAATGCTGGCACTTATGGGTATATGGGTCTCATAGGAGGCACTTTCTCACGTGGGTCTCATAGTGGACATTTTCTCATGTGGTCCCCATAGTGAACACTTTTTCACTTGGGTTTCATAGTGGGCTCTTGCTACAACATTTTCAGTAGTATCAAGAGCCCATATATCTGTAGCATAATTACATGCAATGTGTCTAACTTGATATTTAACAAAAAGAAAGACAAACTCTTGGCTCTGTCTGCATTATCTTTCTTTTGCCTCTAGATCACAAGGCTCTTAAGGGTCTTTCTGTAGATGTGGGGACCCCCTCACCTTGATGGAGGGACTCGTCACATGCCTAGCCAGGGTGTCTGAGGTGCTCTTTGGGATGGCTTTAGCCTTGTAGAGGGATGGGGGCAGACAGAAGGACAGAAGCAGTTGTCCCATGGTTCCCTGCTGACCACTGTTAACTTGTGATGCAGAGAAAGCTTAGGGCCCATGGGGGCCATGCTGGACACTTTCTTCTCCATCTTGGCCTTGGGCACTTGAAGGACAGCTACATGCTCTCCTGCATAGAGAAGGGTAAAGACCCAGGTGAAAAATTAGAGCCCCCTTGTCTTCAAGTAAGGTGACAGAGCCCAGAAAGGCAGGGCTGGAGAAGCTGAGGGCATGGTCTAGTAGCCTCCCTACATGGGTGGCTTATAGTAGGCATTCACTGTTTGCTTGCTTGATCAAGAGGGCTCCAGGCAGAGCCTTGGGAGATGATCCAGCCAAGGACAGAGGAGCAGTCAGAGAGGTGGGAGAATCAAGAGAGAGTAATAGGAGGAAAATCCTGGGAGAAGAGGGTGGTTGATGCCTCTCCTCCTCCTCCCCCTGCACCACCCCCCCAACAAGGAGAGGCAGCTTAGCAGGGCAGTGGGCACTGGGAAGTCAGGAAGATGAGTTCAAAGTCTTCTTCTCATGCTTCCTAGCTTTGTGACCTTGGACCAGTCATTTAAACCACTGTCTCAGTTTCCTTAATTGTAAAATGGGGTCAATGTTCCTCCCAAGGTAGTTGTGAGTGTCAGAGGAGATCATATCTGTAAAAAGTGCTTAGCCCAGACTTGGCACATAGTAGGCACTTACTAAATGCTTGTTCCCTGTTTGTATCTGATGTGAATGACATCCCTCTGTTTACATTTCGAGTTGAGCATGTGCCATACTGGGAGGTCCTTGTGATGAGACTCCATGTGTGCTGGGCAGGGATGTTTTTAGGATAGTGGGGTGTCACACCCCCGGGGGTGAGAAGCGCCCTACCAGTCACTGAAATCAGGTTGCCTCTAGACAGCTTTTCCTACTTGGTAAAGATTTCTTTTTGACAGTGTGATTGTGGGGGTGTATGAGCCATGAAGGAGAATGTCTAACTTGTGTTAGCTTTGTGATGCTCCTGCTCCCCTGGAAGGTTGGGGCTCTTCAGAGCAGCTGCTAGACCCCTGCCCTGCTGCCTTCTGCTGGACCCCTAACCTGGTGCCCTGTGCTAGACTTGTGCTGGACCCCTTCCCCGGTGCCCCGTGTAGGACCTGTGCTGGCCCGTTGTCCCAGCACACCATGCTGGGGGCCTGCTATCCTCTCCAGAGCCTTACTTTCTCCCTGCACCCTGGGCAGGGAGAGGGCTAATTGCATTGGCTCCTTTTTCAGGGTGTCCCCAGTGGGCTAGCCTGTATGGTTACCCAATTCTCAAGTCTGCTTCCAGGCCTCTGGACTTGTTGTTCACATAAGTGACATCAGCCCCAGTCATGAGACTCTCCTTATTGTGAAGGATGAGGCAGGTCCTTGGGCTGGAGCATCCTCTGAGGGAGGGATGGTGGAGCCACTTCCTTCTTTCTGTAGATGATGACTATCTGGGCTTTCCACCCATTGCGTTCCTTGGTCTAAAAACATTGTCCAAAAAACCTCTTGAGGCCACCACCCACTTGGACAGTGTCCCCATCTGAGACTTCACCTTAGGACTGCAGCCTGGGGAGGCCTGGAGACTGACAGGGAAGGTTCCTTTCATCACCCCCATTGTCTTTCTTTTTTTTTTCCTATAACCTTTTATTGTTAGAAAACTGGGTAAAAGCTACACAATTTTCAGTAAACCAACAGAAGTCTTTTGTGCACATGAAGGCTGTGTGTGCGGGCTCTGTGTGCTCTTCTCAGCTAACCAGCAATAATGAAGTCAAAGGGAACTCTGGATGGAGACTCAAACCAACCCATCCCTCGCAGGGGCCATGGGCAGCAAGTCATTAACATCTTGCAAGTGTTCTTCCAGGTCACCTTTCCACCCCTGGGCCAGAATAGGGCCTGAGCCCTACAGGATATTGTCTAGAGACCCTTCTCCATTACGTAACAAACAGTGTAGATTCCACCTCTTATTATGGGATTGTAGGCTGACCCACTGGGTCTTTGGCAAGACAATTCTTCAAACTCTAAATTCACTGACTCATCGAGGTGATAGAATCACCCATTCTAGAGAGCTAAGTGGGTGATGGAGAATGTCTTGGAACCCAGGAAAACCCTATAGCATAAGAAACCAATGATTCACCTAACCTGCTGTTCACCCAGTAAAGGGCAGAAACTCAAACTCAATGGCTAGGCGATCCTGACTAGCAATCCTACTTTGCAAAGGGAGAAACTACCAGCTGAGGCTGGCAGGAGGGCCGACCCCCATTGTATTTTAGCCTTCTTTTTCCAACATGTTTCCATCGGGTGGCCCCGGGGAGGCCTCGTAAGTCCTGCCAAGGGCCCTTCCTGCTTCCTGAGGCATCCAGCTGTGCAGGGCCTAAAGGGAATCGACCCGTAGGTAGAGCTGAGCAGCCCATAGGAGGAGCAGGGCCCTGGGGAGGCAGAAGCCATTGTCTGGACGCTGTCAGGGAGATGCTTCCGTTAGGGGATTCTGCCTCCAGGATTCTGGGAGT
The DNA here is from genome assembly GCA_011680675.1 of Gymnobelideus leadbeateri. Lineage (NCBI taxonomy): Eukaryota > Metazoa > Chordata > Mammalia > Diprotodontia > Petauridae > Gymnobelideus > Gymnobelideus leadbeateri. The sequence goes on from WOXC01006711.1 coordinate 444,676, forward strand.
CTTTGAAAACCAGCCCTTTGAGAGCGGGAAGAGAGAAACAAGCATTTGTTAGTTCTTGTAATGTGACAGGTGCAGTGCTAAGTGCTTATAAACACCTCATTTAATCCTTACAACAAGCTTATCAAGTCGGTGCTGTTACTGCTCTTTTTCATAGTTGAGAAATTGGAAGCAAACAGAGGCTACATGACTTGCCCAGGGTCACACAGCTAGGGGGTGTCCAAGGCCAGATTTGAACTCAGGTCTTCCTGACTCTAAGCCCAGCATCTGCAGGCACCATCTAGCTACCTCTATGAGAAAGCTGAGATTAGGGTATTTTATTAGGGTTAGATATTTATAAAAATGAGGCAGAATGGATTAGGGTTTATTTAGATTAGAAGGGTTCACTGTCTCCCCAAAGAGTGGAGATCAACCTGAGAGAGACAGAATTTGGGTGAGAAGGTCACAGGAGTCAATGTGGTCACAGCCATCAGAACTGGTGCGATTCACTGGTCCCTGAGCACCTGAGGCAGGTATGTTAGGGATGGGTGCAGGGTCTTCTGAAAGCTGGGCAGTGGGGAATTCTGTGTCATTTCTCTATTCCTGGAATTCATTTTAAAGTTTATCGATCCCTTCTCGAGCCAGTGATAGCATCGACTCCTGGTGTGTGGTATTTTTTCAGACCTCACAGATATTTCCAGGTAGAATGCCCCTCTTCATCCCAAATGAGACAGGTCAAGGTAAGTATTTATTAAACAACTACTGTGTGAGAAGGGCTGGCTGAGTGTGAGAGTCTCGAAGCCTAATAGTGAGACTGTGTGCAAACAGCTGTGTATCATCAAGTTGTAGACAGGATAGGCTGAAGGTACTCTCAGAGGGAAGGTGTGAGCATTAGCAGCAATTGAGACTGCCTTCTCAGGAAGGCATGATTAGCTGAGACTTGAAGGAAGCCAGGAGGTGGAGGAGAGCATTCCCTCTGTATATGTGTATGCATATGTGCATATGTGTGTGTGTAAACATACACATATACACACATATTATATGTAATATACATGTGGATGTATACACATTGAAAAGAAAACCAAACAAAGGCAACCTGGGGGTTATTAAGTCTTGAGGACAGCCAGTGAAAATGCCCAGACTTGGTAGGTAGAGTATCCTATTCAAGGAACAGTGAAAGGGCTAGTGTCATTGGATCACAGAATACATGGGGATGGGGGGGCATGAAGAGTAAGGTCATAGAAGACTGAAAGGATTGGAAGGGGCAGGTGATGAAGGGCTTGGAGTGCCAAACAGAGCATTTTGTGTTTGATCCTGGAGGCCATAGGGAGCCCTGGGAGTTTCTTGAGTTGGGACTGTGGGACATGTAGAACAACCTGTGCTTTAAGAAAATCACTTTAATTGCTGAATAGATGGTGGGTTAGAGTGGGGAAAGACTAGAGGCAGGCAGACCCACGCCCCTCCCCCTCAGTAGTGATTGCTGTAATTGAGGTGTGAAGAGATGAGAGCACCAGGGTAGGGGCAGTGTCTGAGGAGAGAAGGGAGTGTGTTCTAAGAAGCTGCAGAGGTGAAATTGAGGAGAGATACTGCAGAGGTGAAATCTGTGAGATGTTGCCAAGGTGAAATCTGTGAGATGCTAGAGAGGTGAAATTGAGAGATGCTGGAGAGGTGAAATCTACAAGAAATGTTTCAGAGCTATAAATGAGGAGAGATGCTGCAGAGGTGAAATCTGTGAGAGGTTGCCAAGGTGAAATCTGTGAGATGCTAGAGAGGTGAAATTGAGAGATGCTGGAGAGGTGAAATCTACAAGAAATGTTTCAGAGCTATAAATGAGGAGAGATGCTGCAGAGGTGAAATCTGTGAGAGGTTGCCAAGGTGAAATCTACAAGAGATGTTGCAGAGGTGAAACTGATAGGCCTTGGCAAAAGCCTGGAGATGAAGAGAGAGGGTGGGGAGCTCTTTGAAAAGGGGGAAGATTGGTGGGGAAAAGATACCAAGTTCTGTTTTGGATTTGTTGAATCCAGTTTGAGATGTCCAGTAGGCAGTTAGTTGGATGTGTGAGACTGGAGAGAGTTTGGCTCCCCACTCTCACTACTCACTTCCAGGCTTCTGCCAAGGCCTGTTGATCACTTTGCATACTTTTTGGATTTAATTTTCTGTGCACATGTTGGGTGCCTCATGTAAGGAAGACAACCTGCTTTGGAGAAAGTCCTGCATGGTTTTGATTTTGTCCAGTGCCAGGAACACAGGAGGCATATAATAGATGCACTGGGTTTAATCGTGCAGTGAAGGAAATTGAGGCTGTAAGCGTAGGAGTCAGAATTTGAATCTGTGCCCATTCTCCCTTGAATTCCAATACTCTTCCCACATCATCCTACCTTGCTGACACAGAGAACTCGCTGATGGACTAAGCTCCAAGGTGACCTTATCTGGCAGTGTGGTGTGGGTGTCCCCTAGACATATATCTCCCCGTCGGGTACAAGAGCTGTTTCATGTTTTCCTTTGCACACTCTTGCTTGTTGATTGATTGATTAGTTGAGTAGGCAAAGCTTTATGAAGGAGATGGCCTTGAAACCTGGAGGGAGAAGCGGGTGCTGTCTGTCCTTTCCATGACAGAGATGGCAGCTTTCTCAGTGGAGGGTTAGGGGGGATAGATAGGAGTGTTCTTTTCTTGCCTTGCCTTTCACAAGTAAATCTCAGTTTCTTCATCAGAAAAATGGGGATATTAAAATGATACCTGCTTACAGGCTGTGTTGAAATTATCCTGGCCCTAGCTTTCTCTCAGCTACGCACTTGAAGAGCAAATTAGCTCTGCCCTTACCCGGGTCATTGATCAACACATTAGACACCATAGGGCCAGAAACAGATCCTTACAGCACTCCACTGGAGGCCTCTCACCATGCTGGCAGTGCCTCTGCCATCCAGGCAGGCCTGACTCTGGTCTGTATCTCTCCATCTTTCCCACAAGAAAATCTGCTCTGCTCTAATCTCCAGCTATCCCCATGGAGATCCCTTTGCTTACTGGTTTTATGATCCTATCAAAGAAGGAAGTCAGGCAGGGGTGGCCTGTTCTGTCCTGGATGCAGGTACCAAGGACTGGCTGAATCAGAGTCATTGCTTCCCTTTCTTCGTGTTAGTTGAATGTTCTTGAATGTTCTCTCTGTTGCAGAGTCTTCCCAAGGATCAAAATCCAGCTTGCTGGGCTGCTGTTTACAGGTTCTGTTCTCTTCCCTTTTTTGGATAGTCAGTACAGTTTTCCATGGGCTCTTGAGTGTCATCTTCTTGTCTGTCCAGCAGCCTCCTGGCTGCTCTGTGAGGGTAGCCACTGAGGTGTCCTCCCCAGAGCCCAGAATGGGGCCAGGCAGGTGACCAAGTAACAGATATCTCGGGAAGGGAGAAAACCCAAGCGACCACCACTTCAATATGTTCCTCTTCATACTAACAAGTAGAGAAGGAGTAGATTTTTTTTGTGTGCTAACAGCTTCATCAAGACAGAAGTCAGTGCTTTTAAAAACTGCTCACTACCTAGGTAGGTAGTCCCTACCCTAGAGGAGGCCCCATCCTACCATAGTGTCCAGCAAACCCCTATGCCTTACAGATTCAGACACTGCCTCAGGTGCTGGCAGAGGGAGCCTGCACATCTCTCTTCCTCATCTTCCTCACCTGTAAAATGGACCTGCCTCTTATCTTAAGCAGGAACATGGCTTCAATTTCTTCATGTCTTCTACAGAATCTAGCCTGGCACTTCCAGTCTAGGCAGAAGCACAGTGCCTGGGGGGCAGTTTTTCTGGTCTCTGCCTTGGTGATCAGCGATGATCCCAGGACAGTCGTCCAAGACGGCTCTCCCTCCTTGGAGCAGAGAGTAGCCTCACCCATGGCTGGGTGACGCATGAAGTGATGGCATTTTCCTGTATGAAAACTCATTGACGTGTCGATGGCAGACGATCAGACTGTTTGGCTTGGCAGGCTTTTGCTGTAGCAACCATTCATAGGAAGTTTATTTAGAGTTGTCGTGAGTTTTAACAAGGCCTCATGCTGAATGAAATAGGAAAGACTTTTTTCTGTCCACTTATTTCTGCCTTGAAATTCAGCTTTGGTCACATTTTAAAAATCAAACCAGTGTTCTCCTGGGCGGGTGTGGACTGAGCATTGTTTGACCTGCAGACACTGGGTTTTCTGTTCTTCAGTGGCTGCTCTGGGCACCCTGCTTGTCCTTAGGACACTTCATTTAGAAAGAAGGTGGAGGAATTGTTGACTTCATTTAAAGAACATGTTTGGCTCTTGTGCCGTTTTTTCTGGCTTGTTTCTAGGAGGCACAGGCATGGAGATGATTTCATTCTGGGACAATTCAGAGGCGTCCATCCCTCATCTGCAGCTGTTTTAGGTAGATGCCTTAGAGTTCTGAATGCGCAACACAGCAAAGAATTCAGAAGAAGCAATGTGGAAATGTGCTGCTACCTCATGCAGGATGAGTGTGTGAAGAGGGGATCTCTATGGCACTGGCTTCTTCCCCCTTATGGGGCGCTGAGTCAGCTGTGGCTGGTGAGGCTCGATGTGGGGCACCTGGCCCCTGCCCAGAGTCCCCAGAGCCTTGGTGAATAGTGCAGGCATCAGTCTGCCAGCAAGCCTTCACAAGTCATTTCTGGGTGTGAGGCACTGTGCTATGTGCTAGGGGTAGAAATGCAGATAGACTTAATGCCCTGCTCAGCCTGGCATCCTTCACCCTACCCTGCTTCTGTGAAAGTGGTTTCTTCTCATCTGTATCTAGTATCACACACGATGGGTTGTCTGCCTGCAGTGGTTCGATCACACTGTGCCACAGCTCCAAACAGAAGTCAGTTCATGGAAGCTAACCCGGGCATGCACCCAGCTGGGCAGATACGCCCTGTGGCTGACACTCTCCATGCTCACTAAGGGGCCAGAGCCACCAGATGTTCCCCAAGTGCCGCAAAAGTGGGCAGATGCGCCACCCCGTAGCACTGCACATGACCTCGTCCATCCTTGGAGCCTCTTGGTGGCTGAGGTTATCAGGTTAGCAAGGGACCTCAGAGTCTCCAGGCTAAGGCCCCTGTGTCATGGAAGAGTAATGAGAAACAGAAAGGGAGGGGTGGGGGCGGGGCAGAGTTGGGTTGCAAGTCACTGTTTCAGCACAGGTCTCATTCATGGCCCCTGCCCACTTTGCAGGGGAGGAGGGGGAGGCCGGGGTCGGGGGGGAGAGGGATCCTGGTACCTGAAGAACTCATCTGGAAGGCTTGCCATTCACAGCCATTTGCAGTTTAGAGAGTAGCAAAATTGGATCAGTAAAACATTTCCAGGGCAGATGAATGTGGTTGTGATTGGTTTCTCAAAGAATACTGGAGAAATGTTTCAGTTTTCTTCCTCCTAATTTATATTGTGACTGACACATGACAGGATGATGAAAAGGCAACAGCTTTAGAATGGCTCATTCTGGTCAGGACAGACAGACATTGAAAGCAGCCCAGAGTCAGGAGGAAAGAGGCAGTTAAATGTACTCCAGCCTCACCTCGTTATTTTAGCAGGAAAAAAAGCGAGTGAAGTAATTGCTTTTGATGTCCAGGCAGCATTTCCTGTGGGAGTTTGAGAAGTTTTTAATAGCAGTTGTTGAAATGGCTTTGGGCAGCAACCCCTCTGTGCCAGGAGGTACCCCCTGAGGTGGATGGTCATCCACAGTGAGCGGGCCCATGAGCTCTCACTGAGGGATGTTATGGGAGAGTGTGGGAAGTGTTGCCCGTTGCCTCCACGACCCTCTCTTCCTTCTCCACAGCACCTTTTCTGGCTGGGGCTGGCCCTTGAGAAATGCTTGTTGACTGACTGCCTCATCCCCCTTTCCCAAACGGCCTTGTGAGTGTTGTCCTGAGTTTTGTGTTATTTTGTGTGAATGTCTTATGAGTAGGGATTGTTAAATTCTTTGTACTTGTTTCCCAAGCATGTAGCCCAGTGCCCAGCACACAGTAGGAGCTCAACAAATACTTATTGATTGATTGATTAAAAAACAGCAGTGGAAGGGGCAGCTAGGTGGCGCAGTGAGTAAGAGCACCGGCCTCGGAGTTGGGATGACCCGAGATCGAATCCGGCCTCAGAAAATGAACACCCACACACAAATAATGACTAGCCGTGTAACCTTGAGCAAGTTACTTAACCCCAATTGCTTAAAAAAAAAAAACAGCAGTGGAAGAGAAAGCACATATACAAATCTTTGGGAGGCAAACAAGTCATAATCCCAAGAGCATTTACCATATGACATTGGGTGAGTCATTTCATTCCTCCTGGCTACAGTTTCCTCCCTTGAAAAATGGGGAGAGTAATAGTGCCTACCTTACAGGGCTATTTTGAGGATCAAAAGTACCAGCCTAAAAATGCTATATGAATGTAAGCCGTTATTTATTATCCTGGTTGTTAAAACTACTGCAGTGGAGACAGCAGTCATCAGACACATCGATGCTTATTGAGTGCCTGGCATTGTGGTGAGCCTGGGGATACCAGAAAAAAAAAAGCCATCTCTGCCCTGCTAGAGCTCACATCCTCAAGCATGCAGTGAAATGAAAGCGCACAGAGTGAGCAGGGCAGCTTTAGAAGCTCCAGCAGCTGGGGTGAGGCAGAGCCCCTTGAGCCGAGTCTTCGAGGAAGCCAGGGGGAGGGAGAACACTCTGGTCATGCAGGCCTGAGATGGACCAAGTGCAGAGAGTGGCAGGAAGTTCAGTGCATCCATCAGCCAATCAGCAAGTGTTTATTAGGCATCAGCTATGTGTGCCATTGTGCTGGGTGGGGATGGGATGCCGATGGAGGGAGGAAACAGCACAGCCAGCCTGGAGCTCTTCACCTAGAAGACACAGGTGTGCTTGAGAACAGGGAGTGGCGCTACAGAAAATGGAGCCAGATCAGACCCAGAGAAGGGCGGCATGCCCACCTGGCAAAGAACCCTTCATTTGTAGCCAAATTCCCCAGATGACAAAGTGACCTGCCTTGGTCTTCTAATAAAATGGGAAATAGAGACTGTCAGTGAAGCAGAAGCAGCTTAGAGATGAAAATAAGGCCACATATAACGCGTATATATAACGCAGCCAGAGCTTTGCTCCCTGTGCTTTTGTTAGTCCAGGTACACCCTGGCAGGTGGGGATTCTTCACACCCCTGATCAGCTGTGAACCCATGACCAAATGCTGAGGGAGCTGCGTGGCTGTGGTGCTTGGGAGGCATGAGGCATGCTCCTGAAGGGCACGCTCTAGCCATTCCTCTTAGTTCATCTTGTGGCTGTTGGGCACGTTGGCAGCATGGCTTACTAGAGCAGCGTCCTTGAAAGCTCAGATCTTTGTTTTCTGGGCCCTTTCCTCTTCCACCTACCACAGATTTCTAAGGAAGCCTCCAGGTAGAGTCATGAGTCAGGAGTCAGCCTCAGGCTGGCAGCTTTCCAGAAAAACTCCCTAGCATACTTCAGTTATTCTTTCCCCAGGGGACTTTTTCTTGGAGGCAGCCTCTGAAGGTTGGGCTCCTCCTCTCCACCCATTTCTTCTTGGCTCAGGTAAGGCTTAGGGCTTAGTTTTAGATTAAGTTGTCCCAGGTAGTGTGGTAGTTTAGGGTTAGGTGAGGCAGTAGTTTTCTCTTTTTGAGTTCTCCCTGGGGGGGAGGGGTCAAAGGACAATGGGTTCCAGGAGGAGCAAGACCCCTTTGGGTTCCCCTCAGATAGATTGTTGATAGCTTGGCTCCAGGAGAAGCTCCTAATAGTTACAGGAATGACAAACAGCACTAGTGAGTTAATGTGACATCTGATATGAATCTGCAAGGGTTTAGCTGATGATTTGCTTTGGCAAACTGAAAGAATTAAGGCTAGCCAGTATGTATTTGTCTTGTTATTTTGTCTGTGTTTTCCCAGAAAAGTTTTTGTCTTGTATTTAGTGTTGTTTGTGGATTCTGGTACCTGAATGCTTTCTGAGAGGGAGAATGAAGACAGGGATGGTTGTCTAAAAGTGTCATGCGTCTGAGAACTGCTATAAGTGGATGACTGTGCCTGGGAAAAAGTGGAGGTGTGACCTTGGTATGGCCTCCACTTGACTCAGTTTCCCCATTTAGCGATTTCCTTTCTGAACAAGACTTACCTGATTAATCCTGAGCCTGGCTTGGTTGTCAGATATGACTCGCCTGGAGTCAAGCAGAGCTAAGGGAATTTTCCTCTGTTATGGTAATTGTCAGGTCAGAATATCCCCTTGAGAAGACTAGTCTTAACACTATTCTGAGTCCCTCCTCTTCCTTTTCATAGCAGATTTCTATACACAGGACTGATGCAGTGGATGTTTTCTACGTCCATTCAGTCTATTAATGGATAGATTGATGCTGGCACATCTCTGAGTTACTGTAATAGGATGCAATTTTAATTTTAATCTGTATTTGTGGTTAATTATAACATAGGGATGATATCCCACTAAAGGGGGAATTACAGTAAGACGACAAAGATGTAAGGTAAAAGTTTTCTAATTAAACAGAGTAGGAGGTTTTGAGAAAGCAACAGGATTAGACTGTTTTCTCTAAGAACTGTATACTGTTATATATATGGCTGGTTTCCAAATGTATCTAGTGTGGAAGTTCAGGTTTAATTATGTTTGAATAATGAGTTCTCCAAATTGGATTAAGGGTTTTATATATAAAATTATGTTGATAATTGTAAAGAAAGTTAAATTATTTTCCCATTTTAAAAGTATTTGATAATTTTAAAGGGCAGAAGAGTTCATTTTCTAAGTTAGACCCTCATTCTTTTTTTTAAGATTCTTGTATCAAGTACAGGGTTTAGGTGAAGAAAAATAGCAAATGGCATATTAAAAACACCAACTTTGAAATTCTTTAAAGTTTCAGAAGAATTATGGTTCCTAATTAGATGTTCTCATCATATCTCTGTTGTTAATAGGGTTAGCTCCATATGCCTTGAGCTGGACTTCGTCACATGGAGAACCAAATGTAAGGGGTTATACTACTTTCATGAAGTCTTGTAACCAGCAGATTTAATCAGCATTGTCTAAGAACCTCCACGGGTGATTTGGAAGCAGAGAAACAAAACCCCTCTTCAGGGTTGCCTTATTTCAGAATGTCTAGGAGACCAGATGACCACAGGAGACATCTGGAATTCATTCTGCTCTCACCGGGTGGCTATTGGGAGGGGGTCTCTGGGATTGAAGCAGACTTGGTGTCATTTAATTGTGGCCTTTTGTTTCGTGGTGTTTATGTTTTCTTGGTTACCTCAGTGACATGTAAATCTCCCTCCTCAAAACTGGTCATTTTGGGCCCTCTCTGTAGTTTGATCTGTAACCTGACTTATGTAATTCTGATTATGGATTTATAAAAAAACCTTATAGATTTGGCTTATAAGTAAATGACCCAGGGGTACCATAAATCAGAAGGGGAATTGAGGGACTAAGGACAGCAAGTGGTTAATTGTGGGAACGGAGTGATTGTGATTCAATTCTGAAGCCAGTTCAGTCCCCTTTCTGTTTAACTATGGGTCTAGTCCAGTGTCTGTCTTGAGAGAAAACCTTATGTGGAGATTAGGAGAAAATTTTGTCACACTGAAGCCATCTCTGTGTGTATGGGAAGCTAGACCACCTCCACCCACTGCTATAAGACCCTTAACAAGGACCAGAGGGGTGGCTAGGTGGCGCAGTGAGTAAGAGCGCCCGGCCTCGGAGTTGGGATGACCCGAGATCAAATCCGGCCTCAGAAAATGAGCACCCACACATAAATAATGACTAGCCGTGTAACCTTGAGCAAGTTACTTAACCCCAATTGCTTTTTAAAAAAAACAAAACAAAACAAAAAAAAACAAGGACCAGAAATGTCGTCCAATCCAGGGATTGATGCAGGAGTTTGATCACAGTTGTTCATCTCACATGTCTTATCTGAAAACTGGCCCCATGTTCCTCAGATTGTTTACAGACCCTTGGGAGGAGTGGGGCGGCCTTTTCTGATTTCAGGGAGTTGTACCTGTTTATTCGTCCCCTCCCAACTTGGAAGGTCCCTAATCTTTCCTCCAATTAGAAATTAGATTCTCTAATTTGCATCCTGGTTGATTGTTTTAATGAACTGGTTTTATTTGACTAATTGTTTTTAATGTATAAAATCTGTCGCCCCCTGTATTCGGGGCTCAGCCCTAAGCTGAGAAAGTCTGGTTACAAATTGTTGAGTGGTTGGCCTGCACTGCTTAGTTGGTGTGCTCAGAAGAGGGAGCCCCTGTTTTCTGTCACTTCATCTTTCCTTGCCACGTGGAAAAGCAGTGACTCTTCTCTGATTGACCCTCAGGCTTCTCACTGTGGTGATTGCAAACCTTTTCTTTTCTCCCCAAACCCCAGCAGAGGCCTCTGCTTGCTGCACAAAACCATTGTGAGCTCAGCCATGTAACTAATCCCTCACCTTAGAATCCAGACATGGCTCTTCTGCCCACCAGCCTCCTGCCAGATATCTCTGGCATCTCAAAACCCACAGGGTGTACACCGACCCCTCTGGCTGCCCGTGGTTCCGTCCCTGTCGTTTCTATTCGGGTCCTGTCTGGTCCATGTTCCCTTGCTTTCCTCTGGCCTTCTTCCTTCCCTCAGACAGGCCCAGCTCTCCTCCATCCTTACGTGCCCCCATTTCCAGACACTGTCCTGGAAGGCATCTCTACTGCCTCTACGTGTATTCCCCCAGATTCTCGGCAGTTTGCCATCCAGCTTTCTTCAGTTGTCTCAGGCCTCCAGGGGCCTCTTCAGGGTCCATCTTTGGACATTGTCATCTCCCCTTCCCCAGGACAGACAGCGAGCCATCTGACTGCTCCTTCTCAGGCTCTTGGCTAACATTACCTGCTTATTGTGGACCATGCCCAGATCTTGGGATTCTTCCCTAGACTTTCTCCTGGGCTCCAGTCCCACCCCCTGCTCCAACCCTGCCCTACCTTCTGACTTGTCTTTTTCTGTTGCTGGCACCACTTTCTGCATTCATTCAGGAAAAATTAACTTATTACTGCTAATGAATAGTTGTACCTCCTGTGTGCCAGCCACTGGGGCTTATGAGAGACATTCGGAGAAGTCTGTGCAAGGAAGGACCGAATGAGTGTGGCAGAGGGAGTGCTAACCCTGGGCAGAGGAGTGGAGCAGCAGAGGCCTTTCAGAGAAGCAGGACAGAAGAGGTTCAGGGAACAGCTCGGAGATGTAGGGCCAGCTGTGGGGACCAGCCAAGGACCATCTGATTCAGAGGATCCACAGCATGTGGACAGCCAGTCACCTGGCGCTTTGGGGGCCGTTATGGAAGAAGGGTCAGCCATGATGGGTCTCGAGGAAGCCTCCCGGGAGGGGTCATCCTTTGGGCAGAACCTTGTGGTCACAGGGCACATTGAGTCTTCAGAGGACTTCCCAGCAGCCCTGGGAGGTGGATGCTGTTATGAGGGGCCTAAGTGGTAAAGTCCTGAGCAGTAGCTCAGGGCAGGGATAGCAAGTGGGGACAAGCATACAGGAAGGTGGGCTTTAGGGAGAAAGGTTGCAAGCTCTGCTTTGGACACACTGAGCTTAGGGCATCTGCTGGATGTCCAGAGAGAGATGTTTGAGATATCCAGAGGAGATGAGACTGGAGGTCTTCAGGGAGATTGGGTCAGGCCAGCAGTGGTGAGAATCTTCAGCACAGAGAAGGTCACTGAATCCACGGGACCTGATGAGCTGGCCAGGTGAAGGAAGCAGTCCAGAGGGCCCAGGGCAGAGTGGGAGCAGGGAGCAGCAGGCCTGACCTGAACAAAGATCCAGCTGAGAAAGTGGAGGAGGAGCATTCAGAGGTGGAAGGAGAACCAGAGAGAGAAGGCAAAGTCAGTGATTGACAGGGCCAGAGGCTGTAGAGAGAGCCCATTTGCCTTGCCTGTCTAATTACACAAACTCTTCATGCCTGTCCAGCTGGCCTGGACATTCCATCTCCCACCTTTGTTCACATTGTCCTGCAGGTTCAGATGCCAGGTCACACCCAGGGCCTTCTCCAGTCTCTTAAGTTCTGTGTTCTCTTCCCATGGTCCAGCTTCTCTCAGGGTCCTGACTGTTCTGGCTTTCTTTTCCTCCCTTTCCAGGTTTGATGCTAGAGCCCATCCCTGCACTGGGAACCCCTGGCCCCCTGGCGCTCCCCCACTAGTCTCCCCATATCTGTCCGCTCTTCTGCTTCTCACAGGCTGCTCTGTGGCCATGAATGACCCCCAGTTGTGCTGATTCTGGGGTCTCACAAATCCCTGTGATCCAGCCTTCAGGCTGTCGTTTCTCCCTAACTGACTCGTGGGGGCCACTGGCCGGCCTCTCCCTCTTGTCTCCAGGGGCCCCTCTTCCTCTCCTCTGGGAGATTTAATCTAAATCCAAGGTTTCTCTGCCCTCCATTCGCTCAGTCACTAGCAGCCCTCTGGAGCTTCCCATACCCTCAGGCGCCCATTACTGGCCCCACTCTCTCTGCTGGCTTTGACTCTGTTGAGGCCATCCTCCCTCCCCCTTTTCTTCTGTCTGCCTGTCTGTCCCTTCCTCACCCCCAGGCTGACTTGGAGCCAGAGGCGGCAGTCTCTCCAAGTCCTGGGGTTGGAGCACTGAAGCTCACCCCAGGTTCTGGTAGCTCCTTTTTGCCCCAGAACCAGCCAGGACACACTTTCTGTTTTGTCTTGGTCCTGAAGACCCAGGCCTCTCTTTCTCTGCCTCTGCCATGACCATCCTGTGTCTCCTTGTCTGCAGGTTTTCCACACGTACTCCAATGAAGATTATGACCGGAGAAATGACGATGTGGACCCAGTGGCAGCATCCGCAGAGTACGAGCTGGAGAAGCGTGTGGAGAAGCTGGACCTTTTCCCAGTGGAGCTGGATAAAGGTAGGAGCCCAGATCCCATGTGTAGGTGTGGTCAGCCTGTAGGCTGGGCAGAGCAGTGGGCAGGGCAGGGGTGGCTTGGGCCCCAGGGACTTCTGCCCATCTGGAATGTTCCCTTTTCTCCCCAGATGAGGACGGACTGGGCATCAGCATCATCGGCATGGGTGTGGGGGCTGATGCAGGGCTGGAAAAGCTGGGGATCTTTGTGAAGACGGTGACTGACGGTGGGGCAGCCCAGCTGGATGGTCGGTAAGCTGCCCTCTTCTAGATGTGTCTTCAGAATCACAGCTCCTGGAGCCCAGGCTGGAGGGCATGGACAGGGTCAGCAGTCTGTCTGGGTCATAGTTGTCTTGTGTCTGGGGGCTCCCTGCTGCAGAAGGAGGGCTGGCAGGGAGCTGCACCTCAGGACAAGGTGTGTATGTGTGCATGTGTGCAAGCGTGTGAGTGTGTATGAGTACACCTGTATGTGTGTGCATATGTGTGTAGGTATGTGTGTATCTGTGTGCGTGTGTTGAGTGTATGTGTGTATGAGTGTGCGCATGTGTGTGCAAGTGCATGTGTGCGAGTGTGTGCAAGTGCATGTGAGTGTGTGTGTGTGTGCATGTGTGAGTGTGCACGTGAATGAGTATGGGTGTATATTTGTGTGTATGCATGTCAGTGTGTATACATGAATGTGTGAATCCATGTGCTTGTGTGTGAGTGTGTTTATGTGTGAGTGTGCAAGTGTATGTGTGTACATGTGTGCACATGTGACTGTGAATGTGTGCATGTACACATGCGTGTATGTGTGCGCATGTGTGTGGGCATCCAAAGGTGTGTTTTTTTGTTTTCCATGACTGCTTAGCTTCTATGATGGGCCAGTGCTTTTGCTGGTGTGGGGAGTCCCTCCAGGGATGCAGGTGGCAGCCAGGCCAGGCCCCCCTTATGCCTGTGCTTGGATACCCTCAGCCCTTTGGGGCTGTGAAGGATTGGCCATGTCTTTCTGGGCTCAGGCTCTTCCCTGGCTTCTTCGCTGGCGCCTTTGTTTTGGGGTTCAGACCTCCAAGGACATCCATTTTGTGGTAGCTCACCCCAGGCCCTAAACAGCTTCCAGTTCCAGCCTTTGAAGAGTCACTTAGGCCCCATCTTCCTGAGGCTGTGTTTGGGCCCCTCTGGGCAAAATTCTTGAAAATCACTTGGTTCTTTGCTGAGATCTCTTTTCTTGGGACCAGTAACCCTGCCTTGGAGCCGCTGCCCTGGGACTTCACTGACATCATTTTGCCCTTCTGTAACACTGAGGCTCCCATCTCGGAGTGTTGTTGAGTCAGGATCTCTAACCTCACTAGGCCTCAGTTTCCCTCAACCACGGGCTTAGAGTCTGTAACCCTAGCTGGGGATGACTGGGGGGTGTGGGTGCAGCCCAGGGTGCAGCATCAGGTGCCGTGGGCTGCTCAGTGTCCAGCACTTTGCATGATTCGGAGACGTGAATAAGAAATGACCAGGCCATGTGGGTAGTTCAAGGAAGAACCATGAACTCCATTTATTGATTCTCAGGACAAGGTTTTTATAGAGCAGCGAGACAAAGGAAGGGGACTAGAGTTTTAATGTCATTATCCTAGTCTGTCATATCCTGGAAATTGCAGGGCAGTAAGGCCTTTTGTTCTCTAGGTGCCAGAAAGTCTTAGGAAAACTCAGTTAACTCCTTTCATATGCAGTCACATTACAAAGGATGCTCTCCAGAGCTGGCTTCAAGGCCAGATGCCAAAGAGAATTCAAATATTTAGGTTTTGAACAACTAAAGTCTTGGGGAAGAGCCTGTTGCTCTCAGAACTCAAACAACATCCTTTTAAGTGTAACCCAAATCAAAAGAACTCAGGAGCTAACTTGACTGTCTCAAAGAAGTCTGCTGATATTAAGGTAATTATCTGAGCCCTGGATCAAGCCCCTTTGGCTCCCAACAATCAGGGATGAATCTGGGACAGAGTCTGGCTGGGTCTGGAGGAGTGTCCAATGAAGGGGTACACAGAATGGGGGCCAGGAGGCCAGGGAGAGTCTGCTAGTGGCTAATTCATTTTCAGGGTTACAATGGCTGTAGCCCAAGAGCTTTCCAGACCCAAAAGCTCCTTAGGGACTCTGTGGGTGACTCTGTGGGCGCAGGCAGCCCAGGAGTAGGGGGAGATCTAAGCCTTTGTCCCAGCTTCGCCCCCCCTGAGAGGCAGAATTGGCTATCATATTTCCTCTGTCTCCTGAGGAGTGGGGCTAGCTGGCCCCCTTCCTGTTCATCCCCTAGGCAGCCCCTTTCCTTCCAGTGTGTCCTGGGGCCACACTTTCCTGCCACCTTCCCTGGGCTCCAGGGGTGGAAGATTGTGGGGGATCAGCTGTCCCTTTGGTCCCTGCTCCAGCTGTCTGGGCCAGGCACCCCTCAGGGTACACCCCTTTGCAGGCCTGCTTGTTGCTGCCTCCTCTCTCTCTCTCTCTCTCTCTCTCGCTCTCTCTCTCTCTCTCGCTCTCTCGCTCGCGAGCTCTCTCGTGCTGCTGGGTCCCTAACACTTTGCTAGACTCAGGGGTTTATGTTCTGATGGGGGCATGAGCATATGTAAGGGGGTGGGGTATAGTCACAGGGCTGCTGAGTGGGATCTGATGGCCATGGAGGGACAGGGGGAGCCTGCACTGGATCTCAGGGGCTGTGGCCACTCCAGGAGCCTGTGGGCCCCAGACTGCATCTCTGTGGGAGAGCTTCCCAGGAGGGGCTGGAGGCCCCAGACTGTTACTATCTGGATCTCAGGGGAGATGGAGGTCAGGGAGGGGTTGGGGGTGGTTTGCCCTGTCTGACACGCACCACCTCCTATCTCTCCCCCAGGGTTCCTGGCCGCCCTAGGTGTGGCCCCCTCTCCATGGGAGTTGCTTCCCTGGTTGATGGTCTGAGGTTGGAGCTGGAGGCAGGATTGGTGGCCTGAGCTCCTGGGCCTGTCTCTGTTGGTGGCAGTTGGTCAGTAATTGGTACTGGAAGGAATGGGTCCCCTCTCCACAATGACTTCTCTGCTCAGTGATGGCTGTGGGGGATGGACTCAAATCTGGGCTGCCTGGCTTCTCTCGGCTTCCCTGATGGGCTGGGAGCAGGGCCTGGCCCCGAATCCTGGCTTCTGGGGTACTGTGGGGCACCTCCCCAGTTCAGGGACTTCTGCCTTATCTAAGAACAGAAAAGGACAAACAGAACAGACCCGAAGCCCAAGCCTGATGCTCAGGGTCACAGGTCCAGCTTAGCGCATCCATGATGCCCATTCTGTGAGTTAACAAGCTTTGGACACAGCTGGAAAAGAGGGTTTGCATCAAGCTGTTCTCGCTCCCAAGGCCCTGCTCTTTCCAGACCCATTACCTCTTGTCTGGGTTAGGTGGGTTCCATCCCTGGCCGTGCTCCTCTCATTCCAAGATTTTCCCAGTCTTGGCAGCCATCCATTTCCTAAACCTGCCCTTTTCTCCTGGTGCCCCTGCCTTTAGTGATGGGCACACTGTCTGCGTCTGTGAGGTTGTCAGGCTCTTGCCCAAGACTGGCAGAATTTTTGCCTGTGTGATCCTTCCTGATGGGCTGTCCCTGCTGGGCACCATCCATCTATGATGTAGCCAGTCTGTCCTTGGGCAGGCAGCTGTGGCCTCTTCAGGTTATAGGTCCCTTTTCTTGGGGAAGAGCCTCTGACCTACCTGTCAGGCCCAGGTATTGAGGGGTTCTTCCCCATTTCCTCCTCTGGCTCAGTCTTTCATTCTCTCTTAGTGTAGGTCACAGTTCTCCTTGGTCCTGTCTGGCCTGTTGCCATCTCTGTTGACATGGAAATCCTCCTTTTTTAAAAAGACAACTTCATTCTGCCCAGCAGCTTAGGGAGAGTGTTCTAGCAGCCCCTGCCCCAGGAGAGAGAGTAACTGACCCTCTGGGTGTCTGCCTAGCACCCTAGGGAGAGTGTTTGGCACCTCCTTCCCCAGTACAGATAATAACCAGTCTCCCCAACCACAGATCCCTGGCCCTCTGAGTGTGGAGCCCTAGCCCACCCCCCCCATGCCAGCATACAGCCTTGGCTTCCTCCCACCCCCCTCCCCCCAACATGTAGCCTGCCATTACCAGTCTCCCCTACCCTCCACCCGCCTGGGGCCGCTGGAGAGCTGCTACTTGGGACATGAGGTCTACCTTTTCACTTGTCTTTTTTTTTTTGCTTTTTGGAGGGCAGTTGGGGTTAAGTAACTTGCCCAAGGTCACACGGCTAGGTTTTTGTTTGTGTGTGTTAAGTGTGTGAGATTGGATCCGAACTCAGGTCCTTCTGACTCCAGGGCCGACGCTCTACTCACTGCGCCACCTAGCCGCCCCCCTTTTCACTTGTCTTAACGCTTTGCCCCAGTTTTCTTACCAGCTGGCTTGTCCCTGAATCCTGCCGAAGAAAAACCATTTCTCTGTTTTGCAAGGATATGACAGGGCTGGGTGCTCGCACAGACACTCCCATCTTTTGGCCATTTTGCAAGGAGAGGAAGGGAGGGAGGCAGCATTTCCTTGGCGCCTGCTCTGTGCTGGGCATGGCGCTTAGCACTTGACAGGTGTTCTCATCCTATAGGTGGCGGGGTGGATGGAGGGCAGCCGGTGTGGGCTGGGTGGCTGGAAGGTAGCCAGGTGGTGTGGACAGTGCGCTGGGTCTGGAGTCAGGAAGACCTGAGTTCTAATAGAGCCCCAGATCCTTCCTAACTGTGTGACTCTGGGCAAGTTCCTTCACCCTGCTTGCCTCGGTTTCCTCAGCTATAAAATGGGGATCACGATAGCACCTCTCTCCTTCCGTCCCTCAGCTGGAATGATATTTGTAGAGCACTTAGCACAAAGGGTGCTTTATAAATTCTTTTTATTATTGTCTTTCTGACGGCTCTCTCTGTGGTCTTTATTTTATTTTATTTTTGCTTTTTGGAGGGGGAGAGGGCAATTGGGGTTAAGTGACTTGCCCAAGGTCACAGGGCTAGTAAGTGTGTCAAGTGTTTGAGGTCGGATTTGAACTCAGGTCCTCCTGACTCCAGGGCTGGGGCTCTATCACTGTGCCACCTAGCCGCCCCTCTCTGTGGTTTTTAAAAAGAAGCAGCCACAAGTGACCAGGTCTAAGCCCTTCAGCCCCCCTCATTTCAGGCCACGAAGGTGACCTCCCTGCAGGCCTGGCTCCTGGTGCTTCCCGTGACATTTCCGGTGGTTTCTTCCTTGGTGAAGGCGTGTCCCTCCCCCTCAGTGTGATGGACTTTTCTCAATCAGTTCTAGAACAAGCCAGACAGCCAGATGAATTCCATTGCCTTCTTTACTTTAAAAAAGAGGTGTTCGGGCCAACCTCCATTTCTTCAAAGGAAAATAACACATTCTGGCTTTTCTGTGCTTGCTTTGAAAGGATCCAGGTTAACGACCAGATTGTGGAGGTGGATGGCATCAGCCTAGTGGGAGTCACTCAGAACTTTGCCGCCACGGTCCTTCGGAACACCAAGGGCACGGTCAGGTGAGTGCCTGCTGCTGGCTGCCTGTGCTGACAGGAGGGGAACTTCCTCCCAGGCCCAGCTCCCCATTCTGGGATGAAGGAGGGGGCTGGTGTTGGAGCTCTCTGGGTCCCTGACTGGGGCTGAACTGCCAGACTTCGGAATTTCCTGCCCAAAGTTGAGTCTGTGAATAAAGGAGGAGCCATTCAACCAAGCCCCTGTCATTCTGCTCCAGAGGCTCTGGACACCTCCACACTTCCCTGTGACTTTCCGGACGAAATGGCAGTCCTTCTGACCTTGCTGTGTTTACGCATGACTTCTCATCTCCACTTGCCACACCTTTGTACGGGTTCTAGCCTAGCCTGCCCTTCCTCTTCTGCCCTGCTTGGAATTTCTGGCTTCCTACAGTTTTGCTCAAGCACCACCTTCTGCATACAGCCTTCCTGACTTCTACCGGTTTCTAGTGTCCCCTCCCTCCAAAGTTGGTTTATCTATGTTTTGTAGTTCCTTTTCAGTGTGGTTCTCCAACCCCTCCCTTCCCACCTCCCACCTGCAAAGGCCCCTTGAGGGCAGGGGTTGTTTTGTGTTGTCTCTATATTCCTAACTGTACCTAGCCAGGGTGTGGTGATTATAGGATTATAAATCCAGCTGCTACTTTAGATTTGAGGAAAGTGAGGCCTGGGGGAGGTGGGGGGCAGGGTTTAATTCAGGGCCATATGCAGTGTTTGAGGCAGCAGGCTGGCCTGACTCCTATATGGCCTCGCTCTTCTCCGTAAGATTTGTGTAGAGGGGTTTATGCCATACACAGGAATTACTGTTGGCCACTCTCACTTTTGGTCTCCATCTTACTGGATGGAATGGCCATCCCTCTACTAGACATAGATGGCAACACCCTCCCTCTGCTCCTGTCCAACCCCAGACTAGTAATCTCTGGAGGAGCCCAGAAACATCATTCAAGAGGAGAAGCCAGGAATGGGGCTACCCATGAGGGCTACTCTTGGTCTGAGACTGAGTTGGGGACCTCTGGAAGGAATTCCGACTGTCCTTGGTTTTAATCAAGTACTCCTTCCACAGCATAGATCCTGGGAGCTTTGAGTCACCTTTGCCATTTGACAGCTACATTCCATGAAGCTGGGGTAACCCAGAGTAATAGCAGAAGAGTGGACCCACTGACTGTAGTCCCTGAGCAGGTCATCCTCTGCTGACTTGTTGCCTCTTGTCATGTGGGAGGTTTATTCAGTCCATTGCAGAAGGAAGCATCAGGTGTTCCTGGGGCAGTCACTGTGGCACTCCTCTCTGTCCAGGCTGTCAGGTCTGGGCCTCCAGAGAAGCACCAGCACCACATATGCTCAGGGTCCCTTTGAGTCCCCCGAGGAACCTTGTTATAGAGGAGTGTACTTGTATGAGGCACTTCTAGCTTGACAAAATCAGCCACTGACAAGAATGACATTCTTAGGTCTTAAGCAGTACGATTTACTTAGCAAGAAGGCAAAAGCAATACTAATAGCATCTAAGATATTCCTCTAAAAATATTCAGGGATAATTAATACATCACAATCCACACATAAATTTGAGTTTTGCTCTTAGCCATGTACTTGGTATCTGTAGGGGAGGGTGGGCACTCACTTAGAAAACCTGCTATGGCAGCCCATGAGCACTCAGGATAACTCACAGCTTTGAGACGGTAAACTTGACTGTCTTCTTTCTGTCTCCGGAACGATCATAAATTTTCCTTGCCAAATGGAGCTTTTATGTTGAGTGGGTACTTCTGCTGACAAACTGACTTGATTCAAGCTTGTCAAGCTGCTCACTGGACATGACACCTGAGCCAGACTAGTTCCTGACTATCTGCTGCTTCCACACTTTTGCTTTGCTCTGTTGGCTTCTTCACCAACAGCATCTGTAGTATCCATCCCTTCCAGGTTCTAGCTTAGCCGGCATACTTCTGAAATCTCTTCTGTCCCACTGTCCTTCCTCTTCTCTTTCTGAGGTCAGACTCCCCTTTGCACCGGGCACAGTCCTGGTGATCTGGCTAGTTTGCTATGCATTCACCTCAGGGAGAGGAGAGTGCTTAGCGCTCCAGCCTTGCACTGTCTACCCTTGGAGAAGTGAGTGTCGGAGCATCGATCCCTGTCTTAGTAGGGAAGTCCCTACTGGATTTTGCTGCTTTGCCTGCCAATGTGCTTTTCTGTCAGAGAGTCGAGCTCTGGAGCAGGCCCCCCGAAGAAGGTGGTCTTTGTCTTGGGGGTTAGTTTGTTTCTTGGCGGCGTTTCACGTCTGTCATTAAGCACTTTGGTCCCTGGTTTTCTCAGGATCCTGCCTGAGGCAGCTGGAACACCTGCATCTTCATTGGATCCGGGGCAGTTGTGTGAGCAGTTGCAGGTCATAGCCATCTCTCTCTGCCCATGTCAGAGTCCTGGGCATCCCTGCTTCTTGTGGCTGCTCATGGGGGTGTTTCTAGTGGCTGTCAAAGGTGACTCACCTTTAGCTTTCCCTTTGTGGAGAGACTGGCATCTCCTCCCCAGAGTCCCTGCTGGGGTGTGGACCACAAGGCTTTTCTACACTTGTGGCAGGAGCTGAAAAGCAGCTGAGCTGACCTTGAGCCCCTGATTGCTGCCCTCTGTGCTGGTGCCTTTGTGGCCCATCTTCACAGCCTCTGAGAAGCCTCTGGGACAGCTTTGGCTGTTGTTGCTTGGGGGTGCTGGTCACCTCCTGTTGTTCACTGTTTGACTCACTGACCTCACCCTATGGAAGGCATACAACAGGAGCTCCGTGATTGCTTATCGAACGACTGACTTGTTGATTTCTCCATGAGACATTCTTTTTCGTTGGTGCTGAAGAGCCATCTGTGATCATCAGGGCCTTGAGGAAAGGAGGAGAGGGTTACCAGCTCCGTCCCCTATGGAGATCACCCAGCTATGTGCTTCTGGCACCTTGGTGCCCCCCAGATCCTGCATGCCTGGCTTCTTGGTCCTGATTCTAGGACAGCATAGGGTTGAAGGCAGTCCCAGCACATTGGACTGACTGTCCCTGCGTGTTTTAGGAGAGTTTACTATGTAGCTCACACACATACTCTGTGAGAATTTACCATAGCATCTAGGAAATCCAGCCTTCATAAAAACTTCCATCAGCCAGAGGCCTGTTGGGAAAATGTTTAGCTAAGAGTCTTAGGCAGTGACAGAATTATGGGAAAGAGCTCACCAGAAGAATGACCAGTCACAGCAGTGTTTGGTGCCAAGGAGGGCGGGTGGCCCTGTAGGGAGAGCATCTCCTGGGAGAGACATGCAAATCTCCTTGGCATCAGGTCGGGCTGAGGGGGACAAGTCCTTGGCTGTAGGCAGGGGCCGCCCTGGGAGGCCCCCAGGCAAGGTTAGCATCTGGTGCCCCTTCTGGGCACTCAGGCTTCTGCCGAACTTGTTTGTAAAGTGGGTTCTGGGGGTTGTGGCTTCTCCCCCCACATTGAAGCCTGTGCCCTGACCATCCTTGCCCAGCATCAGCCATGGTCCTCTGAGGTCTGTGATGGACATGCCAGTGTTATCTTATGCCTGGGAAGTTATTACTTACCCATCTTGGCTTTCTTATCCCTCCCTGCACACTGCTGGTAGTGGGTTCCAAGTCAGTGAGAGCCCTTGGAGGCCTCTGGTCACTGTACAACATGGGGCCCCACACCCAGCTGGCAACCCCCCTGTGAGCGCTCCAGTCTGCCCTGCCCTCAGCCCCTGGGGGCCCCCTGCCCCTGGCCTGTGACATCGAGGCAGCCCCCTCTTTGGGGGTGACTGGGTGGGGACCATATCTGTGCTCCCTGGCCTTCCCACAGATTTGTGATTGGCCGAGAAAAGCCAGGACAAGTGAGCGAGGTGGCCCAGCTCATCAGCCAGACCTTGGAGCAGGAACGGCGCCAGCGGGAGCTCCTGGAGCAGCATTATGGCCAGTATGACGCCGATGATGATGAGGTGAGTCACACCACCAGTGGGAGGAGGCTGGAGGGCAGCTGCTCCTGAGTCAGGGTCCCATGGAAGTCCGTCCTCCACCCCCACCCCCTGCCCTAGAAGGAAAGAGGTTGGCTTCTGGGAGCTGTCCAGCCCTGCATCTGCATCCTGTGACCACGGTCACAAGGGCAGGCCTCTCCATTATGTCCAGGGGAGGCAGACGACCATGATGTGTATGAGAGATGGGGGAAAGCGAGATCAGAGGGGGAGGGCAGGACCACCACGGCAAGCAGAGCCTTGGTGAAGGGGATGGCAGGCCAGGTCTCTAAATGCCTGTTCCCTCTGGCGGGCCCTCTAGTCCCCTGGACCTGGCCACACCCAGATGCATCACTGGAGATGCTGATCTCCTGGTTCTGCGCCTGGGCCTAGGGGCCTTTGGGATTCAGCTGTCCTCCAGGGGTGGGCTGCTGCGAGCAGAGCTGCTAGGAATGTGTCTGTCCTTAGAGATCCTTCCTCTTTCTTTGGATTCCTCTGGGAAGAAGAGCCCAGTAGTGGGATCTGTGGCTCAGAGGATCCACTTGCTTCAGCAGCTTCTGGAGTGTAGTTCCTGTTTGTGTTCCAGAATAGAAGGTGTGCAGAGTCACTGCTCTGTCCCAGGCTGTCTCTGCCCACTTTGTGGGTGGGCTTGGCATCCAGGTGCTTTAGTCTGCATTTCTCCTGTCACTAGGGTTTTTGGTGTGCCTGTTGACAGAATGGTTCTCTCCCTCAGAAAGCCACCTGCTCTCACTTGGGCCCTTTCTCTCCTAGTTACTGGTATTTCTCAGTAGTGAAATCTCAGAATAAGTTTTCTCTAGGTTCCAGCTTCGCTGCTTATTCTTCTGATATAACGTTTGTCTGTCTTCTCCTTGGTGACCCTCTCTGTCTTGTGTGGTCATGAACCCTTCCTTGTTCCCCAGAGCTGCCAATGGTGTTTTTCTTGCTCCTTTGAGAAGCCAGTCCCTCGTGTCTCAGTGTCCAGGCCCCTCACCCTGCAAGAGTGAAGCAAAGCTGCCAGGCCAGCCTGCAGTCTGGTGATTGTTGGCTTCCTGGCTTGTCAGTCCTCTCCTATGAGCCACCCAGCAAGCTCCTGTAGCAAAGCCTATCACCTGCTACTTCATGGGGATCCTCTGTGTCTCCCCCTCCTTCTCATCCTGCCTCCCCTGATTGTCTCTCTGATGCAGCTCTCAGCTCATTATCTCCCACGGTGTCAGATTTCCCAGGTATCTCCATCTCTCCCCCATTTATCCAGTGGGCACAGGCTCTCCATGAGCTCACCATGCTGGGGTTGGGGGGGGCAGCCTGGCAGGAAAACACATGGACAGTGACCGTTTAGTGGAGAAGAAGCTGCTCAGAGCTGTCTTTAGTCCAGGCTTCTCCCTGCCCAGGAGTCTATGTCACCTGCATCAACATTGCCTCGGGAACTCTGAGGTCGTGAGTCCTGGAGCAGTCAAGTTTCCAGGGAGTTGGGAGCCTAGGGATCCAATGCCTGGTGACCGGTCAGGGGTCCTGAACATGCTGCTGGGAACACATGAGACTGGCAGACAAGGGCCATCCCTGCAGCTGGAGTGAGGGCTTACTGCTGGGCAGCCCCACTGGGGGTGAAAGAGTCAGGGGCTAGTCTCCAAACAGGGTCCCTGCACAAGTTGGGCAGAGCTGTGGACAAGGCCAGGGAAACCCTGGGGCGGACAGCCTCTCCTGGAAGCTTCCACTGTGGCATCCTGTGGCACTGCAGACCACTGTACTCCTCATTGCCCTACTGGGCCATGGACCCTACCCTCACGGGCATGAGTCACGGACTCAGGCCCTCAGTTAAGTTCAGTGTGTTTCTAAAAGCAAATAGAAGGTAATATAAGCCCATGGTTTCATTGATGTGATTCTTTTTGGAAATGTTTGTGTTGGTTGTTGATAATTATATGTTAATAATAAAAAAAATTTCCATCAGCTAATCCACCCGTGCCCCTTATTTTCCAGATGGATAAGCAGAGGCCCAGGAGCCTTTGGGGCTTTTCCCCAGCCCCTCCCTTTGTGGACCCTCAGGCCTGGGTTTCCCCCACTGCTCTGGCCTGCCTTCCTCTGTTGTATTTCAGACAGCAGGGAGCGAGGGGGCACTCTGTGGACACTGCTCTCACCCCAGTAGCCCTCTCTGTATACCTCCTGTTACCAGTGTGAGTGACAGTGGGCACGTCTATTGTCTTAGATTGCGCCCTGGGTCTGACTCCTGCTTCTGACCCCTGTGGATCCTGGGCTAATCACTTCCCTCCTTTGTGACACAAGGGGTCCCTTCTGAGGTCCTCAAATCCAGGATCTTGGATCCTTCTTGTTCACCCCTTACATTTATTTAAGGAGACTGTAGGAATGTCAGGAAGAAATTTTTGGATTTTCTGAGTAAAAAGCTAAGTTGATAAATCACACAATTTTTCTTTCAACAAGGTGTGAACCAACTTATTTTCTTAATTTAATATTTTATTCTCCCCTAATTACATGTAAAGACAATTTTCAATATTCTTTTTTTTATTGAGTTCCAAATTCTTTGCCTCCCTCCCTCCCCCACCATTGAGAAGGCATGCAGTTGGACATGAGTTATATATGTACAGCCATGTCAGAAGTCCCTGTTAGTCATGTGGTGAAAGAAAACAGACCAGAATAAACCCCCCCCCCCAAATAAAGAAAGTTTAAAAAGCCTGTATTCAGAAGCCATCAGCTCTTTGTCTGGGGAGGGGAGCATTTTCCATTGTGAGGCCTTCAGAGCTGTCTTGGATGGCTGCACTGGTGTCTCCAAGTCATTCACGCTTGGTCGTCATGCAGTATTGGTGACTATGGACACTGTTCTGGTTCTTCTCACTTCACTTTGCACCAGTTCACCTGAGTCAGGGTTTTTCTGAGAGCATCTTGCTCACCATTCCTTATAGCACAATAGTATCCATCACAGTCATATTCCACACATTGTTCAGCCATTCCCCAATTCGTGAGTTTCCCTGAAACATCCAGTTATTTGCCCCCAGAAAAGAGCTGCCATCAACAATTGGATTTTGTTCCAAATTGCTTTCCAGAATGGTTGAATCAGTTCACAACTCCATGACAGTGCGTTAGGGTCTCAGTTTTCCCTCATCCTCTCCAACATTTTTTTTTTCTGTCCCATTTGCCAATCTAATAGGTATGAGGTAATACCTCAGAATTGTTTTAATTTGCATTTCTCCAATCAGTAATGATTTAGAGCATTTTTTTTCCATCTGGCTATAGATAGCTTTGATTACTTCATCTGAAAACTGACTTCATATTTTTTGATCATTTGTCAATTGGGGATTTTTAGAAATTTGATTAAATTCTCTATATATTTGAGAAATGAGGCCTTTAAGAGAAACTTACTTCAAAATTTTATTTTTGTAGTTTTGATTGCTAACTATTTCCCTCCATTCTATTTCCCCCCATCGATTTTATTCTCTCTCTCCTTTCACCTGGTCCCTCTTCAAAAGTGTTATGCTTCTGACTATTGCTTACCCCAGTCTACCTTCCCTTCCATGAATATTCCCCTCCCCTCTTCTTATCTCCTTACCTTCCTACTTTCCTGTAGGGTAAGATCGATTTTTGGACCCAATTGAGTATATATGTTATTCCCTCTTTGATCCAGTTCTGATGAGAGTACAGTTCAAATGTTCCCTGCTACCTCCCAACTCTTGCCCTCCACTGTCAAAGCTCTTTCTTGCCTCTTTTGTGTAGGACAATTTACCCCATTCTCTCTCTCTCCTTTTCCCTTCCTACCAGTGCATTCCTTTTTTAATTGCTTAATTTTGTATTTTTTAGATATCATTCCATTGTATTCTGCTCACGGCTGTGCCCTTGGTCTATAACTGCCGTATTAAGGAGAAGGTTCTTAGGAGTTCCCGGTATCTTCTTCCTAGTAGGATTGTAAACAGTTCAGCCTTGTTTAAGTCCTTTATGATTTCTCTTTCCTGTTTACATTTTCTTGCTTCTCTGAGTCTTGTTTTTGAAAGTCAGATTTTCTGTTCAACTCTGGTCTTTTCATCAGGAATGCTTGAAATGAAAAGCAAATTCCTGATCCTCCCCTCTCCCCCCACCACATCACTTTAAATGAACAACAGTGACTATGAATAGTATGGATGAGCACCCTTCACCCCAGAAATCTAAAAGTCAATATAACCTTTTCATCAATCATAGACAAACTTGTTTGCATTTACCTTTGATTTAAATTCCTCACCCCAACACTGCTACCACCACGTGCAAAAAAAAAAGATTCTTCAGAATTTGCTTCAATGTTCGTCCACTTGGTATTTTTATTTTTAGAAAACAAACTTTATTGGTATCTTTTGTTTTTACGAAGCCTAAATTTCCTACTGTATCCTTTTTCCTCTTTCTTCCCAGAGAGCCATCCCATATAACAAAGATTTTAATCAATACTTTTCAAAGGCCCGTCAGGCTTTCTTCATGAGCAGGCACGGGTTTTTGTGATCCTGGCCCTCTACTGTCATTATGAGGTTAAAGAGTATAGGAAATTAAATCATTCAACTGGAAATCCTAATTCTGAAGTGCCTTCCTGCAGGAGGAGTGGATATCCGAATCAAAAATGAAATCATAACCTTTTTTAAGTGGAAAAGACCTAAACCAAAATAATGGAGAAGAAAACTGAGAAGAAAATTTCCAGTTTTGAGGGAACATAACCTATTTAGGATTAAAAAGGATAGAATCATCTCAAAATTCCTTTTAAATAAAAATAACATTCAAAGAGGGAAAAAGTAAATGATTGAATTTGTGCCAAAGGGTTACTTGTGCTTTGTGATTAGTCATGTTTCCACTTGTCATTCTCCTTTCTTCCCCTTAAATTTTTATAATTTTTATTTTGAGTTCCAATTTCTCTCTCCCTCCCTCCATCCCTTTCCCCTACCCATTGAGAAGGCAAGAAATACAATATCTATTATACATCTAAACTGTGTAAAACATTTCTACATTAACAATATTGCAAATAATAAGAAAAATAAAATGAAAAATCATATGCTTCAATCTGTACTCAGAATTCATTAGTTCACTCTCTCTGATGGTGGAAAGCATTTTTAATCATGAGTCCTTTGGAACTGTCATTGATCATTGTCTTGATCAGAGTAACTGAATCTTTCCCAGTTGTGCATCATACAGTATTGCTATTATTGTGTACAATGTTTTTTTGATTCTACTCACTTCATTTTGCAGCAGTTCATATAAGTCTTCCAAGGTTTTTCTGAAACCATCCCACTCATCAGTTCTTATAGCACGATAATATTCCATCACAATCATTTACCACAGCTTGTCCAGCCATCCTCCAATTGATGGGCATTCTATCAATTTCGAATTTTTTTCCACCACACACATAAAACTACTATAAATATTTTTGTACAATTAGGTCCTTTTCCCTTTTCATGGATCTCTTTGGGATACAGACCTAGTGGTATTGGTAGATCAAAGGGTATACTGACCATTGGGCATAGTTGCAAATTGTTCTTCAGAATGGTTGGATCAGTTTAACAGCTCCACCAACAGTGCATCGATATCCCTGATTTTCCACGTCCCCTCCAACATTTATCATTTTCTCTTCCTGTCATATTAGCCACTCTGATAGGTATGAGGTGTTTTAATTTGCATTTTTCTAATCAATAGTGATTTAGAGCATTTTTCTATGATTATCGATAGCATTGATTTCTTCTGAAAACCATCTGTTCATATCCTTTGACCACTTATCATTTGAATGGCCCTTAATTTTAGAAATTTGACTCATTCTCTCTCTCTTCATATACACACACATATATTTGAGAAGTGAGACTATCAGATAAATTTGCTGTAAAAATTTCCCAGTTTTTGCTTTCCTTGTAATCTTGACCGCATTGGTTTTGTTTGTGCAAAGCCTTTTTAATTTAATGCGATCAAAATTAGCCATTTTACCTCCCTGATCCTCTCTAGTTTGGTTATAAACTCTTCATTTCTTCATAGATCTGACAGGTAAACTATTCTGTGCTCCCCTAATTTACTTGTGGTATCACCCTTTACGCATAAATCATGTACCAACTTTGACCTTATCTTGGTATGTGGTATGAGATGTTGGTTTTATATCTAGTTTTTGCCAAACTGTGTCATAGTTTCTCTCCCCCCTCATCTATTCCCCCAAAGTTTTTGTCAAATAGTGATTTTTGTCCCAAGAGCATTGATCTTTGGGTTTATTAAACACTAGATTAGTGTGTCAATATACTACTATGTCTTGTGTACCTAATCTGTTCCACTGATCTACCACTCTATTTCTTTTTATGTAAATATTTTTTCTTATATTCCTGAAATTGATTTTTAAATTTTTTATTTTTACTTATATGTTATTTTTATCTTCCCCCCAGTTACTTGTAAAAAGAATTTTTAACATTTGTTTTAAAAAAATTACTTAGCCAGAACCAGATTGTTTTGATGATTACCCCTTTATAATACATTTTGAGTTTTGGTATGGTGAGGCCATCTTTCTTAACATTTTTTATTCACTAATTATTTTGATATTCTTGACCTTTTGTTTTTCCAGATGAATGTTGTTATTATTTTTTCTAGTTCTATAAAATAATTTTTGCTAGTTTTATTGATATGGCACTGAATAAGTAAATTAACTTTGGCAGGGTTGTTGTTTTTATTATATTGGCTTAGCCTATGTATGAGCTATTGATATTTTCCAATTGTTTAAATTTGACTTTGTGTGAAAAATGTTTTGTAATTGTGTTCATAAAGTTCCTGGGGTTGTCTTGGCAGGTAGACTTCCAAGTCTTTTATATTGCCTAAATTGATTTTAAATGGAATTTCTCTTTCTATCTCTTGCTGATAGACTTTATTGGTAATATATAGAAATGCTGATGAGTTGTGTGGGTTTATTTTATATCCTGTAACTTTGCTAAAGTTGTTAAATATTTCCACTAGTTTTTTAGTTGATTCTCCAGGCTTCTTGAAGTGTATCATCTTATCATCTGCAAAGAGTGATAGTTTTGTTTCCTTGTTGTCTATTCTTATTATTTCAATTTCTTTTTCTTCTCTTACTGCTAATGCTAACATTTCTAGCACAGTATTAAATAATGGTGGTGATAATGGGCATCCTTGCTTCTCCCATGATCTTATTGATAAGGCTGCTAGTTTATCCCCATTACAGATAATACTTAATGTTTTTATATAAATATTACCATTTTAAGGAAAGTTCCATTTTTTCTTATGCGATCATGTTTTTAATGGGACTTGATGTTGTATTTTGTCAGAGGATATTTTTGCTTCTATTCAGATAATCATGATTTCTGTTCATTTTGTTATTATGTGGTTAATTATATTGATAGTTTCCTAATACTGAACCAGCCTGCCTTCCTAGTATAAATCCAACCTGGTGATAGTATATGATCCTTGTGATATATTGCTGTAATCTCCTTGCTAGTATTTTATTTAATTTTTGCATTAATATTCATTAGAAAAATTTGTCTGTAGTTTGCTTTTTCTGTCTTGGCTCTTCCTAGTTTAGATATCAGTGCCATATTTATGTCATAAAAGGAATGTGGTAGGGCTCCATCTATTTTCCCAAATAATTTATATAGTATTGAAATTAATTGTTATTTAAATGTTGGTAGAATTCACTTATGAATCCATCTGACCCTGGGGATTTTTCCTTAGAGAGTTCATTGAGAGTTTGTTAATTTTTTATAAGATTGTGTTAAGTATTCTATTTCATTTTCTACTAATCTGAACAATTTATATTTTTGTAATTATTCATCCATTTTGCTTAGATTATCATATATATTGGCATGTAATTGAGCAAAATAGCTCCCAATAATTGTTTTAATTTCCTCTTCATTGGTGGTGAATTCTTCACTTTCATTTTTGATATTGGTAATTTGTTTTTCTTCTTTTCTTTTTAAAAATCAGATTAACCACTGGTTTATCTGTTTTATAATTGTTCCCCCTCCATAAAATCAGCTTCTAGTTTTATTGTTTAGTTTAATTTCAGTTTTGTTAATCTGTCCTTTGATTTTCAGGATTTCTAGTTTAGTATTTAATTGGGGATTTTTAATTTGTTCTTTTGCTAGTTTTTTTTAGTTGCATGCCCAGTTCATTGATCTGTTCTTTCTCTATTTTATTGATATAAAAATTTAGAGAAATACGTTGTCTCATTTTGCCATTCTCTTTAATGAAATTATTGATTGTTTTCTATGATCTGTTATTTGATCCACTCATTCTTTAGTATTATATGTTTTTAGTTTCCAGTTAAGTTTTAGTCTATGTTTCCACAATCCATTATTGAATATAATTTTTTTTTAAAGCAATTGGGGTTAAGTAACTTGCTCAAGGTTACACGGCTAGTCATTATTTATGCGTGGGTGCTCATTTTCTGAGGCCGGATCTGATCTCGGGTCATCCCAACTCCGAGGCCTGGCGCTCTTACTCACTGCGCCACCTAGCCGCCCCTTTAGGGCAATTGGGGTTAAGTAACTTGCCCAAGGTTACACGGCTAGGTTTTTGTTTGTGCGGATTAAGTGTCCGAGGCCGGCTCCGAACTCAGGTCCTTCTGACTCCAGGGCCGGCGCTCTATTCACTGCGCCACCGAGCCGCCCCTTGAATATAATTTTTATTGTGCAATGATACTTCTGCTTTTCTGCATGTGTTTCTATGAATGTATACTTGTGTTTGTAGCATTGTATGTGTGAGTGTATTTGTGTGGACGTGTGTGAGTACAAGTGTGTGTCGTGTGTATATGTGTGTGCTTGTGTGTACATGTGTTGGGGTGGATGTCTATGTGCACACATGCTAGTATGAATGTGTGTGAGTACAAGTATGTGAACATGTATATATGTGAGTTCTGTTGTGTATATCATGTGCTTACATGTATGTGCATGTGTCTCATGTTTGTATTTGTACCACTGTCTCTGTGTATTTGTGTGCATGTGCCCGTGTACTGTATGTTTGTGTGAGTGTATGTAGAAGTGTGCTTGTGAGCACCTGTGTGTGTGTGACATGATGTGGCCTCTGCACCCAGGGCTGGGCAAGGTCTGACTGCCAGAGAGCACATTGAGGGTGGGGCGGGCAGGCTTGTCATCCTGAAAGGCCTCAGGTTCTCCCTGGGCCTCCCTTTGCTCATCTCTGAGTGGACGGGTCAGGCCACCAGGAGGATTTCCTAAAATGCTGACTTGCTCCCCCAGCAGGGGGCCCTTGGTGACTCATCTTTCCCTGCTTGGGATGTGGACAGATCAATTAGGAGACATCCTTTGGGCCCTTCACCCTCCATGGGGATGCTTGTGCTTGTGACTCGAATTCTGTTTCGTCAGCCCCTAGGGAGTGACCTTGGCCACATGAGGCCTGCAGGACCCAAAGGGCCTGCCTCCTTTGCCATTAAGTGACCCGCTGTTCACACATCCCCATCTGGCCAGGGAGTTCTCACCTTGTCTTCCCTTCAGACAGGGGAGTATGCCACTGATGAGGAGGATGAAGAAGGGGGGCCCTCTCTACCCAGCAGGGACCTGGCCATCGAAGTGTTTGAGCTGCCAGAGAATGAGGATGTGTTCTCCCCGTCAGAGCTGGATACTGGAAAGCTCAGTCACAAATTCAAAGAGGTGAGTTGTTCCTGGGCTCCATTCTTCAGCCTCTAAGAAGGGAGGAGGGCTTAGCCAGGCCCTTCACATGCCTGCTGTGGCTGGCTGCTGGTCTCTTTTCACTTTCCCCCAGCCTTTGTGGGGGAGGGGGGGGTTGATGATTGGGAGGCAGGGTGGTTCAGTGCAAGTTTGTGAGTCTGAACCCTGGGTCAAGTCCATGCCTCAGCCTGGGAGTGCCCTTCCCCTGGTCATCCTGTTCTGTCTGGGACGGCCTGAGGCCGGCGAGGCCAGACGTGTTCTTTCCTGACCGACCCGTGAGGCCTTGGTGTGGGTTTCTGGGGCGAGTCTGTCTGCTGGCCGGCCGGGAGAGTCTACCTTGTGTGTCTTTGGTTTTCAGCTGCAGATCAAGCATGCGGTCACAGAAGCCGAGATCCAGAAGCTAAAGAACAAGGTAAGGAGGACACGGTTGAGGAGGGGCACCTGGCAGGTGGGATTAGGCGGGGCTCCTTACTGGTGGGGTCACAGTGGCATCCAAGAGGACCTTGCTGGTAGTGCCATGGTAGGGTACCTGAATGATGGTGTTGGGGCAGGGCCCATGGAGGGCAGTATTGGGGTGGGGCGCCTCACTAGTCGTGTTGCCATGGTATTGAAGGGTACCTTACTGGCAGTGTTGTGGTGGGGTACCTTTTCTGGGGGTATCCTCATGGTGCACCTTGGCAGCAGGGTCTAGGCAGGGTAGCAGTGTGCCCCAGGTGTACTCAGAGAGTTTGCAGAGGGTACTTGCTGGTATACCTGAGGTGGTGTCTTCCTCATGGGTTTTTTTGGTGTAACCATCTTTCATAGGAAAAGGGTTTCTGTGGGAATAATTTAGTCTTTAAAACAAGATTTAATAATTCATATAGTTCAAAATGCACTTGCTTTTGTGTGATGGGATGCTCTAAAATTGTGGAGAGTTCAGTGGGTTTAGCGGTTTTAATTTTGTGAAAACAGGTTTTGGAAAAAAACAAAAAACAAGCCAGTTCAGTGTTTCTGGTCCTGACTGAGGGAAGAAGGAAGCTGCAGCCACTTCTGGGGCTGCCAGGGCCCTGGAGGTAGTGGAGGTCTCCATGGCTTGTCTACTTTTCACAAAATATGCCGGGGAAGAAATACTGTTTTGTTTCAGGTTTGCAAATATCTTTGCAGTCTCTCTTAAAAATTTTTATATGGTCTTAAGACTAAGGATGAGTTCCTTCTGAGCCCCCCCACTGTGGTTCTCTCTCTTGACTTCAGTAAGCACGATTTTGGTTTTTCTCTGCTCTCACTGGAGCTGAGTTCATGCGGCTCTTGTAGCTTCGTGGCCTGTCCCACCCACATCCCAGGTTGCCCTTGAGCTCTGAGGTGTCAGTGCCTTTTCTGTGGCTCAACTGAGCCCTAGGAGTAACTTGTGATAGAGAACAATGGTTATTTAGCCAGCAGCAGGTCCACGAAACGCCCATCAGGTTCTGATCCCCAAAACCAGATGTTCATGGGAGGTGCCCCTCCTCTGCCCGTGGCATCATGAACTGTGTCTCCAAGGTAGCTCCCATTCCATCCTAGAAATCTGGAATTCACAAAGGTAGGAGAAAGCTAGTGGAGACCATGGGGCCCTCTGGATTCTCTGCCCCCTGCCCACAGCTCTGGCAAGCCCAGCGTGGCCCCCCTCTCATTACAGGTGTCTACCCACTTGCACTCTGACTAGTGATTCCAGTAACTCAGGGCACAGTGTGTTCTGGGCTGATATCAGTGAGCTTAGAATGCCCCCCCCCAAGTCACATGGCTTCAGGCTGGGTACTGGCTTGCCACTTCAGGCCCTGGAGCAAGGCTCGGGCAGGATGGCTCAGGGCAGCATCGGTGCAGGGCTGACCGATCAGCACATCCCATGCCGATGGGTGGTGCACTCCCGGGCTTCTCCAACATGGGGCCTTGAACAGGGCATTTTCTCTGCCCAGCTCCAGGCTGCAGAAAATGAAAAGGTGCAGTGGGAGCTTGAAAAAACCCGACTGCAGCAGAATATCGAAGAGAACAAAGAAAGGGTGCTGAAACTGGAGAGTTACTGGATCGAGGCACAGAGTCTGTGCCACACGGTGAATGAGCATCTCAAGGAGACGCAGAGTCAGTACCAGGCCCTGGAGAAAAAGTACAACAAGGCCAAGAAACTCATCAAAGACTTCCAGCAAAAGTAAGACTGAGGATGGCAGGCTAGGGGGGGACGGAGGGCTCCTTGGGGAGATGGAGGCTGGGGGAGGAAGAAGGGACTCCCTGGGGAGACAGAGGCTAAGGGGGAATCCTTGGGGAGGCAAAGGTTGGGGGGACTCCTTGGGGAGAAGGAGGGGGGATGAAGATGAGGAAGGAGAAAGAGGGGACACTTTAGATATCAGTCCCTCAATCCATTGAAGAAAGGAAGGATGGAAGAAAGCATTTATTTAGCACTGTTTGCAGAGTGCTGTAGCAGGTGCTCAGGGTTTCCAAGGAGCCCCCATCTTAATGGGGAAGACGGCACATCAGGGCACCGCCGCCATGCCCTTCCCTCTGCTCTCAGTGGTTTTCCCAGTGCACAGTGGGGCCTGGAGCAGACGTATGTCTGCCTTTCCCTCTGCGCTGCAGCTGGTCCTTCAGTACCATTTCCACCAGTACATCCACTGTTAAATGAGAACAGAGGAGAGGGCACCTCTGACATCCCCTTGAGTCCTGTGGTTGGGAGAGAGTAGAACAGAGACGCCGTTGCTGGGTGACACCCGAGGGGCATCCCTGTAACCTAGTCACATTGGGCTGAGAGTAGAGCAGGGCTCCCCTTGATGTCCCCACTTGTGACCTGAGCCCCAGCAGATACCTGCAACTTTACTGATTTACGGCTCTTGGCGGACCACAATCCCTGAGCCCTCACCCACTTTCTTTGGCTATTTCTGAGGGTCCAGGCCCCTCTCTTATTACAGAGAGAATCCGTCTCCCTCTTACTTTGCTTTGTGGGCCAGGAAAAGGGGATTTGAGCAGGCAGGGTGGCCATGTGGGGCTTGTGGCTTGGGCATCCTCAAACTTGGTCTTTTCCCTTGTTCCACTGCTTACTGTCATTGTAACCTTAAGCTAGCCTTTCCTGTCCCTAAAGACGGTGACACCTGGGCTCCCTCCAAGCCCGGTTACTTGGAGCTTGGTCATCCTTGGGGGTCACTGCCCCATTTCCTACAGTGTGAGCTGTGCTCAGCCCAGTGCTGCCCTCGGGATGTGCCTCGGATGGAGTGTTGATGTCCCGGGCCCACTCATTTCCCCTCACTGGGTTTGATTCCTCCTCTGAGGGGATGATCCTCTATGCCTGAGGCCTCTACCCTGCCTGGCTCATCTGCTTCTGGCCTGCCAGATGGGCTTTCTGGGGCACTCTGCCAGCACACCAGGACTTGCCTCCATGGCACTATGGGCCACCTTAGGGGGTTTTAGCAGGGGTCAGGATCTTAACCTCCGTTCAGTTCATCCCTTGCAGTCCTCAAGTCCAAGAGTGCCCTGGCCCATTCAGTCTGCTGGGGGCTGGGCCAGACCAGACTCCGACCCCAGCCTTGTTCCTTCTATCTCTCCGGATGGTTGCCATGAGGCCTAACCTTAGATGACTTACCTTACTAGCCTTTGTGGGTCTTTTCAGTCTGTTCCGTTCTCAGCCCGGTGACCGCCCCATTTGCTTGGGCCTGGTCTTCCTCTCCTGGTGGAGGCTCCTCAGAAGCTTCCTCCTCCTCTCTTTTCTTTCCTTCTAAAGAGAACTTGACTTCATCAGGAAGCAGGAAGCTGAGAGAAAGAAAATGGAAGAGCTGGAGAAAGCACACCTTGTGGAGGTCCAGGGCCTCCAGGTTCGGGTGAGTCTTGGCCTCGCCTTGGCCTCGTGGGCTCTGGCCAGCCAGGAGGTCGGCCACCTCAGCCCACGGCACGTGTCTGTCTCCTAGATCCAAGAGCTGGAGGCAGAGGTCTTCAGGCTGATGAAACAAGACAGTGCACAGGTCAACAACAACAACAACATCTTTGAAAGGAGCACGTGTCTGGGGGACGGTCCCAAAGGAGAGGCTGTGGAGACCCTGGACAGCCAGCAGGTGTCCAGCCAAGGTCTGTGCTATCAGCCTGGGGATGGGGGAGCTCTGGCGGCTGAAACGCAGCCTCACCAAGGGAGGGAGAGCAGAGCTAGACATGAGAAGTTCTAGAATGGATGGACCGGGGAGGGGGATGCATCACAGACTTAGGAGGGGCTGTGGCGAGACTGCCAAGGGCTCAGGGCCACAGAGCACCTGGAGGTGGCCAGGTGCCTTAAGGACATATCCCTCGCTGAACATATGACCAGCGAGAGGGGAGAGTCCCCAGATGTGTAGAGCCTGGCCCAGTCTGTAAGGGGCCCCTGTCCTGGGGGTGTATCTGTGAATGCAGAACCCTGCCCAAGGATGCCCTTGAAAAGTCAGGCAGAGCTGTGCCAGCCTGGAGGGACCCAGCCCCTAAAGGGGCTTTACTGGGGAAGCTGGGAGAATCAGGCACTGGAACTAGCCCACCTCCCCCTGCAGAAGCCCGGGTGCAGCTTTCTGCTCCCCCACAGTAGCCCGAGGCATTTCCCTCTGGGCTAGGGAAAGTCTGTTGTTTTAAATGTTTGCTTTGACCTTATTAACCAGGTCATTTTTTAGTTTGGAGTATAGTATTGGGATTACTAGGGGAGGGTCAATTGAGAGGGAAGCACCTGGGGGGAGGGAGGGAGGAAGAGAGAAATGGAGATAGAGACAATGAAAAAGAGAGAGAGAGAGAAAGAGACAGAGAGGGATAGAGAGAAGGAGCTAATATTGAAGTGTTTGTCCAGAAGGCTGTCTCTGGCTAGGGGTTCAGAGAGGGAGACAGGGAGAATGAGAATTACAGATCCTTTCATACGATTTCCCATCAGAAAAGGATTTCTTTGAGAAAATCTGGCTAGGAAATTAGTCAAAATAGGGTTTAGAAGTGGCAAATTGGAGTGCCTGAATAGTCCTACTCTCCACCCCACTCTCAGGAAGCTGAAAGTGTAGTTAGGGGAGATACGATGGTATACCTACAAAATAAATGTAAGGTAGCTTTGTCTGATGGAACTGGTAGAGAGAAGGTTGAAGGTCCCTCCCCAGGACCTGGCTTAAGGCTCATCGTAGCTGTGGCCTTGAAGTTTGATGCAGTGATGAAAGCCCGTCCTGGAGGGTGGATGATTGAGCCCCTTCAGTCTCCTTCCTCCTTCCTTCCCTCTGTTCTCCTTGTCCAGTCATTTGGGTGAGGCAGGCATAGCTGCCATGCTGTGGGCCTAGCAGGCCTGGCCTTGGGACTGTTTCCCAGAGCAGGCTGTTCCCAGGGCTCAGTAGAAATCCACCTCAATCGGCACCTCTGGCCATAGTCACAGCCACCCCTCCTAGTGATGGGCCCAGAGCCAGGGGGCCTCTAGGGTTCTCCGTCAGGGCATTGGACAAGAAACCTCCTCAAAGTCAGGATCCATTCCCAGGTGTCCCCTCCCCCCATAATCATTTAAAAAGAACCCCCAATCTTCTTATTCCCCAGGAGCAGCTTGGCCCCAAAAGGTCCCCAAAGTCATCCTGACAAGCAGGATGAGCGTCCTGTGTTGCCCAGATTGGCCTTTTCTGAGTTTGTTCTTGGGAGACGACAATCAGACCTTCATGTAATTGGAATTCTGTTCAGGCCTGGCTCTTAAATGACATTTAGCTTGTGGGTTTGCCAGCCCCAGTGCTCTGGGCACAGCCATGAGCTGCAGCCTCCAGGAGGCAGCCATGTGCCCATCATCCAGATGGTTCAGTCCAGTGGAAGGGAGTATTGGCGACCCTAATGGGACCATGACCACATATTATAGCTCAGCCTCTTCTTCAGGTGGTCCTAGTCTCGCTGGGGCCACATACTCCTCTTTCTGCTCCTGTGGGAGCCAGCGCATGGCCCTGGCATCATGTGCTCTCAGGCCACTGGCCCCTTCTCCTCCTCCCTTGGGCCCCTTTCCTCTTTTCCAGCAGCTTCTTCCCATAAAGTTCAAACTCTGGCTTGTTATTCAAGGCTGTCCACAGGCGCCCAGCCTAACCTCCACCTTCCTTTTGTTGTTTCCATCATGTACTCCACAGGCCTGTGTTTTCATGTGGGTTCTAGTGTGTGTTTGTGGTATGAGGGAGCAGGGCTGAGCCATGGTGTCAATAACAGGGAGGAGGAGGAGAAACCAACCAGAGGCTCCTCCTTCCCTCCTGGTCCCTTGCAGAGGTCTCTTGCAGGTGGGTGGAGAGGGGGCAGCAGGGGTCCTTACTCGGGGAGGCTGAGGCAGGCTTGGCAAGTGAGCCTCAGTTTAAGAATAAAAAAATAAATTAAGGACATCAGCAGGCTGAGCTGGCTGAGAGGGCTGCGATGCTGAGCAGAACAATGTAGGAAACAGGAGGCTCCTGGAGGCCCAGAACCAGAAACTTCCATCCTGGCTGCTTGATAGGGGAGAAGCAACCACCTAGGAGGTCAGTCTGACTCTGCCATGGCCAGGGGTGTGTTGGACCTGCTGAAGAATCGTGGCCCTTCCCCCTAGGGCATCGGGTGAGGGCGAAAGGCTGCGGCAGAGTCGGAGGCTTTGTTTTTCAGGTCTGAATCTGTCTGGGAGGAAACCGAAGCCTGTTTGGGCGTGGTTTGGGGAGCACAGAGAGAAGGGAGGGAGAAAGGGAAAAGGAATGTCACTGTACAAGGTCGTGTGGGCTGTTTTCTTTCAGCCTCTTGTGGGAGAGTGTTGCACTGAGAGGGAGGGGCCCAGGGTCTTGCCATTAGCCAGTCACCCTTCCCCCGCCCCCCCAAAGTATATGGCTGGAAGGTTCCCTTGTGCTCAACGAGGGCACTGCAGCTGTCACCTCACAGTACAGGCTCAGGCTGTCCATGGTATTCCAGATGTGGGTCTGGCCAAGGCAGATGAGCCCCGACGCACTGTCTGTTGGTTGCTTCCATGCTGACTCACCACACTGGCAGTCCACTGAGACTTCCCCTTCCCCCACCCTAGGTGATGTCGACAAGCTGGTATCTCTCCAAGCCTTCCCATGTTGTATTGAAGAAACTGATTTTGGAGCCTCAGGGTGAGACTTGACATTTATCTCTGTGGCCCTTTGTCTTATTGGACCCAACTGATACTCTTTGGTGGCACCACCTTCTGGGGCTACTGATTGTTCATCCCCCAAGTGCTGGCCAGCCCTCCCTAGTATTTCACAAGCCAAGTGTTCACCTCAGTCATAGATCAAGATGTTAAACCATCTGGGGTCAAGCCCAGGTCGTTGTGGTTGGGGTCCTTGTCCTAATTTGCTGTCTTCTCTGGTCTGGTATACCTCTTGAAGCTCCCACTTTGTCCAACAGAGACCCACAAGGGCTCAACGCATGGGTGGGTCTGGCTTTAGGGTTCTTGTGCATGGGCCGGTGCTCAGGTGCTCCTGGCTCTAGGGGCCCAGTGAACGGTCGTTCCTGGCTTTCAGTCCCTGAGCATGGAGTGCCCCTGGGCCAGGTGGCCCGACTTCATCAGGTTCAAAACTGTCCCGTTTTTAAATGTCAGAGTAGGAACAGCCATTCATACATGGCTTTTGCTGTCTTTTTGAAGCTGTATTGTTCTCATTCCTCCGTTAGGTTCTTTCCTCTCGTGCATTGGGATGTAGACATTTGAAGCCAAGGGTTGTACTCATGCTGCCTTTCTTTATGCCCCCTGTGCCAGCCTGGGTGTGTCTGCTCTTCTTTCCTTGCTGCCTCTACTTCTATAGGATCTTCCAGCGGCTTGTTCCCTTCATTTTAAGGTCATTCTCTCCTGCCTTTCTCAGGTACACTCCATTCCTGACCAGCCATCTGTTACCGCCTCTTCTAAGTCATGATCTGGAAATCCAGAGTCCATTCTCCAGTGCTTTTCTTCCTCGTTCCTTGCCTTCTCCCTGCGCCTCCATGGGCTTCAGTGTCTTGCATAGCTCAACATGAGTTTGTGTGGAGAACTTCCTTTAAGGGGTGTTTGTGACTTGTACCCCAGCTTCTCACCATTGTGCTAAGTGTGGACACACCCTCCTAGGAGAGGGGTGGACAGACTACTGCCTCAGTGGCCCTGATTGGGTAATCCCCTGCTCTGATTCCTCCTCCTCATTTTTGGGCTTCCATGACTCAGCTCTGCTGTTCTCTGAAGGACATTCTGTGCAGCTCCTTCCTCCTCCCCTCCTGCTTTCTCCCTTTCCTTCAGGAAACCCCTCTCTTCTCTCTAGGTACCATCTTCCTTCCTTCCTTCCTTCCTTCCTTCCTTCCTTCCTTCCTTCCTTCCTTCCTTCCTTCCTTCCTCCCTCCCTTCCTTCCTTCCTTCCTCCCTCCCTCCCTCCTTCCCTCCCTTTCTTCCTTCCTCCACTGTGACCTTTCCTCTCCAGTCTTCTGACAAGGATCAAGTTTCCCTTTATTCCCTGTAGATACTTTTTCTCTTCCACTGACCATCTAAGTGTGGGAAAGCTTTCCTCAGGAAGGAGCCCAGCCTATGCTGTCTCCCTTGGGGGCAGGGCTCTATTGTGAGTGGTCTCCATTACCCCAGCAGGGTAGGGACAGGACCCTTGGGTCCTCACCCAAGTTGGGGAGAAACCACATAGGCTGGCACATCCAATGGCCTCCCTTTACACAGAAGGATGCTGTGGCCAAGCTCATGCATCCAAGCTGGGAGCATAGCTGGGAGCCTCACCAAGTCTGTGTGTGACCCAGGAGAATGAAAAACACAATCAGCCCAGAGGGAGTGACTGATGTCTGCCGTGCTTCTCCTCCAAGTCTGCTGGAGAAGGAACACTGCCAGTAAACATTTTCTGTGTACCTACTATGTGCCAGGCACTGTGCCAAGTGCTGAGAATGCCAAGGAAGGCAAAAGGCAGTCCCTGTTGAGGGGGGGGAATGATAGTATGAAAACAGTTGTGTATTAATGAGTTCAATTAAAGGTGATCACTGAAGGAAAGTGCCAGAATTAAGGGAGCTCAGGGAGGGCTTCCTCTATAAGGCAGGGCTTCAGTCTTGAAGGATGGTAGGAGGTTGAGAAAATGCGGGAGGGCACTTCAGGCATGGGGGGAAGCTAGGGAAAATGCCTGGAGTCTGGAGAAAGAGCCTTTAGTGGGAAGCCCAGCAAGGAGGCGGGTATCACTGCATTGCCAAGCACATGGCAGAGGGTGGGGAGGGAGAGAAGGGGCAAGAAGACTGGGGAGAGGAGAAGAGGCAGGAAGACTGGGGAGGAAAAGGGTAAGAAAACTTGGAAGGGGGAGGGGAGAATGGGTAAGAAGACTGGGGAGGGGACTGACTGGCAAATAGAACATTTCATATTTGATCCTGGAGGGGATAGGGAGTCATTGGTCAGGCCTGGACTTTAAGAAGCTCACTTTGGTAGCTGAATGGAAGATTGACTGGAGTGGGGAGAGGCTTGAGGAAGGCCCCCCAGCAGCTACTTGAATAGTCTAAATGAGGAGATGAGGGTTGTGTCAGAGGAGAGAAGGGGATGTATACAAAAGACGTTACAAAGGTAAGGTTTCCCAGCCTTGGAAACAGATTGGACTGAGGTGGGGGTGGGAGGGTATTGAGAGAGTGAGGAGTCAGGGATTTCACCTAGGCTCCTGGCTGGGTGACCATGAGGGTGGTGCTACCCTCAAAAGTGTTGAGGAAGGCAGGAAAAGGGGAGATTTTGGAGGGAAAGATGAAGGTCCGTACTGGCAATGTTGAAGTGAAGGCGTCTGGCATCCAGCAGGCCCTGGATGATCAGAGAGGCCAGGGCTGAGGAGTTGACGGTAGCTGGATTCAGCTTTGTGGTCTTAGATTTTTCTTTGGGGCAGAGAGATTGGCAGAACTGAAAAAAACCTTAAGACATAGGAGACAACCTGTAGCTGGGATTCCCAAGCCCCCTCTTTTGGTTTCTCACCTGCTCAGGGATGGCTTTGGAAGCAGCCCTTTGGGGAGGAGGGTTTTGAGGTGGCCACCAGGCTCCAGGTGCTTGAGTCTGGCTTCCACTGCTGATGGGAGCTCAAGGTGGCAATGCCAGTTGCAGCCCTGGGGAGGGGCTTGCTCCAAATACCAGCCACGGGTCACTGTAGCTACTTTGTAGCCAATGGGTCTTCTGGTTACTAAGTTACAAGTACAGCTGCTACGACTTTGCCTTTATCAGTGCCTGAAATTCTCATGATTGTGTGGGAGGAAATCCTGTGTCATCTGCAGAGGCTGCCCATGGCCCCATGCAGAGACTTCAACAGGTCCCTGAATGGGAATACGAGGGGAAAAGGTTACAGCTTTATTGCGGTATCATTGGCTGCCTTTGCACTGTCACTTGTTTTATTTTCTGCATTTAAAAACCTGGTTCTGAGCAGGGAGGGAGTGCTCAGAAGGCATGGCTGTGAACCCTGCCCCTAGAAGGTGCGTGCTAGAATCCTGGAGTAATGCGTACATCACCAGACTTGCAGTCAAGAGACCAGGGTTCGAAATCTGCTTCTAATTTTCACTCACAAGAAACCATGTGCAGTCCATATAACTTCAAGTCTGCAAACTGGTGGCATTTGTTAATCAGCACCTGCTATTTGCTTAACACTGGGTTTGGGATAAATAAATAGGATGCTTTTTTATTTTTTTCTCTTGGTCTCAGAGGGCTTTGCTCAAAAGGACAAGTCAGTAAGGATTTATTAGCTCCCCTCCCCTGCCCTGGGGTGCTGGGCAAACCCTAAACTGTCCCTGCTCTCGACACTTAGTCTCCTGTCCTGATGGGGTGACATTGAGCAGACAAGGGAGGCCTGGAGGCCCAGAGACTGGGCTACTCCCAGAACCTGGCCAAAGTTGGAGAGGGAGGAGGCCAAAGGGGTCACAGGGTGCTGCCTTAATATCGGCACCCCTACTTGTGTTTGAGGTGGGGCAGAATGAATAAAGCCTGCTGACCTTTCCCCATGGACACACAGAGAGCACTCTTCAGAAGGACCCCCCTCAGCATCCTAATTTGCAGAAATACAGCACAGTTCTTTGTAACCATCCAGCCTGCCCTCAGGGGCGGAGGTGTGATGAAAGGTTCTGCTGGATGTTGGAGTGAGGCAGGGGCTGGGTCTGCAGATGTTGGGGTAAGGTGGGGGCTGGCCCCTCTGCAGATGTTGGGGTGAGGTGGAGGCTGGCCTCTGCAGATGTTGCGGTGAGGTGGGCTGGCCTCTGCAGATGTTGGGGTGAGGTGGGCTGGCCTCTGCAGATGTTGGGGAGAGGCAGGGGCAGCCCCTCTACAGATGTTGGGCCAAGGCAGGGACTGGCCTCTGCTAGATAATGGAGTGAGGTGGGGCAGCCCCTTTACAGATGTTCTAGTGAGGCAGGGGCCAGCCCTTCTTGCTTTGCCTGCTTTGGCCAGGCTATGATTTTAAAGGTTGCATTCCAAAAAGCAGTCAAAGAATAGGAAAGGGAGTCTGTGACCTAGCACGCTTGGACAGTGCCCTCAGTCTGTAGAGATTTGCTTTTTGGCTTCATTTTTCAGAATCTTTCTGAGGAGCAGTTATTGGCACAGGCTGGATAGTGGGGTAGAAGGGTTAGCGCACCACTGCAGTCGGGAGCTGTGAGCTTCAGGCTTGGCCTTGACAACTGCCCTCTGTGTGACCCTGGGCAAAGGGGCAGGAAGGTGGGAATTCAGACACAGCCCCCAACACCCACGAGCTGTTGCTCCCTGGGCAGGTCCAGCACTTCAGCCTGCCTCAGTTTCCTCAAAACTAAAATAATGCTACCAACCTTGTCGGGTTGTTGTGGGGCTTAAATGAGAAACTACATGTAAAAAGTGCTTAGCACAAGGTCTGGTACACAGTAGGCACTTTATGAAGGTATATGCTCTTCTCTTTCCTTCCTCACTTGATGGTAGTGGTGAGGGAAGGGGTCGTCATGATTAATAACAGCTAATGATGATGATGGTGGTGGTGACAGCTGGGTTTATGTTCATGCTATAAGAGCTAAGCTTGTGGGCATGAAGGTCAAGGCTCAGACGCCTGGGGCCTAGGCCTAGGAAACCATGCCCTGTCATTCAGGGCTCTGCCTCCTGAGCACTGGCTAGCTCTGGGGGTGCAGGGCAGCACAGGAGGCCCCTCTCTGTCCTCCTGGGGTTCGGACTCTTCTCAGACTTCACCCTCTGCCTCTCATTGCCACTTTCCCATACCTGGTGAGGGGCAATGGACCCACCCTGCTTTTCCAAGAGTATACAAGGCTTAATGTTACCCCTTCAGCTGACCTCTTATCTGGCTCTTGAGATTCTGGGATGAAACTGAGAAGAATAAAATCCCTGAGAAACAGAGTTTCTAAGTAATTAATACTCAATTTTTTAATTAGGCTAGCCAGCAATCAGTAAATTGATGGTCATTGGCTCTACTCGGTAACCAAACACAAGAGAGAACCTGAAAGGCCTTAAATCTCTTCTGAAAGGGAATTCCTCTGA
The DNA here is from genome assembly GCA_011680675.1 of Gymnobelideus leadbeateri. Lineage (NCBI taxonomy): Eukaryota > Metazoa > Chordata > Mammalia > Diprotodontia > Petauridae > Gymnobelideus > Gymnobelideus leadbeateri. The sequence goes on from WOXC01006711.1 coordinate 488,935, forward strand.
CAAGTGAAAATTGATCCTGATTTGTGGACATTTAATGGGGATGAGGCCTCAAGGATCCTGAGCTGGGGAAGCCATCCCCATCAGCCCCATCTGGCTGCCTTTCTCCTTCATGAATTCAGTGGCCCTCAGCTCTAATGGAGAGGACCAAGGACGGGGGATCCTCCCCCTCCATTCTGGTAGGTCTCCCTTTGGGTGGGACCCTGCCCTTCAGAGGCTGATTGATCTCTTCAGGAGTTGGGTTTTAAGAGAAATAAAAGGACAAGGGTAGATCACAAATGAATAATTGTTAACATAATAGTATAATATTAGTTTTTCCTAAGGCCCTAGCTTCAGAGCATGGTCAAAATGGCCAGAATATCACGAGGGAAGGAGTAGAAATGAGCCTGGTGTGTAGTCAGGGGAGCCCTGGGTTCAGATCCCTGCCCTTGTCTGTCTGGCTGTGTGACCTTGGGACATGGTTTTTCACCTAAAGAATGACAGTGGGGTGGGGTGCTCTCTTCTGCCCCTTTCATCATTCATCCCAGGAACCTCTTCTGGGGGCCGGGTGGGCCCCTCCAGATCTAAGCTCTGAGCCTTGGCCTAAGAACCCTTCCTTTTACAAGTAAAGTTCGTACAGAAAAGTAGAAGTAGAAATGAAGTCAGGCCTGCTCATACCAGAGGCCAAGAGAGGGTAGGGCAGTGGCTCTTTGTGGCCCAAATGCTCCTCGCCCTCCCTGGGCTCCTGTGTTCTTGTGGCCTCAACTCCCCAGGCCTCAGCTGTTCTCTCGAATTTGTCTCGGTTTCCGAGGGAGCCTGGGAGCCCACCCTGGGCCTGCCTGTGATTGGCCCTCATGGCCAGAGCCCTGAGCTCTGTTCTGCTTGGAGATGACCTTTGGATGTTATTTCCTCAGACCTGAATGAAGCAGTGCCAGAGACAGAGCGTCTGGATTCCAAAGCCCAGAAAACCCGGGCCCAGCTCTCTGTGAAGAACAAACGGCAGAAGCCCTCCCGGAGCAGACTTTATGACAGCGTCAGCTCTACAGACGGGGAGGACAGCATGGAGCGGAAGGTGAGAGTGTGCCCTGCTGGCGGTCTGGCCTGGGGCTTGTCGCAGTGGGGCCCCCTGTGGGCCTATCAGGAGGCAGGTTAGGGGTTAGATTCTCTCGTTTAGATTCTCTCGTGTCGGGGCACCCCACTTCCTTCCCTCCCCTGACCATGTGGCCTCTGGATAACCCGCTCTGTCCTCTCCCAGACCGGCACCTTCGGGCAGGCACAGGCCACAGTCCCCTCTGCCAGCCTTGCTGACCTGCCAAAGGAAGCCCCATGGCCACCTGCGGGCGCACCATCCACCTTACCGCTGTTTCGGGGGAAGCGATTTCCTCCGCTCTCCTTCAAAGCCCGCTCCTTCCCACCGCTCGGCCGCCACCGAGAAGGTGGCCCCAGGAAAAGGTACCGCTCCCTTCCTCCGCTTCCACCTGCTCTACGTCTGTGCCTTCGGCCAGGGGCTCATCCACTTGGGTCAGGAGGCCAAGACCTCCCTGCACGGGGTGGGAGGAGGAGACAGGCCTGGGCCAGGCCTTGCCTTAAGAGGCCAGCCCTGGGAGGCTCTTGGGGAGCCAGAGCAAGGCTGAGGAGAAGGCGTCTCAGCCAGGGCAGGCCCAGAAGGAGGCCGCAGGGACCCCAAAGTGAGGTCATGTGTGGTCAGCAGAACGGAGGGTGGGCATTTGAGCATGAGCTTGGTGAGCTGGAAGGCCCAGACTCCAGGTAAGTGCCAAGGTACTGCTTCCTGGGGCGAGGCCAGGCCTCTGCTCATCTGCAGGCTTCTTTCATTGGTGCTGGCTTGGTCCTGGCGTAGATTCCAGGATGGACTGTGCCAAAATAGCCCCCAGGGCCCAGAGGGTGATCTGGGCCTTGGAAAGGAGCTGCCCCTCACAATTCAATTGTGACAAGGCCCAGCCTGAGTCTTCTGACACCATGAACATACCTTGGGCCATGCGCACTTGTGGTCTGGGGCTGCCTCAGTACATAATGTTTCAGTCACCTTGGAATCAGACTCATCTCTGAATGCCTGAGGGGACCTGCTCAGCCTGGTGCCCATAGAACCCAAGAGGTGTGTGCTTGGGCACTGCATTGAGGGGGTCTCAGAGCCTCAGTGAGGCCCTTTAGAGATATCACCCCATGTCCCCTGGGCTCCACAGCCCCATGTCTTCCTGTCCATTGTCCGTTTTTGACAAGTCAGACTGAGGAAAAGCTCTCTGCCACCCAGTGGGAATGAGCCCTGGTGCAGGGGTGAGGGGTGCTTGTCCTGGAGCTGGGAGGAGCTGACAGGGACCCAGCTGAATGTGGCATCCCTTGGGGCAGGCCCTGAATGGAGCTGCGTCAGCAGGCAGAGTTTTCCAGAAGTCAAGAAGACCCAAGGCCTAAACCCTCCTGTGACTGAGCTGGTTCAGAGCCTCCTTTCATAGGTGACATGAAAGGATGAGCTAGAAGCCAGTGGGCCCTCAACAACAGGTAGCAGGTGGCAATGAGGGGACAGCAGTGCCATGTCCCTTAGACCGCTAGCTCCTGTGAATGCAGCAGTTGGAGTGTAGCTAGGACAAAGGTGTGATGCCCAGGGGCACAGCACCCCTGCCCCCTTCTTGCTTGACCGTCACTCAGGGTATGTCAGCGTGGCCCTTCATGACACTGAGGATGAAGGCCACCATGAGCCATGTGGACCCTGGGGCTGAGACGTCTTCAGACAGTACTGGCAAACATCCTTTTCAGGGAGTAAAGTCTCAGCTTTGAGTTCTGGACTCAAGTCCTCCAGGGACACTCCCGAGCATGGGGGAGAGCCCTGCTTGGGTCCTGCTTATTCCCAATGACAGCAGAAAGAAAGAGGAAGAAGTGACTGAGCCTCCAAGGCTGTAGATGGCAGCCCTGGCAGCCGGGGCTTCTTAGCATCCCCATTTTGCAGAGGAGTAGACTGAGCTTGGGAGAAGGGTCACACAGCTTCTGGTAAGTCTTGGATATGGAATTTGAACTCGGGTCTTCTGACCCCAAGCTTTATGTTCTCATCCAGTGTGGTGACAATCATGTCAGGATGCAGCCCCTGTGGTCCAGCCTGCGCATGCCTGGGTCCTGGCAGAGTGCACTTGGATTGGGCAGAGCCCAGTTGGGGTGACCCTGGACAGGTCACTTCAGCTCTTGGGGCTGCAGAATAGGGAGAAGCAGGATCTGAGGCCAGGGAAGGGAGCCCTGGAGGAAGGTGTGGCAGGCTGGCAGAGATGATGTGGGCCTTGGATGCCCAGCCTGAAAGGACAGGTCTTAGGCAGGGAAGGGATGAAGATCCTGGGGTCTTAGGCATGTTGGAGGCTAGGGGGACACCTAAGGAGGACTGGAAGCCCTCTGGGGGCCAGGCAGAGGATGCTTCTGCTATTTTCTCTTCAATGGCAGAGACCTTGGCACTAGGGCAAGTGATGTAGGTGTAGGCGGGGAGTGGCCAGAAGCATCTCCAACTTCTCAGTGAGTTCAGGTCCCCAGGGCTGGAAGGACGGCCTGAATGGCCATTGGATCACAGGTTGACTGAGTTGCTTTGGGTGACATCTTGTCAGCTCTTGGAAGACAAGCAAAGGCACCAGATGTTATCCCGATTTCCAAAAGGGGAGGGAAATGATGGCCAGTGAACTTACTCTCCATCCTGGCAGAATGACAAGGGCATCATCAAATGGCTGGTTTGTGAGCCCTTAGGAAGGGAAGCTGCAGCCTGAGAATGCTCAGTCAGACCTCTGGCACCAAAGGCCCTGCCAGTCCGGCCTGTCGCTGGGCGCTGGTATGGATGTAGGTGGGATTGTCATCATGTAGGGATTCCTTTCTTTTCGGGCCCCATGTCCTCTGCAGGGACTGGTGCATAGCGAGCCCTTAGTACCTACTGATGGGCAGAGTCTCTGACATGTTCTGGGGTGCTGTGCTCATGAGCCAGATGGGGCAAGATGTGGGACCACGATCCTGTCGAAGGAGCCTGATTCTGGTGCCTACATTGGCGTCTTCTTGGGGTCTGGTTGTAGATAGTTCTTTCCCCAGGAGGGCGCAGGGCCCCAGAAACAGACCCTGGCACTTTGCAAGCTTTTACTAGCTGCCGACTGATTGGAGTCCCACAGACGCTTTCTTGGCCCACTGGCGTTTAACCTTCATATCAGTGGCTTAGATCAAAGTACCCCTCTCCCCCAGGCTTTTGGATGTCATAGAACTGTGCTGGATCCTAGGGGCAAGTCAAATCAGGATGGACTGGAGCAGGGACATGCATAAAGCTCCACACTATTATAAGGTCCAGATGACGGGTACTAGCCATCCAGCTTATCTGAGAAAGATCTGGGAGTTTTAGTGGACCACATGTATCTGCCCCATTAATGGTTGGTACAGTGCCTAGAGCACTGGGTAGTGTCAGGAAGACCTGAGGGCAAGGCACTTGTCCTGTGGGCCTCCCTTTCCTTGATGACAACTTAGGGCTGAGGGGAACAGCCCTTACCTTGCAGGAGAATCCGGTGGGACGATATTTGGAAAAGAGCGTTAGCCCGGTGCCAGCATGCAGCAGGAGCTATATCAGTGCGCGTTGCCTTCCTACCCCAAATGGATAAAAACCACAAAAGAAATCTCGAGGTCAGGAGAGAAAACCCTGGGGAGCTCTGGGAGAGCCCCATCTCCGGGTTGGAAGGCTGAGAATGGCAGAGGTCTGCCTACTGCTCCTGAAGGATGGCACCAAGCTAACCCTGGCTCAGAGGAGGCCGGGCCCCTGGGGAGCAGCCCTGCCCTGGGGCCCCTGCTGGGTCAGCCACATTTTCAAAAGCTTATTCTGGTTTTCCATCCATAACTCTGTGTTCTGTTCTGGTCACATTGCAGCTTGGAGACTGGGTAGCCCCAGGACAGAGGCCCCAGGGCTGCAGCATCTCCCACCTGGGCCATGGTTGTGTCCCAGGGCCAGCTGAGCTGAGATCAGACTGAGAGGCTCCACCCCAACATAGGCCACCCCTGGGTCTCTGCTGGCTCTGGGCTGGGAGGGGTAAGGGGCAAGGCCACATGGAGAGGCCAGATGTGCAGGGACCCCTCCCTGACTGCTCACCCTCCTCCCCTCAACACCTAACCCGCTTTTTTTCACAAACAGGGTCTTCAAAGACAGGCTGCAGAATATGGAGCCTGAGCCGCCTCCTGGAGTGCAGCCGCCTGCTCGGCCAACTCACGCTCCCTTCCCATGGTTTAGTGCCCGCAGAAAAGGACCCCACGGCTCCCGAAACCGGCCAGCACCAGCCACTGCCCCTGAGCCTCCTCCTGGGCAGCCCAGCTCACATAAAAAAGGGTCCAAGGTAGAAAACCTGGGCACCAAAAAGCCAGACTAGACCCCCTTCTTTTCACCTTGGTGTGGCTGCCCTGGTTGGTGATGCCCAGGACTGGTGGTGTGGGAAAGGCCTCCTCTCCTCCTTCCCTCTCACTTTCCTTCCCCTCCCCTTCCTTCTCACTCCCCCTCCCTTCCCCTCTCACTCTGCCCTCCCCCTTCCCTCCCCTCCCCTTTCCTCTCACTCCCCCTCCCCTCCTCCCCTTCCCTCCCCTCTCACTCTTCCCTCCCCCTTCCCACCTTTTCTGTCCCCTTCTCACTCCTCTTCCCCTTTCTTCTCACTCTCCTTCCCCTTCCCTCTCATTCTCCCCTCCCTCCTTCTCCATTCCCTCCCTCTCCCCTCCCTCTGCTCCTACAACTCCTCCCCACGTCTATGTCTCTAGTCCTCACACAGCCCTGCCGTGTGGTACCTCTTCTCAGTACCCTAGGCTTGTCACACATTAGGCCACTGAGGCCCACAGGAAGGCGATTGTGGATCACCCCCCTCCCCCCCCCCCCCAGCTTCATGCAGGGCCTGGCACGTGGTAGGCTTCCCTGGCCATCTCTCCTAAGTGCAGCAGCTGCCTCCGTGCACCTGGGGAGTATCCTCTGCCCCTGTTCTGATTGTTGAGGCTGGGGCAGGGTGCAGAGTGGAGATTCTCCCATATCCTTTGCACAGAGAACAGTAATAAGTGACCTCTATGGACCGTGTCCTTTGAGACCTGATGCAGAACGTGTAGCCTCAGTTTAGGGAACTCTTTGACTTTTCACCTCTGCCCTTTCTCCCACCTTTACCACCTGGTGGATTCACACTTTCACAAAACCCTGACCCTCGGGGAGAGGCAGCTGAGTGTAGAGAAAGACCAGGACAGGCCTGAAACTGGAATAAGAAGCCGGCAGCAACCACGCCCCCCCTGGGCCCCCCCTGGTGCCTGGGCCTGGGATTTGGGGAGGGGAGGCAGGGAGGCTAGGAAGGGAGGCTGGAGAGTGAGGTGTGATTCTGGCAGGGTTTGGTACTGGAGAGAGAGATGAGGGAAGACTGGAAGGCTGATGAAATGCCAGTTGTAGAGGGCATTGCATGCCAGGCAGAGACCGAAGGTCATTCAGAAGCAGTGCCTTAAGGGCCAGGTGGGTCTGAGGATTCAAGCAGCTACCACCACCTAGACCAGGCAGGGGGAGACAAAGCCCCCACCAGCGGGTGTTTTAGGGTCACAGAGGCGAGAGTATTGTCAAGGTGGGATGCCCAAGGCCTGGCAGCCCAGGAGGAGGAGGCTCGAAGAGGTGGGAGGAAGGAATGGGAAGCATCAGGAGTGAAAAGGTGAAGAGGTCAAGTGGGACCCTGCCTGTGCCCTGGCACCGTGGGAAGATGTAGGAAGAGACAGGCTGAAGGAATGAAGGCCCACACCCCCAGAAGCTTAGCGGGAGAGAGTTGGGATGGGAAGAGGGGTTCTGAATTAAAAGGAAAGATGAAGTGTTTTTCAAGATGGCTGAGATCAGCCATGCTGGTTGACTTCAGGGGCAGAGTCCTGATGGGGCTGAGAGGGTGCTGGCAGACAGCTGGCATCCAGAGGACTGTGGGCTGAAGGGAAGGCGGGAGAAGATGGTGGCCATGGCAGAGGGCTGGGGGACTTAGCCCAAGCTGATGGGTTAAGGAGCTGACCAGCTCAGAGAGCTCCTTAGTTAGCAGACAAGGGCCAGCCATTGATTGTCTCAGGTGCAGTCAGTGCAGGCTGGGTACAGCCAGCAACAGGGATGCCCTTAGGGGCTCCAGGGGTGCTCGGCAGCCCAGAGAAGGGAATCTGGTGGGGGACAGTGAAAAAACTTGGGGTCCCAGCTGGGTCCAGGGGCACAAAATCAGGGGCTTATAGGTAGCATAGAAGGATGCAAAGTAGGCCATAGGTGAGTCTAAGGAGGGATCCTGAGAGTCTAGACAGCTTCAGTGGGCCCAGAGTTTAAGGTGAGACTGCCTGGGGGCGAAGGCTGATGCTCCTTCACTGTGTAGTTAGGTGAATGGGCAGGCATCCCAGGTAAGACAGAGCCAGCTCTGAGTCACCAGAAAACCCTGAGGGCTGAGCTGGGGGCTGGTGGGTGCCAGTGGAAGCTGGCCAAGGGTTATTCCCCAGAGTGAGAACCTTGAAGGGTAGAGGGTCTGGCAAGCCCCGGAGGCGGCCTCTGGTGCTTCTCCCAGATCTCTTCTGGGCCCTTTTTCCTTGGCACCAGCTCAAGGAACTGAAGAAAGCTTGGAGCTGGGGCTGCCCAGTACTTTTGGTGGAGGGTGGAATTACCGGCTCCTCCTGAGGGGCTCACAAGAGAGATGAGCCTGCCTTTCCTGTGCCCCCTGTCAGGGGTCAAGTTCAGACTGCCCCAGGGCAGGTGGGAGCCCCCACTGGCCTTCCTGCCTGAGGTGGAATTGTCCTGGGACAAGGCCTAGCCTTGGAGATTGGGCAGGCTTCCCCACACAGCTGCTGGACCAGTTGTCCATGTGGGATCTCTGGGGCAGGCACAGCATCTCCACCTTGTGATGGCTGTGATCCCAGGGCCAGCATGCTGAGGAATGGGAGACCACTGCCTTCCACAGGGCAGCTTGTGTTCTGTGGTGGGGCTTACTTGCTTTACATGCTCCCAAGCCCTCAGGTCAGGCTGGGCCCCTCTCAGGAGAGGGGGTGACTTCCCTCTGGGGCTCCCTGGCATGGTGGCTCCTGAGGGGCTGCTGCTCTCCCCCCCGCCTAGGCTTCTCACTCTGCCTTTCCTTCATTCCTGCAGAATTTCCCCCTCCCCGATGATTTCAGCCCCAGCAGCACAAGCTCTGCTGACCTCAGCGGCCTTGGGCCTGACCCCAAAGCTCCAGGGCTTTCGAGATCCTTGGTCCTGTCTTCAGATGAGGTGTGTGCGGCCTCCCAAGTCCAGCCCCAGCTCCTGATATGGGTTGGGGGTGGAGGAAGGAGGGTGGGCTTGGAAGGTCTGATCCCTCCTGGGGCCCCCAACCCGCATGTGTGTAGAGTGACTCGAACACTGTTCTGAACCCTCTTCTTTCCTTCCCTAAATGCTCACACTCAGAGCCTGGATATGATCGATGATGAGGTGAGAGCTCTGGGCTGTGGGGGTGGAGCAGGAGGGGACCCCAGGAGAGGGGCCACTTCCTGCCCTCATTAGAGTGTCAGGGCCTTCCTTTGGGAAGGAGGACCTTGTATAGAGGCCTCATGAGCTTCATCTTGTTGGGTCAGAGGGGCTCCAGAGCCCAGCCTCTCCATCCTGCTGGGCCTCTGCCCTTCTTGTCTCCACACTCTGTCCCCAGCACTAGCCCTCCTGGACACCAACTCTTCTGGGTATCTCATAGCTGATCCCACTTTCCCCTACCTGGCAGCCTCCACTTTCTGCCTTCACTTTCCCGTACTTCTGCTACCCAGCCTCTACTCCTGGCAGCCTCTCCTGTCTTCTCCTGGCCAGCTCTTCACGTTCCTCCTGTTTATGTAGGTTTCTGTCCTGTTCTGACCCATTGCCCACAGACATTGCTTTCACTTTGGCTGTTTTAGAAAGAAAAGCCCCAGCCTTTCCCCTTTTGGTCACTCATTGAGAAGCATTTCCTCAGTAGATCCTGGGCTTTCATGCTGTTGTCTTAAGAGTTTGGGGCATCCCCTCCCAGATGCCTCAGAAGAGGTCCTAGGTGCCGGACTTGGAGCTGAGGATCTCTGGCTGTCCTGTGGAGGGAGGCAGATGGCAAGGAGGAAAGGCAGCCTCCCCTGCCCACCCGTTATGCTCACTTGTCCTCTGACCACTTTGCCCTGTTCCAGATCCTCGATGATGGGCAGTCTCCCAAGCATAGCCAGGGCCAAAGCCGAGCTGTCCGTGAATGGGGTGTGCAGCAGGTGTCCCAGTGGCTCCGGAGTCTGAACATGGAGCAGTATGTGGCTGAGTTTAGCGCCCAGAGTGTCAGTGGGGAGCAGCTTCTGCAGCTGGATGGCAGTAAGCTCAAGGTGAGCAGGGCCACAAGGTTCGAATCCTCCCTGTGGTCTCCTCAGCCTGTCGGCCCTGGCCAATACCAGGGAAGCCCCAGGGTAAGCCATGCTCCTGTCCTGGGTGCCTTCCCATGAGCCTTTCCCTGCCCATGTCCACTTCTCCCCTTCATTTCAGTGGCACCCCTAGGTATGGTACCTAGGACTCAGGCAGCTTGTTCTCCTCCCCTTGTACCCTTCCGTCCTCTCTGGAGACCACACTTGGGCCCTGCAGGCTTCCACTCCTACTTGCTGACAGCTCTCCGTCAGTCTGGAAGGTCGTAGCTGACTAGGGAGCCACACAGACAGGCCCCTGCTCATTTTCAGCAGACTTGGGAGGGCACCCAGTCTAATCAGCATTCATTGTGTCCGATACATGCCAGGCATGGTGCTGGGAAGGCCATCTCTGCCCTCTGGAAGCTCCCAATCTAATGAGGGGGGGAGGTGGGAGAGTGGAGGGATTTGTTGGCTAGAGGTGAGACCAAGGGAAGGGAAGGTGACTGAGCTGAGTCCAGCCTCTGCTCCCTATGAAGGCAAGCATTGGGAGGAGTTGGGATTGTACCCCGCAGTTAGAGGAAGATGAGGAGGTAGAGTCAGGCATGCCCATCTCCCAGGATCAAGGCCTCAGATCTCCTCTTCCGCTGCCAGCAGGGCGCCCTTTGCCTGGGTTCACTAGGGATGCCAGAGCGCACAGGGCACTATGAGCTTGGGCCTGTCCAGGTGGCCTCTGCCTGCCCCTGCTTCCTCAGCCACACAGTGGGGATGGTAGCAGTGCCTGCCCCCCAGGGCTGTGGGAGCATCCCATGAGAGTGTCTGGTCCATTGCAGACCTCGGAGCCCTCTAGGGCTGCTGGCTGGTCGTGGTTGGTCGGTGGCTGGCGCTGGCCAACTCCTCTACCCTAGCCTAGGGGCTGCCTCAGGGCTTGGGGGCCAGGCCCTGACCCCCTGCTCCTGTGTCCTTGCCAGGCCCTTGGGGTGACGTGTTCCCAGGATAGAGCTCTCATCAAGAAGCAGCTCAAGGACATGAAGGTGGCCCTGGAGAAGGCCCGCAAAGCCCAGGAGAAAATGGAGAAGCAGCGGGAGAAGCTTCGGAGGAAGGAGCAGCAGCAGAGGAAAGCCCGGAGGGCTGAGCCCACGTCCCCAGAGCCACCAGAGGGCGCCAGTGAGCAGTGAGGCTGGGCTGGGCTGGGGCCACTGGCTGGGGCGCTTGCCTCGGGCCCCTCTGCCTGGGTCCCTCTTCCTGGGGCTTCCTGCAATAACTGACTGTGTGTGCTCTCCATCTCCATCCCTGGGAGGATCCCAAAGCACCTTGGGTTGTTACCACAGAGCTCCTCATGTGGAGGAGAAACAGAAGGGACCCTGGCAGTATGGGGGTGAAGCTTGGCCCAGGGCCTCTCCCAGGCCTCCCTCCTGATCTGGAGCACCTGAGGACATGGCAGAGAGCCAGGCAGGGCCTGGGCAGGGCTGGCATCCGTGGCCTCCTCTCTGGCGGCAGAAAGGGAGGCTCACCCTCTCCAGCTGCCGTCCATGCCCAAAAGGAAGCCAGAGCCTTAAAGCGGAGCTAGGGGGCTGTGGCAGGTGGCTCGGGGTGGTCTCCAGGGAGGGTGAGGAGCAAGGCTTCCTGGACAGCCCTGGGTACCGAGATCCCCCCATCCTGTGCTCCCTCTCCCCGACTGGCTGGTCAGCTGTGCTGACGGCCCCCCCCCATACTCCCTAGTCCCCAACAAAGTCTGAACAGGAAATTGCTTTTGTCTCAAGTCGGGACGCCCCAGGAGCAGCCTGGCTGGGCTGTGACTGAGGACTTCTTGTCTTTCTTTTCTACTGGAGATCTTCCATGGTTTGGGCTTAAGGACAGTTTCAAATCCAGTGCTTTGGGGGGACATGGAAGTGTCCAGTGTGAGTGACCGAGGAGCCCTCCTGTGACCTGGGAAGGTTGCAGGGGCTACTTGGCCAGCGTGCCAAGGGCCAGCCATGAGCAGCAGAGGCTGAGCTCTCCATGAGCAAGGAGGGGGTTGGGGGACTGGGAAACTAAATGTACATGTGGGGAAAAGCAGGGAGGGCTTTGGGCTGTGTAATCCTTGCTTGCTGTGCTTGTGGCTCCTGGGCCGCATGCTCCAGGATCCTTGAGAAGGGGACCTGACTGGCTTTTCTGGGAGTCTCCCAGAATCCCCTGGGGGCCTGGGCCCTCGCCTGGCCTGGATTCTTGCTTTGCTGCTTTACTGAGGGCTAGAATTGAGGAAGGGGCCAGCCTTGCCATCCCTTTGAGTCCTCCTAGACAGTAGGGAGCCTGAGGCTGCTCCATGCTGGGCAGAGATGGGAGGTGCCTGGTCTTCCTGCAGTGATGTTGAGGTGGCAGAGCCCCCAGGTGTGTGTGTGTGTGTGTGTGTGTGTGTGTCTGTCTGTGTCGTCTTTGGGGTTAGAGGTTGAAGCTGCTTTGAGGGCCTGGAGTACACAGTCTAGCATCATGCTGTTCAAGAGAAGGAACCCCCAGGGGCTTTCTGGAGGCACTTTGGCCTTTTGGGTCATTTGGGTCTTTTCAAGTGCTGTTTAGGTAAGAAAAAGGAACCTGGGCTGAACTGGGTATTTCACTGTGATGCCTAAGCTCTGGGGTGGGACATGGGAGAGTCATTGCTTTACCTTTAGGCACATTAGTCTAGTAGAGGGAGTGGGCAGCAGCTGGCAGCAGAGTGGCCGCCTACTGTCACTGTGGTGCTGCCTAGGAAGTCCGTTGGCCACTTGAGGACCAGCAGCCCCTGACTGGGCAGAGAATGGGAGCCGACCAAGCTCCTGAGGATGTGTCCCCAGCACCAGTCAGGGGCCAGCCACAACTGAAGCATGAGGGCCGTGCCCTGGAATTTACAGCCCAAGATCAAAAATTGTAGAGTCTAGAGCATGTCTGGGCACAGGTGGCCTCATTCTCCATAGGAAGGCCTCTCACCCAGTCATGGGGCTCTCCAGAGACTTCTCAGATCTAATGGGAAGAGTATGAGGTGACCTAAGCAGGGGGTGAAGCTCAAAGGCTTCCCCAGAGAATCCCCAGTCCCCTCTTGGGTACAGCATCATGGACCTGCAGTTGAGAGGAGCCATAGAGAGCACCAAGTCCAGTGCCTCAGAGAAGGAAGCCTTACCAGGCAGCAGGCAGTGAGCATCTGGGATACAAGCTCTGGCCTTTGTGATCCCACACTCGGGGCCCCAGCCACGTCTCCAGGCTGTTGCTGAATTGGGACATCCCCCCCCCCCCACATTTCTGAGTTTGACTGTTCCTTCATTTCCTCTCTACCAGTCTCAAGAGCACTGCCATAAGAATACAGGATGGGGGTGGAGCCCTTTAAGGGGCTGCTGGCATTCAGCCCCCATAAACCCCCTTCCCCAGGTATCACGTTGTTTCCCAGGAGGATTCGGTACCCTTTTACTCAAAATACTGGTGAGATTTCTTCGTTGTCTGAAGAGACACCTCAGAGCTAGAAGGCAGGAAGGTGAGAGTGAATGACCAAGAGTGGAAACTTTGTGGGGAAGTCTGTGGGGCTCACTAGGGACCAAGAAAAGTGGCTGGGTCTGAGATGACCAATGCTCAGTCCTCATCTGGATTCATGTTGTTTTTTGTTTTTTTTTTTCTTTTTTGGAGGCAATTGGTTAAGTGACTTGCCCAAGGTCACACGGCTAGTTTTTGTGTTAAGTGTCTGAGGCTGGATTTGAACTCAGGTCCTCCTGACTCCAGGGCCAGTGCTTTATTCACCGTGCCACCTAGCCGCCCCAATTCATGTTGTTTTTTGAGGGCCTCATTGCAGTTTCCCCTTCTGCACAGTGAGGAGGCTGGAGAGGATGACCGCTCTTGGAAATCCATCCTTGTCCCATGAGGCAGCCCCCTAAATTTCTCATTGATTCACATCAGAACCATTGAACTGGAAATGGAGTAAGGGAATCTGATTCTACTCAAACCTCAAAGTGATGTGTCATTGGCACATTCTGTAGCCTGTAAATCCTTCATTAGGCTTGTGGTGACTCCCTTAGGAGTTCACTCAGGAGCCATGGTCCCCCAAGCTGAGGGGGTTACAGGGTCTCCTAGTCATTCTGTCTCTGGACAGGCTGTGACTCACATTGAGATACTGAAGGCTGATGTTGGGGGACTGGAAGTATGTAGGACAGCATCCTAAATGGCAGATGCCACAGATTCCTCACACTCAGCCCTCGGCTGGAGGCAAGTGGGTCTTCTCCTTGGTCTCACATAATTAGTTTCAGGAAGTCATCTTGGTCTAAAATTCAACCATTTCTGACCCATTTGGGGGACAAAGGTCCCAGAAGAACAAGCCCAGTAACAGGGTTCACATGACCAGGACACTTCCAGGAACCCACAGAGCAAGAGTGATGCCTTGACACTGAATATCTTCTGCTAACTTTGGTTGGGCTGGAGGGGGTACCAGTGCAGAGATGGGGGGGCCCTCTCTGGAGCAAGAGGCAGAGAAGGTGGCGACTGGCAGGTGCCGTGACATCCATCCTGAGCCAAGCAAGGTATCTCTGAGGACGTCTCTGATAAGCCCAGTATCTCAGCAGAGACATTCAAGGACATCCCAGCACCTTCTGAACACTTGCATATTTTCATTAAAACTGGCTTAGGGGGAATTTGGGCAAATGGAAAGGTATGAGGGCTTCAGAACTCTGTGCTTTGTCCATGTTGCTTTGAGATCTTCCTTTTGGCTGCCCAGTGCCAGGCTTCCCTCCGATGGCAGTCCCCCTGACTGGCAAGGAGGTGAGTGTGTGGAGTGCATGTGGATGTGAATGGTATATGTGGTGGCTTGGTGGGTGGACTTCATGTGTATATGAGTGGTGTGTGTGTTGGGGGGGCTCATGTGTATGGGGGTGTTTGAGGAGGCACTGAGAGAAGGGCTTCTTTCCATTGTGTCTTTCAATGTTTTGATTTGCACACCTATGTCTTCTGTTGATCTGTGGAAGAATTCAGTGTGAAGGGACACTTGGCCACAAAGGATGATGCAGGGACCACACGGCACTCACTAGAGGTCAGAACCTGGCGCTCTAACCCAGTGCCCAACATTGTGTGTCTCTCCTCCCCCCCCACCCCCCAGCATCCCCTATTTAACGTCATAACTACTGCTTTTGTACTTTTCAATGCCCTGGCAATTCAATCCCTTGGAGTGACAAGTGCCACATTTTGCTAACAGATCACTGGGCAGCTCAGAAAGAGAAAAGATGAACTGTCCTACTGTTTTAAAAAAAAAAGTCATTTTTATTTTCATCTTTCTTTAGAATCATATTGAAGGAAAACCAAGTGTTGAAGTAACTTCAAGTATGTAAGGATAGCATGTTATCCAAAATTCTTAGTTTGTACATCTTGATGTCTGCTCATTTGCATGGAAGAGTAAGTGTGCTGTGTCCAGGCCCGTCCTCATCCTCAGCCCTCCATTGAATGAGTGAGCCATCCCGAGCCCAGCTGTTGGTTTTCTGACCAATGGAGAAAGCCCCCGGGATGACATGTGATTTCCTGGTGTAAATAAACCTGCCCTTGAGTATTATTGTCACAATGAATGAATGCAATAAAGAGCAGGCTTGAGATCTGTCCAAGGTGTTGTTGTCCTCTTCATCCAGGGTCCCTGTAGGGCCATTCCTCAGGAGCAGAGCCTGTATTTCCCAGGATGATAGGACTCCAAGCCAGATAGGGGCTCTAGGCAGCAAGTGAACACATCCCCCTCCTGATTCTCAGACACTGCTGCCTCCACCAAGGGTACCCGAAAAAATGGAGGTGCAAAGTGGGGGCCACCGGTAACTGTGTAACTGCCATTTGGACACCACAAGAGAAACCTCCTGTGTTTGCCTAAAGTGCTTCATTTAAAATTGGGGGAGGAATGCCCAGCCTTTCTACTCAAACACATGTTAGAGCTGCAGTGCCTGGTCCATGCAGTGAGCCAGCAGGACAAGTTGTCTTGTCCCCATGTGAACTACGCAGAATTGAATTGCCTGTGATATGGACCTCAAATCCAGGCGTTCTGATGCTTCTTCTGGGGCTCCTCTCACTACTCCCTCTGTGATGGACTAAGTGAGATTGGGCATCTGTAGCCCCTCTACTTCTGAAGTAAAGGAAGAGATCCACCCTTTTCAGCTCTTCCAGAAAGTCTTTAAAACAAATAAATCCTGTTTCTGGCTCTCACCTAGGGTAGTCTGTTCAGTTGTTTAGTCATGTCTGACTCTTCATGACACCATGCACCAAAGCATTGCAGGTCCTTCTGTCCGGCACTCTCTCTCAAAGTTCAAACTCATGTTCATTGCTTCCATGACACTAGTGCTCCATCTCATTTGTCATCCCTTTCTCTTTTTGCCTTTAGTCTTTCCCAGCATCAGGGAGTCTCATCTACTCATTGTGTGGCCAAAGTATTTAAGCTTCAGCCTCAGTATTTGATCTTCCAGTGAACAGCTGGAATTAATCTCTTTAAGTATTGACTGATTTTGATCTCCTTGCTGTCCAAGGGACTCTCAGAAGTCTTCTCCGGCACCACAATTGGAAAGTGTCAATTGTGCTATCCTTATAGTCCAACTCTCACAGCCACACACTGCTGCTAGAAAAAAACAAACAAAACAGCTTTGACTATCTGGACCTTTGTTGGTGAGGTGACGTTTCTGCTTTTTAGTCTGCTGTCCAGATTTGCCACAGCTTTTCCTTCCAAGGAACAAACGTCTCTTAATTTCATGACTGTAGTCACTGCAATGATCTTGGAGCCCAAGAACATAAAATCTACACTGCTTCTGCTTCTTCTTACTTTGTGTGCCAGGAAGTGATGGAGTCGCCAAGATCTTAGGGTTTTTTCAAATGTTAAGCTTCAAGCCACCTTTTACAGGCTCCTCTTTCACCTTCATCACGAGCTTTCTTAATTCTTCACTTTCTGCCATCAGAATGGTATCATCTACCTGTCTGACATTGTTGATATTTATCCCAGCAACCTTAATTCCAGTTTTTTATTCTCAGCCTGGAGTTTCCCATGATTTACTCTGTATATTAAATAAATAAAGTGACAGTACACAGCCTTGTTGTACTCCTTCCTCAATCTTAAACCAATCAGTTTGGTTTAACCAAACCATGTTTGGTTCTAACTGTTGCTTCTTGGCCAAAATACAGATTCCTCAAGAGACAAGTCAGGTCACCTGGTTTTCCCATCACCTTAAGGACTTGCCACCTTTTGTTGTGATCCACATAGTCAAAGCTTTTATTGTACTCAATAAAGTAGAAGTAGATATTTTTCTGCATCTGCCTTGCTTTCTCCATAGTCCAGCAAATCTTGGCAATTTGGTCTTCAGTTCCTCTGCCTCTTTGAAAACCAACCTGTTCTGGTAATTCTCAATGCATATGTTGCTAAAACCAAACTTCGAGAATGTTAAGCATAACCTTGCTGGTATGTAAAATGAGCCCAGTTGTTGGGTAATTTGAACATTCCTTGGCATTGTCCTTCTTTAAGATTGGAACATAAATTGATCTTTTCCAATCTAGTGGCTACTGTTGAGTTATCCAAATTTGTTGGCATATTGAGTGCAGCATTTTAACAGCATCATCTTCAGATATAGAGAGAATGCAGTCAAATTTATAAGAATATAAGTCATTCCCCAATTGATTAATGGTCAAAGGATATGAACAGACAGTTTTCAGAACTTAAAGCTATCTATGGCCATGTGGAAAAAATGCTCTAAATCACTATTAGGAAAATGAAAATTATAACAACTGAGGTATCGTCTCACACCTATAAGGTTGACTAATATGACAGAAAAGGAAAATGACAAATGTAGGAGAGGATGTGGGAAAAACTGGAACCCTGATGCATTGTTGGTGGAGTTGTGAACTGATCCAACCATTCTGGAGAGCAATGTGCAACCATGCCCAAAGGACAAACAAACTAATCATACCCCTTTCATCCAGACTAGGCCTGTATCAAATAAATAAATAAATAAATAAATAAGAGAGAGAACAAGTAAAAGGGAAAAGGACCTATTTGTAAAAAAAATATTTATAATAGCTCTTTTTGTTAGGGAAAAGAATGGGGAATTATGGGGATATCTATCATTTGGAAACGACTGAACAAGTTGTGGTATGTGGATGTAATGGAAATGCTATTGTGCTATAAGAAATGATGAGCAAGCAGATTTTAGAAAAAATCTGGATTTACATGAACTGATGCTGAGTGAAGTGAGCAGACCAGGTGAACATTGTGCACAGTAATAGTAACAGTGTGTTATGATCAACAGGGAATAATAGCTCTTTTCAGCAATGCAATGATTAAAGACAATTCCATAGGACTAGTGTTGGAAAATGCTATCCACATCCAAAGAAAAAACTAATGTAGTATGCAGATCAAAGCATACAATTTTCACTTTATTACTTTGTGTGTGTGTTTTTTCCCCTTTTTGGTCTGTTTCTTCTCTCACAACATGACTAATATCAAAATATGTTTTATGTGATTGTGTATATATAACCTATATGAGATTACCTACTATTTTAGTGGGGAGGGGGAGGGGAGAAAATTTGGAACTCAAATTTTCAAATGAATGTTAAAATTGTTTTTACATGTAATTGAAAAAACCACTACTTAAAAAAAAGATAGAGTAAAGGGCAATGTAGGCAAGACTGAGGAATGAAAACTCAAAAAACAGTCTCATCTTTGAGGACTTTAAACAGCTCAGCTGGATGGACTAGTAGAGGTGCTACCAGTCTTGTGTTGACAGTCCTTCCTAAAGCCCACTTGACTTCATTCTCTAGGAGTCTGTTTCTAGATCAGTAAGCGCACACCTTAACACGCCATGTTAAGGTCTTTCTTGTATAGTTCTTTTGTATTCTTGCCACCTCTTCTTAAGCCCTTCTGCTTCTGTTGAATCCCTACAATTTTTTGTGTTTTATATGCCGTTTTTGTATGAAGTGTTCCCTTGATAGGTATAATTTTATTGAAGAGCTATCTTGTCTTTTCCATTCTATTGTTTCCTATTTCTTTGCATTTCATTTAAGAAAACTCTCTCTCTCCTTGCCATTCTCTGGAATCCTTCTTTTACTTGGGCATATCTTTCCCTTTCTCCTTTCCTTAGCTATTTGTAGAGCCTCTTGCCATCTTGCTTTCTTCTCTTCGGAATGTTTTTTTGAGGCTGCCTCCTGTACAATATTGAGAACCTCTGTCCATGGTTCTTCAGGCACTTTGTCTTACCCGGTCTAATTCCTAAATCTATCCATCACCTCCACTTCATATTCATAAGGGCTGTTATTTAGGCCATAGCTTTATCTTCTGATGGCTTTCCCTACTTTCTTTCAGTCTCAATTTTGCAACAAGAAGCTCATGATCCAAGCTACAGTCAACTCAAGGTCTTTTAACTGACCATATAGAGCTTCTCCACTTTTTGCTGCCAAATATAAGCCTCCTGATTTCTAGATTGACCATCTAGTGATGTCCATGTTCTTTGGCTTGTTGGAAAGCCGTGTTTGCTGTGACCAGGGAGTTATCTCGACAAGACTCTTTGTCTCTGCCCTGCTTCATTTGGTACTCCCAGGCCAAACTTGCCTGTTATTCCCATTATCTTTTTATTGTCTACTTTAGCCTTCCAACCCCCTATAATGAATGTGACGTCTTTTGGGCGTGTTATTTCAGAGGATGTTTTAGGTCTTCACAGAACTGATGGAATGTGGCTTCTTGAGCATCAGTGGTTGGAGCATAGACTTGTATTACTGTCGTGTTGGATTTGAACAGACATCACTGGGCTATTTTTGAGATCACTCCCCGCTATTGCTTTTCTCCCCCTTGTATTGACTGGGGGCTACTCCATTTCTTCTAAGGGGTTCTTGGCCACAGTAGTAGATGTAGTTGGGGTTTGATCTTTCCATCTCCTGTTTCGCCCCCTCTGGCTTACCTCGGTTAAGAGATGGTACATTCCAGGTTCCTGTGCACTATTGATCTGGACAGTACCAGACTTTGGTCATGAGATGCATCTGCAGCTGAGCTTTCAGCTTTGGCCCAGACACTTCATTAGTGCTCGAGTTACCCGACTTGTCCTCTGCCCCTCCCAGTTGGGTGTTGGACACCTTCTGGCCTGAGGGGATCACTTTCAGGGTTCGAGTCTTTTGTCATCTTAGTGCTGTCTGGGGGGTTTCCTTGGCAAAGACACTGGATGGATTTGCCATTTCCTTTACTGTAGGGGGAGGTGCTTCTCAAAATTAAACATGTCAGACCTGCTAGAACCCAGGCAACTCCCTCTGTCTGGGACCTGAACCCCCTCCCCCAGCGGCTCTCAGCTCATCACTTGGATGCCAAAGCACCTTGACAGGTGTGTTTGTTTCTCCCAATAAACCCCCAGCAGCAAAAAGGAGACTCCAGAGGGCAATGGTCCCCTCTAAAAGTTAGGGCTTCTTCCAAGGCCACACAGCATGGTGGGAGGAACCTTGGGTTCTAATCCTGTCTGTACACCAACTGTGTAGCTCAGGCCTCTATTTCCTAAGTTGTAAAATGGGAGGATTAGAACAGACAGTCCAGGAGGTTCCCAGGGTCCTCTCAAAGAGAAGCGTCAAGTCTGGACTTTCTCACATCATCTTTTAGCAGGAGAGGGCTAGTGTTCGGCAGAGATGAGAGCCACCTCCAGCTCTCCTTAGAATGGGCAGGACCCACCTCTGCTGGCTTCTTGCCCATTTTCTCAGATGTCAAGCTATTCTGTTCGTGCTTGGCTGGGCCAGGAATCACTTACCACTCAGGTCCCATTAGGGGTGGACAACTTCCTTATCTTAAGAGCTCAGCCTCCTGGGACCTCAGGATTTGTGCCTGACCCAGGACAATAACAATTCTTAAGGTGTGCAGGTGTGCCACACACCTGTCTGTGAATAAGGAGATTTAGGTTGCCCACCCCACCCCCAGTATTGCATAACCCTGGGGCCCTGTTCCCACACCAACATGAAAAGATGGAGCAGTTGTCAGGTCAGGCAAAATGGATAATCCCTGGTCTAGTGGGGAAGGAGGGTTGATTGGGGCTGGGAGTGGGCAGGTAGGAGAGTCCCATGAGAACAGCAGTCTCCTCCCACCCTGCCAGCATGCCTCCAGACAGCCTAGCAGCTGGTCCTGTCCCCAGACAATCCTTGGGAAGGATAGTGAGAATCAAAGGCAGGAAGAATTTCCAAAATGTTTGTCTTCAGTAGAAGCTGGAGTCCAAGGGGTTGTGGAGGAGATGCCCTTGTGGTGTAGATGGGGCCTGGCTCCATCAGCCAATCAGCAAGCTCATGTCAGGCCCCACCAGGCTGGACTCTGGAGAGGCAGAGATGGGGAAGCAAGTGCAGGAAAGGGACTGATTGGCCCAGGGTAGTGCAGCTCATGCATGTCTGGATGGAGATTTGAGCCTAGGTCTTGCTAATTCTCAACTCAGGCTATATAGTCCCTGTGGCAAGGCTGTGCAGGAGAAAGCCTTTTCTCTCCTCAATGAAGAGTCTCCCCTTTGAATGAGGCCCAGTTCCCCATCCCCCCCAGTGCCCAGCCTGCCAAACAGGAAGCCAATCACACATCCTGGCATGGCCATGATCTTATTTTTACTTTGTATGTACCTGTGTGGATACATGACCCCCTCTAAGACAGGGTCATCTTACAGACAGGTTCTGGCTCATGTCTGTCTTCTTCACCTAGTGTCTAGCCCAGCACCTGGAGTTCAGTGAATGCTTGAAGTGCTGGGGGCAGGACCTTCGACTAGGCCAGGCCAGAGGGTGAGCATCAGGCTAGCCTCAGCCACAGCTACTCCAGAGGCTGCTGACTAAGTTTAAGAACCAGGGCAGAGCAGGACAGTTGCCAGGACATGTCCTAGTGCCCATGCTAGGCAGGCTTGTGGACTACCTCCTAGCACAAGAAGGAATGGGGCTGGTGAAAATGCTGTTTATAGCTTACACTGGTTGATTTGTCAGTGCCCCATTGTGCCTTGTGGGTAATGTGGGGATGGAGGTGAGGAATAGAACTGGCAGCCACTGTCCCCAAAGCACCCAGAGGCTGCTTGGGAGATGGATGAGATCTGGAGAACTGGCTTTGAGGGAGAATGGAGAGGAGGGGCAGAGATATAGGGAGAAGGGAAAGGAAAGGAGGGGAGAGGGGGAAACAGGTGGAGTGAGGTGGGGTGGGGGCTATGATACCATTCACTTGGAGTGAAACCCCTACCAATCCTGGGAGTGTTGTGCTTCATTTTTTGGATGCTTAATCACATAGGTAACATTTTCTTAAGCCAAACACATCTTCCCCTCCCCTCCCCTCCCCTCTCCTCTCCTCCTCCTCTCTCCTCCTCTCCTCCCCTCTCCTCTCCTCCTCTCTCCTCTCCTCCCCTCTCCCCTCCTGCCCTCACCCCTCCTCTCTTCTCCCCTCCTCCCCTCCCCTCCCCTCCCCTCTCCTCTCCTCTCCTCCCCTCCCCTCTCCTCCCCTCTCCTCCTCCTCTCCCCTCCTCCCCTCCCCTCCCCTCTTCTCCTCTCCTCTGCTCCCCTCCCCTCCCCTCCTCTCCCCTCCCCTCCTCTCCCCTCCTCCCTTTCCCTCCCCTCCACTCCTCTCCCCTCCCTCCCCTCCCCTCCCTCCTCTCCCTCTCCTCTCCTCTCCTCTCCCTCTCCTTTCCTCCCTCTCCTCCCCTCCCCTCTCCTCCTCTCTCCTCTCCTCTCCTCTGCTCCCTCCCTCCCCTCCTCTCCCCTCCTCCCCTCTCCTTTCCTCCCTCCCTCCTTCCCTCCTCTCCTCCCTCCCCTCCCCCTCCCCTCTCCTCCCTCCCTCTCTCTCCCTCCCCCTCCTCTCCTCCCTCCCCTCTCCCCTCCTCTCTCTCCTCCTCTCCTCCCTTCCCTCCCCTCCCCTCCTTCCCTCCTCTCCTCCCCTCTCCTCCCCTCCTCTCTCCTCCCTCTCCTCCCTTCCCCTCCCCTCCCCTCCTTCCCTCCCCTCCCTCCCCTCCCCTCCCCTCTCCTTTCTTCTCCCTCCCTCCCCTCTTCTCCCTCCCCTCCCTCTCCTTTCTTCTCCCCTCCCCTCCCCTCTTCTCCCTTCTCCCTCCCCTCCTCTTCTCCCCTCCCTCCTCCCTCCCTCTCCCTCTCCTTTCCCCTCCCTCCCTCCTTTCTTCTCCCCTCTCCTCCCCTCCCCTCTTCTCCCCTCCCCTCCCCTTCCCTCTCCTCTCCTCTCCTCTCCTCTCCCCATCCCCATTCCTGCCAGCTGACCTGAGACTCTCTCACCTGGGAAATTCTATGCTTTAGGACCCTCGGGAGATTGGAGTCCCAAAGACTCAGCATCCCAGAAAGTTCCCTCCAATAGGAGTGGGGCGCTGTCCAGCGCGTGGGAGCTGCCAGACCTTCCGCCTCCTCTGCTCTGATCCCATTGCAGAGCGTTGAAGTCAGCTCGAGACGCTGCATTTTAGGATGGACATTGACAAGGGGGAGCATATACGATCAGAGGACAACAGCCAGCCAGGAACGGAAGCCTCGGAGAATCAGCGGAGGGTTGGAGGGATGTTGAGGCTGGAAAAGAAGCTGAGTGGCGCGATTTTGGGCGCCTTCCTTTGACAGGCCGTTGCCTAAGGGGGCTGAGGGCCCCAGAGGGAGGGGCCGGGAGCCACCAGAATAGGGGCAGCTTCAGGGCCAGGTCTGGGTTTTGATACCAATAATAACATCTCAGTAGCGATCCAAAGAGGCCCAGGCGACCTCAGGAGGCTCTCGAGGGTCCTTCCAGAGCCCTTCCTGGGCTTCTGCCAATGGCTCCAGAACAGAGCGAACGCCCCATTTCCCCGGCCCTTTAGCCCCCAACATCACACTCTCCAGACTTCGGTGGGGAGCTCTTTTTATTGCTCGGACGGCTTCCCCTCGATGGCCCATGGCCTCAGCCACCCGGGTCCCCAGCCCGGGGAGGGCGCGACTAGAGCTCGCAGTACAGAGCCCTGTGGAAGACCGTGCCGATCAGCAGCCTCCCTTCGAAAACCGAGGCCACGGTGCTGCCCTGCAGGACGGAGCCTTCTTCTACGTACACCTGGGTCACCGTGGGCTCGGAGGAGAGAATGTTCCGGATGCGGATCACCTTCGGCAGAGGGAAAAGGACGTCACAGCCTCGAGCCCCGGCTCAGCTGAGTCCCTTCTGCTAGCCCTGCGAGCCCCTGGCCGGGCTCCTGGTCGTGCGTGGCAGGCCCGAGACTGAGCCCAGAAGACCTGCCTGCTTCTCAGTAAGGGCTCCCGCAGACTCACCCACTGTGGCTCCCAGGCTGCTTGGCTCATCCCCACCCCAGCCCCAGGCACCGAGTAGAAAGAACTCCGTATCTCCAGCCAGCCCCCTCCCAGCTGCAAACAGGACAGTGACCGTGTGACCCTGCCTGGACCTTCTCAGGAGCAAGCCCAGACTTGCTGAGGAAGCTATCGCTCTCCTGGCCTCCTCTGCTACCTGGCATCTGTGACTTCTCGCTCCGTGCCTCAGTTTCTCCATGTATAAAACAAGGGAATGGGCCCAGATGACCTCTCAGGCTCCCCAGATTGGGATGAACTCTGAACACTCCTCAGGCATCAGTCCTTATGAAGAGGAGGGCAGTCTAGGGCATCACTAACACACCTCCCAGCTTTTAGAGCCTGGGCCTCCTTTAGCTACTGTGGGGCTCTGCCGCCCCTCAGATCTGCTATCCAGCTAAGTCCTAGCCAGAGCAAGTCCAAAAAAAGAGACAGGAGGGCCTCGAAAAAACAGGAAATAAGAGGAGCCAGCCCCCAACCCTCACCCCCAGCCCCAGAACAGGCTACCACCAGAAACTGTCAGCATGGTTCACGTGGGGCCCTTTTAGAGTAGCCTTGTGGGCCCCACTGGTGCCTGGAGCTGGTTAGAACACTGAGATGTGGCAATGGGAAATGCTGAGTGTGGTTCTATGTCACTCAGCCTCAGTTTCCCCACTCCTAAAAGTGTGTGTGATGAGGGAGGGCGTAATGATAGCACCAACCTCATAGGCTTATTCCAAAGCTCAAGTAAGGAAGAAAATAAGGATAAGTATTAAGCACCTACTGCATACCAGGCACTGGTCCAAGTGCTTTACAGGTATGATTTCATTGGAGCCTTACAACAGCCCTGGGAGGTTGATACTGTTATTGTATCTATCTCACAGTTGAGGAAACTGAGTCAGACAAGGTAAAGTGATTTGATCAGGATCATACAGCTAGAAAGTGTGTGAGACTAGATTTGAACTCAGGCCTTCCTCACTCCAAATCCAGGATTCTATTCACTACCCCATCTAGCTGCCTTTAAATGGGATAAAGTCTCTGAAGGGTTTGGTCACACAACTAACTGTAAACTATCATTCTTTTTTTTTTTTTGGAGGGCAATTGGGGTTAAGCAACTTGCCCAAGGTCACATGGCTAGGTTTTTGTTTGTGTGTGCGTTAAGTGTCTGAGGCCGGATCTGAACTCAGGTCCTTCTGACTCCAGGGCCGGTGGTCTACTCACTGCAACACTTAGCCGCCCTAAACTATCATTCTTAATAGAAACCAGCAAGTCTAAAGAGAAAGGCCAGCTCTGCCTCAGGTGTGGTAAGAGGGAAAGTCCTACTCCTCTGCTTGGGAGGTGAGATTGACCCAGTCAGCCTTGATTGGGATCCCCCACAAAATCAGAGACAGCTCAAGTCATAAGCAAAATGTAATAGCTGTTTTTTAAAAACATCTTTCCAGCTGAAATATCTTTTTAAAATAGAGCTTCTGCTAAGTTAGGGGGCATGTTTTCCAGTGGAAACATCATTGGAGAGAAGAAAGAAAATGTCTAAATTTATTCACAAAACTCACCTCTGATGGAGGTGGATTCTCTGGGTCATAGAAGAAAATTCTCATGCCATTGGGATGGCACCCAACCCACACGTCCCCTGTGGTAGGATCCACAGACAAGTTATCTACAAGGGTGTCAAAAGTAAGGGCCTTCCGACATTTCAAGAGAGAGACAGACAGACACATACACACACACACACACATACACAGAGGATGGAGACACAACAAAACAAAGTTAGAAGCAGCAGAGCTTGGGACCCAGTTATCTTCCCACCCATTTTCTCATCTTCCTGGTTCCAGAAGCACATTGCAGCTATAGAAGTTTGCTGGCATCCTCCATATTGCTTTTCTATTGTGGGTAAATTTTCTGAGAGTGAGAAAGTGAGGGGAGAAGGACCTGGGAGAAAACCTGGCCCAATAGGCAGGCAATGCTCCAGCCTTATCCTCTTCTGGAAAGGAAAGAGGAGGCATGGAGAAGGGGCAGGGATGGGGAGGAAGAGTTGGGCTAAATTGGGCTAAATCACCTGAAAAAGCCGGCCATGCCCTGTTCTGAGGAGTAAACCCCAAATAGAGACAATTTGATGGCATGGGTGTGTGTGTGTTTCCTGGGCTAGCCTAAATACAGATGCCCATGTGCACAAGGAAGAGTCAGGGAGAACACCCTCCAGTGTGGACCCATGGTGGGGCCACACCCCATTTCCCAACTCAGTTCATCCCCCAGGCCAGAACTGCTATCCCTCCTGGCCTCTGCCTCTTGGGTTCCCGCCCCAGGTGCTTCCTTGGCTTCCTTCAAGGCTGCAGGAAGCCCTTCTTTCTCTCCCCATCCACTGGGAGCTGGTTATGTGCTGTGGGTGTTGGTGTTTTGTGTCCCTCTGACTGCTCAAGGGTAGGGCAATTTCACATCTGTCTCAGTATTCTTGGCACCCAGCCCAGAGTTTGGCCCAAACTGGAGCCAGTGAGCTCAGTGTTTGTTTGCTGATTGGTGGATGGGTTGAGAAGTGTGGCAGAAAGGACTCAGAGAGGAAGGCCCAGGCCTTTGACAAGACCAAGGCTCTGTCCAGTTGGTTTCAAACCCCAGTGAGATGAATGGCATGACCCCTTAGGCCCCACTTTCCAGCCTCTGGGGAAGGGAGTTGGTACTTTTGGTTTTCACTGTTGGGCTTACTGATGTTCCAGCTGCATGTGAACATGTGCCAGCTTCTGCCAGAAGGGGTCTGACTGGTTCTCAGATGACCATGGTTGCTGACCATAGCTGTTTGCCATGGCTCCCCAGGAATGCCGCACATTGAAGGAGAGCCAAGATCTGAGAGAGCCCCAAATGGGCCCCTTGGCCACCTCCTCCACTGCTCCTGGTTCTGCCCAGTCAAACAGAACTATTGTCTGTCCTCCACATTCTGGCTTCTGTAAGGTGGCCATTACACTTCAACTAAGCCTCCTGATCTCCAGGCTAACAGTGCTCAGTACCTCAATCCCAGGCTGGTCATTGACTCAAGGGCCTCCACCCTGGTTGCCATCCTCTGGACATGCCCAAGATCACCATCATCCTTCCTAAAATGTGCCACTCCCAGTGGAACATTGTGCTGCAGAAGAGGCCTCATGAGGATGGCAGGATGACCACCCCCCTGAGGGGCAGCCCTGGAGCTACCTGCTTCTGGCACTGCCTCAGTCACATTCTGGTCAAATTCCAGTCTCAGAGCTCCAGGAGCTCTTCAAAGTGAAGGTGCTGACCTGCCTAGAAGCAGGGCATTGGCTCAAGGAGGTCTGGCCCTGTGTAGAAAGCCATCCCAGCTTAGTGTAGCCCAAGATGACCAGAACTTCCTCTGTTGCTATCTCACACTGCTAACTTATTATAGTGAGCTTTAAATAAATGAAACATCTCCATTTCACCCCAGATTTTGGGAGAATTAAAGAAGATCCAGCAGGATAACATGTACTAAAATTCTTTGAGATGTCTCTCCAGCTGCTATGGGCCATGGTGGCCCCTTGGTCCTTGCCCTGGATCAGGACAATAGCAAGTACACATAGTGCCATGACAGTTAGAAAGGAGAGACAGCTTCTGATTCCCTCTACCCTGATGACTGCCCCATGAGGAAGCAGCACTGCCCATCACTAACTTTGGGTTCATGGGGAGGGGTTGAGAGCTGGATCCCACTTCCATGAGGACTGTGGCCTCAACCAACAGAGCTTGTTCCTGGCTTTGGGTTTCCTGTCCTGAGTCTTAGAGATGACCTGGTGAGGCCAAGAAGTCCTGAGAGGCCCCCAGCCCATCAGAAGCAGGAGGTGGTTCTTCATCAGAAGGTATGAGCTAAAGTTTGCTTGGACAGTGCAGGACCAAGGTGAAATGGGAAAAACAGCTTCCTACACTAATGAGGTGAGACTGTAATAAAGGTAGTCATTAAGCGAATGATGTCATTCTGTCAATACACATCAAGGCCTCTTTACATCTTTGGCCATTTCCATTGTGTATAGGACATGAACAGTTGTCTGATCCCTGGCTTCTGGTGTACACTGAGTTCTTTTGGGGAGACCCTCGGGATTAAGCACAACTCAAGCTATGAGGCATTGGAGGGGGAATGGAAGAACCTAAGAGTGAGAAGAGGGGAGCTTAGCCCTTCTGGTGGAGGTCTGGCCCCACCATGTAAGGAGTCCAGAGCAGAGGAGACTTCTTAAAAAGGGGGAGAGGCCCCTGGAAGCCAACAATGGTTATGGTTGTGACATTTCTTAAAATTATACTTTAAAAATCAAGCAAGGGAGCAAACTCAGAGAGAAATGAAGTATTGATCTGTCTTCTCTGATCGCACTTCCGGCCTTTAAGGATTTCTTCCCCTACAGCTTGTTGAGTCCCGGAGTGGGAAGCTGTTCAGTGGTGATTTGTGTGAAAGTGGGAGTGACCCAAATGGTTGCCAGATGTCGGCTTCTCCTGAGGGAATGAGCCCAAATGCTGGAGCTGTTTTCTGTATCTAGTCATGGGCTCCTTAGCTTTGCTCCCCAATTTCTGGACTGTGCCACCATCATGCTGGAGCCGTTGTCTCAGCTTCTTACTCTGCATCTCCATCTTCCCCTAGGACTGTCTCACCTTGGACCATTCACCTTCCATGGTCACCCTGGATCATCCCTTCACCATACTGTCTCCCTTTTCCCATTGTTGAATTCCTTCAGGGGCCTCCATTTTGGGGAAGGGCCCAGGCTGGCCAAGCTTCCTTCTCTTCCTCTCTGGACTCCTACACCAAGTTTAGTCATCAGTGGACATCAATGTGTTCCAGGGAAGCAGACCCCTGACATGCTCAGCCCGAGATGTTTCCTGTCTTTACTGCCTTGGTGGTCAAATCATCTTACCTTTAGTGCCCTGAGGCTGCCATCAGCAAGTTTCTCAAAGACATGAATCTTATGACCCAGCAGTTCGGCCACATAAAGGTACCTTTAAGAGAAGGTAAAGGAGATGCAAGTGAGGGATGGTCTTTACAAAGCCAGGCCTTTCCTTCTGCTGAACAAGTCACCCCCTTGGTCACCTCCTAAATGCCCTTCATTGAGAAAGGACTCTACCTCAGCCCAGTGATGCTTTTGGTATGACTTCTGCCAAAGTCTTCACATTCTTGCCCACTCACCCACATTTCTGTTGCTACCCTCCAGCCTGGACCACTAGGGACCGTGCCTGGCAAGAGGTGACATGTTCATCCTCTCTGCCCCTCCCCAGCTTTCCACCTCTTGTCCTGAGACTTGTAATCCCATTCCTAACACTGCCAGCAGACTTCGTGCCCCATGGCTCCTCTGTCCAGAAGTCCCTTACCCACTGCTCCCCTCTGGGGTAAGAATGCACTCTCTGGGGGGGGGGGCAGGCATGCCTAACTTTATTTGTATGGGGTAACTGATGTATTTTTCAATCCTTAACGTGCTATATAAATATTAAAAATTATCACAGCTATTTGTCATTCAATGCCAAAGTCAGTAGGCGCTCAGCCAGAGTTTGGATCCCACCATGTGGGAGTCCATGCTGCATCCTTCCTCTGCTTTCAGCCCAGTGACATCTGGCATTAACCCCATCCATGCCAGGAAAATTCCTAGGAAGAAACCTGAGATTGGGAATTTGGCTGCCTTCTGTAAGAGATCACATACTTCCCATCGGGTGAAATGTTGATGCCATTGGCAAAGTCAAAGCCACCGGCAACCTCACGAACTTTGCTCGGGCTGTAGTAAACCACATTAGACCATTTCAAACCCAAGTACATCTCCCAGGACCGGAGGTAGGGATCTGAGAAATAGTGGTCATTGGTGGCGTAGAAATGCTCCCTTCCCACGGCAATGATATCGTTCACACTGCATTGGAGACACGGGGACAGAACATTCCAGAATGAAAAGCACATTCATACTTGACCAGGAACGGGATTTTCCCTATAATGAAAAACCAGACTTGAGGAGGTGTTTCCATCCCCAAGAAATCCCTGCTCTTGTGCCTTGGGGGTCAGAATGTGGGCCACGCCCCTGAGATAGAACTGTTGAAAAGAGCAGCCTCTGGACTGGTGGAAGCCAGATGGGAGACAAGGGTGGCCTCTTCACACCAGGATGACCCGTGAAGGAGTTGCCTTCCTACTTCTACTGAAAACCTGGATGTCACATCGCAGGCTTGACCTGGAACCTGGACTTTCCTAGGGGTCCCTTTTGGCAGAGCTGGGGCCAACTGCATCAGTAGCACTGGTCAAGAAGAGCCAATGTGGAGGAGGGGTGGGGTTACTCCTCTTCTGGATGCTGCTCTCCCTGTTGGCCTGGTGGGTCCCCAACTGGCATAAAGGCTGTACCTGAAGGGAATTAGACTCAGATGATGAGATAGACGGAGTGATTGGAGTGGGGATAAAGAACGGGCTGGGTCTCTTGAGCTTTGGGAAGCTTATCCAGAACAATCCAAAGGAGCAAAAGACATGGTGTCATCCAAGAATGCCCCAGGAGAGATGCTTAGGGCCCTGGTCTCACAGAATTCTCACTACTGTGGCGGGAACAGAAGCAGAGGATTTCTGGTACAATGGGAAAGGAGACCTCCTGGAACTCATCCCAATCCATTCCTCTGGCCCCAAATAAAAATTGCCTAGGAAGACCACTCAGGAAAATCGCCCCCCCTGAGGTGCAAGGAGCAGGACTAGGGGGCAGCTCCAGGCTTAGGCCCAGGGAGGAGGGCTTGGGGTTATACCATGTCCCATTTGGCCATACTTGGGAAGCAGCTCATGTTGTATTGTTTTCAGGTACAAAAGGGATCTTTCTTCTTCTTGAAACTTAAACAGCTCCACAGTGGTCCTGAACTGCGGGTGGCTCACCACGAACACATATACAGTGTCATCTGAGAGGAGGCACAGAAAGCCAGGCATTAACCCAACCCAGAAGCTGGTGGTTTTGGCCCTGTCTCCCTAAGGGCTCCCTTCATGGGGGTCATTGGCCTCAGGAAGGAGAACATCTGGGTCTGATGCCCAGGAAGGGCCAAAGCAGGACTGGACTGCCTGTCCTTGGACATTCAAGGCCATAGGGAAGAAGCAAGAAGCCTCCCCAGCAGGAGAACCAGTGTCTTCCCAGGAAGATGACCAAGCTCTTATGGGACTCTGTCCACCCCTGGGACCTCCATGCAGCAGCATGAAGAAGGTCAGGGTTTGGGAAGGTGTCATGGAGGTGGGGCCTCAGAGAGAATGTAAGACAGCAGGACCATCCTCCACCCCCCCACCACCACCACCACAAGAGCCTGTACCTGCTCATGTGGGCAGAGAACAGTAGAAGATGCTGGGCATGGGGAGGACACATGTAGTGGACCAGGCTGCTTGCGGAGCAGAGGATTGTGCTTGTGTGTGTGTGTGTGTGTGTGTGTGTGTGTGTGTGTGTGTGGCCAGGCCTGGATGGGGAACAGGCTGCCCTGAAAGACAGGCAAAGCAATCAAGACTTGGCAAGTCTTGGAAAATGTGGAAATGTGCAGCCATGGAAGGTTTTTGAGAAAGGGAAGTCCATGAGGACGGAGCTGGCTTCAGGGTAGATGGGATAGAGGGCAGAGTCATGACAACAACTGAGATGTCTCTCTCCTTTGAGGTCCTGAATGGGGCCTACTGGGTGCCTCATCTCTTCTGACTTTACAGCAGTTTTATGGAGGGACAATCCAGGTATTCCCACCCCCATTTTGCAGACAAGGAAACTGAGTCTCAGAGATGTTAAGAGTCGCCCATCACACAGCTAAGTGTGAGAGGCAGGCTTTGGACTCAGGTCCATTCTACATTCAGCCTTCCATTTGCTGTGTTACACTAAAACCAGGGAGGTGACCAGAGAGTGGCAGCTTTAAAGACTGGCTAGTCCAGGCCCTCATTTGACAGGGGAGGAGACTGAGGCGGCTGGTGTAAGGTCACCCAGCAAAAGGCTGGGATGCAAAGCTGGGTCCTCTGACTCCATAGCAAATGCCCCTTGCACTCAGAAGGGGACAAGAAAGAGGCATCGATTAGGAAGACCCAAAGGGGCCTGGGGACCAACTGGAGACAAGGGAGCTAGGGAGCCAGACAACTGAGGCATGGAGATTGGGGTCCTGGGAGAAGACTAGTGCCATGGTGGGGAAGGAGCTGCCTCGTAGGGATCCAAGAGAACACAAGACTGGAATTGCTGGCTTCTGAGTCATTGCTATTGAGGCAGCCTTGGAGGTGAGGCCTGGGAGAAATGAACCAGGCAAATGATCTCTCTTGTCCAATTGAATTATATTCAAAACAAGCTTCCTAATTTTTAAATTCCTCTTTTCTGGTATAAAAATCAGCCTGTAAATCCCTCCTTTGTCACTAATTACTGAGGAACTAGTTGACCTGGTTTAATGGTAACTTGCTAGCCTTACTATTAAATCACTTTCACTCAAAAATAAGCCTCAGAAAATATCTTATTTCAGATAATTAATTTTAACAGAAGGGAGTCAAGAGACCAGAAATTCAGAGGCAGCACTTCTCTGCCAGAGGGGACAAGGCTGGGGGAGCAAGGAGATGATAGGGAAGGTGGGGGACGGTGTGGCCCCCTGCTGATGGAGGGGACTGTTTCCCAGGGAGCTGAGCTCCAGCAGCCCATTTCTGAGCAGCTTCTAGGAGGAGATGGCTGTGGTCCAGCAGCCTTTTAGTCAGTCCATGTCCACACTGAGGGCCCAGTAGGTTCAAGTTGTCAGGGGTTAGCAAGTCCAAACTCCTGGACTTTTGTAGAAGAGCAAATGTGGCCCAGAAGGGTGGACATGATGGACTCCAAGTCCCACAGCTATTAGGGCAGGGATTCAAACCCAGCCTCATTTTGGCTAGAGCCCTGTATGGAAAGATGTCACAAACATTTGCAAACTTAAAGTGTGACTTTCAGAACCTTGAAACATCCTTCTGAGATCTCATTAGGCAACATCTAGTTAATATGTAAGCTGCGCTCTAGCACACATCTCCATGTGTGTATGCATGGATGTATATACGTATGGGTGTGCCTGGATGTATGTGTGTGTGGGTGTGTGTAAGTGCTCTGTCCTATAACTGTGAAGGGAGTCTCCAGCCCAGGCTGCTGCTGGAGACATGGCTGGGCTGAGGCAGAAATGCTCAGCTTTGACGTCTTGAGGAGAATTTGGGTCCGCATTCCTCAGGACCCCTTTCTCCAAGTAACCCTGGCATTTTACCTTCATCTGTGAATGTGCTGATCCCATGTGGGTTAAGTGAAGCCCTGTCCAGCCCGTCCCCATGGATCGGCAGCACCACAGGCTCAGGGTGCTCTTCATTCAGGTCCATCAGAAGGATTTCTCCAGGCTTGTGTGGGTCAAAGCTCTTTATGCCTGGATATTTTAACCCCTTTAAAAAAAAAAACCAGAGAGCAGTAAATGTGTATAAATGTACACAGAACCAGACTGCCCCTGCATCCAGGAACAGCTTCCAAGTCCCCACACACAGCCTTTGTTTCTGGGGCCTCACAGCCACATTCACACCTTCACCCTTTTGAGCTCCTCGGGGCTGCTGACTGAATCCTGGACACATCCTGTGCCTACCACACTGCTCTGCACCCAGTAGGTGCTTAATAAATGTGGCCTGAACTCACTTCTCACCCTAAAAGACCACTGGGTCTCTCATGAAGATATCCAGAGATAACCATGCAAATGACGCCCATCACTCCAGATAAATCGGACTGGGAAAGCCTTTGGGTCCTCCAAACCAGTGGGATCAGTTCAGCCTAGAGCCCCTACCCTGAGCCAAGGGCTACTGTTTCTTCCCTGCACATGGCATTTCTTTACAATCAGGAATTGCTGGTTAGGAAGCCCTCAGAGAATCACCTGGAGCCTCAGTAACCTGGTAGGTCACATAGCCAAGATGTGTCAGGGCAAGGCTCGAATCCAGGCCTTCCTGCCTCTGAGGACAGCTCCTATCCATTGTACTACACTGTCCTCAGCCCTGGGGACACAAAGGCAAAGGACACAAAAGCCGTCCTGGGGAGCTTCTACACTAACAGGATCGGGTGTGGAGGGTTCACAAGTGAACACGAGAGAAGTCTGTGTGAGTGGGGGCAAAGGGACGAGAGGAAAATGGAAGAGAGAGAATATCCTTTCAGCTTGGGAGATGTGTGTCAGGGCAGGCTTCCTGGAGGAGGCAGCACCTTGACTAAGCCTTGAAGTCAGAGAAGACAAGGGCTTCTGAAGAGAAAGAGAGTTGGGAGGGGGAAGTTGGCCAAGAAGATACTTCCTGAGGCTGACATTCAGCTCTCAAGCCCAAGGCTTAAACATAGCGGGGTGT
Source organism: Gymnobelideus leadbeateri (assembly GCA_011680675.1). NCBI lineage: Eukaryota > Metazoa > Chordata > Mammalia > Diprotodontia > Petauridae > Gymnobelideus > Gymnobelideus leadbeateri. The sequence continues at coordinate 522,725 of WOXC01006711.1, forward strand.
GGGGCGGAGAGCACCCAGCTGGGCTGCTGGGGGGGGGTCTTGAGAATCTGCTCACAAGGACATGAAACTGAAAAGAAGGAGCAGAGGGCCCATGGCAAGGACCCCTCCAGGCCAGATGCTAGAGAGAGAAGGCACAAGGTAGCTGAAGTAACAGCAACACCCAAGAAAGAAGCAATTGTCACACACAAATGAAGATTTAGCAAACATTTGTAGCAAACATGAATCCCTAAGGCAGCCAGCAAGAAGCAAGCCGGTTCTCCCAGGCTCCTGAGCCTGAGGCCTGATGGGAAAAGGTTTCCAGATGCAATGCCTTCGACTCAGGGGAGCGAGACCTGCCTGAAAGGAGCAGGGTAACAGCAAGGGGTGGAGCCAGGTGCATCAAGGAGGTCTACTCAGGATCCAGAAGGGAGTCGGCAGCATTTGGGTAAAAACCACAGAGGGAGAAACAGAAACAATGTTGTCATCAGAGTACACCACAGACCACTGGGAAGAAGGAAGGGATAGATGAGAAGTTCAGGAAACAGTTGTGGTATACAATTGTAGTGGAATACTATTGTGCTAAGAAATGACAAAAACCTGGAAAACTTTATATAAACTGATGCAGAGTGAAGTGAGCAGAACCAGGAGAACATTGTACACAGTGACAGCAACATTGTAACAGTGAACAACTATGAGTGACTCAGCTCTTCTCAGCAGCACAATGATCCAAGATAATCAATCCCATAGGACCCATGATGAAAAAATGCTATCAGCCTCCAGAGAAAGAACTGATGGCATCTAAGTACAGACTGAAAAACACTACTTCTCTCTCTCTCTCCCTCTCTCTCTTTCTCTGTCTCTGTCTCTCTCTCTCTCTCTGTCTCTCTCTCTCTCTCTCTCTCTCTCTCTCTCTCTCTCTGTGTCTCTGTCTCTCTCTCAGTTTTCTTACACAAAATGACTAATATAGAAATGTTTTATATGATTTTACCTGTAAAACCTATATTGCATTGCTTACCCTCTCAGGGAGGTAAAAAAATTTGGAACTCAAAATTTTTAAGAAAGAATATTAAAAATGGTTTTTACATGGGAACACATAAAATATTAATAAATAAAAACAAAAAGCAAATACATATGATTGTGTCAATTGAAATGGAATTGAAGAAGCTACATTACCATCTTCTTTGCTACAGGATCATTGGACCTTTCCCTATCACTTGCAGCTGAAGCCTTTTGTATGTGACATCTCCCCATTAGGACGTGAACTCCTGGAGAACAAGGTGTCTCCTGCTTTCCTATTTACAGTACTTTAAATATGATAAATGCTTAATAACTGGGTTTTTTTATTAAAAAAAAAAAAGGAAAGAAAAGCCAACAAGGAGTGACCACTGGAACCACAGAGATTCCACTTTCTTTAAATATGTTGTGTCATGCCAACAGGGGGCATTATTTGCTACTAAGTGATTCTCTGCCCTTTTAAATGTTCCTGTTCACTGTATTTTAACAATGGTTTTTCTAGATAAAGGTAACTTTAATTTCATCTTTAGTTCGTGTCTTTGCTATAGAGAGTGGGAATAGGGGATTCAGATTAGCCGATGGGTATTTGACTACCCAGAACTCAATGGGATCGAGAAGCCAAATCTCAGCTGGGGATCAAAGATCCCCCTTAAATTTCATAAAGGTTCAGAACTTTCATTAATTTATTAAAAGTATGTTTCTTAAGCTTTTTGGCTCTATGAAGTAAAAAAAAAAAAAAGACACATGGAATCAAGTCCTGCCCAAGGTTAAAAAGCTTAGCAAACTAATTTCTGTGGAGCCAGTACTGGTGTTTCCCCCATGAAGCCTTTGGGCTTTTCCCATTATCAGTGCCAAAGGAGGGAGATGGGGCTAGAAGTGAGGTCTCATGGAAAGGTCATGCCCTGAGCTGACCCAGGGTCTGCAGACAGGAACTCTACAGGGAGTAGAATTCCCTCTACTCCCCAGAATGGAGGGGGAAACCCAGGTAGTGATTGTATCACAGCTGAACAACAACAATCCTAACCCTTTTCAATGGCCACATTACCTTCCACATCGACACCTGCTGACTCACAAATGATTACTAGAATTCTAGGCATAATTCCATAGACAGAGAAGTCAGCCCAGGGGACAGGAAATACTCAAGAATAAAAATCTGGCCACAAAGGGAAATAATTATAATAATGTAGGACAGGGGCACTGTTTACAAAGACAATGGTGGGTGCATCGTTGCCTTAGCTATTAAAAAAAAAACCCCAACCTGAGTTATTTAAAAACAACCATTATTAAGAGAAAGCAGGTAGTGAGGTGGAAGCAAGGAAAGTTGAAAGGAATGCCAAAGCATGGTGCAGCTCTTTGCCATGGCAGCAGACGTGCTGAAGCTCAGAGTGGGAACACTGAGGCACCCCATTTTACCCCTCCCCCAGGGTCCTGAAGGTCTTTGGCTGCTTAATTATGGCATCCTTGACCCTTACAGGTACAGCACTGGAAGAGACCCCAGCAGCCATCTAGTCACCCCATATATGAAAGGACCCCCCCCACCCACATCACCCCTGACCAATGATCATTTTCTTCTAGAAGGCCTCCCAGGAGGGGGACACCAGCTCTTGAGACAGCCATCCTTCTTGGGGACAGTTCTCATGGCCTCCCTCTGCCCCCAGCTGTCTCCTCTTCCTCTGGATGAATCCCCTCTGGATCCATGACCTTGGCTTTCTCCTTGGCAGGTCGAGCTCTCTTCTCAATGGGCAGAGTCTCAAATTAGTCATTTAGCCCCAAACATTCCACCCTCATCTTGAGATGCTCTTTCCTTCTGGGTCTCTGCTTGAAGCTCATCCCCCCATAGCCTATCTATTGACAAGGCCCATTGGTTTTACCCATAGGCGCTTTTCACTCCTCCAACACTGCCCCCCCGCCCCACCCCCTGTGAAGTCTCTCACCCCCTCACACCTAGATGGCTGCAGTATCTGCTGAGGGGGTCTGCCTTCCCCAAGTCTCTCCCTGTTCCAGTCCATCCTCTATTCAACCACCAAAGCGCTTTTCTTAAACTACAGCTCTGACCATGTCAACCCCTCCACCTCCATAAACTCCAATGGCTCCCTATGGCCTCCAGAATCAAATATCAAATCCTCTGGCATTCGAAGCCCTTTCTAACCTCCCCATCCCCTTTGCCAGTCTTCTTATACCTTACTTCCATGCTCTTCACCCTCAGTCCAGTGGCCTTGGCTTCCTTGCTCTTCCATGTCCTCACTACAAACATTTTCCAGGCTATCCTTGATCCTGGAAACTCTCCCCCTTCTCATGTCTATCTCCTGGCTTCCTTGGAGTCCAAGCTAAAATCCCTCCTCTGAAGCAAAGCCTTTCCCAGCTCCTCTTAACCTTATTATCTTCTCTCCACCCTGATGTCTCCTCTCTGTATCTTGTTCAGACACAGTTGTTCTCAGGCTGTCTCTCCATCAGACTGAGAGCTCCTTGAAGGCAGGGACTGTCTTTTGCCTCTCTCTGTATCCCAAGTGTTTAGCGCTGTGCTTGGTACATAGTAGGTACTTAACCAATATTTGTGTCCTGACATTCTCCTGAGGGGTGCACCCTGTGTGGAGGAAAGGCTTGGGTTGTGTCTTCAAGGTGGAGAAGAGACAGGCAGACATTCTAGGCGTGAGGGCAGCCTGTGCCATCCACAGGAGGCAGGAGCTGGGGGTCTATTTTTGTGAAGTAGTAATCTCTTGTAGCTAGAACACAGAGTGTACAAAGGGAAAGAACAGGAGATAAATGAGGCAGCTTCACGGGAGCCAAACTCCAGGGGAAAGGGCTGAATGCCCAGGATGAAGAGTTCATTTTTTTCTCCTCAAGGCCATGGAGAGTGAAGGAGGTTTTTAGGTGGGGGTGGGGGGAGACATTAGCATTAGGGTTGGACCTGGGAGGTGGGAGCTGCTGCCTTCACCTGCTAATAGTCCAAGTAAGAGAGGGTGGAAGCCTCAACAAAGAGTGAATGGGGAGGAAGAGGAGGAGGAAAATTTGAGGGATTCTGTGGGCATGGAAGTCAGCAGCTCTCACAGCTGATTGGCTGTGGGGAGTGAGGGGATGGAAGCATATTGGGAGTGGCTACAAGGGTGGTGGGACCCTGGGCAGGAATGGGGGGGATCTGGGGAGGGGTGGGCTGAGAGGAGAATGTGATGAATTCTGTTTCAGGCATGCTGAGTTTAAGACATTGGCAAGAAAACCCAGGATACCTGTTCATATTACATATTTACATGACCTCCCAAATCCTGATGACAACTGTAATCATGTACATAGATAGCTGATATATGTGCAGCCCTCCCAGCTATCACAGCAATGGGCATTTGGGCCAGAGACTCAGAGAGGGCTGTGGAGGTAGGTGTCTGGGACTGTTCACAGAGGGTGAGAGGCCAGGGATGGAAGAGGGAGAGGAGGAAGCAACAGGAAGTAGTCTGTGTACCATTCCCTTTGGGCATCGTGGGAGAGCTGATGGGCCCCAGCTCTTTCTTTCAGAGAGATTATGGTGAATGCTGCTGCTATAGTGATGCTGGTGCCTGGCAGAGTGAGGAGGAAGAGATACCACGATGGTGAATGAGCCCGGTTTGGTGAGACAGCCTCCTTGGAGCCACGTGGGAAAGCTGCCTCTGATCTGCCTGATCTCTGCTGGGTTGGCTTGGTGGACACTTCCTGTTCCCCTTCCCTTTTCATCTTTGGTCTATTAGTTTTGCTATTGGGTTTCCCATGGACATGAAGACTCAGTGTACCAAGAAGGGCTTTAGTTGGTATTTAGGAGTGATAGAGACTGGAGGCGAGAAGGAGAGGGATGCTTTTGTGTGGAATAGAAAAAAATGGACCCTTCCAGGACCTAGTGTGAGACTGAAAATAAAGGAGTTGGCTGAGTCCAGTTCTGACACCATCTGGTATCAGCTCCCAACTCAGGTGCCTTTAACCAGCCCAACCAAGCTTGTTAATGCAGGAGAAAGATGTAAATGGGGGTGGGTAGGGGAGAGGAAGAGAGATTAGGAGTGGGAGAGGGAGGAGTCAGGGAGAGACTGAATGTGAGAGAGATGGAATGATAGATCAATATTCTAGAGAAGATGGCACTGAACGGAATCATTTGTGCATGTCAAGGGACTGGACTTTGCAAGAAGAAGGGCCACCTCACCATTTGAGACAAAGAAAAAGAGGGAGAGACAGAGAGGGAGGGAAACAGAGACAGAGACAGAAAGAGACAGAGAGACAGAATGAGAGACAGAGAGGGAGGGAGACAGAGACAGAGAATGAGAGATAGAAAGAGAGAGACAGAATGAGAGACAGAAAGACAGAGATAGAGAAACAGAGAATGAGAGACAGAGATTTTCATCTGAACCTGCATCCTGCAAACAATATATCGAACAAACACCATTTTGGCACAGCCCCCAGAGCGAAAGATGGGATGGAACATGACAGGGGATATGCTGTGGAGTCTTTCCTGAGCTCCTCCACTCCTGGCACCCAGCCCTGTGCTACAGTTAGTGCTACTGTAACTGCCTCTGTGTGCCTGTGCCAGTGTGCCCAGAGCTCAGTGGACCCCCTGGGGTTCCCTGCCAGGCAGCGTTCAGGGGGATAGACAGCACTCACACAGCTCAGGAAAGCCAGGCCCCGGGGGAGTATCTCCAGGTCCTCAGAACCAGTCTCTGCAAGAGAAGAGATTAGAGGTGGAATGTGGTTGGAATGTGAGGGGGGTGGCCAGAGCCTGGATGCCCCGAGGATCTGAGCAGGGCCAGCCCTGTCTCTATAAGCAGCTCATGCCTGACTCCACTTTCCAGAAGGTCTAAATTCAGTGATCCCTCAGAGCTGCAGAGTGGCAGGTGGCAGGTGGCTCCACTCTGGCGCCATCATCCCTCCCAAGGCCATGGTTGGTCTAGCTGGGAGTGGATGTTTGACATCCCCTGATAACGCTGCCTTGGGGGTATTCTAGGTGCCCATCTTCTCACTTCTTCCTTAACTTTATCTCAGACCTGGGATTCTGTGAACCCCACATCTCACTGAACAATCACACCAAAACTGAAGGATGGTTTTACAAGTCACAAGAGAAATTCAGTTTTAAATCTAATGATCGAAATGCAGCTAGTATTGTTGACTAGACATGTACACACACACACTCACTCATTCCCTCACTGTTAGAAGGCTGTGGGCCAAGCTCTCTCTTTCTCCTTGAATTCCGTAAGGTCTGTTCCTCTGTTCCCCAGCACACTGACCTCTGTGGAGGTCCAGCCTCCTCACTCTTCCCGACCTCACCCACTTTGTCCTCACCTGCCTTGCCTGTCCTTGTCTTTGCCCACTACTTCATCGAAGGCAGACCCCTTTGGTAGTTTTCAGAAGATGCCCAGATGTTCCTTGATGCCCTTGAATAACAGCTATGTATGACTTGGTGGAGAGAGGCCTCCCTTCCTTGGGTCCCAAGCTTGTTCACAAGGTGTGGGCACGGCTGCCCCTGGGAGTTCACTGACTTTGGGGACTCCTGGATGAGGGCACTCCCTCCACCAAGGCAGTAGGCTCCCTCTCTGTGGTCTCTAGTAGCCTCGGGCACTGAGAAGGGCCATACAGTCAGTGGCTCAGAGGCAAGAGGACTTGAACCCAGGCATTCTGGCTTCATCACAAATGGCTTGGTTTGCTAATGCTATGCTCAGGCTTCCAGAGGAAAAAGGCTCCCCCAAAGACCCCCACTCCAGCAGTCAAAACCCAGACCTGCCTGTCTGGGACAGGATCAGTTTCCAAGTCCAAATTGCTCCAGAGCAAGTCTTCTTAAGCAGGGGCACACCGGGCCATCTCGGTAGGCCCCCGTAAAGCCTCCACTGTACTGCTGAAGAAGCTTTGTGGGCAGTGTGGGCTCCAGTGAGTGACCTGTGACCCTAAGCCTCACTCGGAGGAAATGAGGCCTGGGATGGAGTTTGCCTTGTTTCTTCCTGAAATGTGCTCCAGCTCCTAGAGGGCTGGACCTGCAGGTGGCACAGAAGGAAGGGGCTACTTTACAGGGAGGGAGGCTGCCCAGACCCTGCTTAAAGATGGTGGAAAGTCAGTCAAGCCACTATCAGGGTGGGCACAATGATGCCCCCCCCAGGTACCCCATCACTTCTCTGCTAAATGACCAACTTCCTCCCAGATAACTAAAGCCTGCGTCTGCAAGGCCCAAAACCCACAGCAATTTCAGCCATTTGGATGGAACACTTTCCAAGGTCACCATTGCCTCCTTTCTGAAATGGAGACTGCTGTTAAAGCCAAAGTCTTGGGGAGCAGTTAGTGCCCTTTGTGATGTGCATACATAGATGCCCTGTGGACCTTAGCATCGGGGTGGCTGGCGCTCCCCCCAGACACACTGAGTGACCCCAATGGCCTTGAGCTGCTGCCTTCATGGCTTTACCTGGCTTTACTCTTCATCTGCCTTAGTGTTTCCTAAATGCTGGGCTTTTTGTGATCTCGTGGGCTCAGCAAGAGCCAAGCAGAAGGCCAGATGAGTCAGAACTCTGAGCAAGGGACATGGGGCCTGAGTGGCCTTGGGCGTGCTTAGAGACCCCTGTGCTCACTTCAAAGCTCTGAGCTGCATCTCAGACAAGGAGGCCCAGGGAAGGTGTGTGTGTGTGTGTGTGTGTGTGTATGTGTGTGTGTGTGTGTGAGTGTGTGTGTCTGTGTGAGTGTGTGTATGTGAATGTGTGTGTGAGCATATTTGCATGTGTGTATGTGTGTGTTAGTGTATGTCTGTGACTGTGTATGTATGTGAGTGTGTGTGACTGTGTGAGTGAGTGTGTGTGTCTGTGTGTGTCTGTGTGAGTGTGTGTCTGTCAGTGTGTGTCTGTGACTGTGTCTGTGTGTGAGTGTGTGTGTCTGTGTGTGAGTGTGTGTGCATGTATGTGTGAATGTGTGTCTGTGTATGAGAGTATGTGTATGTGTGTGTCTGTGTGTATGCAAGTATGTGTGAGTGTGTGTCTATGACTATGTATATGTGTGTGAATGTGTGTGTGTGAGTGTGTGTGTGTACACATGTACATATGAGCTCCCTAGCACACGTGCTCAGGACCTTTATTTCCAAGCACCCCCACCCTCTTCACTTTTTGCATTCCTGCCCCCCCACCAGACCCAGAGGTCCTTGCATGCAGTAACCTGGAGCTTTGTGACTTTTGAATTCACTGAATCACCTAAGGGTTCAAGGTCATGTAAATAGGCCCAGGGTTTGATTGTGAAATAGTTCGGCATTCATGGTTAAATATGGCCAAATTCTCAGCCTCAAAGAGCTCTGGGATTGTTTCCCTAGAAGCCAAATTCACAAGCAAATTGCAAAATAATGCCCCCACCCCTGAGGCTTGAGAGCATCCTAGAACATACCAATCCCTTTGATGAGACGGCAGTTGGGAAGTTCCAGGGGCCTCACTTCTCTAGACGCATTGAGCCGGTTTCTAAGCAGGGACCAGAGAGAAAACAAACAGAAAACCACGTTGCGCTGATGTCAACATGTGAAATCAAGCCCTTTGTTGCCCTGCTTCAACCACTGCCCTGCCTAGCCTCATCAAGCCAGCACCCGACCTTTGGCCCAGGCAGAGAAATCCTGCCTCGGGGCAAAGAGCAAAGCCCCTCAACATGGGCCTTGTGAACCTCGAGGCAGACAAGGAGGTCAAGAGGCTGCAGTAGCTAAGGAGAGGTCTTCATGTTGGGCCAGTGGCTGAAGGGTGCCTGAGCAGAGAGGGACCAAACCCTAACCATTTGGCCCAGGAGGGACCCCAGGCCAATGGCAGTGGGTGAGGCAAAGGAGATGCCGGGGGCGGGGGGTAGAGGAAGGGGAAAGAGTAATGTTCTGCTCTTTGTGGAGGGACTGGAGAAATGGGAGAAAGGATTCAGAGGGGACAGGCTTGGGGGGAGTGGGGAGGTGCTATGCCTGCTCTGGTTGAAAGGCTAGGCCAGGCGGTGCCATGAAGATAGGACATACATACAGGAGACAGTGTCAAGGTATTGGGATAGGATTGTGTGATGTGACTGTAACTACTGCAGGAAACCAAGAAAAAGGCACTCAAGGAAGGGGCCCCAGAGGTCCCGACGGCATCCTCCGGGCTAGAGATGAGCTCCATGAGGGGGCAGGAGGCTCAGCACAGCAAAGGCCTAAGGGTGGAAGGAGGCTGATGCCCTTGGGCAATGAGGAGGGGTTGGAGCTGACTGGAGAGAGAGGGAAGACTACTTGGAGAAGTGGGTAGGACCAACCATCTCAGTTCTGGATGAGCTGCTCAGTCAGTGATTGATGGGTTTGGGCAGTTCCACTGAGAGAGAAGAGTACTCAGACCCCAAAGAGCTAGGCTGGGAGGGGCTGGACAGCTCCTCTGTTCCAATCCACTCATCTTATAGGGAAGGAAATTCAGGCTCCGAAAGGAAAAGGGCCTTGGCCACACCAGTCACAAATGGCAGCTGTGTCAATGGGAGAAAGACGGTGCTAGAAGAGGGATGTTCCATGAGGAAGGGGCAGGAGGCCAGGGAGAGAGGCCTTAAGACCAAGCCTATGGGTGATGTCAGGCAGCTTAGAGAGGGGTGGGTTTGTGAGGCAGTGAAAGGTAGGGTGTGTCAGCATACAAGTTTGATTGGCAAGATAGTGCATTTCTAACAGTGAGCAGGAGACAGAAGAGGGTGGCACTGCCCTCCTCCCCTCAGAATTGTCCTTTAGGGCCCCTCACTAGGTCTGCCACTGTCTTAGGAACACAGCCATGCCAGTTCAAGCAGACATTGACCATCTCCCTTGTATGAAGTGATGTGCTCTACGCTGGGCGTGTATAGATGTGAGAGAAAAGGGTGCCCATGCCCTCTATTCTGGAATCTTCCTGTCTGACAAGGACTGGTGTGTTGTGGGCTTGACAGCTAGGAAAGGATGAGAATGTAAGTGCCTAGGAAAGGCCTGAGGGGTATGAGCAGTCAGGGAAGGCTTCAGAGAGGAGCTGAGCCTCAGAAGCCAGGGGAAGTTTGAGAGCCCCAGGGCTGGGGGATCTGTCCCAGACACAATAGGGGTACAAATGCCTGGGTGAAGGATCGGGCAGGATGAGATCATGGAATGGGGAGCATTTCCATCTGACTGGATGAGAGAATTCTCACTCCTAATTCGGTCTAGCTCTTTGGGGTCTGAGTACTGTTCTCTCCCAGTGAAACTGCCCAAACCCATCTAGGGCTCACTGACTAGCCAGCTCATCCAGAACTGAGATAGTTGGTCCTACCCGATCCTCCAAGAAATCCAGACAAGAAGTCTGGGAAGGGAGATGCTAGCTCAGGGAGCTTATAGTTCATCCCAGAGGCAAGAGGGAGCCCTGAAAGTTTGTGGACCAAATGGATTTGGAGACTAGAGTCAGAGAGGATGAGGGGCAGGTGATTATAGCCAAAAGAGAGAGGAGGGAAGGGGAGAGACAGACATACAGAGGCAGACACACAGGCAGAGAGAGAGAGACAGAGAGACAGACAGACACAGAGACAGGGAGACAGAAAGGCAAGGAGCCTGGGGCTGCAGGGAGCAGATAAACACAACCAGCTGCTCCAGTTTCTCTCTTTTGGTTCCAGACCAGGCCCAGCTGCTTCCATCCCAGGGCCCCTCTGCCCATCCAGGCTCTGGAGCCCAGGTGAGCCGATCCTGGCTTTACAACCTCATTGCATCCTGCTTCTCAGCCTCTGGAAGAGCAAAGTCACTTCATTCCAGGGACCCTCATAAAAGACCTTTTCTTCAGTTATGCATCTAATCAAGTCCTCTCTGGGTCTTAGCTCCTCCTCTGTAAAATGGGCCAATTCTACCCCTCCCCCCCAACCAGAGCCAGGATTAGGGAAGGTCCCAAGGCTGCCTCCAGCTTGGCCTCCCAGTCTTCCAGGCAGCAGCTTGCCTCTGGCTCTTCTGTCCTGTCTGGATGACAGGTCCTAGAGGGCTCTGGACCCTGCCCTTGCTGAAGGAACCTGTGCTGGCCTCCCAGCTCTGTGTCAAGCCTTAGGCTGCTCCTAAGAAAGTCCTGAGCCTGGGACCTTCCCCCTCTTGGTCCTTGGAGATCCTGTCACCAGATCCCCTCTGCAGGTCTGTTCAGAGATGAAACCCTAGACCCATGAGACTTTAATTACAGGCCAGAAATCCCTCAGAACTCTTGGCAGGTGCTGCTAGTTGGTCGTGACTCAGCACCTACACTCTGGGGCTAGGGTTCTCACTATCACAGCTCAGTAGCAGCTAGAATGTGGCTGCTCTGGGAGGAGGCTGGGGCTGCTGCCCTGAGGTCCAGGCTGATCCAAGTAGGAAGAAAGGAGGACAGGAGTGGAGGGGGAAGGGCAGGGGGGGCTGGAGTCAGGAAGATGCCTCTTCCCAATTTCAAATATGACCTCAGACACTTAGTAGCTGTGTGACCCTGGGCAAGTCACTTTCCCCTGTTGGCCTGTTTCTTCATCTAGCTCACTGCTAGAGAAGGAAATGTCAAACCCCTTCAGTTTCTCTACCAAGAAGACCTCCAGTGGGCTCACCAAGCCTTGGACAGGACTGAACTGCAATGTGGGAGCAGGCATGACTTTTTTCAGCCAGTGGTTTCTTCCCTTCTTTATTCTTGGCTGAAGGCATAGAGCAATGGGTGGGAGACATCCCAGGAGTTACTCACCTTGGTACCCTATGCCCAGGCTGGGCCCACCTCAGAAGGGCAGGCAGGCAGTTGCTGTGCTGGGAGAGTTTCCCCAAGGCCTGCTGGGGATCAGCCCTCCATTTCTAGAACCTCTGCCTGTATAGTCTATGCTGCCTGGAGAGAGGCCTGCTGCCATCCCTCTCTAGGCACTGGTACTGTGTTGGGACTCTCACTCTCTCAAGACCTATGAGCTAGTCTTCCCCACCTAGGCCAGCCTGTTGGGGGGTGTTAACACATCTGGATGGCATACCTCTTCCCTCTGTGCTTCCAGACTTGATGAAAGAGCTCTTTAGTATGGAAATGGGTCCAGAGAGCCCACCTAAACTCTCTCAGGGCCTTAGAAAGCATAGCCCCGGCTGCTTCCCCCAGCCCTGGCAAAGCTTCCCAACTGGAAGGACCAGGCATGTCCCCCTTTCTCTTGGCTGTCTACAGTCCCACAAATGGGAGGCAGACTATCCCCAAGGTTTATTGCATTGGTTGGCCCAGAAAAGAGAGTGGGATGCTGAGTCTTTGGAGGATTGGAGGCTGAGAGTGTGCCCAGGGGGTACAGGGCAGCCCTGGTCTATTGCCACCCACTCTGGAGCCCTCTGACAGCCTTACATGCTGAGGCCAGTGACAGTGACCACTGTGGGCCCTGCTTTCCCATAATCTCTTTCTGCTTGGCCTCAGATTCACTCCAGCATGAATTTAAGATTAAGGTTGGTGCCCCTCCCAACTGGCCAGTCTCAACATATTTCCCTTCCCTCTGGGAAAATGGGTTTGTCTTATATTAAACCGGGTCAGATGCTCCAAGAATGGGTCCGGGTTGCTTCCTCATGCATGACCACTGGGAACTGGCCTCTCCACCCCCTCACAGATTGGTGTCCCTGACCCACTCCCTCTGGTCCCCAGCCAGGTGCTCTCTCCCCAAGGTCCCTGTGAGTGGATCCTGCCAGTCCTCTGCCCTTGTTCTCCTCCTTCCCTTCTCTTTAACTCTGGGCCTGGTGGGCCTGGCAGGAGAGGAGGGCTGCCCATTGGAAGGGACCTCCAGTGCCTTGGGAGAGGAGGCCAAGTTTCTCTTGTTTCACCTAGTCCCTGGTGGTCCCCTACAAATGACCCCTGGAAGGAGCCTTCCCCTTGTCCTAGGAGGCACTGAGCATCTGCACCCTGGGCTCAGAAAGTATGATCTCTGCATACCTTATAGGTGGGTGGGTGGAGTGCTCTCAGTCCTAGGCTAATGCCACACCCCATCCCCCCCCCCAGGCCATTCCTGGTCTGCCTCCTGGAGATCTGTAGGTGTGCCCAGTCCTGAGGGGCTCCATGTGCCAGGACCCACCCCTGCTGCCTCCAGGCCAGGGGCTACCTCTCTTATGCAGCCCTGTCCCTCTGCCAGTCACTCCTCACTGCAGCTCACCGGAATGCAGCCCGCCTCTCTGCCACCAAAGCCAGCGCCAGGACCACCAGGCTGAGCAGCAACCCCCGAGCCATGGCCAAGCTTGCCACTTAGTCAGAAGGAGCAGACAGAATGGTGTGGGGGAAAGAGGTGGAGGCAGCTTCCCCAGCCCTAAATGGCCTCTCCACCCCCTCACAGATTGGTGTCCCTGCCCCACCTCCTCTGGTCCCCAGCCAGGTGCTCTCTCCCCAAGGTCCCTGTGAGTGGATCCTGCCAGTCCTCTGCCCTTGTTCTCCTCCTTCCCTTCTCTTTAACTCTGGGCCTGGTGGGCCTGGCAGGAGAGGAGGGCTGCCCATTGGAAGGGACCTCCAGTGCCTTGGGAGAGGAGGCCAAGGTTCTCTTGTTTCACCCAAAAAGCTATGATTCCGAGCAGAAGCTGGAAGTCACAGAAATAAGTTTAAGCTCCATGTCAGGACAACCCTTTTCCTCTATGGGTGCTGTTCCAAAGGGGCCAGGGCTGTGTCTGTGGAAGGGGGAGGAGGCAAAGAAGGGTGAGGACAGGAGGGGAAGGCAAGGGAGAAGAGGAAGGAGAAGGGAAAGGGGGGCAGAGGCTGGAGGACCTCCACTTGCGGGATACTAGATATGTAGGCTCTGGAGCCCCTTGAGGATCTGAGGCCCTTTGCAGTGAGGGATGGAGGGGCTTCAAGAATGGCTGCCAGGTCCGGAGCATGGCTGACCGAAGACAGTGGCTCCCTTGGCAGAAAGAGGCAAGCTGGGAATTGGGGTGGTCTGGAGAGGCTGCAGGGATGAGACAGGCTCTCTTGAACTGAGTCTGAACTACTCTGGGCCATTCACATATGCAGCAGGAACTGCTGTAATGACATCAGACCCCAAGGGAAGCCAGAGGCTGGAGGGTCTGCAGAGATGATCGTGGATCCCAGGGGAGCTGAGGTGGCTCCTAAGGAGGAAGGAAAGAGGCCCAAGACAGATGTTCAGCAGACATCAACACGTGGGGCGCCTACCACGCCTACCACATGCCCTCCTCTGACCCTCACAACAACCCTAGAGGCAAGGGCTATTATTAGGACCATTGTACAATTGAGGAAACCAAGGCACACAGGTGATGTCACCTGCCCTGGGTCACATGACTAGTGTCTGAGGAGGGATTCGAACAGGATCTCCTGACCGGGGTCCAGGACCCTAGCTACTCAGATAACAAGGGGAGAACATAGTGAGAACAGTGCCACAAACCTTGGGGAGAAGAAGGTCATTCACAGTGTCCAGAGCTGCCCAGGATGCCCACAAGGAGGACAGCTGATGATCTGACAAGCTGACCTTGGTGTGGGCGGCTGGAGGGCAGTGCTGGCCTTCGGTCAGCCTGGTCACAAGGGGCCAGAAGTGAGTAGGAGGAAGAAGAGTCTACCATGTTGTGGGAGTTTTTACCTTGAGACTGTGGTGAGGGTAGTGAGGGTTTGTTCAGGAGGGGCATGGACCTGGGCAGCCATAAGGAGAGGCTAGAGAGTGTGGAGAGAGGCAGGCTATGATAGTTAGGGACAGGGCAAGCCTCCTGGTTCCAGACTGGAGAATGAGGGAAGAAGGCAGCAGGAAAGGCTTCTTGGAGGAGGTGGGCCATAAAGGAGCACTAGAAATCCCTAGATGAAGACAGGGAGGAAAGATGTGCCAGGCATCAGGAAGGCAAAGCACAGAATCCAAATGTCTGTCGGTGGAATGGAGTGAGAGAAGCTTTGAATGGAAAGGTGGGGGCGGTGCCAGGTTAAGAAGGTCCTCAAAGGACCCAGCACAAGGAAGGCTGCTGCTTGTGACTCCATCTAAGGGCTCCCTTCAGGCACAAGGACATGTATCTGGGAGTGATGTGAGGGGTGGCCTCAGGCTGGGGGAGACCTTGTCCGGGGGATAATGGGAGGACTCCTGCCACATTAGCAACCTTAAGAGGTGTGAGAGGGTTCGAGACAAGAGGGCTTGGTGGTCTGGAAGGGAAGGGAGAGGAAAAACAGCAAGAATGCCAGGGAAGATGGATTAACAGCGCTGCCTCAGATAGCATGGCAGCATCAGCTTTAGCTTTAACAGGCAATCAGATGACGAAGTGCAGAGGGGGTGAGAGCGGAGTCAGGAAGCCCTAAGTGCCAATCCAGTCTCAGACACCTCAGTGACTCTGGCCAAGTCACTTCCCTTCAGTTTCCTCCATGCCACCTACGTCTCTGTTTTGAGCATCGAGGTGATATTTGTACAGAACCTGGCGCTGGCCCAACAGAGGCAATTGATGTACTTTGGTCCTCCCCTCCCGCCCTGGTGAGGAGAGCACAAAGAGCTTGCTTTGGATTAGGGTTAGATATGGGGTGTGACCCCGAAAGCTGGATCCAGCCCAACCTGTAGCAGTCTGAAGCCCATCTGCCAACATGCATAGTGGGAGAGAACAGGTGATGCAAAAACTGGAGGAGGCTTGCCAAGTAGCTAGTAAACAAGAGATCAGGGTTCAGGAAGGCCTCGACAGACAAAAATGTTGGGCTCAATCAAAACGGCATAAATTCAACAGCAACATACTCAAAATCAAACACCTGGGTTCAAAAAACCAGTTTCCAAGTCCATGTAGCAAGATTGCAGCTTGTGTGGAGATGATCTGGGGATCTGAGTGTACCACAAGCCCACTAGAGTCAGCAATGTGACTCGGGAGCCAAGGAAACGAATGCAAACTTGACTGACACAGATTATGGAAGTGTCCAAGACTAATGTGGGACAAATGTAGGCTCAATGTAAGGAACAAAATTCTGAACTTCCACCAATTCAGGAAAGGAAATTGGCTCCTCTGTCAAAGCCCTCTGTGGGAGTCATCAAGCAAGGGCTGGGGGATCAGACTTTAACTTTAGTGGGCTCCCTAAGACTCTAGAGAGACCATCGCATAGTCATCCAAAGTACTGGTTTCCCTCACGCCCTGTTTTCTTTCCTTGCCTTGATTTTGTAATGAGCATTTCTAGCACAATGTTGAGTTGTATGGTAAGAATGCTCGTATTTCTTTACCCATGATCTTGTTGGGAAGGGCTCTAATTGCATACACTCCATTACACAGAATGCCTGCTCTTGCTCTTTTTTTTAATAGTATTTACTAAAAGAAAGTCCATTTGTTGCTGTTTTCTAGCGTTTTTGAAGGGCTGAAGCTGCTGGTTAGAGGTGTCCCTGCCTGCCTCTTTCCCACTGAAACACATCTGACTATGGCTTTGTATTGTTACCTTGGTAAGAGATTGAATAGGCAGCAAAGCAAATGAACAGAAGACCTTCTTGGTGTTGAGCCGGACTTGGAATTGCCCAAAAGAGGAATGTTCAGTGTGCAAAAGGGGCACTTCCTCCTCCCGGCAGGTCTCCAACCGAGACTGAACTCTTACCTGTTGAGGATGGTGTCACATTTGCCATTCTGTAAAGAGAGCTATGGCTCCCGATTTCTACCCATTTCACCCCTGATGTTTCCTTCGTGGTGGTCATCAAAGGGGTGGGGGAGGGAAAGTGCAGGTGGCATTCCCAGAATCTGGGGACACATCTTCGTCGTGTGACCTGTTAGTATATCTGCCTTACAGGAAACGTTTCCTCGGGGCAAAGGCAGCCAGGGGATCCTCAGTGCCCCCTCTGAAATCCCTGGACCTTGGCCCACCCCCACAACTCAGGTCCTCTCTTAGTCCCTTTGGGAAGTTCTTCCTAGAGCCCCTATCTGGGGGAAGACTCAGACAACCACCCTTCATTCTTTGGCCTTTGCCACCAAGACCCTCCCCTGCCACTGCCCCCACCGTTTCAGCTCCTCTTTAAACTGGTCTTTCCCCATTAGAATGGGAATTTCTTGAGGGCAGAGACTGTCTTTCTCTTCACAGATATTTGAATCACCAGCCCTTAGTACAGTGTCTGTATTTGCACATAGCAAACGGTTATAAATGTTTGTTGATGAGTTGACTGGGTATGACTTGTAGGGAAGGGACAATGACCTCCCTAGGCTCCATTAGCAGGCTTGAAGCTCAGTGTTGGTCACTCTGACTTGTCAGCAGAGAGCCAGAGAGGTGGAGAGCGACCTACGTCTGACCCTCCTGTTTTTACAGAGAAAAGCTTAAGAAGCCCAGGGAGGACAGTGACTTGACCAAGGTCACTGCAGGGTGCTCACAGCTGAGCTGGGACCTGGGGGTCTCCTGGCTCCTGCTCCAGTAACTTTTGACACCCATGTGTTACATGTCACCCGTGTGTGGGTGGCTTAATTCTCTGTGTATTCACACAGACTTTCCTGGGAGAAGAGACCTTGGCTGGCTTTTTTGAAGAAGGTCTGAATCTGCCAGAAATCACCATATCAGGGGTCTTAGCTTGGCCTCACCCACAGCTCACTGAGATTGCCTTTCCTGGCTTTGTCTCATGTTAGGAAGGACCCCACCATGTCCAGGGTGACCTTCCACGGCTCCCAGTTCAACCTCTCAGTCAGAGAACCTGGAACATGGTCTGCATAGGCATCTTACCTGACCCTCAGAGCTTCAGGTACTTGGCTACCATAGGGCTGACCACGTTCTACCTGGCTACTCTGACGTAGGCCCCAGTCTAGCTGACGGCAGCCAGAACTTTCCTGCCCCACATCTGGCTCACATCAATGTGAGTATGAGTAACTTCTCCTGAAATGCTGGTCACCCCTCCTATGGTCAATCCGATGAGGGGTCTCTGTGGAGCACATTCAGCTGGTCCTGTATGGATAGGCACTCTTGACCATTCTTGGATCTGCACTTGAAGCCATTCCAACATAGTAGCACTGGAGCCTTCCAGAGCCCAGGGTCCCTTCCATTTTCCAGTGAGGACTCTAGATCGTCTCCAGAGAAAAGACAGTGCCTCACACTCACTCTGCCCTGCAGTTCTCTGAGGAGCCCCCCCCCCAAAGAGTACAAAACCTCTCCCTCCAGGAGGAAGGGGCCCAGCTCTGCTGGCTCCCTGGGGGGCAGCCCCCATCTGGGCCTTTAGCTCCCATTTTGAGTGCCATTCAAGCTGGCCCCTTGCCCAGCAGCAACACCCCACTGTACCAGGGGACACAAGGGTGGTGCCAGATCCCCACCTCCTCCTCACCCAAGGAAATGCCAAGTGCAGGTTTTCTCTGTTTGTTTTTATTTACTGCCCTTTGTCTAGAAGGCCAGGCCTTCCTTTTCTTTGGCTTACCCAGCAGGAAATTCTGAGCCTGAGAGGCTGGTTTACAGGTCACAGTACAGGGCTTTGTGGAACACTGTACCCACTAGCATTTTTTGCTTGTACACAGCAGCAACTGTGCTCCCCTGGAGGACAGAGCCATTGTTGGCATAGACTGTGGTCACAGTGGGCTTCTGGGAGAGAATGTTCTGGATGCGCAGCACCTACCAAGAAAGGGAACCAGCTTCATGACCATTTTCATTAGGATCACCCCGAGACCTCGTGCTGGTACAGGCCCAGTCGGTGACTTTTGCCTTTTGAGAGAGTTCTCAGCAATCATAGAGCCTATCCGTCTCTTTTGCTTTTCTTGGGTTCTGGTCCAAGTCCTGAGAATGTGAGTCTGTCTGCTTCTCACCCACCTTTCATCTCCTGCCCAAGGACTGGAAGGCTGGAGGCGTAGGGTGGGGAACTTGACAAGGCCTGATAATGAGAATCTAGGGTGAGCAAAACCTGGGAGACTTGTTTCTGGCCTCATATACATAAAAAGAGAGGAATGAGGCCACCTAGGTAGAGAATAATAACCCTACCGCTCTCAGTTAATCTTTTTTCCTCTCAAAAGCACTTGCACACCAAGCTGAAGAAAAAGATCAGGAGGGGATGCTCCTGGTGGAGGGGTTCCTTCTTTATGATATTATTTCCAAGGGCCTATGCAGAACATGTTCCTGTGGGTCTGGTCATCAGAAATTAAGCAGTAGTTAGAAAGGAGTTTCTAACCACAAGTCACAGAGTTATCTGAAACAACAGCCTGTGCCTTAGTTTAAGGCTAAAGAGGCTTGAGGAGAGTCTGTGTCTTGGCACAACTTAGCTGTTGGCTATTCTGTGCTCCAGGAGACTTAACCTTTTGGAAAGGGGGATCCAACTACAGACAACCAGAAATGGGCTTATGGGGAGAAAAACGATTGGCTGCTTTTCTATTGTCTTGTTCAGGTGTGTGAAGGGCCTGTCTGCTGCCTCCAAAGATAAATGAACCTCAGAGCTCTAAGCTAAAGGACAGGTGGCAGCCGTAGCCAAGTGCCAAGCACAGCCACACCTGGTAGCATTCATGAAACCACCTGGAACTCTACTCTCTTGGAATGATCCTGAGCTCAGGGGAAGCACAGTCCAAGCAGTGGGAAGCAGGCCCCGAAGGAGAAGGGCAATGGCATGAGGGTTTCATGAGAAGACTCTGGTGGCCCTGGAGCATCGGAGGCATGAATTACCTGAAGCATGCCCCCTCTGGCTGTTTTCCTCTCCATATATTTCCTGGTTCACATGTGAACCCCACATGTGTACCTCTCCAAACACATTTCCTAGGCAAACCCAACCTCCCAATGAAAGTGTGTGTATTTGTAGGAATGTGAGCCATCTCACATCACTCAGATGGCTTCTCCCACTGACTTTTGATGAAGAGGTGGCCCTTCTCTTGGCCAGTGCCAACTGGTGTCCTGGACCCCATGCCCTCCCATCTTCTCCAGCAGGTCTCCCCTTGTCTATCATCACCCCTCTCACTTACCTTCAATCTCTTCCTTCTGAGCATGGCTCCTCTTTTCTTAAAATACCCCTCATTCGATGCCCCCAACCCCACTAGCTTCATATCTACTGGCTGCCTACACTCCCTGAGGCTGCCATCTAAAGCCCATACCTCCACTTCACCTCCTTTCACCTGGTCTTAAACCCCCAAACTCATCATTCAGCCAAAACTCTCTGCAAGGTTCCCAGTGGCCTCTCAACCACCCAAGCCTAATGGCCTTCCCCTGACCTCTCTGCAGCCTTTGATACTGTTGGTCACTCTCTCCTCCTCCCTCTAGGTTCGTGGCAGACCCCAGTCTGTCCTGGTTCTCCTCCTCCCTGTCTGACCTCTCCTTCTCTGTCTGCTCTGGATCATGCCCACTAACCCTAGGAGTCCCTCAGGCCCTGTCCAGGATGCTCTTCTTCTTCCTCTCTCTGCCCTTTTCAGTTCCTGTGGAAGCAGATTTTCCTTAGTATCAGGATCTCTCCAGCCCTCCTGCCAGCACCTTCATTTCTGATCGTGTCTCTGCCCTTGAGCACAAAGGAAATCGTACCTCTGATCCAGGGGGGTCCGCAGGGTCATACGTAACCAACTTCCTGCCATTGGGGTGACATCCTGCCCAAATATCTCCCGTGTTAGGGTCAACAGATAAGTTATCAACTAATGTGGCCAGATCGA
Organism: Gymnobelideus leadbeateri; assembly: GCA_011680675.1. NCBI lineage: Eukaryota > Metazoa > Chordata > Mammalia > Diprotodontia > Petauridae > Gymnobelideus > Gymnobelideus leadbeateri. Next base: position 543,105 of record WOXC01006711.1, read on the forward strand.
GAACCTTTCAAATAAAAGGCATGTCGTGAGGAGCCTCTCTCTCATTCCCAGACCTCCCTCCCGTCTCCCAGAAAAATGCAAGGCTGGGGCTGACCCACAGAGACCGCTGCTGCCCTCCTCTCTCCAGATGTACTTTGCTAGTGATCAGTGGACAGCGACATCTTTCCCCCCCCCCCATCCCCTGGATCTGTGGGGGACTTTCCATTGTCTAGAAAAGCCCCACTCCATGGTCTATGTGGGAAGCGCCACAGGGACCGTCACCTTCTCTTGAGTCAGGTTCCAGTTGTCATGTCTTTTCATAACATGGATGCTGTGAGAGGTCACCGCAGCTACATAGACGTACCTTCAAAAGAAAGCTGTGTTTGCCTCTAGAGAAATCAGTGGGAAGGAATATAGACCTCCTCCTTCTCCACCCTCGAATTCTGGACAAAACGTACAATTGTTGCTAATGGCAATAAGTGCTGCTGACATCTTCCATAAAATCACAGGGGGCAAGAAGGGACTAGGTCGTGTCAGAGTGCACAGAGCCCTGGACCAGGAGTCAGGAAGACCTGAGTTCAAATCCAGTCTCAGACACTTACTAACGGTGTGACCTTGGGCAAGTCACTTCATCACTGCCTACCTCAGTTTTCTTAACCTAAAAATGGGGATAATAGCATCTCCCTCCCACAGTTGGTGTGAGGATCCAATATGATTGTATTCGTAGCCTCTAGAAAGGCAGGCAAGCTGTTATTAGAAGATGTTTGCCAGGGAGGGAATAAAGCTAAGAAGTGAGGTCCCTTCCCTTCCTTCCTTCCCATGCCCACCTCCCACCCCCCCATCTCTTGCAGTGGCTGTAGAGGTTCCTTTCCAAAGCCCAAGTGAGCCAAGGCTCTGGATACATCCCGTTTTTTCCTTTGTCGTGAGCCAGGGAGAACAACTGTAAAGTCATTTGAAATTCCTTGTACCATGAAATAAAGAGATACAGGATGGACCTCAGACCCACTGGTGGCTGTTTCAGTGGGCTTGGTTCAAGCTGTACCTTCCATTTCTGGAGAGTTTGGTGGATGAAATCCTAACCCCAAATGTAGATCTATGTGAGAGGAAAACTCTCCAATTTCTGCCAGTTGCCTGTGAAATTAATGGGAAATTTCAATATGTATTGAAAGATTTTTCATTTAAACATATAAAGTTACTTAGGTGGCAAAGCAGAGGCTCAAGAACCTTAAATCAATTCTGGCTCAGACCTCTGCTAGCTTTGTGACCTTGGGCAAGTCATTTCCCCACTGCCTGCCTCAATTTACTTTTCTGTTGTTTTGAGGGAAAACTGAGAGAATATATGTAAAGTGCTTTATAAATGCTAGCTATTATTATCATCGTTATTAAGAAGTGGTAGGGAGACAGATGGCATCTCTGTAACTTCCTTTTGTTGCTCCTTCTGTCCTCCAGGGCCAAGTTGAACCCCTCTAGGCCTCCTCCATGACAGCCTTTCAAAGATTCCCGATGATGCCACTGCCCTGAGTCTTCTCTTCTCTACCTCCAACTGAGCCTACACACCTGACTTCCCATTTGTGTCCATCTCCTTAGACTTAGCCCATCCTCTTCTTAGCTGTCACAGAATCTCTGGCATGGAGCTCATGTCACACTGGTTATGTGGGGACAGGTTTTTAAGGGAGGAAACACCAACAGGCGTAGTGCCTGGCATGTACCTGCCACCTATCAGCACTTGCCTCCCACACTAGGAATCTGTCACGAAAGCCCAAGGAAACTACCAGGTCCAGGGCAGAGGACTGTCCTCCATAAGCAAAGGAGTTAGTGGAGGGGTCTTTTGGGGCATGTACATACTTCCTGTCTGGGGAAATAGCGATTCCATTGGCAAAGCTAAGTCCATTGGCCACCTCTTTGACTTCGCTCGGACTGTAATAAATCACATTCGTCCACTGTAAGTCCAAATAAAATTCCAGTTCTCTTAAGAAGTCGTTGGTGAAATAGTGGTCGTTGGTGGCATAGAATTGTTCTGGTCCTAGAACTGTGATGTCATTCACGCTGCAAAGGGGAATGGAGGATGGAACAGGCAGAGAAGGAGAGAAAGTACATGTAGCATCTGGATCAGGCTTCAGGCTCCTTCAAATTACTCTAGACACTCCCGCAATAATAAAGTAATTCACAGATTAGGCCTCCAGCAAGATAGGGTCAATAGACCCTAGGAAATAACTCCAGGGGCCCCGCCTCTCTCCCACACCTAAAATAACCCAAATAACAACCAGAGAGCACAGCCAGAAACGAGAACACAAAATGATTATGAAAGGGAATCGAGAGGCCACCAAAACACCAAATTCACCTCCAAGAAAAGGAGTCAAGCAGAGCCCACCCATTCAGGGACAGAAGTTGTTTGCTTTACTCATTAGTCTTAGCAAGGGTGGCTAGGTGGAGCAGTGAGTAGAGCATCGGCCCTGGAGTCAGAAGGACCTGAGTTCGGATCCAACCTCAGACCCCAATTGCCCTTCAAAAAGCAAAAAAAAAAAAAAAAGTAGTGGGGGGAGGCGACCGGAAATATTATTCCCTCCAATAAGTCAGGGAGAGTCAACAAGCATTTATTAAGCACCTAGTGTGTGCCCAGCACCGGGGGTACCAAGAAGGGCAAGAACATGATGCCCGTTACTGTGATGGGGAAGACAGCACCAACAGGCACCTGATAGTGAGACAGGGACAAGTCTAGGAGGAGAGAAGCACAGAGCAAGGTTGAAAGCATCAAAGGGACCAGGAAAGCCTTCTTACAGAAGGTGGGGTTTTAGGTGGGATGTGAAAGAAGCCAGGGAAGGCAGAAAATGGAAAGGAGGAGGGAGTATGGTCTGGGGAGAGTGTCAGGGAGAAAATAGTTTGGATCTTCTTTGATTGGCATGGCAAAGCAACCCAAACAAAGGACAGGGGCTCCACATTCCTGCCTTTTCCAATGCATGTTTGTCTGCAACAAAACCCCAGATTCTCTTTCTCCTCCCCCCTCTCCTCTCTCTCTCCCTCCCCCTCTCTCCCTCTCTCCCTCTCTCTCTTTCTCTCTCTCTCTCTCTCTCTCTCTCTCTCTCTCTCTCTCTCTCTCTCTCTCTCTCTCTCTCTCTCTCTCTCTCTCTCCTCTCTCTCTCTCTCCATATATATATGTATATATGCATGCATGTATGTATGTATGTTTTATACATATGTATATACACATATATTAACATTGAGAGGTTGGTCTCCTGGTAGAAATTGAAAGTGGTAACAGACATAACATCAGTGTCAGAATAACAAAGAAAATAACAACGCTTTCCCAGGTACCATTTACCACTGAGGTCATGAGCTGGAGGGCACCTGGGCTTGCTCACAAAGAATAGGAGTTGGAAGTCAGAGGAAGCCTGGCTAAGTGGGGAAAGTCAGATCACCTCAGAGGATTCTGGGAAGATGGCAGAGTAGATAAAAAAATTCCAAGTTCTCCAGATTTCCCCCACAAATGAGATAAAATAGTGCCTGAGGGGGAAGTAGAGTGGTAAAAACAAATGAGAGAAGGTGCAGAACAATGTTCCTCCTGGGACAATTGGAGAAGATCTGAAGAAAAATCCCAGGATGAGGTTTGATCCCTGTGAAGGGTAAGCATCTCCAGGCTAGGTCCTAGGTTCACTTGGACTACCAGCAGCAAGCCCTGGAATTAACTGGGCTGGGAGGCAACCTCAGCCCCAGCCACAGGAACTTTTACCCCGGGGACAGTGAGGGCAATTGGGCATCTGAGCCCAGGAAGGTGGAGGGAACCTCAGCTGACAAGGAACCTGACCCAGCTGTGCTGTGGAGATGTGGCCAGAGTGAGAAGGAAGCAGCATGTGCCCAGTGAGTGCAGTGGCAGGAGACCACTGGCTGTGGGCACTTACTGGAGGCTGGACGTCTTGGTTTCAGTTCCAGGCCATGGGGGAGAACTGAAGGCTCTGAGGCCAGATGCACCATTCCCCACACCCCAGGACTAGAGGTGACTACAAAAACTAAGCTACTACCAAAAAAAATGCACAGGGAAAGGAGAAAGAATCCATGCATAGAGAGTTACTATGGGAATAGAGATGATGGAGTTCATCTTCAGAGGAGGAGACTGAAGCAAAGAAACCCTCTTCTACCCCAAAGAGTAACATTAAAAGGTCACCTGTCCAAAATGAATTCATAGAAGAACTTTAAAAAGACTTTAAAAATCAAATGGGAGAGTAAATTAAAGAATTTTAATTTAATTTAATAAAAAATTAAGGATATTAAAAAATAACAATCCAAGAAAAACAAGATTGGGGCACCTAGGTGGCACAGTATGTAAGAGTGCCCACACCACTTCAAAATTATGTAAAAGGGGACTCTGAACAACCTCTGGAGTTCCAGAACCCATAGAATGATACAGAGAAGCTAACCTCCTGCTGAGAACAGTCTGGCAGCCTGGCAAGGAGCAGCTAGTGCAGCACTCTGGGGGCTGAGCCCAGGTCTGCTTGAGTCGGAGGTTTTAGCCCCAGGGCAGCAGGACCAGCAGCCAGCTGGAGGGACCTCAGAACACCAGCAACTGTGGCATTTCCAGATTTACCAACACATAGATGCCTAGGACAAAGTGAGAGGTTAGTGCCCTGTGGACTTTGGGACCAGTATTTGGGAGTGCATCAGCTTCTTCCCCTGGGGGCAAGAAGTGGCTGAGGAGCCATGGCACAGCCGCCATTTTGTAGCTTCAGTTGCAGCTTCAGCTCCTGGTCTGTGAACTGTAGGGGGAACCCGAGATCAGTCTTGGGGGTAATTGCTCTTGCTTAAACCTTCTTGGATCTGGATGGTTGTCTGGGATGGAGGTCTTGGGGTGTGTGACCAGCTTGCCAGAGTGTGTGGGGGCTTCAGGGAGGGCACCTAACTAATATCTCTGGCAGTTGAGAAGACCCCAACGTTTGGGACAGAAGCTCCCCTGTCTGGTGGCAGAGTCCTACTGTGGCAACAAGCCCAAAGGTCAAGTAATTGAATGGCAACATGCCTAGGCAAAGGAAACAAAATAAACAGAAAAATTCAACATTAGACTCCTATTTTGGGGGCAAAGAGGATAGAAGAATGGAACAGGAGGAGGACTGGGAGGTCAGAAATCCTGCACCAAAAACACCAAATGAAAATACGAGTGGGTTACAGGCCATAGAGGACCTTAAGAAAGATTTTAAAAACCAAATAAGAGAAGTGGAGGAAAAATTGGGAAGAGAAATGACAAGGATGCAGGAAAAGTATGAAATGAGGGTCAACAGCCTGACTGAGGAAAAGAACACCCTAAAAATAGACTAACTCATATGGCAAAAGAGGCTCAAAAAGCCAATGAGGAGAAGAGTTCTTTAAAAAGCCAACTTTGCCAGATGGAAAAAGAATCTCAAAAGCTCACTGAGGAGATTCATTCCTTCAGAGTTAGCAAATGGAAGCTAGTGACTTTATGAGAAATCAAGATGCTGTTAAACAGATCCAAACAAATTAAAGAATAGAAGGCAATGTGAAATATCTCATGGGAAAAACAACTGACCTGGAAAATAGATCCAGGAGAGATAATTTAAAAATTATTGGACTACCTGAAAGTCATGATGAAAGAAAGAACCTAGAAATCATCCTTCAAGAAATTCTCAAGGAAAATTGCCCTGATGTTTTAGACCCAGAGGGCAAAATAGAGGTTGAAAGAATCCACAGATTACCTCCTGAAAAAGATCCCAAAAAGAAAACTCCTAGGAATATTATAGCCAGGTTCCAGAATTCCCAGATCAAGGAGAAAATACTACAAGCAGCCAGGAAGAAACAATTTCAATATTGTGGAAACACAATCAGAATAGCCCAGGACCTGGCAGCTTCTACAATGAGGGATCAAAGGGCATGGAATATGATATTCCAGAGGTCAAAGTAGCTGGGATTAAAACCAAGAATCACCTACCCAGCAAAACTGAGTATTTTGTTTCAGGGGAAAATATGGTCATTCAGTGGAATAGAGGACTTTCAAGCATTCTTTTTTTTTTTAAAGCAATTGGGGTTAAGTAACTTGCTCAAGGTTACACGGCTAGTCATTTGATTTATGCGTGGGTGCTCATTTTCTGAGGCCGGATCTGATCTCGGGTCATCCAAACTCTGAGGCCGGCGCTCTTACTTACTGCGCCACCTAGCCACCCCTTTAGGGCAATTGGGGTTAAGTAACTTGCCCAAGGTTACATGGCTAGGTTTTTGTTTGTGCGGATTAAGTGTCGGAGGCCGGCTCCGAACTCAGGTCCTTCTGATTCCAGGGCCGGCGCTCTATTCACTGCGCCACCTAGCCGCCCCAACTTTCAAGCATTCTTGATGAAAAAACCAGAGTTGAATAGAAAATATGACATCCAGACACGAGAAGCAAGAGATGCTTGAGAAGGTAAACAGGGAAAAGAAATCATAAGGAACTTATCAAAGTTGACCTATTTACATTCCTACATGGAAAACCAGTAACTGTGACTGATGAAACCTTTCTCATTATGAAAATAGTTGAAGAAGGGTATATGGGCATATGAATACATATGTGAATGTGTGTATATATGTTTACAGGTATACATGGATAGAGGGCACAGGTCGAATTTTGTGGGAAGGGATGATACTTAAGGGGTGAAGTTAAGAGGTGAGAAAGGAATGTGGTGAGAGGAGATGGGGAGTGACAGGGGGAGGGGTTTAAATTATCTCATGTAGAAGAGGCAAGGGGAAGTGGTTGCAGGGGAAGGGAAAAACAGGAAGGCAAAAAGGCAAAAGCATATTCTCATTGAATTTGGCTCAGGGAGAGAATGACATACATACTAAATGGAATGTCTCACCCTGCAGGAGAATAGTGGGGAGGGGGATGAGAAGGGACATGATGGAGGGGAGGGCATGCTGGGGGTAGGGGAGATTGGAGGCATCCACTTTTGAAGAGAGATAGGATCAAAGTAGGGAATGGACCAGGTGGGGGGTCGGATGGGGGGAGGGAAATATAGCCAGTCTTTTACAATATATCTACTATGGTAATGTTTTGAAAAGCTATACATATACAACATAGCTTATCTTCCCAGTGGGAGTGGGTGACAAGGGAGGAAGGGAATGGATCTGGAATTTAAAGTTTTAAAATTGAATGTTTCAAATATATATATATATATATATATATATATATATATAAACACTATTATTAATACTATTTAACATGTAATTGGGAGATAAGATGTGCAGGCATTGGGGCACCTTGCCCTAATGGAAAAGTAGAAGGAGGTATGGGAGAAGATATGGGAGAGAGCAGATTGGATGAGGGGATATCCTGTGGGACTGCTATTCTGGGGTGGTGGGTAAGGGGAAAATGGGGAAAAAATTGAAACTCAAAATCTGGCGGAAATGAATGATGTAAACCAGAAGTTAATAAAACATTTGGAAAAGAAAAAAAGAGTAAATTAAAGAATAATCAGAGTACCAGAAAACTATGATCAAAAAAACAATCTTGATCCAATAATACAAGAAATAAAAAAAAAAAAAACTGACCTGAAGCATTAGAATAAGAGGGAAAAATAGAAATAGAAAAAATCCATTGATCACTACCTGAAGGAGATCCTATGAGGAAAACACACAGGAATAGCATAGTCAAATTCCAAAACCCTCTAGCTCAAAAATAAAACATTATGAACAATAAGGAAAAAAAGGACATTTAATGGATTGTCAGACTTTCAGGCTTTTGTTTAGGAAAAATAAAACCAAATAAACCTGGAACTTAAAAGAAAATTTGCATAAAAGAAAAGACATGAGAAACATAAGATACATACTGAAGACTAATTACAAAGGACTCAACAAGAACAGAAAATTTACCTTTTTTATAAGAAAATGTAAAATGTATGTATAAGATTGTCATTGGTAATTGGGTAGTTCATAAGAAAGATTGGGATAGACCTGAGTATGACATGACTTTAAAAAGAAGAACCATTAATGAAAATATCTTATACAAATGATATGGGAGAGGAAGAAATAACACAGAGGAATTAGATGGGGGAGCGGGGCTGGTAGTTCTGGAAACCTACTCTCATCAGGAATGGGTTCAAAAGGGAAGAGTAATTGTACATCCAAAAGAGTATAAAAGTCTTTTAAATTCAGAAAGAAATAAAGCACTAAGGAGATAGAGAAATGGAAGAGGATAAGGGAGGGATCTTTAGAGGGCAGAATGAGGTAATAGGAAAAGGGGAATATAGAAGGGTATTTAGATTAATGGGGATGCAAGGATAAGGGAGGGGTCCTTGGGCAGAGTTGGGGAGTAGATTAAATGATAAGAACTAAAGTAGAGGAGTCAGAAAGGATAGAAAATAAGAAATATGCACAAACGTAAAACACAGATCAGGAGTAGAATTTGTTAAGGACAAAGGAGCAGGAGTGGAAATCATGGTCTTGGACAAAGTTAAAGCTTAAACAGATTTCATCAGAAGAGAAAAATGGGGAAACTACTTTATGTATCAGTCATACTAATCAATGCTGTTTTGGACTATTTAAAATGACTAGACAGTATAAGGTGGGAATATTGCTGGGGTGGAAGAAACGATAAATTTGGAAAGACCTGGGCTTCTGAAGGAAGAGGTTCTCCACCCTCAGAAAAAGAGAGGGCAAATATAGTATGGCCTTAAACACATGCATAATTATAGACATCTAAGTATATGTAAGTGTTGTGTATATATCTATATATGTACGTGTATACATACATACATACATATATACATAGATATATATTATCCACAGTTAATTATAGCCTTCAGGGGGGAGGAAGAAGAGGGAAAAAGAACAAAGTAAAAAGTGCACAGCAGAGAACAAAAGAAAACTTACAAGAAGCAAAGAAAAGCTGGACAGCTCTCACCACAATGTCTAGTATTTATTATATGGGCTTTCTGAAAGGGGAATTTGTTGCTGTGTATTTTTTTTTTTCTTTTTGGAGGGCAATTGGGATTAAGTAACTTGCCCAAGGTCACACGGCTAGGTTTTTTTGTTTGTGTGTGTTAAGTGTCTGAGGCCGGATCCGAACTCAGGTCCTTCTGACTCCAGGGCAGGTGCGTTCTGCTGTGCACATGGCAATACTTTTTTTTCTTTTGCTTTATTTTAGTTTTAGTGTTTAAGTTTGTTTCTTTTATTATTTTTTATTTCAATTTAAAATAATTAAAAAAAGATCAGCTCAGTTTTGAGGCCACACTGCATTTTGGAGAGTCAGAAACTGAGATTCCAGGTTGTATTTCTTTGTTCACCTCTTCCAAGACTGGGAAGGAGTACCCCTTGCCAGTGTGTGGTGCCTCCCACCCCAACCCCCACCCCAAAGCCCTGAACAATGAGGCTAAGCAAAGCAGCCTGGGTAAGGGGAGGACCCTTGTCTCTCTAAAGGTAAATTCTACCTCCCAAAGCTGGTGATCAGAAGGTCATTGTCCTTCATGTCTCCCACTTCACTGGAGTTCATGTTCCTTTCTTGCAAGGTGTGGTGAGGTCAAGGGTCACCCTGGACCAAGGTCACCCCCATCTCTGCCCTTCAGCCCTGCCTGCCTGCTCAGGATGAGTCAGGAGAGCAGCATTCCCTCTGCACACAAACATACTCCCCAGCTCCTCTCTGGCCTGGACCTCTGGGAGGTGGTATTGCCAGGTGACCGGTAGAGACAAAGCTAGCAAGGGGCAGCTGAACACGTGATCTTGCATGGCTGTGTAACCTGGGCTGGGAGGAGCCACAACCCACGGATGTCTCTCCATCCCTGTTTTTTCCCCTTTCCCTTTTCTCCCCATCGGAGCCTGAGGATACCAGGCATTTTGAAGAGTGCTTTCCCATGTCAGCTTTGTGCATGTATGGATTCACTGGCTCTTACAGGCCCCTAAGGGAACAGGGAGGCCAAAAATAAATGTGAAGAATCCCAGGGCATCCCTTGCCATGACAGCCAGAGAAGGAAAGTGGTAAGGAGGGAGAGCCCAAGGTCAGGTGCTCCATGCCATCAGTCTGGGGATTCGGGGTGGGGAGAGTTGGGGAGTCACCCTAACCACATTGGGAAGACAACCAACTTCCAAAGCTGTAAGAACTAAGCTCAGTCCAGCGACCCACCAAGATTCCAGAGAATTGGTGATGAAAAGACGTTCTCTATCTCATGATGGACATGAAAGGATTAGGGGGCAGAGCAAGACAAACAGTTTTGTAAACAGCCAATGGGGAATTTGTTTTGTTGCAAAGAATCTGCTTTTCTCTTTTCACACGTTTTCTCCCTAATGGAGCAGAGGAGTGAGAAGGAAGGGGCAAAAAGGATTTCTGTTCATTTAGAAAACCCCACTAAACATGGAAAGGTCAAGAGGAATTCTAGTGAGCAAGGCTGCAGGCCTTCTGGATGGGGTTACCACATTATTCATCAGGCTTAACTCTGTTACTTTGTGAGGAGAGAGCCCTCATGGGGGAAGGGGGCATCTGGACACATTCATACCATACAAACAGAATGTCAATAGAATGTCTGTTTTTTTTCCAATGCCACAGCAGAAGAGGCGTCAGAGGACTGGGAGAGGAAGGGATGGGGGAGATGGTGTGGGAGAGACTAGGTCTGTGATTTCACTGGAGTGGAGGACTATGGATGGGGAACCTTCCTCTACTCAAGCAGGTCAGCACTGGCTTGGCACCTGTCCATAGACTCCAGAAATGCCAGAGGCACTGAGTGAGTGACTTGGTCAGGGTCACACAGCCAGCACATGTTAGAGACAGGCTTTGAACCCAGTTCTCCCTGACTTGGAGACTGGCTTTCCATCCATTTCCAGGCTTCGGCTGAAGGACCATTAAGTCAACCAAAGGAACTTGAATAGTATTGAATAGCCGATCCTGGCTTCATCCCTCTCCAGGGCTCACTGCTGACCCATCTTCCCAGAACTTTCCCTACTGTGCCCTAGGCCAGGTACTTTCTCTTTCCCTTCCCACATCCCCAATTTGAATGTAAGCTCCTTGAAGCCTGGGGCCACCTGTATTTATAATCTCAGGGCTTAGTGCCAGACCTACAAGAAGTACTTAATAAGTACTTAATAAGTATTTAATAAATGTTTGTTGATCGACTGAAATCTAGCTCAAATTTCAGAGCAGAAAACTGAAGCTCAGATAGATAGAAAGGTAATTAGTAGCAGAGTTCAACTGGAAAATTCAGGTCCTCTAGCCACAAGCTGCTAAATAGACATTCCACCCCTATGTGCTGGATTAAATAGGTGGCCAGAGAAACCATAGACACCTATGGCTAACTGAGCTTTGCAGTTGGTTATCCTCTGGGCATGGGGGGAATGGGCAATGCAGCCGGCTGAGAAGCTCCAGGCCTAGAAGAAGAGAGCTTCCTGTACCTGGAAAGCAGCTCATGCCTGATGGTTTTCAGGTGGAACAGAGACTCGCCTTCAAACTGAAAGATTTCCACTGTGGATTTCTTCTGGGGGTGATTCACCACATACAAGTACATGGTATTGTCTGAGGAGGAAAGACAGGAGCAGCCTCAGAAGCTTTGGCTTTCTCTTGTTTCTTCCAAGAGTAGAGAACCAGCCTGTTCTCACCCCTAGTGTCAGAACAGAGTTCCTAAGAAACTTTCACTCTGCCTAGAAGAAGAATCATGGAATTATTCTGTCTCCCGGCTACAGGAGAACAGCAGGGTCTCCTGTCCTTTTTGCATGCATGGGTGTCAGACAAGACTGCCCTGTCTGCCCTTCTCATGTCCCTCCACACTCTTGCTTGGCAACCTCATGGGCTCAGGGGCCATTTCAAGGCTGCCAGGTGTCTACATCCAGCCTGATGTCATTGGCTGTCTGCTGAACATTTCCACCAGGATACCCCATGAACACCTCAAACTCAACATGACTAAATGCAGCTCATTATCTTTCCCTCCAGATTCACCCCTCTCCAGAACTTCCCACTGTTGACTCATATTGAGCTGACAATCCACTAAGCCCTTTAGATCTTTTTCAATTGGGTGTGAGCACAATCCCCCCCTCCCCCTGCCTGCATTTGGGAAGTTAAGTTTTGCCCAGTGAAAGATCTTCCATTTATCCTTGCTTAGTTTTATCTCCCATGGGGACACAAGCACAAAGAAGGAAACAGCCCCCATTGGCTGACATCCAGGTGGAAAAGAGGAGCTGTCCATATAAAGACTAAAGACGTAGAGGGCACTCAACACCATGAGGTACAAGGTGGCTTAGGAGGTGGGGAGGGAGGGAGGGAAGGACAGAGGCTCTGAGCAGCTGGGAAGAATCAAGGCAGGCATAGGGAAGGAGGAATCCTGGCTCTGTGCAGTGACTTGCTCAGGGGCACACAGCTAGAAAGTGTCTCGGAATATCTATGACCAAAACATCGTTTTTTGTTTTTGGTGGGATTCTTTCTTTCTCCTTCCAGCCTACTCCCTGACTTCCATTGCTCCCACAGTGGTCTGGTCCAGGACAGAATTGGATCACTGTCTGACTTTAGCAAGTTCCTGACCTGGTTTTAGGTCTGAGTGACACACCTGTGGGGTTGCCAAGGTTGGAGTGCCATAGACTACTGCTGGATTTGACCATCAGGCAGCTTAAAAGCTCTGCTAGGTCCAAGGGCCAGAACTGCACGATCCCCTTTGGTCTGGCATTTAAGGCCTGATTATTGTCCTTCAGGCATCAGACAGGGCAGGAGGTTGGAAGTAAGAGCCATGCCACTGCTGCTTGCTCTCTAACTCTTCCAGGACAGTTCTTCACCCTGGATGCTGCCCCTTGGCTCAGGTATCCTGCTCTATGTTGGATCTGTGACCCAGAACTCAGTAGTGAATGACACCTGTTCCTGTGTCCTACCCATGGTACATGGATACAGCACATCTTCCTGTCCTGGACCTCACAGACTGCTCTGTGTAACCTTTTCTGGCTAGATCCCATCCCCATTGTTGAACTCTGTCTCCCTATGCTGCCCTGCCATGGAAAAATGATCCATTGTCAGTTCTTAGTTTTGGATTTCCCAGTGGATTGTGTCTGATGCATTTCCTAGATCTATGTGCATAAGAGTTGTTTGGGGCAGAGCAAGCAGTACTTCTCCCTGCTGCTTCACCATCTTAGCTCTACCCACCCCCACCCCCCCATCTCAGCCCCAGCACCTGGCCAGAAGAAATTCTGCTCAGGAGCTGCCCATTCTGGGATTCCTGAATATCTCATTCCAACTATAACTCCTCCCTGCCTCTGTCCTTTGTGCTGCTGCCACTGTCCAAGTGCAGAAGGGTTACAACTACACTAGTGGGTATGGAAGGGACACACTCAAGCTGGCCTCCTCTCTCCTCCAGGCTTGACCCTTGACCCCTGCAAAGCTGGTCTTCCCCCCTTCCCCCCATCCCACTTCTCAGGCCCAGGCTTCCTGCCCCACCCTTTGTTGGCTAGATAACAACTAGCCAGCCTGGGAGGGAGGGAGGGGGGATTCCCATTTTGAGGAAACTGAGGCTCATGGCAATCTTGACCTCAGCCACAGTAACTTTCAGCTCCTGGACAGAGTTAGGAATGTCAGTCTGAGTCAGAGAAAATCAAGGAAACCTCTGCTGATAAGGAATAGTGGCCCCAGCTGGGATGCAGAGACATGGCCCTGGGTGAGAAGGAACCAGCACATGTCCAGGGAGTGCAGAAGCAGTGGGGCAGGAAGGATGCCAGCTGGGGGGCATTTCTAGGAAGCTGGAGGTCTTGACTTTGGCTCCAGGTCAGACGGGAGAACTGAAGGACCTGAGACCAGAGGCACCACTCATCCCCCAGGACTAGAGGTGATTACAAAAACTCAGCTGCTACAAATTAAAAAAAAAAAAAAAAGGCAGAGGAAGGAGAAAGAATTGTCCTGAAGCATTAGAACAAGAGGGGAAGTCAATAGGAAAACCCCCCCACCAATCACCACCTGAAACATATCCTCTGAGGAAAACACACAGGAATATCATATTAAATTCCCATATCCCCAGCTCAGAGATAAAATATTCCCAGCAACGAGAAAAAAGACAACTTAAATATGGTGGTGCCACAATTAGAATCACAGAAGACCTAGCAACATCTGCAGGCCTTGGAACATTGCATATTCAGAGAACAAAAGGACTGGAGTTGTGGCCAAAAATATCATTTTTAAAAGTAAAACCGTTCGGGATAACTAGGTAGTGCAGTGAATAGACCACCAGCCCTGGATTCAGGAGGACCTGAGTTCAAATCCCACCCCAGACACTCAACACTTACTAGCAGTGTGACCGAGGGCAAGCCACTTAACCCCAATTGCCCCTCCAAAAAGAAATAAAATAGAAAAAAGAAAAATGTTTAAGAATGGGTAAAAAGAGTAATTATGTTATGCAAATGAGGTGCAAGAGGAAGAACTGAAACAGATGCAGAGGAGAGCTGGTAGTTCTGTAAACCTACTCTCACCTGGAATGGATTAAAAAGGGAACAATACATATGTATACTATGCATGCATATATACGAGCCTTTTAAACTCAGAAAGTCATAAAAGGCTAAGGGGATGGGGAAGTGAGAAAGGATAAGAGGGGGATTTCTAGAGGGAAGGGTGATAGAATAGGAAAAGTGGGGATAGAAGATTATTTAGATTAATGGGAATGGGAGGATAAGGGAGGGAGGGATCCTTAGAGGGGGGGTAGGTTAATTAATAGGAGGACAAGGTAGCAGGCAGAAGTAAAGTAGAGGAGTCAGGAAGGATAGGAAATAAAGAGATACTCTCAAATAAAATAAAGATCAGGAGTAAAATTTATTATGGAAGAAAAGCAGGGGGGTAATCATGAGCTCAGGTAAAATTTAAGCTAAGATAGATTTAATCATCAGAGAAAATAGGGAAAATACACTATATGTCAGCCAGATTAATCAGCATTATTTTAGACTATTTAAAACAACCAAACAGTATAAGCACTGTATACTGCTGTGATGTAGGAAAGGGTGAGTTGGTGCACTTTGAAAAATATGGGAAGACTAGGACTTATGAAGGAAGAGGCTCCCCACCCTCAGAGAAACAGAGGACAAGTAAATACATTATGGTCTTGCATAGATGTAAATGAGTGTATATGTCTATGTATGAGTATGATTATAGATATGTAAGTATGTGTACATATGTGTATGGTCATGTATATATCTTTGTGTGTATATATGTACATATGTGTATTGTGTATGCATTTATGTGTATATGTATGTATATGTGTATATATATGAATATATCTGTGATTAATTGTACCTTCTTAGGGTCGTGGGAGAAGGGGAAAAAAGAACAAAGTAAAAAGTGTATAGCAGAGAACAAAAGAAAACTTCCAAGGAAGCCAAGCTGGACAGCTCCAAACACAATGCACAGTTTTTATTATATAGGCTTTCCTGAAATGGAAAGTTATTGCATATTTTGAATCCTCTCTTAAATTCTGCAGTGCATGTGGCAATGTTGCTTTTTCTTTCTGTATTTAAGTTTAAAACATATTTCTATTTCTTTTGTTATTGTGTATTTAAGTTCAAAATAAAATAATTAAATAAAAAGCTCTGGGCTCCCTTTCTTTGGGGACAGAAGGCCACCTACTGCTCTGCATTTGGACCAGGGCTGGACACTGCGTCTATCACCCAAGGACTTGTAGCCACCTCTTAGCAATTCTCTGAGGACACCTCCCAAGAGGGAGAGGGTTTGTAGCAGGCAAATACCTCAGAGTGCTCTTGGGGCAATGTCCTAGATCCTTGGAGGACTGAGCTCCTAAAAACTGCTCCCCACCCTGCTCTCCTCCTGCCAGCACCTCCATGCAGGGCCCATCTCACCACTTCCAGAGGTGCCCAGAGGAGCCTTACCTTTGTCAATGAAGGTGCTGATCCCATGTGGGTTAAATGACTGCACATCAAAACTGTTCCTGATTGGCAGGGCCCAGGCCCTTGGCTCGTCCTCATTCAGGTCCATCAGGAAGATTTCTCCAGGTTTATCAGGTGCAAAACTATGCATACCTGGATATTTTAGCCCCTTCCAAACCAAGAGAACAGCACATTAATGTAAGAAAGAGGCCCTTTGAAGATTTTCCAGGAGACAAAGTCTGACCAAGGGCTCCCAGACCTAGATGAAGAATAATCCGAGCAAAGCACATAGCACAGGACCTAGCACATAGTAGGTGCTCACCTGGCACAGTAGGTGGCCACCAGCATCACCATCATCATCACCATCATCATCATCACCATTATCAACATCATCACCATCATCATTACCATGACCATCATGATCACCATCATCATTGTCACCATCAACATAATGAGCATCATCATCATCATCATCATCATCATTGTCACCACCATCACAATCACCATCATCATCAACATAATCACCATCATCACCATCATAAGCAGCATCAACATCACCACTGTCAGCATCACAACCATCATCATCATCATCATCACCACCATCATCATCATCATCATCACCACCATCACCATCATCACCATCATCATCATTACCATGACCATCTCAATCACCATCATCACCATCATAAGCAGCATCAACATCATCACTGTCAGCATCACAACCATCATCATCATCATCATCATCACCATCATCATCATCATCACTATTATTATTGGAGCTGTAAGGGGCATCTCTCAGAGCCTGGTCCAGCCCTCCAGTTTATCAAATGGAGAAAAGGCTACAAGAATAAGCATTTGTAGAGCACCGAGGGCCACAGAGCTAATAAGTGTCTGAGGCAGGATTTGAACTCAGGTCTTTTGTCCCCAGACCCAGTGCTCTGGGCACTGTGTTGCCACCTCATTGTTGCTGCATCAGTGGGGGCAGGAGTGTGCTTATGCTCCCCTTGCCTCTGTCCTGCTTCGAGGCAGATGTGTGCCCAGCTGCATGCCCACCCCCTGCAGTGGGGCCTCTCTCCATGGTTATTATGGAGAGAGCAGTTACTCACAGTGCTGATGAAGGCCAGTCCACTGGGCAAGATGTCAATGTCTTCGGACCCATTCTCTGTGGGAGAAGACCATGGTGAGGGGCACTCTGGTGACTTAGGAACTTTGGAAAGGCACGACCTCTTGGCAATCCCCCTCCACAGAACACAAGGTCCTCCCTGGGCTTCAGCAGAATCACTGCCAAACCCCACCTTGGGACACCTTCATATTTCCCTGGGAAGATCCTTGAAGGTCCCAGACCTGTGGCCTAAGCTGGTTCTTCTTCCTGGTGGCCAGGCCCCAGCACCTCTCTGAAGAGTTACATGTATCTGGTCTGACTTTTGTGTCCCTCTCAGCCTTGGCTGGCTCCATCTCTGGGCACAGGTGGTGCTTAATGAGCATCCATTGTTCCCCACCCCCAACACCTGCCATGTTGTGAAGGAAACATTTTTCAGAATGAGCTGTAACCACTCCCTTCTTCAGCCTGCTTCAAACACCCATGGATGGCCCTGGAGGGGAGAGAGTGGAGGATGCAGACACAGGCTACAGCATTCTCTGAAGAGGCAGAGCCATATAAACCAGCTGCCCCCAACCTGCTCTCATCCTTGCTCTCTACTTGGCCTGGAATATGGGATGGGGGAGGACCATGGAGCAGTCTGGCCTCAGAAAGCAGCCAGGAGCCAAGGAGGGGAAATGAGGTGGGAGATGATGAGAGCCCCACCTCAGCCACCCCATGGGGGAAGGCTGAAGAAGAGATTGGAAAGGGGGCAATAACAAAAGGAAGCTGAACAGACTTCGGAGACTGGAGTGACTTGGGGAAGCCCCCAGTCATCTGGACCCGGGCTCAGCCATCAGCTTTGTCCTTAACAGCAGAGGCAAGCTCCTCAATCACACAGAGCCAACCATCAACATTTATTAAGTGCCTATTGTGTGCCAGGCATTGTGCTAAGTCCTGGGGATACAAAAAGAGACAAGGAGCTCCTAGTCCAATGGGACGAAGAACTCTAGACATGGATTTCACTGTGGGCTCTTCCTTCCCTCAGATTGATCTGTTCCACCCCAGCAAATTTTAACAAGGTGTTAGCTATGGCAGGCTCGGGCTGGGGTGACAGCTTAGGGAGGGGGCTTGCTAAAGACACATTCAGTTAGTGAGGGAATGACCATGTGTTCCTGGTTGGGCATTGGCTCTTTCTTTGGGAGGTACCCAGTGGGGCAGATGGGGGAGAGGGAGTGGTGAAGCCACCATCTCCCTTGGACCCCTGGTCCCCCTGGGATGCCTGGGGGAAGGGGTGTGGTCCTAGAGAAAGCCAATGGGGAAAGCTGTAGGACCAGACTCAGAGGGCTCAGAGAAGAGAGGTTGGCACTTCTGGGTTACATGGCCAGCAGGAAGGAGGAGGCCCCATTATCTCTGATCTTTGTGATTCCTCAAACCTTCCAAACTGGGGTTATGTGTAAAAGATCATGTCTAGGATATGAAAATATCCAACCATCACAGCTCAGGCATTATTTACCCTCAAAGGATGAATAAGGAAAAAAAATCTGCTATGTGAATGGGCTAGTTCAGACAAAGGACTAAGAATAATTTCCTTATAAAGGATTGCAAAGACAATGGTCAAGTCTCTGAATCTCTCTTTCAAGGAATATCTTCCTCTGTGTTTTTCTGTCTGTGTCCAGGCTTCTCTTAGGAGAGACCAAAGTGAAGGCTCAGCATGAACCCATTGTAACTCATTTTTTCTCTACCTGAAAATTGGCATTAAAATACAGAAATAGAGAGATGAACCAAGTCTAAATGCCACGTGCTGGGCACTTGTCAGAGTCTTGTCCAGAGTGAACCAACAACTCTCCTTAGATCTGGTCATGGAAATGATTAAAAGCTTGACATTCTCAAAGAGAAATTTCACTTTAGCTAAAGAGCCACCATGCAACATCTGCAGACTCCCATTTGGAATTCACCTTAGTGTAGCTTCTGGTTCTATATAATTGTCACTATTCACATTGTAATGTTTGTATTCCGTGACATTTTCTGAATGTTCATGCATTATTAGAAAAGTGCCATTTTCCCTCTTAGGTAATAAATTCTGCATTCTTAAAAAGAAAATCCAATGAGATAACAATTCAATGTCCTGACAGCAGAGGTCAATCCCTAACCCCTAACACAAGCACTCAGCCTCCCTCCATCACCCTACCGTTGTGCTCTCACAGAACTGCTCAAGGACCAGGGACAGATCTCAGTTCTGCCTTGGAAAACAAGGAGATTGCTCGTTGTGGGTGGGAGAGCAGGAGGGCAGTGGTCAGTACTGAAGAAGAGTTCAGACAGAGGGAAGCAGAGCAGCCCACAGGACAGGAGCCCAGCATCCAGCTGGGTCCATTCTATCCCCCAAATGTCCCTAAGGGCAGAGACCAAGGCCAGGGCAACGTAAACTGACGGGAAACTGCCATCAAAGGGTGAAAAGTGTCACAAAATAAACAATATAAGGGGGGAAAGACTGAACTTAAGCATCTTTGGAAGAAAGCTGGAGGAAGAACTGGAGGAAAAAGAGATTAAGCAAGAGGGATATAGGAATACCAGAAGAGAATGTGGCTTCCAGATCAGATGAACAAGGGTGGAATCTGCCAATGAGTATTACAAGACAAAGGAAAGTAAATCAGCACCTAATGAGGGAGAGAATTCTATGGATTTCCAAAAAGAGTGCAGAACCACAACCCAGGATTTCCAAGGGGCTTAAAAGAGAAACACGAATGGGGAAAGCAAAGTCTGAGGCCTGCCTGGCAGAAAGAACTGCCAGAAGAGAAAGCAAACTCCAGGAGGCAAGCCTCACCAAAGAGGCAAAAGGGAATGCAATAGGAAGAAAGGAAGGACAGTCTGGCAGAGGAGACTGGAATGATCTCTACATAAGCAAAACATCATGATCTCAAAGACAGGATGCATAGAAACAATGTAAGGACTGTATGTCTCCCAGAAGAACAGGACAAGTCAAAAATCTTGAACAAAAATGCAAGAAATGATACAAGAAAACTCCCCAGAACTTCTGACCCCTGAAAACAAAATGACCATCTGTTATGGGAATGGGAATTTAAGATCTTCCCTGCCCCTAGGCCCTTTGATAGGTTTAAGTGACTCTGAGAACTTTCCTTGATATGAAAATATACTCTGCCCCCTAGTAGGCTGAATGTGGTCACCTGGAGCCTATGGTGGGAGGCTTGGTTTTCAGGAACACCCACACCTTGTTGCTTTGCGATTGGGCAGTGGGTCAAGAGGGGTGTGGCATTCTCTGACCCAGAAGAAGGCTATATATATATACCCTGATGTGAGGTTTTGCTTTGGGGCTCACTTTGAGAAGAATTATATGATTTGCCCAGATGAGACTGTGGGCAGCTGTTGAGCCCCTGGCTTTGAAAACCCACATGTTGATGCTTCCCTCTCTGGTAACTGACTAGGTATGGATATAATGGTCAGACAGCTGGAAGCCTGTCTGCTGATCTGTTTCTCTGTCTATATTTTTGTCTGCTTGTAACTTGTTTGTATTCTCTGAAGTTTGGGGTGCTGACCTTTTACCCCTGAACTAGGTAAATGACATATGATTGATCAAAGCAAGATTGTTAACCCATTTTGAGTTGCTTTCCTTTAGAAAAGCAGATCTAGGAACCTGTGTTGGCAGCTACCCTGGGGATGCTGGGGTGCTTGCTGCTACACCATCCAGATTCCACTGATCACTCATAGGGAAAGAAGCTATGCTTCAAACACAAAAAGGGTAAACTGGACAAAGACAATGACAGATAGCAAATGCTGCAAGTGACCAAGAGAAGGCCCTTCAGATATAAAGGGAGGGAAATCCAAATATCCTGAGACTCTTCTGTGCCCTTACAAGGATGGGACAGATAATGGGTTACAAAGAGCTAATGACGCAGCCCAAGGTGACCTACCCTGCCCATATGAGCAAAAAAAAGATGGATGGACAAAAAACAGATGTTTGAAGCATCCCAAGAAAGAAAATAATATCTGAACAAAGCATTTGCTTTGCAAACATCACAGACAACAGAAACACAGGGAGGGTAAATAAACACAGTAGCCAAAGATGAGGACCACAGTTAGAAAATAACAGCCAGCAAGAGATTTCATTCGAAATGCACACAAGGAGACACAGGAAAAAGCAGAAATCAGAGATGTGATGGCAGAGAAGTGGGTGAGTCAGCCACCTGCAGGTAAACCAAGGCTTCTTTGTGGGGCTCAAGGCACAATGGGAGAGGTCATTGATGAGGAGAAGGCAGGAGGAAGATAGAGGGGGATATGTGATGTACCCTGGTCAGGTCAAAGTTGAATAATGAAGGGAAAATAATTTCTGCCATCTCTCAGGAAGAAGGGATACTACAGGAGAATGGGTGGGGAAGGAAAGGGAGGGGGATTCTACTGCAGAACCCTCCCATGGGGGTAAAGAGGTGAAGACCTTACACTGGGTAGAATATTCAGAGGTTGAGAGAGATCCTTCATCCTGTCCTCAAGGAGTTGGCATTGTAATAGAGGAAGAAAGCTCCTAGAGGGAGAGGAATGGGGGACACCCTGAGGGGGTGACTTGGCTGGTAGCTGGTAGCTAGGAAGCAGGGATGAGGGCACCTAGAGCAGAATCCAGGCTTCTGATGGAGAGCAGGTGGGGATGAAGGCTAGAGTGAGAGCAGAATGATTGGGAGCCCTTGAAGACGTTTCCCTGAACCTTGGGCTCCCCACAGTTGGTCAGAAGCAGAGAGAAGGTCAGGGAGAGTTCCATGCCCCACAACTGCTGCATCCAAGGAGGGCCCCTACTTACATCATCCCTGAATTCTTAGCAGTTTTTATTCTACTCAAGTTCCCTTCTAAAATCCTATGCCCCTGGCAGGGAACCCATCCCAGAAGCTGAGATTTAGAGCAAGAAAGAGCCTCAGATAACAGCCAGTCCAATCCACTCATTTTACAGGAGAGGAAACTCAGTCAGTTCAAGGTGGGGCTGTGGAGGAGGTGGCATAGCAAGGCTTCAAGCCTTCCAAGGCAGGGCTAACCCTATATAACCAACCACTGCCTCTCCTCAGAGTTCTTATCAATGACAGAAGCACCTGGATGCCATGTCAGCAGAAATGGGCAGAGAGTGAAGGTTTGGGAAAGACAGGGGGCTGGAGGATGGAGGTGAGGGCACTAACCACCAGAGAAGTGGGATCACAGAACCACAGGATTTTGGAGCTGGGAGACACCTCAGTGGCTATTTGCTCCAGCCTGTAGCTGAGCAAGAATGCCTACATCTATTACATACTGTAACAGCAATGTTGTCCAATGAACAATTGTGAATGAATTTACTGTTTTCAGCAAAACAATGATCCAAGACAATCCCAAAGGATTCATGGTGAAAAATACTATCTGCCTCCAGGGAATAGACTGATGGCATCTGAATACAGAACAAAATTTTCTTTCTTTCGTTCTTCCTTTCTCCCTTTCTCTCTCTCTTTCTCCCCCGCCCCCATTTTCTTCCACAAAATGACTAATATGGAAATGATTGCACAATTGCACATGTATAACCTATATCAGATTGCTTACCATCTGGGGGGGGGGGGAAGAGAAGGGAGGAAGGGAGAAAGGGAGAGAATTTAGAACTTGAAATAAAAAAGCCCAAATATTAAAAATTGTGTTTACATGTAATGATGGAGGGAATACAATATTACTTAAATAAAAAAGAAACCCTAGATCTTTAATATTCCAGGAATTGCCATCCAGCATCCACTTGAGTGTGAACCTTCCCCTCTCTCCAAGGTAATCCCCTCTCATATCTGGATAGCTTTAACTGTAATCTGAAGCATCCTCCCATTGTTCCTAATTGGAAAGAACAACCAACAACGCCCCCTCAACCCTCTACTAAGGGACTGGAAACTGACAGCCTCCTGTGCCAAAAGTGGGAGAGGCAAAGTCCAACTGCTGTCCCCTGATCTGAGCTCTACAGGTTTCTGACCTGAATTTTGATCTGTTTAAGAATAGACTCCCCTAAAAATTTGGAATGCAAAATCTTATAAATGTGAGTTTGTGGGGTGGTTAGGTAGTGCAGTGAATAGAGCATGGGTCCTGGAGTCAGGAAGACCTGAGTTCAAATTCAGCCCCTTAAGACACTTACTAGCTATGTGACCTTGGGCAAGTCACTTAACCCCAATTGCCCTGCCTCCCCCCTCCAAAAAGGAAAAAAAATATGAATGTTGTAAACTATCTTTACATGTAATTGGAACCCCCTCCAAGTACTATTAAATAAAAAAATAATTGTAGACAATTAAAAAAGAATAGACTCCCCTCCTGTTCCCCCTCCCCCAGCCCCTTCCCCCCCCCCCCCAGTCAGCTGGGAAACTCTGTTGTTTCAATGGCACAATTTTAAGCTCTCTTTGGTCTGGGATTGCTGGATTCCTCTGCAGACTGGCTAGAGCACCTAGAAACCCAACCTGGGACTGCCTAGTCTAAAACAGCCAGAGACAAGGAGCCCCTCCAGTCCTCAGGAGCTATTTATACTTTAGACCAAAAGGTTAGTGACAGCAGAGTTGCTTTTCAAGGTGACTTCCTTGGAACTCAGTCAATGAGGGAGCAGGGCAGGGTAGGGCAGGGCTGGGAAGGAACCTGGTACATGGTTTCCCCTTTTAGCCAGTTTCCTGTTAGCCAAGTCTAAGCTTAGTGTTTCCACCTGTAGAACTAGGAGTGGAAATGTCAACACTCTGTAACTTTTGATGTTCTGAGGCAAAGCCCTGACCAGCCTGTCCTGGTTCCATTTCTGACTTCATTATTTGTTTCTCATTGGCAAGGGTGTTTGTTGTGTCCCCTTGAATGATTGCCCTTGGAGCAAGGCAGCTCTCCTGTGGAAGAGGCACTGTGCCTAGGGCCATGCTAGGTCTGGCAGGATGCATGTGGGCTGTACATGGTTATCTAAGGTCTCCAAAGAACTGCACAATCCTTTGTGGACTGATCAGGGCTTGGTCAAGTTTACAGGGTCTTCATGGATCACTTAATGAAATTCACTATGATCTTCCACCTTGGCTACCCTCAGCCCTATGTTTGGAGGAGCCACCACACAGGCACCATACACTGAGTGGCTATGTTCGTGATGCCAATATTCCAAGCTCTGACAATTGAAGGAGAGGTCATTAGTCCTCTAGCAAACCCTGTGTGGAGGCTGAGAAGGGTGAGTAAGCAAGGAGGACCACCCTCAGGGAGATTATAGCCTGGGAGCTCCTGACTGTAAGGCAGAAGGCACAGCTTGGGGGTGCTACTCAGAAAATGCTCTAGCCCACAGTTCAAGTAAGCTTCAAGGGTCACCACTCAGGGGGGCCTCCAAACCCAAGGAAAGCCTTTCTTGACCTCCTCTCTCTATCTCTGTGTCTCTTCTCTCTTTGCCCCTCTCTCTGTCTCTCCCCTCTTCCTTCCCACCCCCACCTCCTTTCTGGTCTGATTCTATTTCTCACTCTTTCCCCAGGACACTTTTCCTGCCCTTGCTCTGTTTCCCTCACTGTCCCTGTATTTCTCTCTTTGCCTCCTATTCCATCCTCAGTCTCTTTTCATCTCATCCTTTGTGTGATTTCCTCTGTACCTCCTCAATTTCCTCTTCTCTCTTCCTTCCATTCAGCATTTGAGGCTCTCCTCTACCCTCCCTGCTCTCCATCCCTCCTGTTCTTTTCTACAAGGCGTATGACAGAGAAAAAGGGTTTGTATGACAGCAACCTATGGATCCATGAAACATTGATTGCCCACTTATTGTGTAAGACACTGTGGTAGGCATTATCTCTGTATCCAGCCTGCCCTCCAAAGGCTGATATGTATACATCCATCCCCCTATTCATCCCTTCATCCATCTACCCATTGTCCATATCAGTCTGCAAATTCCTCTCTCCATACATCCATCTACTTCTCTATCATCCATCCGTCTGTCCATCCACCCATCCATCCACTTTCCATCTCTCTCTGTCTCTCTCTGTCTCTCTCTCTCTCTCTGGCTGTCTCTGTCTCTATCTCTCTCTGTCTCTCTCTGTCTCTGGCTCTCTCTGTCTCTGTCTCTCTGTCTCTCTTTGTCTCTCTCACTGTCTCTCTCTGTTTTCCTCTGTGTTTCTGTGTCTTTCTCTTTCTGTCTGTCTGTCTCTGTCTCTCCTCCTTCACTCACCCCTCCCTATTTATCTATCCATGTATCTGTCCATCATTTATATTTATCTATTTTTGTAAATGCCCAAACACCACACATATTATTAATAAGAACTCACAAGCAGGTTTCTGTTTCTCTATGAAAAATGAAACTCATGTCAGGATCACCTTGTTTTGCACGTACTCTTCCTTTCTTGCTCTAGGCCAGACTCAGCTCTTCAGTTAAAGGATTGGCAGAGGATGGAATGGATAGCAACTTGAGACCTCAGACACTGGGAGGCTGGCACAGAGAGGAAAGCATGGTGTCTGTCCTGCACATAGCCCTGCCTGCCTAGGAAGTCAGAAAACCTGGCTTTCAGTCTTGCTTTGCATTAATTTCTATGTGAGCCTGGGACAGCCTGGCTGTGAGTGCCTGGGCAGCCTGCTTACCCCTTCTGGGCAGTGTGTGCCCAGCCTGGTCCCCAAGCCTGGACAACCAAAACAGGACAGCCCCTGCCCTCCCAACATTCTGATGGGAGTATACAAAGTATCTGTGATGATCCCTCCCTCCTCCTTATACAGAATGCACTGTACTGCCAGGTGCCTAGGCTAGGGCTAGAACTCTGGGAAGTCAGAGGAGGGAGAAGCTATTGAGGTCATCCAGTGGGGAAGGGCTTTCCTCACTCTGATGCTGAGTACCAGTCTTGACGCCCAAAGACCACCAGGATCTGGTTCTCCTGCCTTGGGGTGGGTGGGACTGAAAGGGTTCCCAGCCTTACATGGTAGGGTTCCTTCCTGAGGCTCAAGTTCTTTCTCAGCAAATTGTGGGTCACAAGACCTGAGGTAGGAGCTCTAATGATGTCATGATACTATGCCTGAGAGGAACAAACCAAGGCCAGCTCTTGAGATCTGGGGGAGGAGAGGGTGGTATGTGTGACAAGCAACCCTCATACAGACAAGCACTGGGGGAGCACCTGACAGCCAAGGATGAGAAGCAAGGAGAAGGGGCACTCCCCATGGAAGGCTCAGGTGGACCAAGGCACAAAGGAGAGAGACTTGGGACCAGCTCAGGGAGCTCTAAGAGGGAAGAGACAAGCTCCAGATAGTTGGGATAGGGTTTGGCTAACTTGGGAAACTGGACTTCACTGACTCCCATGAGGGAATCAACAAGGAGCAACTAGATGGGGGAGCTAAGAAAAGGTGGATGTGGGCTCAAGAGGTGAGAAAGAGGCACATGATGGTGAGGGCTGCTGGAAGCTCAGTATGGACATCCTGGGGTGGGGGTGGGCGAAGGCAAGCTCTCCAATCTGGATGTCTTTTAGCAAATACTGTTGGGATGACTGGTTGGAGATGTTGGGGCAGAGGAGGCATGGAAAGAAGGCAGGTCTTGGAAGTAGAGGACCAAGTTTTTAGATCCAGCTGGGTGACCACGGGCAACTTATTTACCTCTCAAATGACTCTCAGTTTCGTTGTCTGAGAAATGGGAATGATCATTAAACTCTCCAATTGAAGCAATGCACTATGAGTCACCTCTAGGACCCCTGAGCACCTCCCAATGGATGGGTATCACTTTGCAGGGTGATCTGGAGTTGACATAACAGTCCAGATGAGGGGTGAACAGGGCCTGTTGGGAAGGGGAAGGATAGGTTCTGTGGGCCTGGGGTCCCAGGGAGAATGGCCATGCCATGAGCAGGGACTGGAAATCTAACTTCTGAAGGTGACCAGTCAGTCCCTCTCTGTGCCCTAGGACATATCGCATACATACCTAGGCCTTGAATTAGGTGGCAGCTGGGAGGTTCTACTGGGTGCACTTGATGGGAGACTTCCATTCTCCGTCTGGAAAAATACAATTTCACAGCAGGAAAAAAAAATGAGCCCCTGGTACCCATGCCTGTCTTTGGAGGCCTCCAGTGTGGGTGCCCTCCATCATCCGGGAGGGAAGTGACCACAACAAGGGTCAGAGTCCCAGAGTTCTGCTCAATGCCTGGGACACAGCAGGTGCTTAATTAATGTCTATTGATTAATTGATTTCCCAGCTGGAGGCCTTGGGTGAGCCACCTTCTCTTACTGAGCCTCAGTGTCTTCATCTGCTAAATAGGGCTAAGAGGACTGGGTTCAAGTGGCAGCATGAACGGGAGCAGAGATTAAAGCCTTTGTACCCCATACAGGCAGGAGACATTATGGCTCCTGAATTAATCAGTGACCAGAGCCAAGCAGTCGATAAGCCACAGGGCAAAGATCTCCTTCTGCTCTAGGCACATGGAACAGTCTCCATTTCAAAACAAGCTCCTTTGAGAATTTATGTTAAGGGTCATGGGAAGGCAGATCCAAGAACTCCAAGCTGAGGTCTTATCCTGCCTGCTTCCTTGTATCTGTTTGTTAAGGTGTTCCAGTCAGGGACCAATGCAGCACTTCTCAGCAGGGACATTGCCCAGCCCCAGTACCCAGAGACATCCCAGCATGCACCATAACCAGGCAGGCACATTGCCCAGCCCATTGCCTATGGATGTCACATATATGCCTTATGCCCAGGAAAGAAAGCACATTGCCCAGCTCCAGTGCCCCAGGGGCATCTCAGCATGCACCGTAACCAGGCAGGGACAGACACTTCTCAGCCCTGGTGCCCTGCCACAGATTTGTACTCTGCTGAGCCTGGGTGCCCCAGGAGCGTCATGATACACACTGTGCCAAAGTAAGGACAATGCCCACATGCTGAGGTTTGCCAGACTTTCTTCTCTCCAGTAAGGCTTTAAGAGTTTTCCTGGTTCTCTTTCTTATTAGCAACAAGAACTACCACCCTCCTGGGACAGCTCATGTTCCCACAGGTTGGGAGGCCTTGGGGCCACTGGGGGAGGCTTGGAAGAGGAAATTTCTTCACTTGTTTAGATAAGAACTTGAAGCCTGAACACAGCACATACCATGGTCCTGGGCCCTTGGAGGAAGCTGCTCTGCTCTGGGTCCTGATGCCTGAGTGTTAAGATTACCCCCCACCTCCTGCCAGCTTTAGTCTTGGCTCTTGAAACCTGGGGTGGGGCAAAGTTCAAGGCTATAGACAGGCCTGCCCCTGTCTGTCTGTCTGAACCTCTGGCTTTCTCTGTGCTGCTCTCTCTGTGAATGTCTGGGTGTCTCCTTGGGGGTCCTTATGTCTCTCTCTGTACCTGTGTGTGTCTGTGTGTATCTGTGTGTCTGTTTCTGTGTGGTACTTGTGTGTGCACCCTTCTGCTCAGGCAGGCAGACGGGGGCTCAGCTAGAAACGCCCACCCCCATCTTGCCGGCAGCCCAGGAAGGGCTCCAAGTCCCATTCTTTGCCTCCAAGAACCTCAGGCCTTAGACCCTCGGAGAAGCTGGAGGAGTGCAGAGGCAGCCCGGGTCGGGGAACGTTCAGGTTCAGCAGCTACTCGAGGGGATGGACGGAAGGAGAGAGAGAGAGAGACCGGTGGCCCTCCTTATCTGCAGGGAGAGCGCTCCTGGGGAAGGGCAGAGAGGCCCCGCCGTTGGCGGTCTCTTTGCCTCTTCCTCTGCCCTGATACTCCAATGTCCCGCAGTCGGAGGGCCAGCTGCAGGGCTGTGTCATCCCCCATTCCCCGGCCCCAGGGCCCCCAGCTCACCTGAAGGCCATGAATCTCTCACCCAGGAACGCCAGAACCAGCCCCAGTACTGTGAGCGCCAACAGATTGGCCATGACTGAGTAGCACCAGCCTCGCCAGTCAGACAGCCAGGGACACAGAGAGGGACCAAGACTGACACAGGACGGAGTTTACGGCCACAGAGTGAGAGAGAGAGAGAGAGAGAGAGAGAGAGAGAGAGAGAGAGAGAGAGAGAGAGAGAGAGAGAGAGAGCTTCCTCCAGCGGACAACTACACCTGGCATCCGTGCTGCTCCGCAGCCTGTGAGGGGCGGTGCCAAGGGCTCCTCCCTCCCCCCCCCCCCCCCCCACAAGACTAGGGCCCAGAGGGAACCCATTGACAGAGACCAAGACACAGACAGGCCGACACTCGGACGCACAGAAAAGAGACCCTGCCTAGAACACGCATCCCTTGCACCCGGACCCCACAGGAGTGCTTTGCGGAGTCCGACTTGCCCCTCCCCCTTCGCGTTCCCAGCTCGCAGGCAGTGGACCAGAAGATTGGCGGCGCTCCAACAGTGGAAAGCTGGCTGAGGACGGCAGGCGGCACTAGGGAACCCCCAAGGGGTGAAGGAGTCACACTGGCAGGCAGACAGCCTCCTGGGATAGGGGAGGGAACCCTGCCTCTTCTACCGGCCCTCCTAGTTAAGAATAACGGGATTTCCAGCCACGTGTCCATTTCACACGGGTGCTCACACACACACAGCGAATATGAGTGCGAGCACAACGCCCCGGCTGATGAAAATCTGGGCCAGGAAAGCGCCTAGGCCGGCCCTGGGCTGTAGAGGGTGGCGGCGGGACTGCCAGTGAAAGTAGGTCTGGAGGAGGGGGAATGTCTGAGCATCTGGATGGTAAAGAAGCAAGGCGGCGAGGCAGGAGATGGAAGAGCTGTTCCTTGGGGAGAGTGGCGATGTTTCCCCAGCCGAAAATCCCCAACCCCGAATTTCCTAAGCGTCGGCCTGCCAGTGCACTCACTGTCCTAAGTGCTGGGGCCACAGATGTCCTCTCAGAGGTCGAATACGGTGCCTGGGATAAGGGAGGGAAGTCGAGGAGGGCACCATGTCGGGAACAGAGATGGAGAAGCAAATGCCAAGGAAGAGGAGGGGGTGGAGGCAGCCTCAGCTCCTGGGGAGGCCTACTGGGGAAGGGACACTGTAGCTGGCCATTCAGGGACATCAGGGATTCTCAGAGGTCTGAACTGAAGCTGGATAGCGTTCCAGATCAAGGGAAGACCACTCTGCACCTAGCTCGAGAGAGGAAAGATGGAAACCCTGTCCTGAGAAGAGCTGGAAGCCAGTTTGCCTGGAGAAGACAGTGACACGCGAATAGATACAGCCTGGACTGATTAAGGTTAACTGAGCTAGGTGTTGGCTGTACAGGACAGGGTTTGGCATGGACCCCAGGGGCACAAAGAAGTGTCAAAGTCAGAGACCTGAGTTTTAGGGATATCAATCTGGGCCGCATGTGGAGGGTGGATTGAGGGAGGGACCAGTCAGAAGCCCAGAGCAGATGAAGAGGAAGAGGAGCTGAGGGTGGAGGCTTGCTCCAGCTGTTGACCCCAGTGAGAAAGGCATGGAGACCGTTGGGACTAGACTGGGCTGCTACTGGATGTAAGGGGAGGAAGGGAGGCAAAAGCTGAGGAGGACTCTGCCATTTCCAGTCCAGATGCCTGGAAGGCTGGAAGGTCCTGGAGAGAAATGAGGAAGTGAGGAGGAGAGGAGGGTCTGGGTAGAGCTGTCTGGCTCTGCTGGAAACACGTTGGTTTTGATGATGCTGGTGGGACAGACAGTGGGAAGAACCCTCAAAGTGAGAAGAAAAACTGGCAAATTCAACTCAGTAATCATATATTAAGGCCTTACTGCGTGCACATCTCCTGATCTGTGCCAGGGGACAAGAGACCCCTGTAACACTGTCTATGGTTTATTTAAACAAAGTAGTACTCTATCTAATTATCATGCACCCTGCTGCCAGTTGTACATATCATTAAGTAAGTGTTAGATTGAGGACAAAAAGATCTCTCCTGACTGGAACTGTGCCTCCTGGGGCACCTGCTCCACCTTGGGAGAGCTGGCCGTTTGTTAGCTGAAATCTGACTCCCTGTCACAGGGCCCAGGGAAACCAGGTGGGTTGGTTTTCCAAACTTACAGTTAGCCCTTCCCCATCAGGGTTTCCAGATAGCTTGTGTTGGCATAAGAATGGATTGGGAATTCGGGTGGAGTTTTGTGGAAAACTCAGATGATAGACCGAGGCCAGCAGACCACAGAGATAAAGTTTAGAAACTCAGAAATGCATGAAGTGTATGTATAGTATTGTGTGATCCTAGCCCCACTTTGGCAGTATAGTACTGTAAACAGCCCCTCAGAGAACATTGTCAGACTTCTCTGCTTTGAAGGAGGGCCACACCATTTCCTGAGGTTTTCCAGATCTTGGGCTGTCATTGTCACCGCTGTCCCTCACCGCCTTTGCTCATGCAATGGCTGGATGTGGAACCTCAAGTGTTTCAATTTGCCCTTATATTATTATTAGTGATTTAAAGGCTTTGGAAGGATGGATACTGTCCATTTTACTGCTGGGATGGTCTCTCTCCTGGGCTGATCATGAGCTCTTCTCTGTCCCTAAGATACCCTTTTATTCTGTATGCTGGCCAGCCTCAGTTTCTCCTTCAGAACTTCATGTATCAATGGCATCAAGGCCCTCCACCAACCTTGCTTATCACTTGCCTTCCTAAAATGGGGTGTCTGGGTCGGGTTCTGGCCATTGTAGAGCACAGAGGCATAGTCACCCTTATCTTCTCCAAAACCACAGGAGCATTTTTGATGGCTTGCAGCTCATTAAAAGGCTGGCATCTTGTTCTGATTGCAGTCTAGTCAGCTCCTCCCACCCCACCCCCTGCCAATCCTGACCATGTGAAGCTGTTTTTAAAAACATCTGTGTCAGGATTTCATTTTCCTCTGTGGCTCTGCTCACAGGGGAAAAGGGACAGGTCTCTGCCCTCCTGGATGGAGTAGGCTCATCCAATGACTCAGATTCTCATTTCTGCCCTGTTTGTGACCTGGATTTTTAAGGAGCTGGTGAGACCAAGAAAGAGACAGAGGGAGCCATTGCAGGTGATGCCGGCCTGGCCTGGAGGAGACACAGAGCAAATTGCCTTCTGGGAAAGTCTGCTGAGCTTGAGACCCAGGAGGTCTGACTGACTCAGAACAACCCCAGGAAAGACGCACAAGTGGCCACACCTGCTAAGCACACAGGTCAGTCAGCCCCTGGGCCCTGAAGCTCAACAGATGGTCCCAAAGGGCAAAGCCACAGGAGGTCAGCTTCACACTTAGCAAACTAAAGCATTGTGTCAGTTTTGCAACTGAGACAGGTGAGTTTCCAGGTATGTACAGAAGGAGGGAGGGAGATAGATGCTAGACAGATGCTGCTGCTCATGTTCTGTCATTTCACGCCCAACTCTTTGGGACCCCATTTGGGTTTTCTTTTGGCAAAGATTCTGGAGTGATTTGCCATTTCCTTCTCCAGCCAATTTTACGGGTGAGGAAACTGAGGCAAACAGGGTGAAGTGATTTGCTTAGAGTCACTTGAACTCAGGAAGGTGAGTTTTCCTGATTCTGGATCTGCTACTCTATCCACTGTGCCACCTAGATGCCGTAGATAGATAGACAGATGGATAGATGGGCGGATAGATGGATGGATAGACAGAGAGATGTTAGGTAGATTGGTGGTAGACAGACAGCCTGCTAGCACTGCTGAGTGGTTTACAAGCATTATCTTATTTGATCCTTACAGCACTTGGAGGTATATGTACTATTGTTATCCCCATTTTCCAGTGGAGGAACTGAGGCAGAGAGCAGTTAATGAGCTGTCTAGAGTCACTGTCAGGTCTTTGAATTCAGGGGGCCTTCTACTCCATCTCTTTGTACTCTCCTGCGCCCTCTGGTGGCATCTAATTATCATGTCATTCTCCTGTCTAGTCTGGTGTCTTTTTCTCTATCCTCTCCTGCTTTTGTTAGTATAATTCTCAGGGGGGTGGGGGGGAACCCTGTTATCTCCTTGCTCTAGGGAACTCCATAGAGAACTATCTAGCTCAGAAGCCAAAGAGCTTTACTTTTGTCCCCATCCATTTGGCATTCTTCCCGGAAGATTTCTAACTATGGTGGCATGGTGGCCATTCTGGCTTACTCCCTGATATTTCTCTGTGGCATGGCGTCTCCCTGTGTGCCTGATTTCAGGCAGATTGATGTTAGGATTCAAATCTGATTTCATTCCTGAAGAGGGCTCCCCTGATCGCAGATTGCCACCTACTTAGAGGTACCTGAA
Organism: Gymnobelideus leadbeateri; assembly: GCA_011680675.1. NCBI lineage: Eukaryota > Metazoa > Chordata > Mammalia > Diprotodontia > Petauridae > Gymnobelideus > Gymnobelideus leadbeateri. The sequence goes on from WOXC01006711.1 coordinate 575,998, forward strand.
GTGCAATCAGTCAGTCAGCAAGCGCTGATTAATCACACACTGTGTTCCAGGCTCCTTGCTAAGTGCTGAGGATACAAAGAATGGCAGAATCCAATCCCTGTCCTCAAGGAACTCCCTGTCTAGTGGAGAAAACAACTAGTAGCCAGTTAGCTAACAAGATGGTGTAGACAGAATAAGAGAGAAGTGGTTGGGGAAGGCACTAGCAGCAGGGGTCCAGAAAAAGGACTTTGAGCCAAGTCCTGAAGGAAGCTAGGGAGCTTTGTCTGAGATCTGCTCCCCCCTTTGTTTGTTTATTTACATTAGCTGTGCCATAATGAATTCTAGTCCAGTCTCTTATACTTACTGTGTCTCATTTTTAAGTATGGTTCTTGTAACCAACATATTTTGGGGTTCTGGTTTTTGATCCATTCTGCTATCCATTTGTTATATGGGTGAGTTCATCCCATTGACATTCAAAATTATAGTTACTAGTTGTGTATTTTCCTCCAATTGATTTCCCCTGACCCCTGCTGCTTATCCTTTTCTGTCTCTTTTTACCCTGTCCTTCCTCAGAAGTCTAGTTTACTTCTGACCACTGCCTCCCTAATCCACACACCTTTCTAAAGGTGTAGCCTTCTATTTCTCTAAGTTAAGAATTTATACCCAACTAGATTCTATATTGTTCTCTCTTTAACCCACTTTCAATGAGAATAAGGTTTCTGTGCTATCTGCCCCCCACTCTATCCTCCCTCCACTGTAACAGTTCTTCCATTCATTGCTCATTTGGATGAGATAGTTACTGTATTTTGCCTTTTTCTACCTGATTTTATTTTTTATGATCACCCAATCATACTCAACTCAACAGAGAGCTTTCCATCTTTATATACTCTTTCGAATTACCTTAATAATGACATTTCTATAAAAAGAATGCATAGCCTTTGATCCAGCATTACCACTGCTAGGTCTATATCCCAAAGACATCCAAAGAAAGGAGAAAAGAATCTCATTGTAAAAAAAATATTTATAGCAGCTCCTTTTGTGGTAGCTAAGAACTGGAAATGAAAGGGATGCCTATCAATTGGGGAATAGCTAAACAAGCTGTAGTGTATGATTGTGATGGAATATTATTGTGCTATAAGAAATGACAAGCAGGATGATTTCAGAAAAAACTTTAAAATGCTTACATGAACTGATGCAGAGTGAAGTGAACAGAACCAGCAGAATTGTACACAGTAACAGCAACATTGTTCGATGAAGAATTGTGAATGACTTATCCATTCTCAGCAATACAATGATCCAAGACAATCCCAAAGGACTAATGATGTAGCTTACTATCCACCTTCAGAGGAAGAATTGATATTGGTTGAATGCAGGCTGAAACATGCTATTTTTCACTTTCTTTAATTCTTTTTTATTTGAGTCTTCTTGTACAAAATGACAAATATGGAAATGTTTTATGTGATGGAACATGTATTACCTATATCTTAATTGCTTACCATCTCAGGGAGGGGGAAGGGGAAAGGAGGGAGGGAAGGATATAATCTGGAACTGAAAACTTTGAGTAAAAACAATTTAAAAATTTTAAAAAGAAAAAATAAGAGGAAAGAATCAAGGTGGTGGAATAGAAATAGGACTTCCTTAAGGTTCTGTTTTCTACCTCCTCCAATTCATGTAAAAAATGACTCTAAACAAACTTTGGAGCTACAGAACCCACAAAATGATAGAGAGAAGCTAAACTCCCACAGAAGACACCCCAGCAGGCTGGCAAGAAGGGGCCAGCACAGCCCTCTGGGAGCTGAGCCCAGCCCCAAGTCTGAGGTTTTAGCCTCAGGGTGGCCTGACCAGCTGCAGGCTGGAGGGACTTCATATCACCAGCAGCTGTGGCAGTTTCCAGAATTATCAACTCATATATTCCAAAGACAAAGTGAGAAGTCAGCGTAGACTTTTTGGGAGCAGGACCTTTGGGAGTGTGATCTGGCCTTTCCCCCTGGGGTGAGAAGCAGCTGAGGCTCCACAACCATGCTGCTTCAGAGCTCCTGGCCTGTAGATTGTAGGGGGACCAAGCAACCAATCTGAGGGGTAATCGATCTCTAACCTGCTTGGATCTGGATCACTGTCCAGGGTGGAGGTCCTGGGGTATGTGATCAGTTTGCCAGAACGTGTGGAGGCTTCAGAAAGGGCATGCAACAAATAGCTCTAGCAGCTGAGAAAATCCCAACAATTGAGATAAAGCTCCACTTTCTGGTAGCAGAGTTCTACTGTGGCAAAAGGCTCAAAAGTCAAGTAATTGAGTGGCAACATGAGCAAGAAAAGGAAGCAAAGCAAGCAGAGCAATCCAATATTAGACTCCTATTTTCGGGACAAAAAGAATCAAAGCATGGAATAGGAGGAAGACAACAAAGTCAGAACTCCTGCCCCAAAAGCTTCTAAGAAAAATATGAGATGGTTACAGGCCATAGAGGAACTTAAAAAGGATTTTGAAAACCAAATAAGAGAAGTGGAGGAAAAATTGGGAAGAGAAATGAGAATGATGCAAGAAAATTATGGAATGAGAGTCAACAACTTGACTGAAGAAAATAACACCCTAAAAATAGACTAGCTCATATGGCAAAAGAGGCTCAAAAAGGCAATGAGGAGAAGAATGACTTAAAAAGTCGAATTTGCCAGATGGAAAAAAGAATCTCAAAAGCTCACTGAAGAGAATCATTCCTTCAGAATTAGACTGGAGCAAATGGAAGCTAGTGACTTTATGAGAAATCAAGATACTCTTAAACAGATCCAAACAAATAAAAAAAAAAATAGAAGGCAATGTGAAATATCTCATGGGAAAAACCACTGACCTGGAAAATAGATCCTGGAGAGATAATTTAAATATTATTGAACTACCTGAAAGCCATAATCAAGAAAGAACCTATAAATCATCCTTCAAAAATTCTCAAGGATAATTGCCCTGATGTTTTAGAACCAGAGGGCAAAATAGAGGTTGAAAGAATCCACCAAACACCTCTTGAAAAAGATCCCCAAAAGAAAATTCCTAGGAATATTATGGTCAGGTTCCAGGGTTCCCAGGTCAAGGAGAATATATTACAAGCAGCCAGGAAGAAACAATTTGAATATTGTGGAAACACAAATGGAATAACACAGAATCTGGCAGCTTCTACATTGTGGGATCAAAGGGCTTGGGATATTATATTCAGGAGGTCAAAGGAGCTGGGAATAAAACCAAGAATCACCTACCCAGCACAACTGAGTATTGTGTTTCAGGGGAAAATATGATCATTCAGTGGAATAGAGGACTTTCAAGCATTCTTAATGAAAAAACCAGATTTCAATAGAAAATTTGACATTCAGATACAAGAAGCAAGAGAAGCATGAGAAGGTAAACAGGGAAAAGAAATCATAAGCAACTTATCAAAGTTGAACTATTTATATTCCTATATGGAAAAATGATAATTATAACTTATGAAACTTTTCTCAGTATGAGAATAGTTGAAGGGAACAGAAATGTGTGTGTGTATACACATATATGTATATATAGGAGGGCATATGGTTGTATGAATACATATGTGAGTGTGTGTATTTATGTGTACATGGAAAGAGGGCACAGGACCAATTGAATAGGAAGGTGAGAGAGGAATGTAATGAGAGGAGATGGAGAGAATGAGATAAGTTATCTCATATAGAAGAGGCAAGGGATGATTGTTACAATCGAGGGGAAGAACAGGAAGCCAAAAGGGAATGAGTCAAGCTTATTCTCATTGAATTTGGCTTATGGAGGGAATGACATACACACTAAATAGGGTAACTTGACCTACAGGAGAGTAGAGGGCAAGGGGATGAGAGGGGGGATAATGGAAGGGAGGGCAGGCTGGGGGAAGGGAAGTTGGAAGCACCCACTTTTGAAAAGGGACAGGCTCAAAGTAGAGAATAGAACAAGTGGGGGGTAAAATAGGATGGAGGGAAATATAGTCAGTCTTTCACAATATATCCACTATGGAAATGTTTTGCTCTGCTACACATGTATAACCTATATTGAATCGCTTATCTTCCCAGTAAGGGTGGGTGACAAGGGACGAAGGTAAAGAATCTGGAATTCAAAGTTATAAAATCAAATGTTTAAAACAAATACATGGGCGGCTAGGTGGAGCAGTGAGTAGAGTATCGGCCCTGGAGTCAGAAGGACCTGAGTTCGGATCCGGCCTCAGACACTTAATGCACATACAAACAAAAACCTAGCCGTGTGACCCTGGGCAAGTTACTTAACCCCAATTGCCCTCCAAAAATAAATAAATAAATAAACACACACACACACACACACACACACACACACACACACACACACACTATTATTACTATTACTTTACATGCAACTGGGAAACAAGATATACAGACACTGGGGCATAGAGATCCACCATGAACTTCTGGAAAGTTGGAGGGGGAATGGGGGAAGATATGGAAGAGAGCAGATTGGGGGAGGGGATATTCAGTGGGATCACTATTTGGGGGTGGTGGGTAGGGGAAAATGGGGAGAAAATTTGTAACTCAAAATCTTATGGAAATGAATAATATAAACTAAAAAATAAAAAAGAGGAAAAAAATTAAAAAAAAAGAAATTAGAAGAGAATTTTTAAAATTAAATAATAATGACAACCTTCTTAAGAGTTACAAATATAATTTTCCATATAAGACAATAAACATTTTAGCCATATTAAATTCCTTATAATTAGACTTTCGTGTTTACCTTCTTATGTTTCTCCTGTTTCTTGTATTTGAAAGTCATATTTTCTGTTCAGTTTTGGTCTTTTCCTTAGGAATGTCTTGAAAGTGTTTTAATTAATTAAATATTGATTTTTTTTTCACTCACAGGATTACATTCAGCTCGATTGGGTAGGTTTTTTGTAGTTGCAAACCCAGCTCCTTTGCTCTTCAGATTGTCATATTATATACCCTTCAGGTTTTTTATGTAGAAATTACTAAATCTTGTATCATCTTGACTGTAGTGCCACAATATTTGAATTCTTTCTAGTTATTGTAATATTTTCTCCTTGACCTGGAAGTTTTGAAACAACTATAATGATCCTTTGAGTTTTCATTTTGGGGTCTCTTTCAGGCAGTGATCAGTGGATTTTTTCAATTTTTATTTTATCCTTTAGTTCTAAAATTTCAAGGCATTTTTCCTTAAAAATTTCTTGAAGTATAATGTCTAGATTTTTTTATCATAGCTTTCAAGTAGCTAAACAATTCTTATATTATCTCTCCTCAATCTGTTTTTCCAGGTCAATTGTTTTTCTAATGAGATATTTCATGTTCTCTTCTATTTTTTCATTATTTTGATTTTGTTTTACTATTTCTTAATGTCTTATGAAATAATTATATTCCCCTCTCCCAATTCTAATTTTTAGGGAGTTATTTTTTCAGTAAGTTTTTTTAACATCTTCCAATTGTTGGACTTTTTTTTTCATAATTTTCTTGTATTACTTTTATTTTCCCCAATTGTCCCTCTGCCTCTCTTATTTTATTTTGAAAGTCCTTTTTAAGCTCTTCTAAGAATTCTTTTTGAACTTGTGAGCATTTTACATTTTTCATTGAATATTTACAAATAGCTGTTTTCACTTTATTGTCTTCAGAGTTTGAACCGTAATCTCTATCCCCATAGTAACTATCTTTGGCCAGGTTCTTTTTTATTTTTTTATTCATTAAAAAAAACCTATTGGTTGTTAACTTTACATTAGGGGCAGGCTCTGGGGTGTGAGGAAATGTCTCAGGTTTCAGAGCTTTTTTTGTGTTGCTATTTTAAAGGCTCTATCTGGGGTCTTTGACTTTTTGGTTCTTGCAGTGTTATGATCCAAGACCAGGTGTGGTCACTGCTCTTCCAGTCTATGCCTTGGTTTATGAAAGACCTCAGCTACTCTTCTCCTCCTCCCAGTCCCAAGCCAGCATCAGACCCTTCTCCCTAGCTGCCACCACAAATGCTCTCACTTCCTGCAGTTCTGAAAATGTACCAGCAACCTCCATTCTTCCACAGCCACAAACATCAATTCAACCCTTGCTCTGGAACCAAAATCAGGGACTCTGCTGTCTGGTGAGTCACCACAATCAGTCCTCTCCATCCTAGAACCATAAGCAGAGCCCCTGCCCCTCTGTGAGTGCACTCTCCTGTGTGTGTTCACTCCCCTTCACTGTGGTCATAGCCTGGCATCACTTCTGGTCAATGTTCTGGGACCCCAGATCCAGTGCCAGCAGGGGGCACCCCACAATCTTTTCCTGCTCAGTCATACAACTCCCCACCACCACCCCTGGCCCCACTTCTGCTACTGTCTGTAGTGTGAAAGTTCTCCAATACAGCTGCCCCCATGGCTTGCTGTTTGCTGAGGGGTAGTGTCTACACTTCACTCCCAGACAGACCCCTTCGTAGGCCAGGTCTTTCCTGAGGTCCTTCTAAGTTGTTTTACACTGGATGGCTGTGTTACCTCAATTTTTCATTATTTCTGCCACTTTAAAATTCAGTTTGAGGCATTGTTTTAAGTTATTTGGGGAGGAATTTGGGAGAGCTAGGCAATTTCTTGCCTTATTCCACCATCTTCCCTGCTGCTGTTGCTCTTAGGTTGGAAAAGTCCACTCTCAGTTCTTTAGATCCGACCCCCCCGCCCATCTGTGCTCACAAGAGAAACAGAAAGGAGGGACTCCCTTTCCCTGTCACCTGAGCAAGTACATGAAGATTGCCATGTGCTCCTTTGGGAAAGCAGGCGTTAGTGACTCTTGGGGGAAGAGGATGTAAAAGTATCCTTTCTCTTCCCTACTCTCCTCCCATTGCATTCTGGAAAAGCCAAAAGGAAAAAGGTGAAAATTTGATGACAGTGGAAAGGCACCTATAATCAGAGGAGAGAATCCTCTGGCAAGAGTCTCTTCTCTTGAGTCTGAGTCAACCAGATTACCTCAGGGGCAGCCCCAGTCACCAAGACCTAATCAGAAGCTGAAAACGTATCAGTGGTGATACCTTTATAGGTATATACCTCCTTTATAGGGAGGGCCTGGGCAATTGTTGTAAACAAAGGCTCAATGCCCTGCCAGCTTACCATGTGGAACTCATCTAAGGAACTTCCTTGACCAATCTCCCCTGACATTTGTGCTTTTATGTAAAGCATGGAGTATTTATTTAAGGGATGGTTTGAAAGACTTTACTTGTGAAAAATGGACCAGTTGGGTTTTGTTTATTTGTTTGTTTTTGTGGAGCTAGGTAATTCATTGATGACTTATGATAACTTTTCCCTTTCAAGTCAATTTGAATGACTTATTTTCTATTTTGTCAGTTTTAGGAATTGGTAATTTTATGGATGAACATTTTTTAAAGTCCTCTAATTTGTTAGCATATAGCCGAGTGTAATATCCCCTCTTATACGTGTAATTTCTTTTGTGATTATCTCTCCTTTTTCATTTATAATTTTGTTGATTAGTATTTCCCTAAAAGATTCATAGACTTTACTATTTGTTTTTGAAGAATGAGTTCTTTTTTGCTTATCAATTCAATTTTCTTTCATTTTTCTATTACATTTTTCTCTGCTCTTAACTTGATAATCTCTCTTTAAAAGATTATTTCCATAAAGGCCATTGATTTGTTTCTTTTCTAGGTCTTTTAGGGACAATATGTTTTCTCCTTTTCTTTCTTCTTAGTTTAGGTGTTCTGATGTAAATTTGCCTGTAATAACTATTTTAGTTGTACCCCAGAGATTTTGGTTTGTAGTATTATTGTCACTGTTTTAAACAATTTTTTTTATTTTTAAATTTCTTCCTTAATACAATCAGTGTTTAATGGACAACTTTGAAATTTCCACTACATCTCCATCTCTGCCTCTCTCTGTCTGCAGCGCACATACTTTCAAACTTACAAAAAAGGTTTTGACTTAGTGCGTGATTAATTTTTGAAAATTCTAAATAGTATGCATTCTCTGCTTTTTTAATTAAATAGTACAGATCTTATTGCTTTGTTCTTAATCTTTTATTAGAGTTTTAATATTCTGACAATGTAGTGCTGGAGTCCTGTTTAATAATAAACAAAAATTCCGTTGACTTCTTCTATTGTTAATATTTTTAAAGTTAACTGGGCAGAGCCAAGATGGCAGAGTAGAAACAGCTCGTCCAAGTCACTCTGCCCCCAGATTCCCCCCAAACTATGTAAAAGGGGACTCTGAACAACTTCTGGAGCCCCAGCACCCACAGAACAACACAGAGAAGCTAACCTCCCACTGAGGACAGCCCAGCAGCCCTGCAGGAAGGACCAGCGCAGTGGTCTGGGACCTGGCAGCGCACAGCGCACAGAGCTCGGAAAGCTGAGCCGAGCCCAGGTCCACGTGAGCTGAGGTTTTAGCCCCAGGGCGGCAGGGCCAGCAGCCAGCTGGAGGAACCCCAGAATACTAGGAGCTGTGGCGACTCCAGAATTATCAACATAGACATGCCTAGGACAGAGTAAGAGGTTAGTGTCCTATGGACTTTGGGACCAGTATTTGGGGAATGCATTGGCTCCCTCCCCTGGGGGCTAGAAGCCGCTGAGGAGACACGCCATTTTGTAGTTTTCAGAGGCAGCTCCAGCTCCTGGCCTGGAAATCGTAGGGAGATCCAGCGATCTGTCTTGGGGGGTAATTGCTCTTGCTTTAACCTCCCTGGATCTGGATTGTGATCTAGGGTGGAAGTCGTGGGTGGGTTTACAGCTTGCCAGAAACAGAAGTTGCCCCCAACACGTTCGGGATGAAAATTCCTCTATCTGGCCTTAAAGCCATAGTGTGGCAACAAGTCCAAAACTCAAGTAATTAAGTGGCAACATGCCAAGGCAAAGGAAACAGAAAATGCAACCCTAGACTCCTATTTTGGGGGCATAGAGCGGGAAAAGGACTGTGAGGTCAGAAGTCCTGCTCCAAAAGCCCCAGGGGAAAACATGAGCAGGTTGCAGGCCATAGAGGACCTTAAGAAGGACTTTAAAAATCAAATAAGAGAAGTGGAGGAAAAATTGGAAAGAGAAATGAGAAGGATGCAGGAAAAAATATGAAATGAGGGTCAACAGCCTGACTGAGGAAACAACACCTTAAAAAATAGACTAACTCAAATGGCAAAGGAGGCCCAAAAGGGCAATGAGGAGAAGAATGCCTTAAAAAGTCGAATTTGCCAGATGGAAAAGAATCTCAAAAGTTCACTGAGGAGATTCATTCCTTCAGAGTTAGACTGGAGCAAATGGAAGTTAGTGACTTTATGAGAAATCAAGATGCTGTTAAGCAGATCCAAACAAATGAAAGATTAGAAGGCAATGTGAAATATCTCATGGGAAAAACCACTGACCTGTAAAATAGATCCAGGAGAGACAATTTAAAAATTATTGGATTACCTGAAAGCCATGATCAAAGAAAGAACCTAGAAATCACCCTTAAAGAAATTCTCAGGGGCGGCTAGGTGGCGCAGTGAATAGAGCGCCAGCCCTGGAGTCAGAAGGACCTGAGTTCGGAGCCGGCCTCAGACACTTAATCCACACAAACAAAAACCTAGCCGTGTAACCTTGGGCAAGTTACTTAACCCCAATTGCCCTAAAGGGGTGGCTAGGTGGCGCAGTGAGTAAGAGCGCCGGCCTCGGAGTTGGGATGACCCGAGATCAAGTCGACCTCAGAAAATTAGCACCCACGCATAAATAATGACTAGCCGTGTAACCTTGAGCAAGTTACTTAACCCCAATTGCTATAAAAAAAATAAAAATAAAAATAAATAAAAAAGAAATTCTCAAGGAAAACTGCCCTGATGTTTTAGATCCAGAGGGCAAAATAGAGGTTGAAAGAATCCACAGATCACCTCCTGAAAAAGATCCCCAAAAGAAAACTCCCAGGAATATTATAGCCAGGTTCCAGAATCCCCAGATCAAGGAGAAAAATACTACAAGCAGCCAGGAAGAAACAATTTCAATATTGTGGAAACACAATCAGAATAGCACAGGACCTGGCAGCTTCTACACTGAGGGATAGAAGGGCATGGAATATGATATTCCAGAGGGCAAAAGAGCTGGGAATGAACCCAAGGGTCACCTACCCAGCAAAACTGAGTATCTTGTTTCAGGGAAAATATGGTCATTCAGTGGAATAGAGGACTTTCAAGCATTCTTGAGGAAAAAACCAGAGTTGAATAGAAAATTTGACATCCAGACACAAGAAGAGATGCCTGAGAAGGTAATCAGGGAAAAGAAATCAAAAGGAACTTATCAAAGTTGAACTATTTACATTCCTATATGGAAAAGCAATATCTGTGACTGATGATATCTTTCTCACTATGAAAATAATGGAAGAAGGGGGTGTGGTCATACGAATACATATGTGAATGTGTGTGTATATGGTTACAGTTATATATGGACAGAGGGCATAGGTTGAATTTGTTGGGAAGGGAGAATACTAAAGGGATGAAATTATGAGGTGAGAGCGGAAAGTGGCAAGAGGAGATGGGGAGAGACAGGGTAGGGTAAACTATCCCATGCAGAAGAAGCAAGGGGAAGTGGTTGCAAAGGAGGGGGAGAATAAGGAAGGCTAAAAAGGCAAAACCACATTCACATTGAATTTGGTTCAGGGAGAAAATGACATACATACTAAATGGGATATCTCAACCTGCAGCAGGATAGGGGGAAGGGGGATGAGAGGAAGGATGATGGATGGGAGGGCATCCTTGGGGTGAGGGGAGGTTGGAAGTACCCACTATAGAAGAGGGATAGGATCATGTAGGGAATGGACCAGGTGGGGGGTGGGATGAGTGGGAGGGAATTATAAGCAGCCTTGTACAATATATCTACTATGATAATGTTTTGCATAGCTAGACATGTACAACATATACTGAATTACTTATCTCCCAAGAGGGAATGGGTGACAAGGGAGGAAGGAAATGGATCTGAAATTCGAGGTAGTAACATTAAATGTTCCAAATATATATAAATACTATTATTAATACTCTTTTGCTTATAATAGGGAGATAAGATGTGCAGGCATTGGGACACAAAGACTCACCTTCCTCTAATGGAAAAGTCGATGGGGGTATGGGAGAAGGTATGGGAGAGAGCAGATTGGAGGAAGCGATATGTTGTGGGACTACTATTCTGGGAGGTTGGGTAGGGGAATAATGGGGGGAAAATGATTGTAACTCAAAATCTGGCGGAAATGAATGATGTAAAACAGAAGTTAATAAAGTTAACTGTTGAATAGTTTGGCACATATAAATTAAAAATGAATAAATATTTGTTATTTGATTCACCATTATTCTATGACTTGATCTGTTTCTTTTAGCATTTTCTAGTTTGAATTAGACTTTATTTAAAATCTTTATAGTCACCCCTACTTTTTTGAACTTGCAATTATTGCTTTATTTTATACTAACCTTTTCATGTTAATCTACTTGCATCTTGATATATTAAGTATGTCCAATAAGCAAAAGAATGAAGGTTTTTTCACCCTTGATGTAGGCTTTCCATTTTTTTTTCCTTTTAATGGAGTAATTCACACCATTTATATATAATTTATCTTCTGACTTATTTTTTATGCTACCTAGAGAGAGTGAAACCTGTCTTAATCTTTTGTAAGGGTTTCTTTCATTGAACTAAATGAAAGAAAAAATACTATTTTTTGAAATTATTAATTTTTCTTAGTGTAACACTGAAGTCTGACACTCCCTTATTCAAGTTTTGTCTTTGAGAAAAGAGATTCTTCTTCTTCTCCTCTTTCTTTCTCTTCCTCCTCCTCCTCCTCTTTCATCATCATCATCAGCACCATCATCAGCACCATCACCATCACCATCATCATCATCACCATCACCATCACCATCACCATCATCATCATCATCATCACCATCATCATCATCATCATCCTTCAAAATTTTGGTTTGTAATTGCTCCTTAGCTGTTTTAAATGCCTTTTAAAAAACCAAATGCCTATCTGAAACTACTTTATATTTGCTGGTTTTATTCTGCATATATTTCTATGTGTAGGGAATGGAAGAGATTTTTTCCTTTTTTGTATTTCTAGCACTTAGTACAGTGCCTGGCACACAGAATTTAGTAAATTCTTTTTGTTATATAATTGATATTTTAGAGATCTCTTTCTCTTCTGTGTTCATCATGAGGGGCCCTTTTAACTCAATAAATTTTATTGTGTTGTTGAACTGAAAAATCAACAGCTTACAATTCAGGGTACAAATCAGTACAAAACAAACAAAAAATTTGTTTCATCTGTGATAGAAAGAAGCATTGACCAACCCATAAATCTGGGACATCTTCATGAGACAATTGGATTTCTGAATATGAGCCATTTACACAGGCACTTATACAGAAAAACCAAAGTCATCAACTGGTCAGTTATCTGTCTTGAGGGCAGTTTGTTGTGGTCCAGAAGGGGTAATGGAGACTTACCAATCTGCTCACTTATTTTTGACCTTGGAGTCTGAAACAGAGGGAACTGGTTTGTTTATTTTTGTCTGTCTTTGGAACTCCTTGACCAAAATTTGGGTTAGAGGAAGGCTATTTATGGAGATTAGGTAAGAAAGCCCATTGTACTTAAGATTTCTCCCTGTTGGGGTTCTATGAATTCTCTACACTTGTGGAATATTTCATACACTTGTCCACTCCAAAGTCTTCTCTAATTATGTTCTCAAATAAAGTGTCTGGATTTTCACCTTTTTGGTGCTTTTAGAATTCCAAAATTTGTACTATCTTCCAAATCTATTATTTTTTCTCTTTTAAGTTTTGTTACATTTTGGATGGGAATTTAAGAGATTAAAAAGTCTGCCTTCAAGTTCTTTCATTTATCTTCATTAGCTGATATTTGCTGGATTTTATTTATTTTATTATTTGTGGCTTTCATCAATGTTTTTAGTTCTTGGATATTGCCTTCCATTTCTCCCTAATAGTCTCTCTCTCTCTCTCTCTCTCTCTCTCTCTCTCTCTCTCTCTCTCTCTCATGCAATCTATGCTAATCTTTTATATTATTTCCATCCCACTCAGTGATGTTTCACTTTGTATTTATGAAGAGATCATGCCCCATCAGGGTTACTTGAAGGAAGCAGGTTGTTTGGTCTGGAAACAAGAAGACTTAAAGGGACAACATCATGTATTTGATGTATTTGCATGTGGAAGAGGGAGTAGACTGGTCCTGTTTGGCTCTCAAGGGCAGAACTAGGGGCAGTGCAGTGAAGGACCCTAGCATATTCCATGGGACTGAGACTGGAATGTATGAGGATGCTAATAGGTTTTAGCATGTTCTGAGTCTCTTAATCTCCCTCTGTCTTTCTGGCTCTGGTTCTCACACACACATACAGTCAAACCCTCAACAATAAAGCTGGTCAGGTATAGAGAAACAGGTAGTGGAAATCACGGAGGGATCTCATATACCTGGGTTACCTTGTTGATTTCCTCATAGGTGAGTTGGGTCTCCCCATGCATCTGGAGTGCAGCTGTAAAGTCCTGGCTTGGGTACTAGGTAGGTCAAAGAAAATGGCTTAGCCCTGTGACTAACCTACTGGGAACACTAATTAGTACTGAGCTGGAAGATAATCTTCAGGATCCTGACCCTTATGGTCAATTTAGCTTATGGTGGAGAAAAGAGGCTGGATCCTGGACTAGAATGTAGCTACAGGAGGTGATTTAAGCTTAATGCAAGGAAAAGAGCTTTCTAACAATTAGCTCCAAATAGAATAGGTGGGAAAGGAACGAGTGGTGCTTTTCACAGGCAACCTCAAAATGGTTGGTTGAACATAGGAATTCACATGCTCAACATCTCAGCAGACTAAACTGAAGGTGGGGGGGGGGGGTCTATCTCTAATGACCTTATCACATAAAAGGATATGAGTAAACCCCTCCCCCCAATCCTTTGTGGGAGACCATGGGTGAGGAATGTTAGTAAGACTCATATGGTAAGATTCCATTCACAATCTGTGTGTGTGTGTGTGTGTGTGTGTGTGTGTGATGGTTAATGCTTTGTGACTTCACAGTACAGTAGGTTGTACTTTGAGCTCTTAGAGGTCTTGGGCACAGACCAAATCAAAGGAATGGGTAGTGATGACTGTACCTCAGAATCAGCAGCTGCTATACCCTTGGCACCACCTTCTTAATGACCTCATGTTCTGTGCATCAGTTTGTGGACCCAGACCCAGGTGTACTGGACCTCAAGGGAGATGTCATCTGAACCATGAAATGGTGCATTTTGGGCCCCCTGGGGGATACCCACTTAAACTGCAGGTTCCTCGTTTTGAATGGAGACCCCACAGAAGGCTCAGTTGAGTGTCTATGCAAAATACCTTTCTACTTCTCACTTATTAATTTCTAAGAAACGATATACATTCATTCATTCATTTTTAGTCATTGATTCAGAGCTAGCAGGGGCCATCTACTCTAAGATCTGAGCCCTAGGTAACATGGGTTAGAGTGTACAGGGTTTGGAATCTGGTTTTCCAGATTTACAGCACCAATTAAGTTCTTTACATTTACTAGGCAGACATTACAAAATGGATTATTTTATGCCAATTATATTCTGGAAAGTTACTCCTGTGGGCTTCTGAAATGGGCACCATCATCCTCAATGACAGGCCAAGGGGCTCTAAATTTTCTGTTTGGGGCTCCTAAAGAGCCAAGGGACATTTGATGACCAACTCCCTCCTCAGGGATCAATGGGTTAAGTTGAGGCAAATATGACAGCTAGAATGCTCAATACTTTCTTCCCTGGTTTGACAAGACTTGGTGAAAGAATTGATCTTGGGATGGGATCCTGTCTAGGGAGAAGCATGACAGAACCTGGGAGCCTAGGTACTGTGTCAGCTGCCAGTGGAAACTCTAAATAACCCATATTGCCACCCTACATCCTGGACCTGAAGCCTTTACTTGAAAGAAGCTACTTTAGTTTTTGTGGTAGCAGAGAACTAAAAAGAGTAAGTGTCCATGAACTGGGGACTGGTCAAGCAAATGGTGGTATAGAATCTCAAGGGAACATGATTATCCTGTAAGAAACAAGGATAGTGAATACAGAGAAACCTGGGAAGACTTACCTGAACTGATTCAGAGCAGAGGCAGCAGGACCACCCCAAAGGAAAGAATGACCATCCCAGGATAGTTACTGCTGAAGAGGGTGAACTTATTATTATCAGCTCAGCTGTCTCCCTTTTCTTTGTTGCAGAGATGGAGCGGGGGGTGCATGGAAGTGGAAAACTGCATGTGTTTTCAGACTTTGTCAATATGTCTGCCTCTTTGGGAGGGCTGGCTCTTTGGGAGGGGCTGTGAAAAAGAATTAGGGTAGAAAATGCAGGGGATGGAAAGCAAAAGATAATCAAAAATGTATTTTTTTTTGTAAAGAAGTTGACTTCTTGGGTATCCACAGGCAGCATCTGAAGGATGGCTCAGACAAATGCAACCTCTGGGTTTAACAAAACCTTTAATTGTTGAAGTTGTAAAGGACAACAGTAGGTGGTGCTGAGAAGAGCTGCAGGGTCAGTGGTCACTGGGAGAGGGCTGAGGGCGCAGCCACTGGGCTCTGTCCTGGGAGCCCTGTGAGGGCTGCAGGGAAATGGGGTTTGGGCAAAGGCAACAGGGCAGGGACACACAGCTGGCAGTGCAGCTGTCCCAGAGCCCCTTGCACTGCTCCCTCACTCATTTCCTTGCCCAGGAAGATGAATGTTTTCTTCACATTGCCTCTGTCTTAGTCACCTGTACTACACACACTTCTTCAGAATGAATAATTCACAGTGAAACCAGTGTCAGTAAGAGCTGGGGCTGTGGACGCCCCTCAGAGCTGGCACTGCAGGGCCCTATGGTACAGTGTGCCAATGAGCAGCTTCCCACCATATACAGAGCCCACGGTGCTGCCCTGCAACACAGATCCATTGTTGGCATAGACTGTGCTCACCGTGGGTGTCTCAGAAAGAATGTTCTGGATCCGAAGCACCTGAGCATAGAGGAACACAGCCTGGCATCGGCCTCTGCCCATGGGCAGTGCCAGTGCCAGCGGGATCAACCTCTGCCCCGTGAGGAAACAAATTTGCAGGAAGTCTGGTGTTGAGACCCCCAAAGGGAGCTCCTTGTATGAAACACCAGCTCCCTCTTCATGATCAGCTAACATCACACTCCCCCACATGATCCTGGAAGGACCAACCCCACAGAATGTCACTGGGGTTGCTCTAGCTGAACATTGATTCTTCATAGGGGAATGAGGGGTGGGTCCCAGGGAGGGGGACCAATGGGCTAGCTTGTACCAGTGAGAGGGAGGAGAGGCTGAGCCTTGCTTGGGGGATGGGAGGGGACCTTCAGGGGACAAAAACCCACCTGGGATGCAGGAGGGTTACTGGGGTCATAGATGAACAGCTTTTGGCCATTGGGGTGACAGCCCACCCAGACGTCTCCCGTGGAAGGGTCAACGGACAGGTTATCCACCATCGTGTCCAGGTGGAGCACCTGCCAAGAAAGATGCAAATGTGTCTAGAGAGGATGTGTGTTGTCCTTATACCCAGCAGGCTCCTAGGCTGAGCTATACATTCTCCTCCTGGATGTGGAGTAAATTCTCCTCCCTGTGACAATGGCCATCAGCTCTGGGGAACAGGGCCTCACTGTCCAGTAAGATTGGCCAAGCTCCGTGGGCTCCATGAGCCCACAGAGAAGCCGGTGAGGGTTTGAGCACGAGGACACAGAGGCATTGCCTTTCTACTTTTGCTCATCAACTTTTCTTCTCAGAGCACTGATCCCTGAGCCTTTTGCCTTGGGGAAGCCCACTGGATGTCAGGATTAATGGCCATCAATGCCTGGTGGCTTTGGACCAGAATCCACCACTTAAGAACCCCCAGGGCCAATGCTGAAGGTGTGTGGGGGAGAGGGGAGAGGTACAGCCTTGAGATTTGTCCCTATGACCACTAAGACAAGGCCTTCCCTGGACCCAGCAGGTTGGGTTAGCCATTTGGGACACATGTCACAGCTAGGATGGAGGTCATTCTGTCCCCTTACCTTTACTTGAGTCAAGCTCCAATTGGTGTGTTTTTCCATGACGTGGATTTCATGGGCAAAGCTATCTGCGACATAGATGTACCTTCACCAAAGGGACATATTTGTTAAAGTGATGCATGCACATAAAGCCTTGGCCTAGAGCTGGATCGGGGTCCTTGGCCTGTGGTCCACAGAGTAGCTGACAACCGAATGTCAGTATAATTGATATGACCTAGTTTGTTCAGTGGGCCCAGGAGGCTTGAAAGATTCAGACCAGCTGACCTAGAGAGTGCCCAGGCACACCCATGGCATGGTCTGCCCACTGGTCACTATTTGCTGTAGTTCTGTTTCAAGAGTGGGGCCCAAGGGACTCCTAGGGACCTGCTGGGGTCCCATTGGGGTTGAGCAGGAACAACTCCACCACCTTCAATAGGGCTTGGAGGTTTGGAAAGACCTGTCCTTTACTCCTCAGCCTCCCTGCATGGAACGGTATGGCTGAGACAAGCCCACTGCCCTAGAGAGGAGCCTTCTGGGGCCAACAAGGTAGAGATTTGGGGTCACAAATATATTTTTCACTTGTAATTCCCTGAAGTATTTTGCCTTTCTCTAAGCAGATCCTTCACATCTGGACTAATGTACATTTTGTGATGGGTGCTTCTTGTAGCACTGAAAATGGAGATGCCTCAGGACAGTTTTGTCTGGTTGCGAAGGGCCAAAGTGTGCCCAGGGAAGAATCTGGACTCTGGGAGTGTGAAGACCTGGGCTTCAGCCATGTTTCTAAGGCTGTGCCCTGCATGGCCTTGGCCTCAGTTTCCCCATCTGCCAAATGATGGAAGTGGACTAGCTGACCATTGAGATCCCATCAGCTCTAGACCTATGACTCCATGGATGCCAGGGTCATCACCAGGTAATGTTTAGCTCACAGAGTCTCTGAAAAACGTCATTAAAAATAAAAGACCTTTAAAAACCAGGAAGCCCAACTCTACTGATGGTAGGGAGCCTGAGGGAAGATAGTGAACCCTCTGCTCTCTTGGGCAGCGCTCAAGAATCCCCAGTGACCGCCCAACCATCCATCCATACTTCTCATCCGGGGACATGTTGATGCCATTGGCCGAGTCGAAGCCCTGGGCCACCACGCGGACGTCCTCGGGGCTGTAGTAAATGACATTGGTCCAGCGCAGGTTCAAGTAGACCTCTAGATACTTTAAGAAGATATCGGAGAAATAGTGGCTGTTGGTGGCATAGAAGTGCTCCGGGCCCACAGCAACAATGTCATTCACACTGAAAAGAAGAGAAAAGTGAGTCCCGGAAACCAAGCCCTGGGCCTTTGCATAGGGCGAGCTGCTAGTCATCCCCAGCAACAACTGGTGCTCCGGGCCTTCAGCAAGGCCAGGATGTGCCAACACACCCAAAGGTGGAGGCTGAGGCGTCAGGGAGAGAGTGGGATGGGGGAGGGGGAGTAAAATGGGAGGGGGAGAGGGTAAATGGGCGAAGGAGAGAGGAGTGGGAGTAAGGGAGGGGAGGTCACAAAAGAAACCTGGCACCTCCCCCACTCCCAGCACAGCCCAGGGTGGGTGCAGGATGAAGCTTTGGGAAGAAATGAGTAGGAGGAAATTAGAAAAAGGTCACCTAGTTGGGACTGACAAGATGGCTAGATAAATGTGCATGCCCACAATTGTCTTGGAATTGGGGGGGGGGGGTGTTATTCTAGGCCAAGGAGACACTGAGGAGCAGTCTCTGAAAGGAAAAGCACTGGGAGATTTCCTTCCTCTTGCATTTAAGGGGAGGAGCGCCTACTTGGCGGTTCCTGTCTTCAGCAGTGTGATAGCCCTTAGCCAAGCACCAGGGATACAGAGAAAGGCAAAAAGATTGTCCCTGGGATATGCTGACACCTGGGAGGCTGTCTCAGGGCCCAGAACCAGCCCCAAATTTCACCTCCCCCAATCTGGCTGGAGATAGAGGAAGCCCTGTGCAGGCATTGCCTTCTGAATCTGGTGTGGCTAACAGTCCAGCACAAAACCACCCATATGGCAGACAGTGGCTGCTGAGGACAGGATGCTGCAGGGGAGGGAGTGCCAGCTTGTTTCCTGCCTCCAACAAGCCCCAACCATTACTGGGAGTCAGCCACTGTCCTAGCTGCCTTTCTCTGGCTATCAAGGACGTTCCAAACTATGGTGCCCAGAAGTGGAACAGCTGGGCACCTGCTTGGGGCAGAGGGCACACACACAGGTCATTACAAGCTGTTCGCCACCTCCCAGTGAATGAGGTGGAACAAGAGGGCAGTACCTTGGAAGAAGCTCATGGTGGAGGGTTTTCAGGTGTAAGAGGAAATTTTCCTCTTCTTCAAATTTAAAAATTTCCACTGTGCTCCTGTGTTCAGGGTGATTTGCAACGAAGAGATAGACGGTGTCATCTAAGGCAAGGACAGAGTGTGTGGCTCAGAGGGGACTTGGCCCTTGGCTCTCTGCCTCTGGCCCCCGGGACTCTGCTCTGGAAGCAGGAACAGCCAGAAGGCAGCCCTCTTCTCTCCCCAACATCCCCCCAGTGCTGGTCTGGTTTGATGGTGACTCAGTTGTCCTGGAACAGTCTCCCCTCTCTGCAGACAAGAATTCAGTAACCTCCCATTCTCGATTCAACTCACAACCCAAAGATTCCCAGGCCTCAGTGCCAAGCGTCCATGCCCAGAAGGCTTTGAAGGAGGCTGGGCTCCGTCGAGGAACAGTGTGGGGAAATTCCCAGAGATCACTGGGATGAATCCCGACGAGACGAGTGTGTGTGAACCTTCACTCCAGGCTTGGCAGCAGGCAGCCGAGATGCCTTGCCAGTCACTGACAGCTTCCTCTGCCCTTACCTTGGTCGATAAAAGTGCTGATGCCATGGGGGTTAAAGGACCCCAAATCAAATCCTCGGCTGACTCGAAGCTCCCGGGCCCTGGAGCTGTCCTGGTTCAGATCCATCATCAGGATTCCTCCAGGCTTCTCTGCGGTGAAGCTCTGCATGCCAGGAACCTTGAGGCCCTGATGCAAAGAAGTGCCAAGCTCTTCAGGCCCTTTAGGGCTGCCTGGCCTCCCTGGCCCCTGCATTAATGGGGGGGGGGGGGGCAGAGGGGAGGCAGCTGCAACTCAGAGGAGTTTCCAATCAGCTGGAATCACATCTGGAAGCAGCCCCGGTCCCTTCACAACGTCCCCTACTTGGTCCAAAAAGAGATATCTTGTGTGCTCACTGGCCCAAGGGAAGGCCCGAGTGTGCCCTGTTCACCAGAGGGCCTGCCTAGAGGCAGGCACTGGGGACAGAGTGTGCTTAGCATAAAATAATACATGATGGGGGGATAGTGGTTCCCTTAAATCAGTGGCTTCAAACACATGCCCCAAACTAGGTACCATAGAAAAACCCGACTCCCGTTCTGGGAGAATGAAGTCCCCAAACTAGTCAGGACCCAGGGGAGGGAGGACCTGGCTTCAGCGAAGCCAGAGAGATGCACACTGGGCTTGGGTCCGGTCTGGAGGTGACCAGCCCGTCTCTGACCCCGACCCAAGGAAGGCCATGTTTCCAGGCCCCATGACACTTACCACACTCAGGAAAGCCAAGCCGTTGGGAAGTATGTGAATGTCTTCAGAACCAGCTTCTGGAAATAAAGGGACACAGGCAATCAAGGACCCTGGGGGCGTGGGGGAGGGGCAGCACTGGCCCCTTGGCCCCAACTGGGCTTTAGGCCTGTCCCTGGAGGGAGCCAGAGCCTGAGCTCACCCTTGGCCTCAGTCTTGGCTCTGGTGCTCCTTCCAACCTCGCTCTGGAGCTGGGAGGCAGATCCTGGCAAATGGGTTGGGGCCTGCCTCAGGGAAAGGGAGGTTCTCCCTGGACTTGTCCTGGACCCCTGACCCTCCAAGGCTCTTGCCAGGGATTCTGGTGTGTCTTCTTCCTCTGATTTCCAGCTTGGGCAAGGAGGGGACCAGAGATTGGGGTGGGGCCGGTATCACTCCTGCTTTGCTCTCTTGTTGCCAGGGGCCTTCTGAGAGGGGCTCAGAGTCTGAGCCCTGGGCCCCTGCTGGAATGTAGGCTCCTTCTTACCTCTCCGGGCCTGACTTCCCAGAAAAGCAGCAGAAACAGCAGCCTGGGCACTCCTGTGACTGTTCTGGGTCTGGGGGAGGAGCTTGCTGTGCCTAGATAAGGACACTCCCCTGCTCCCTGTGCCAAGGCCAGACCTTGGGAGCTTTGGATAATGACAGGGGTTAGGAGCAGGGGAAGAGGGAAGGGCTGGCTGCTTGTCAGCAGGCTCCTTCCATGGGGCATGGGTCAGCCCCTTGGGGCACTGAGTTTTTGGCTTTGTCTTGTATCTTGGCGCTGGCCCTCTGGCCTTCTACACTGGGGTTGTGGATGGAGGCAGAGCCCTCCTGGGCCCCTCCTGGGGCCTTGAACCTGCCTCTTAGGGCAGTAGGAGGGGGTGGCATGAGGGTGGGCACAAAAAGTCCTTATGTCCTATTATTCCTGGGCAAGTCAGCCATGAGGGAAAGAGGAAAATGGAGGAAAGCAGGGAGCCAGTGATGGCTGACAAGCCCACTCAGTGCCCAAGGCCATCTGCTGGCCCTGGGCATCCTCCAAGAAGGGTCCATCCTAGGGTTTGCTAAAGCCATCATGGACATGGGAGGAGGGGCTAGGGCTGAGGCGTGAGGAGGGTCTGCATTCTTGTCCCATGTGCTACCTGGCCTCTGGCAACTCAGCTGACCTTTCTGGGCTTCTGCTTCCTCATCCGCCTGCCCTGAAAACCTCCTGGGCTGTTGTGAAGATCTCTCTGCACCCTTAACTTGATTCAAAACTGAACTTCACAGGCATTCCTTAGGTACTTACAATGTGCCCAGCACTGTGCTAAGTGCTGGGAATAGGAGACAAAAGGGAACAGGCCCTGCCCTCCAGAGGCTTATATTCTAATGGGGGCAGGGACAGTCTGCATACAAGCAAAATTATACACAAGATTTGGGAAACTTGGGGCTACTGAGCTGGGGGAGGGGCAGAGCTGGCCCCTTGGTTTTAGGAGAATGACCAAGGAGCCTAAAGGGGCAGGGGAGTGAGGAGGAGGGACCAAGGGTTTGACAGAGTCTGAGTCGGGCAGCCAGTATGAGCCCAGAGAGGTTGGGAGGGTTTGCTGGGCCAGATGGCAGAGTGAGAATAGAGTATATGAAAACTGGACCACGTTGGGAAGAGATTTCGACACCAAGCAGAGGGGTTTTTCTATTTGATCTCAGAGGTAAGAGGCAGTTACTGAGTTCAAGGAGCAGAGTGAGGGGTGACTGGCCAGACCTGGGCTTTGGCAGGAGTGGAGGATGGCTGGGAGATAGAGGAGCTGGGGAGGAGGCCTCTCTGGTAGGAGAGATGATGAGAGCTTGAGATCAGGGCGGGGCTGAGCGAACTGAGAAAAGGAATGCACACAAGAGACTATGGGGAAGGAGAGGGGGGCAGGGGCTGGGAGATGGTGATGGCCTGTACAGCTGGGTTCTGCTTCAGATGTATTAAATTGGAGATGCCCATAAAACACAGTGTTTAGTGTCCCACAGGAGGAGGTGAGGAGGAACTGGGGCCCAGAGGAGAGGCTAGGGCCACACAGGATCTGGGCTGCATCTGCACAGAGAGGATAGAACCGTCCATTCAATTCAGGGCTGCTGAGGTGGACAAGCAAGGGAATGGCTGAGGAAAGCGTCTCTGGCCGCCCACACTCAGCAGGTGGGACTGGATGAAAAGCCCTCCAAGGAGGCTGAGGAGAAGTCAGGCAGGTAGGAGGGAGCCAGGGAAGAGGAGTATCCAGTGTATCCGGAGAAGAGGGTGACTGACAGGGGCCGAGGCTGCAGAGAAAAAGGCAGGAGCTTGGGCAGTGAAGAAAGCTGGTAACCAGAAGGGCAGTGGGATGGGCCTAGCAATGAGATCAGAGTCGGGGGTGGGGTGCGGGGAGGAAGCCATGGCAGAAGGCCCAAAGCTCAGGCTCAAAGGTGAGGATAGACGTGGGATGAGGACACATCCAGTGAGGGTTTCTGAAGGGAAGGGGAAGGGAAGGGAATACGCATTGGTGGAGTGCCTGCCATGGACCAGGCACAATGCTAAGCTCTCCACAATGATCTCATTTGATCCTCACAACAACCCTGGGACCTGGGTGTTTATTGTTTTAATTTTATAGCTGAGTAGACTGAGGAAGACAGGTTATGTGACTTGCCCAGGGTCACACAGCTAGTGTCTGAGGATGGATTTGAACTCAGACCTTCCTGACTCATAGCGACATCAGTTGTCATTGATGGCATCAGTGGTGCACATTGAAGGGTCCACTTTGCTATCAGAAACTTAAGTAAGGAAGGAAATGGGGAGTGATGTGAGGGGAGAAGAGGAAAATTGCATTCAGCAAATGGTTTGCATTATTTGTCAGGGAAATATGATGTTGGATCCTTGGCTAGGGACTGGGGTGAGGGGGGCCATGGGAGTCTTGAGAAGAGAGTTTGGGAAGAATGGGAGGGCTCAGATGGAGGGAGTGTAAAGGGCTGCCTCACTGCATCGAGGGCACACTGCAATGGCGTCACATAGATCTGCGAAGGGCCCATCTCGTGTTTATCACCTTCCAGCTCTGGTTAGCTGTGTAAGAGTAAGAACAAAGGGCAGATGGAGGAGTAATCCAGGGCTGCTCAATGGCCAGGTGGTCAGGGAAGGGATGACAGTGAGCAAGGGAGGAGAGTGTAGCTAGTGATGGATAGCCTGGGAAAGAGCTCCATCCTCACACCAGCCCTATGCAGCATGTGCTGTCATTTTCCCCATATTACAGATGAGGATGGAGGGTCTGGAGGCCATGGTGAGGACAGATGAGATGACTGGACAATGGCTGGTTTCAGGAAGCCTCCCCTTGCACCCTTCCCCAAATGATAGATAAGTACATGTTTCTGGGAGTCACAGGGTTTAGAGATAGAGAGACCACACTGGGCATGGCACCCAGGGGAGACAGTAGCACAGTGGAGAGAGAACATCCTGTCCAGGCACCACTCCTTTGAGCCTCTCTTTCCTGCTGAGGGGATGATGAGGGTTGGAGAGACGGCCTCTGAACTCCCTCCAAGCTCCAGACACAGGAGCCACCTCACAGGTCACGCCCCAAGGCTTCTCCACCCCAAAACACCAGACAAGGCACCCTGGAGAATATAAACTCCTCAAGGGCAGGTACACACAGAACTGGCGTCTACACGAAATGCTTGGATTGGAAGTAAATCTCTACCCACCCACACCACAACAGGCACTGACTGTTATGGTGAAGACAGGGGGCCCCCACTCACCTCCTCTTTACCTAGCACATGTAGCCAAGACTCGGGGCAATGGTGAGCAGCTGATCACACAGGCTTGTGTGAAGCTGGGAACACAAGGTAGAAGGCTCGGTGGTCCACCTGGAGCCCTTGGATTCTGTAGGCAACAGCCAGCCATCGAAGCCTCTGGGGCTGGACAGTGAGGGACTAGCTGCTGCCGCCCCGCCCCATGTCCACAGCAGGACTTTATCCACAATGTTCCCAACAACCCACTGCCAGTCTTGCCTTGAGAACCACCAGGAGCAAGGGGGCTCACTGCTTGACGCTGCCCTGACTCTATTTTCAGAGATACCTCGAATTGTTAGGAAGTTGTCTGTTTGCTTCCTACCACAGTCTGCATCCAGGTAGGCTCTCTCTTCTGTCCCTGGCTCAGCCCTCTGGAGCCAAGCATAGCAAAGCTGGCCTCTCCCAAGGCTCTGCCCTTCACACACCAGGACAGCCACCAGGGCATCCTTTTCCAGGCTAAATGTCTCCATTAATTCCTCCTCCTCTAGCATGATCTTGAAGCCTTTCATAACCCAGGCTGTCTTCCTCCAGGCCCCCAGTGACCTATTTAAGAAGCATTTACTGATGAATATCAGAGACAAAAGAGAGGCCACATCCAAGCTAAGGCCTTTCACCATCTGCATTGTCCTCTTCTGACTCTGCATCGTAGCTCTGCTGAGGCAGTGTTTAACAGAACTATTTTCTCCTTGGTCCCACAGAGGCAGGAGGCAGGCTTCCTCTTTTTAGGACACTTTATAAGGAAGTAAAATGTGGAGCCTTGGCCAAAAGCCTTGAAGCCTTTAGGGAATTCTTAGGAGTGGAGAAATTGCTGCTAATTAGGTCCTCTCTCCTAGAAGCATGCCGGACTTGGCCCCAACAAGCAGTGAACAGGGCCCTTTCATCCCTCTCCAATTTTGGTAAGTGGATTGAACAATTGTGAATTCAGACTTTAAATACCAAGGTAATGATAGAACCACCACAAAAGAGTTGGGCTGAGACTGGAAAGGGAAAAGCAGGGTTGACCCCAAGGCATGGCCATGTCCCTGGTTCTTCCACACTCCCCCAAAGACTTGAGAAAAGATCTGCTCCCAATGTGTATGAGCCCAAGAGAACCTAGGAGAGCTCACCTACAATGAACTCTTGGGGAGCCCTGCTGTGTTTTAGAGGGCACCTCTTACATACCTATCCCTTTGATCAAGCGGCAGTTGGGAAGGTCAACAGGTTCAACTTCTCTAGAGGCGTTAAGCCGATTCCTGTGAATATGAATCAGCTGATGAATAGTCAACCTAGGGCTCTCGTCAGAGGAGAGCTTCATCCCCAGGGTGGCCTACCCTGTCATTGGCGACAGGTAAATGCAATGGATGACAAGCTGTGTGTGTGGTGGGCAGTATGGAAACAGGGGAAGGGGAGGATTCCACAAAGACTAGCTAATTCAGGAAATACTGGCCCATAGTCAGTCCCATCCAACAAGCCTTTACTGAGCACCTACTATGTGCCAGACATGAGGCTAAGCATCCCCTGCTTTGTCCCAGAAAAACCAAGGGCAGGAATGATAAAGGATAATGTGGGAATGTTGGAATGGCCTTTGCCCCCCTTAAGATTCACATTTTCTGCTCCTCTGCCCAGGGCTGGTCCAGCCTCCTCAGAGATCAGACCAACACTGTCAGGTACAGGCACACATTGGGTCGCTCCCTCCTCTCCCTCCAGTTACCTCTCCAATCCCTCTGAACTGGAATGGATGATGACAAGGCTTCTATTCTGGCCAGATTTGTTAGCAGATTTCCACCTGTCCTCTGGGGCCCACTTCCACCCTCAGCACCTCTGCCTGACACAGATGCCCTGCCTGGGCAGAACAGTATAAATGAAGGTAGCTGCTAGTTCCTCTGAGTCCTGGAGTAGAGCCTCAGCCAGGACCTCTCCATCACAGAAGAGCTGGCCCCCTGGGGAGCTGGCCCTGGTGAGCCTCTGCAGACACTTTTGTAGGAAGGGTGGAGTTGGTGCACCCTAGACTTTTTAGTGGAACCTTGTCACATGTCACAGAACTTGCTCCAAGCCAGGAAAGGGCAGGTTTGAATGACTCTGCTCACGGGGGCACCTTCCCAAAGGCCCAGAGCAGATAAAGACGGGGAGAGTTGGCAGGGCCCAGCTCAGTCTCCTGGGTACTCCCCACTCAGCCTGCACATCCAAGCCTCCACCAGGCTCCATGGCCATTGGCCTGGCTATGTGTGTGGGAATCACATATTCAGCCCAAGCCTTTGCTGCCCTGATGTATGCACACTCCCCAGGTGTCCTTCAGGTTTTGAGAGTTCATGGAAGGCTCCAGAATGTTGGGCGGAGGCCTCCCAGGAGGACATAGAGGGGCTGTGCCACCACAAGGCCACGCCCTTGGGAAAAGCATTTGTGTCTGTGCCCTTCTCTTCTTGAATGGCCCAGGCACTCTGTGGGCATGCATGGAAGAAAGGACACAAGTCTTTATTAAGGGCCTCTTATGTGCCAAGCACTTTCCAAATAGTATCCCACTGGATCCTTGTCACAAGCCAAGGAGGAAGGTGCCACTATCACTATTATCCTCATTTGGCAGATGAGAACACTGAAGCAGACAGAGGGTAAGTGACATTTCCCACTGTCCACACTGGGCCCTGAATGCCACAACCAACTGAAAGGAGAAAGACAAGGAACATAGCCCTCTGCCCCTTGTCACGGGTGGTGAAACAGGGAGCCCACATCTGTGCTTTGGAACCAGGACCATCCCTCTGGCTGCCCAGCCCCAAGAGGCGGTGGGGCCCAAGAATGCCCAGCATCCAGGAGATGCTGGTTGGGGCCACTTCTTGGGTCAAACCCTTCCACGCCCACATAGTCATGGACTGGGAAAGTCCCTAGGGTTTCAGAGTTTGTATTACAATGATGCCAGTGATACAGCAAAGTTGTTGCCAGGAAAATTGTAGGATCCCAGGTGGAGAAGGGACTTCAGAGGCCATCAAGCCCAACCTCATGTCACAGAGAAGGAAACTGAGGCCCTAGAAGATCTTAGGCTCCTAGACCTGGGACTGAGAGAATGGAAGGGCTGCAAAGGATCTCCAGGCCTGGGAGTTACATGGGGAACACGTGGGCCACAGAGAAGAATGGAGCTGACCAAGGTGGCAGCTACTGGAGAGGCTGGACCCAGAAGCCAAGCAGGCCCCCACACCCAGTCCAGGCTCCTCCCCCTTCATCCCATGTCAGAACCAGCTTTTAATGGCTGTCTTCACTTTGCAAACAGGCCTTCATGTCCCCCTACCCCACACAGCAATTACCATCAGTGGGGTGCACATTTAAAAGTGAGACCCGACTGAAAGGGGCCCCGGCAGCAAGACAGGGGCTTAAGGCTGGAGAGTGAGGCAGCTGCTGGCGCTGGGGGCATGGGGAGGGTCAGGAATGTTCTTCACCAGCAGCCTAGAAAAATCGCTGAGATAGGAGCTCCATCCCCAGTCAGAGGCAACACAGTGTGTGTGTGTGTGTGTGTGTGTGTGTGTGTGTGTGTGTGTGTGTGTGTGTGTGTTTGGTGGGGGAGTGGGGAGGCTTCTTCGCCCGGAGGCTTTT
Source organism: Gymnobelideus leadbeateri (assembly GCA_011680675.1). Taxonomy (NCBI): domain Eukaryota; kingdom Metazoa; phylum Chordata; class Mammalia; order Diprotodontia; family Petauridae; genus Gymnobelideus; species Gymnobelideus leadbeateri. Next base: position 603,826 of record WOXC01006711.1, read on the forward strand.
GTGGAGATGTGGTGGGGAAAGAAAGGGGAGATGGAGAAGGGGAAGGGGAGGAGAGTGGGGGAGAGGGAAGACCAGAGAGGGGCCCTGGAAGTGCAAGGCCAAGTGGCAAAGTTTCTGGGCTGTCACTACCCGGAGGGCGGATGTGTGGAGGGGGGGGGGGGCCCAGACTCGGGGCCACGCCCTCTTCAGCCTCTCTGACAGGTAACTAGGACTGAGTGACTCATTTCTTCAAGAGGCACTGAAGGACCGGCATCCGAGACAACTGGATGAGGCTGGCAGAAGGCAGAAGCCAGGACGGGACCGCCCGGGCCGCCCGATCGTGGTCTTTCACCCTCTGCCCGGTGCCTCCTCCCAGTTCGGGGAACTCAGGGGCCGGCCCGCCCTCTCGGGAGGAAGGGAAGTTTCCAGGCTGCCACTCTCGCCCCAGCTCTCATCCTCGCCCCTCTATTTGGGGCGGGTGGGGGGGGGGGAAGAGAGAAGAGTGGGGGCGCCCGGGTCCCGCCTCCCTTTTCCCATCCCACCTCCGAGGTTCCGGGCTCCCCACCCTCCAGCCCCTGGAACTTAGTCCAAGCGCCTAGGGCGCCCCGGGGCGGACTAGAGCTCACGCACTGTCCCGCCCGAATCCCCTCTCACCTGAGCGCCACAAATCTCTCGCCCAGCAGCGCTAGAGCCAAGCCCAGAGCAGCGAGAAGCAGCAGCCGCGCCATGGCTGCTTCTGGTCCGGCTCAGTCCGGGGACCCCGCCCTCTACTCGCCTCGGCTCCCGGCTCCGCCCCCACCCGCCCTGGTTCCCAGGCCCCACAGATCCGAGGTTTGGCCCGGGGACGGAGGCTCAGGGCACCACCCATCTCCTGACCACCCCCTCCTCCCCTCCCGTCCCCCCGCCCAGTCTCCCTTCTCTCAGCCCCCACCTCCCTCTCCAGTGACCGCCTCACCCTGCCCAGCCCCCTTCCTCCCGGTCCCAGCCCTCTTCTAGTCCTTCCCTGTCCCCTCACACCAGGTCTTCTGTCTCTTCCTGCTGTTCCCAGGACAGCACTACACAAACACTGAAGTTTCCCCCAAGAGCTTGTCCTGACGATCCCCTCTCCCAAAGAGCCTCCAAGCCTACCCTCTGTCCCCCTGGCACCCCCTTTTAACCTCCTGCACGTAGAGCATGATGAAGGTGGGGGAGAAGGGAGGTGGCCTCCTTTTTTCCAGGCTTTAATTTCTTTGGGCTTTAAAAAAAAAAAAAAAGGTTGTTCCATTGGAGTGAATTGCAGAACCCTCCACCCTACCCCAAACCCCATCTCTGCGGGATTTCCATTTAGACACATTCCTGGAGGGAAACTTTGTGCCTTCCTCACATTTGAAAAAGGTCTGGAGTCCTCTGGTCCTGCTGGAACTTCTCTGGGCAGGTCCTGCCTCTCCCCCTCCCCTCCCTCCCTCCCTCCCCTCAAGTGTGCTTCTTTGCTTCCAACGTGGGGAAAGATGAACTTGTATCTGACAAATGCCACCAAAGGTGACCACTGGTGAGGTGAACAACTGGAGATAGCTGGAAACTCTCCCTTCACTTCCCAGCTGGCAGGCTTGGCCTAAGCGGGCTTCTCCAGCCTTCCTTGGCCCTGGGGTCAGTCCAGACCATTTCATCAGAGAGAGTTTCCTTCTGGTGGGAAAACAGCAGCTCTCACAACAATAACACAACCACACACAGCAGGACCACCACAGAATTTTCCCTCCAGTCCACATGGTCTGGGTTGGGTCCTATTTCTTCTGCCTTGGCCATCATGGAGTGACCTCAATGCCCCTGGACACTGTCCTCACTTGACTCTGGGGCCTCTGGGCTCTCCTGGTTCTCTTCTCAGTGGCTTCTCCTCTGATACCAGTCTCAGGTGGGGTGTGGGGATGGGCACCCCTCCTCGCCAGGGTCTTGGGAGAGCCTGGCAGCCTCCTGAGTCTTCTTGGGCTGGTGAGGTTAGGTCTTCAAAAGACACTTCAAACAGTTGGGACGGGCTTTGTCTTCAGTTCTGTTAACCTTTGCACAGCTCCTTACACACAGCTAATTCATTCAATCTCACAACACCCATGTAATCCTAGTCCAAAAGCCCATTGGCATGGGGCTCTCTCCAGATTGGTGGGGGTGAATGGCCTATGTCTGTGTTTGGGAAGTAGGGAACAATGCTTCAGTCTTCAAGCTTTCAGCCTCTTAGGTGTCTCTGGCTTTGGGGTGGGGGGAGACTGAGGCAGAGAGAGGGAGAGGGAGTAGGAGGGTAGGGAAGAAGGAGGGAGGGTGGGGGGGGAAAGGGAGAGAGAGAAAGAAAGATGGAAGAAAGCAAACCTTGGCAAGAAGGTGATGTGAGAGGAGCTGGCCCATCATGCTTCTCCCCAGCTTGCTTCACTGGATGCTTGGGGAACTTTCCCTTGGGTGAGAACCAGGATCTGTCCTCTTGGTTAAGCTGAGTTCCCTTCCTCCCAATGGGAGAATGCCTTCACTCTGTATTGTCTAGTATATATTCTTCGTCAGCGTTCTGATCAGAAATTCCCCCAAATCTGAAACCCACATCCCCTGCACTACTAATATGTAAAAGCCTGGTATCCCCCGCCCCTCTCTGAGTAGAGCAGTGTCCTTGTCAGCCACTGCTCTCCCGCTTCCCCTCCTAGCAGGGAGTAAAGTCTCCCTTGTAGCAGAGTTGGGGGAGAAGAGGCTACAAATGTCTTTCAGCTCCCTTTGAGCTACAGGTGAGAGACAATGAACTCAGAGAGACAATCTTTTCCCTCAGATTGATTTTTTTGGATCGGAGAACCCTGACGTATCTCTCAGGTCTCCATTTTTGTAGCCCTTTGTTCTTAATGAGCAGCTCCTGGGCAAGCCCTCTGAGGCCTGTCTGGAAATTGTCTTTCTGGGGTCAGATTTGTTTCCTTCCAATCTGGAAAATACTTATATTTTCATTTTTTCTTTTTTTTCTCTCTTCAAGGGGAGTAGAATTTTTTTAAAGAGTTACAGAGAGTTTGGTTCTATCCTGGAATTTTTTAATGTAAATTTTTATTGTTTTTGTTTGGAAATGGCACAGGCCCTCCCAGACTGGCTTCATCCCACTGTCAGGCAATTGCTCCATTTATTAACATGGACTATTTCTCACAAGTCTGAATGCTACTGAATGGCTAATTACTTGCCAAATGGTGATGCTTGAATAATTCCTTGGCTCTGACTGTTGGTTGGCAGAATTTGAATTCAAATCTTTTTCTGTACTGTTGTATTGCTTAAGCTCAGTATTTTAATCCAATAGAATGTTGTTATTACAACACTGGAAATCTCTTAATTACATTAATGTTTGTATATTAATGTTGGCACCTGGGAAATGATCCCTAGAAAAGATGGCCACTAAGGCCCTGAGGGGCTCTGTCTTGCTTTTGCAATTGAAAAGCACAGAGGTCTGCTGAAATCAGAGTTAGAAGGCTAGGTGGTATGGTGGAGAGAGTGCTAGGTCTGAAGTCAGGAAGATTCATCTCCCTGAGTTCAAATCTGCCTTCAGATAGCTGTATGACCCTGGGCAGGTCACTTAACCCTGTTTGTCTCAGTTCATCATCTGTAAAATGGGCTGGAGAAGGAAATGGCCAACCATTCTAGTATCTCTGCCAAGAAAACCTGAAATGGGGTCTTGAAGAGTCAGACAGCTGAAAAAAATGGCTGAACAATACATGTGTGCAGCCTGCAAGTCCTTTTTAAATTTTTTAATTTGTTTAATATCAATTGCAATGGTATGGAAGATTGGTTGCCTGGGGTGCCAGGAGAATCATCCTTGTTTGAAAGCACTGATACTTAGGTTTACACCGTATACTTACATGTTTTGGACCTGACCCAGCTAATCTTTGCAAGGGACTGAAAAGAGTTTTAGTTCTGGGGAGGAATGTCATCCCTGTCCCAAAGTCCATTGGAATGAGACTCTCTCCTCATTGGTGGAGATGAATGGGGCTGGGTTGGAGAGAGGAGGGTTCTTCAGACTCTTCAAGCTTAGAGTCACTTTGACCACTTCTGGCTTCCAGCTTCAAAAGAGAAGATGGAGGGGGCCAAAGTTAGCATGAAAGGAACAGGCAGTCTTCCTCATGTGGATCCACCCCCAGCTTGTTCCACTAGAAATTTCAAGGCATTTCCCCTGGGGAGAGATCTGTGATTGTCTCTCTTGGTCGACCTGAGTTATCTTGCTCCCAGTGTGAGACTTCACCCCGTGTTGTCTGGCATATGTCCTCTGTGCACTTCCTCTGAACTCTGCTTGGCTATGGTCTTGGGTAAATGGGTTTCTTGGCTGTCTTCATGTGTATTTGTTGCATACAGGAATTTGGGGTGGGAAGAGAGTCAAGACTTGGATATAAAGCTTGGTCCCTCCTCTTTTCCAGTAATGAACAATGACCAGAAGTTTAACTTGAACTTAAAGCACACATCCCCAAGACTAACAATATTTAAGGGAGCAGATAGATTTAATTCTAACTTGGTACCCTCCCTCTCTGAGGAGAGCACAGCAGCCTCCGGCCCCAACCACCTGCTTTTCCTCTGAGCAAGAATTAAAATATCTTCCGGAGAAATGTGGGAAGAGAAAAGGTTACAGATCTTTATTCTTTCTCCTCTGGAGCTGCACAGTGATGCCCCTATGTTATGTGTCAGGGACAGCCCTTGCAATGCATGTATCTCCCCACACTCATTTTACAGATGAGGAAAAGGAAGCCAGAGGCACTTCATGATTAGCCCAGTCATACAACTAGTGAGTATTTGAGGATTTGACCCCATGGTCTAGAGGGGAATTGAGCCCGGGAGGTTCAAGAATGATATTCCAAGAGGGAGGGGGAGAAAATTTAGAGCTCAAAATCTTATGGAAGTGAATATTGAAAACTAAACATAAATTAATTATTTAAAAAAATAATGACATTCCAAAGACACAAAGAAAATCTATTCAGTTGGGGAGAAAAATGCATAATTCACAGATGACATCAATCTGGGAGTGAGAAATCACACTCTGAATAAGATCTGGGTTCCAAAACAGCCTAGAACAGCCTAGAACAGGTCCTGGGCCCAAATCCATTCTGCCTCCTCCTTTTGGACTACCCGTCAGCTAGGAATGGTTTTAGATTTTTAAATAAAGTTTCTATTTTTAAATTAAACTCTACAAAAACAGACAATGGGTCATATTTAACCCCCATCATTGGCTGCCCCCAGCCTAGAATCTATATTGAGCTGAATCCAATATAATGAAATGGAGAGTCTTAGCTTTCTTCTGAATAAAACATCTCTGAAAGCACACAAAGGGCCAGCAGAGATAGTAGCACTTTACCTGGAAGAGACCTGGAAGTTTTGTGGATCCCAAGTGGACAGTGTGATGTGGTTGGAAAGAAAGTGAATGGGATCTCAGGTTGCACAGAGGGAGGCAGAGTGAGGGAGGGGACACTGTCTCTGCCTGCTGTTCAGGGGACACCACTTTTCCAATGAGCCCCGTCTTCTCATCTGGTGGCCAAGTATTTAAACTTCAGCTTCAGCATTTGACCTTCCAGGGAGTAGCCTGAACTAATTTCTTTAAGTATGGACTGAGTTGATCTCCTTGCTGTTCAGGAAAACTCTCAAAAGTCTTCTCTAGCCCCACAATTCGATTCTGAGGTTCAGCCTTCCTTATAGCCCAACTCTCACAGTCACACATTGCTACTGGAAAAACCATAGATCTGACTCTGCAGACCTTTGTCAGCAAGGCAATGTCTCTGATTTTTAATGTGCCGTCCAGGTTTGCCATGCATTTTCTTCCAAGAAGCAAGCGTCTTTTAATTTCATAAGTGCTATTGCCATCTACAGTGATCTTGGAGGCCAAAAATAGAAAATCTGACACTGCTTCTATTTGCAATGGGGCTAGTGGTCAAGACTAGTTTTCTGTGATGTTAAGCTTCAAGCCAGCATTTACACTCTCCTTCACCCTCTTCAGGAGGCTTCTTAATTCCTCTCCCCTTTCTGCCATCAGAATAGTATTTGTACAGCTGAGACAGCTGATATTTCTCCTGGCAACCTTTCCCAAGATGTACTCTGCCTATAAGTTAAACAAATAAAGTGACAATGCCTTGTTGTTCTTATTTCACAATCTTAAACCAATTAGTTGCTCCATGTGCAGTTGTCACTGTTGCTTCTTGGCCCACATGCAGTTTGCTCAGGAGGCAAGTAATAATCTGGTTCACCCATCTCCTTGGTCTTTCTACATTCTACTGTGATCCACAGAGGCAAAAGCTTTAATGTAGTCAATGAAGCAGACAGATGAACAGAAATAGATGGATATTTATTAATAGACTCAGATAGATAAACAGACAGTGATAGGTCAGTAGGTAGAGAGATGAATAGAGACAAATCGATACAAAGATGGTGATGGATACATCAATGGATGTATCCTTAAGCCAACTTAACCTGTCTTCTTGTGCTACTGTGTTTTCCAGGCACACTGGACCCAGGGTATGAAAGAGTCAAGGATGAAGTCCCCCTTCCCGCCAATCTAACATAATTGTTATCGGCACCATCAGCTGGTCTCTCATAGTGTGCCCTTGAAGGCTGAATGAGCTACAAGACATACACCAGTCAGTCTGCACCAGGCTGAGAAACTGCAGTTAGGACCCTCAGACATAAGCAGAGCATCAGACCTTCGGGTCAAGCAGTTCTCAAGGGAAAAGAAAGTGGCTTTTGCCTCTATTCTTACTCAGGTTCTCCTCCCCTATTTCAGAAAGGAATTAACCCTTTCCCTAGCCCAGCTTCTCCCTTCCTCCTCCCATGCCACTCCCATTTGGGAGCGGATTGCCTTCCACCCCCAGCCCCCACTGCCACTTATAAATGTATGAGCTCCATCCTGAATTGTACTCCATACTTGGCATAAGAGCTCTGTATGCATACTCATTTCTCTTGTAATAAATCCAGTTTCAACCAATGTCTCATGGACTTGTGGGTATTTTTTTTAACAAATAGGTAGATAGATGGATGGAATGATAACAGACAGATAGATAGTGATAGATCAATTGATAGGTAAGGAGGTAGATAGATGGATGGCTAGACAGACAGATGAATGGATAGGGCAATTATTAAGTACTTACTGTGTACCAGGCTCTATGTTAGTTCTGGTGATGCAAATATAAGCAAAAACAAAACAAAACAAAACAAAACCCAAACAAACCTTTAAATTACTTAGTGGGAAAAGACAACCCAGAAAAGGGAGCTAGAAAGTTGGCAGGGGGGAGGAGAGGAGTCCAAAGAGTCAGGAGTGGGACTGGGAAAAGTGGATGAAGATGGCCTAGGCTTTTCATGAAATAATGGTGCTGGGCAGAAACTCACCCTCAGAGGAGGGGCTGCCAGAGGGGAACTGCTTCAGGGTGAAGTGGCCATTGGGGAGGAGAGGAGAAAGCCTGGAATCAGGAGCAGGGCCAGGAGAAAAGTGACCATCAATAGCCTGGCCATTCCTTCAGAGCATTCATGTTTGTGGCATCTCTGTTTTAGTGGGTATGAGTGGCTATTTTAGTGGCTATTTAGTGAATCTGAGGCATGTTTGTGTGGGTATGTATGTATGTATGGCATGTGTTTGTGTGGCTTTGGGTACGTATCCTTTCTTAATCCTAGGTTACTGAGTATCAAAGTCTCCAGCAATTGGGTGGGTTTATGGATCGCAAAAGGTGTAAATGTTAGACGAGGCCTGTGGATGGGGCACCTGTCTTCCACAAAGTAACAGTGTCACCTGGCTTGGAAAGTTTCACTGGAGAATATAGTCCACAGAAACATTTCAATGAAGCTTTGCCCTTGGACCAGGAGTGGTTGGACAAGGCCCAGGTGAAGTTGAAATGCCTGAAGGGCTGTCTTGCAAAACTATTTTCCCTTTGGAGGGGGCTTCCCTTTGGCCTACTCATGTTGTTGAGGAGAGAATAAGAGGGAGACGAGATCTGGGTTTTAGATAAATTTAGATGTGGATTTATTGATCGAGCACTGGACTACCTGGATTATACACTCAAATCAGGCAGTCCCTAATTGAGGCTATAAAGGCAAAAAACACAAATACCACAATTGGGGAGGGGAGCTAGTGTAAGCAGTGACATACTGAAGCCAAGAACAGCCATTGGTTGGAACTATAGCGCAGGGCTAATTTGGGAAACATGAAACAAGGGTATAAGGTTGTGACCTTCCTCCTGATAGGGGTCTCTCCTAGAACAGGGTGGATGATACAGGGTGGAGGGCACAGGGGGAGTGGAATTCCCTGAACAGGCTGGGGTCATGGAACAGGTCAGGGTCATGTTCTGGGTGAAGGGCAATAGGGGACCCTGCTTGGTCAGCGTTCTGGGTGGAGGACCTTGCTGGGTCAGGATCCCAGAACAGGGTGGTCTCTTGCATGGGATAAACTCACCCCATGACCAAGCCCTGACATCCCAAATGCTTGTCTTGAATGCCCATCCCAGGCAGATTCCCTCAGGATGTCTCCAGTGCTCAGTGACCAGAAGCAATGTGATGGTCCACGTGGGCCAGAAAAGGACAAAAGTACCTAGAAGGAGGAGCAGATCTTTGGAAATCCTTCCCAGACATCTGCTGGGGGTGGTCACATGAGTCTGACAGCTCAGACAGGGTCTTGGGAGGTGGAGGGCAGTGAGATACATAATTATAGTCTTTACCCTATGGCCCTGAGCCTCTGTGGGTGGAGACAGAGGAAGGCTAGGACAGAAAACCAAGAGACAGGGCTATTGGCCAATTCATGAATTCCTGTCATATTTAAACTCCTGGCCCCATCCACTGTGCCCCCACCCCCCTCCACAAATTAACCAGCTGCCATCAATTAGCTTTTGGAAAAAGCTATTTACTGGGAAGGTAGAGCAAGGGCCACAGTTACACATACAGTCCCCAAAGCAGAGAGGTGCTGTTCCCTCTGCACCTGTTGGGTCTCTGGAAGAGTGGACATCTTTGAGGTACCTTCACACCCTGTACCAAGGTAGGGAATGGATGTGATTCAGAGCTATCCTCTGGCTGTGGGGATTGTTTTCCCTTTGAAGAGTTCCCTAAGTCTATTTTTCAATAAGATCTGTCCCACAAATGTACCTGATTCTTTGTATCTCCAGCACTTAGCCTAGTGCTCAGCACATAGTAGGCATCCAATAAATATTTCTTAACTTGACTTACATCCACTTGGAAATGCCCAGTAGACAGTTTTTAATGTGAAAATAGATTTGGGGTTCAAGCTGGGAGGTGTCTGCATCTGCATGGGAGCTGATGAGATCACCGAGGGAGAACAGTGGACCACACTCAGAGCCTTGGGGAACATCGCTGGTTTGGGGCACGATTATGGAGGAAGATTGAGCAAAGGTGTAAAGAAACAGTGGTAAGAGGAACAGGAAGAGAACAAGGAGAGGCTGGGGATGATGGGCACTGAAAAGAGGCATTCAATCTTTAGGGTTGTGAGCCATTCCAGGTAAGAGAAGAGGCTGAGAGCCAGATCCCAAGGAGCTGAGTTCTGAGGGAAAGGCAGTTTCTACCTGCTGTGCTCACTCACTTCCCAGCACTGGCCAGGCCCATTTCCAAGCCTCCTCCCTGGTGCTCATCCCCAAGACCTGGGCATCCCCTATACTCCCAATCTCTGGGTGCTGGATCCCCAGCATTACTGCAAATTCAGGGTGGGAGGGATGCCTGGTCATCGCTATGGACACTGAGGCTTCTCTGGAGAGTGCTGAAAGCCCAGTCCTGAGCCCTGATGCATCCCTTCTCCATCACTGGCTGCCTGCATGCACTCTTCCAGCAAGCCAGCCCATCAACCAGAGTAGTGCTTCCCATTGAATGGCTCATGGACCGCTTGTGGATTTGAGGTTGAGGGATTCATGTGAAAAATTCTTTTTTTTTTAATCAAATGCTTTATTAACCTCTAGTTTACATCATTCATTTCGGCAAGACTTTGAGTTATAAATTTTCTCCCTGTTTTTCCCCTACCCCCTGGTAGGAGAAAAGAACAATCCCACTGGATATCCCCTCCTTCAAACTGTTCTCTCCCATATCTTTCCCCATACCCCTTCTGATTTTCCACTAGGGCACGGTGGATCTCTATGCTCCAGTGCCTATATATCTTATTTCCCCGTAACATGCAAAATAATATTAATAATATCATATATACATATAAATATATTTAAACATTTGATTTTAAAACTCTGAATTCCAGATTCATTCCCTTCCTCCCTTGTCACCCACCCTTACTGGGAAGATAAGCAATTCAGTATAGGTTGTACATGTGTAGCTATGAAAAACATTTCCATAGTGGATATAATGTAAAAGACTGACTATATTTCCCTCCATCCTATCCCACCTCCTACTTGTTCTATTCTCTACTTTGATCCTGTCCCTTTTCAAAAGTGGGTGCTTCCAACTTTCCTTCCCACCCAGTCTGCCCTCCCTTCCATCATCCCCCCTCTCATCCCCTTCCCCCCTACTCTCCTGTAGGGTGATATACCCTATTTAGTGTGTATGTCATTCCTTCCGTAAGCCAAATTCAATGAGAATAAGGTTGACCCATTCCCTTTTGCCTTCCTGTTCTTCCCCTCCATTGTAACAATTATCCCTTGCCTCTTCTATATGAGATAATTTACCTCATTCTGTCTCTCCCCATCTCCTCTCATTATATTCCCCTCTCACCTCTTAATATCACCTTTTAAGTATCATCCCTTCCTATTAAATTGGTCCTGTACCCTTTATGTACACCTGTACACACACACACACACACACACACATATATATATATATATACACACACATTCACATATGTATTCATAAGTCCATATGCCCTCCTATATAGACATATATGTATGTATATAATATATACATATATGTATATGTATATGTGTGTGTGTATATATATATCTATTTCTATTCCCTACAGCTATTCTCATACTGAGAAAAGTTTCATCAGTTACAATGATCATTTTTACTTGTAGGGATGTAAATAGTTCAACGTTGATAAGTTCCTTATGATTTCTTTTCCCTGTTTACCTTCTCATGCCTCTCTTGCTTCTTGGATCTGAATGTCAAATTTTCTATTCAACTCTGGTTTTTCATCAAGAATGCTTGAAAGTAATAGATCTAGGAGAGATAATTTAAAAATTATTCGACTACCTAAAAGCCATGATCAAAGAAAGAACCTAGAAATCATCCTTCAAGAAATTCTGAAGGAAAATTGCCTTGATGTTTTAGACCCAGAGGGGGAAATAGAGGTTGAAAGAATCCAACATTCACCTCCTGAAATAGATCCCAATAATAAAACTCCTAGGAATGTTATAGCCAGCTTCCAGAATTCCCAGATCAAGGAGAAAATACTAGAAGCAGCCAGGAAGAAACCATTTCAATACTGTGGAAACACAATCAGAATAGCACAGGACCTGGCAGCTTCTACTCTGAGGGATCAAAAGGCATGGAATATGTTGTTCTGCAGGTCAAAAGACCTGGGATTAAAGACAAGAATCACATACCCAGCACAACTGAGTGTTTTGTTTCAGGGGAAAATATGGTCATTCAGTAGAATAGAGGACTTTCAAGCATTCTTGAGGAAAAAAAAAACAGAGTTGAATAGAAAATTTGACATTCAGACACAAGAAGCAAGAGATGCTTGAGAAGGTAATCAGAGAAAAGAAATCAAAAGGAACTTATCTAAGTTGAACTATTTACATTCCTTTACAAACCTTTCTCAGTATGAAAATGATTGAAGAAAGGTATATGGGCATATGAATACATATGTGAATGTGTGTATATATGTTTACAGGTATACATGGATAGAGGGCACAGGTTGAATTTGGTGGGAAGGGATGATACTTAGGAGATGAAGTTAAGAGGTGAGAGAGGAATTCGGCAAGAGGAAATGCGGAGACACAGGGTAGGGTAAACTATCTCATGTAGAAGAAGCAAGGGGAAGTGGTTGCAGGGGAGGGGAAGAACAGGAAGGCAAAAAGGCAAAAATCATATTCTCATTGAATTTGGCTCAGGGACAGAATGACATACATACTAAATGGGATATCTCACCCTGTAGGAGAGTAGGGGGAAGGGGGATGAGAGAGGGGATGATGGAGGGGAAGGCATTCTGGGGGGGGGGGGAGGTTGCAAGTACCCACTATTGAAGAAGGACAGGATCAAAGTAGGGAATGGACCAGGTGGGCGGTGGGATGGGTGGGAGGGAAATATAAGAAGTCTTTCACAATATATCTACTATGGTAATGTTTTGCATAGCTATACATGTACAACACATACCGAATTGCTTATCTTCCCAGCAGGAATGGGTAAGAAGGGAGGAAGGGAATGAATCTGAAATTTGATGTTTTAAAATTAAATGTTTCAAATGTGTATAAATACCATTATTAATACTATTTTGCATGTAATTGGGAGATAAGATGTGCAGGCATTGGGGCACAGAGATTCACCTTACCCTAATGGAAAAGTTGAAGGGGGTATGGGAGAAGGTATGGGAGAGAGCAGATTGGAGGAAGCAATATCTTGCAGGACTGCTATTCTGGGAGGGTGGGTAGGGAAAAAACAGGCGGGGGGGGAAATGATTGTAACTCAAAATCTGGCGGAAATGAATGATGTAAACCAGAAGTTAATAAAGCATTTGTTTAAAAAAATGCTTGAAAGTCCTCTATTCCACTGAATGACCATATTTTCCCCTGAAACATGATACTCAGTTTTGCTGGGTAGGTGATTCCTGGTTTTAGTCCCAGCTCCTTTGACCTCCAGAATATCATATCCCAAGCCCTTTGATCTCTCAGTGTAGAAGCTGCCAGATCCTGTGTTATCCTGATTGTGTTTCCACAATATTAAAATTGTTTCTTCCTGGCTGCTTGTAGTATTTTCTCCTTGATGTGAGAACTCTGGAACCTGGCTATAATATTCCTAGGAGTTTTCTTTTGAAAAATTCTTTGATGGAGCCTTAGGCAGTAGATAATTTTAGAGAATGTTATAAGCAGTAAGTTAAATTACTCTGGACGTTCCAACATTCTGCTGCTGAAAGAGGATTATGGACCCAAACCAGTCATCAGCACTGTCCCAGGGGCACAGGGGAAGTGGCTTTTGGCTCCGGTGTTTCACTGTTTTGATTGTGAGACCCAGGGAACCAGACTCCTGAGACCACTGCTTGTGGAGGAGGGTGAAGATTATCTCCCTGAGTAAAGCCAGGGAAGTAGGGACCACACCTGTCAGATGTAGTAAAGTCAAGAAAGAGTCCATCGAAGCTACAACAAGGCTTCAACCACTGGAATGGGGAATGTGGCTGGTTCTCTTCTTGTGTTCCCCCTCCCCCCATGGAGAGGGTCTAGCTTCCCCTAGTCATGTTCTTGCGGTTCCATAACCTATGATGGTACAATGCCTGTGCTCTCCTGGGTCTCCTCACAAGACCATTACTCCTGCAGCCTCTTAATAAGAGGAATGGAGAGCTGATAGTTTGCTTATTTTCTGCCCATTCTGATCCCACATTTTGACATGCTGGAGATCATCCTCCTGAAGGTACAGAGAACATCCTGTGTCTGGCCAGCAGCGCTGATTTTCAATTATGGCATTTAGTCAGGGGTTTTTTTAACCTAACCTGGTGAACTCAAGCTGCTACCATCATCAGAAACAGCTCCAGAACAGTAAAAGATTGCGTGCAGGGTCCTGAGTGGGAACACAGGCTGAGGTGTACTTTGGGCCCTCAGCAGGCAGGCGGGAGGCTGTGAGACCGCCTCAATCACAGGAGTGGGTACCACGCTCTGAGAGCAAAGCTGGTCACTATGGCAACAACCCGGCTGCTATGGCCTGATCAAAAATGGCTCTGCAGCCTCTTCTAGAACCAGGGAAGGGACATTCCTCCCTCCTTTGAACTGACTTTTCCCCAGTGGACACCCCTTTGGTGTCACTGGAGTTCCTTATCAGTGAGCTATCTGTGGGGCAGGCAGTACTTCTCTGGAAGGAAGGAAGGAAGGAAGGAAAGGAGAAAGGAAGGAAAGGAATAAAGAAATGGCAATGGAGGCAGTGCAGGAGTTTAAATGGGGAGTTCCATGGGTAGTCAGCGTGTGCGTGTGTGTGTGTGTGTGTGTGTGTGTGTGGCAGAACATTAGACTTAAGACGGTTATTTTCAAGCATGCCTCCATTAGCAGTTGTTGGGGGGTGGGGTGTGGGGAGCATCAGGGAAGGCCTCTTGTTGAAGGTAGCACTTGGGCTGAGACTTGAAGAAAATGAATAATTCTAGGAGATAAAGGTTAGTGGGGAGGATGTTCTACGTCTAGGAGTCAGCCAGGAGAAAGGTATGGATGTTGGAGGTACAATGCCTTGTGTAAAGAACAATAAATAAGGTAGTGTTGCCTAACACAAGGGGGCTGGGCAGTGAAGTAAGGTGTCAGAAGCCTGGAAGGGTAAATTAGGGCCAGTTTGTAAAGGAATTTGAATTCCAAAGAGCTGTCCCTGGGGGTAAGAGGAAGCCACTGAAGTTCATTAAGAGGGGGAGTAGCAGGGTCAGGTCTATGCTCTAGGAGCACCACTTTGGCAACAAGGAGTGGAATGGACTGGCAGGGCGATCAGAAGGTCACAATAATAGTCTAGCTGTGAGGTGATTCTAAAAATCTTCCATATTGGCCAGACTCTTAAGGAATCTGAGTACCTCAATGGGGACCAGATGGCTCTTATACCCAGAAAGACTGCAGGAAAGATCTAGGAGTGGCCAAGTAGTCTGGGATGACTAGGAAGTAACAGAGGACTGGGTGCCCTAGGTGGATGCCAGGGACTTGGACCATGTCTTGGCCAAGGGAAAAGGGGGCCTAGATGGGATTAAGGGTGGGAAATAAGCAGGGGTGATTAGGACGTAACAGACAATGAAAGGCTGGGTATGTTAAGGGTAGCAGAGAATTGGGCTTATCCATAATGAAAGATCAGTTGAGGAGAACACCAGATCAAGTGGGGAAATTCAACTAGAGCTGGGGGAGAGGTTTCCTAGGGTCTATACTCCATCATGGCGGGGCGGGGGGGTTCCCAGGGTCTGTATGCTGTCACAGGGACATATGGGAAAGTATCGCCCCTTTCCTAGCCTCCTGCCCTCTGCATGGTGGCTAGTCCCTCATTGGTTATGGTGATAAAACAAGGGTGCCCCTGTGCCCTAGCAAAGAGGGGAGAAAGGGCAGAGGGATTCTGGGACCACAGGTCAAAGTCCTCCCCATCCAAGAGACTTGTATATGGTGACTGAGGAGCTGGCTTCCAATGGGAGCTCTACAGCTCAGTCTGTAGGATGATGGGCAGGTCCCAACCCTCCTGAAGTCCCAGGAGCCTCTTTTGTGGAATGAAGTCATTGGCTCAGATGGGCTTGAAGTTCTCTTCCCTGCCTGACAATGTGGTTCCCTCTGTGTGTGTGTGGGGAAGGGGCGTGTGAGGGCTCTCACCATTCAAGCTGGCTCCAAGTCACTCTCTCCTCATTGGTTTCCCACCCACCTCCCCTTTGTTGAATTCTGTTAGCAAGGCAGGGTCCTGTGTCTTGGCCCCAGGCATGGGAGGAGACTGTGGTGGAAAGTGCCCTTCTTTTCATCCCTGCTCCGTGAGGGGCTGTGTGACTCTGGCACTCTGTGTGACTTCTCTGTGAAGCTCAGTTTCCTCACCTGTAAAATGAGGGGGTTAGACTCAATGACTTCTCTGGCTGACCCCTCTGGGCCCTGATAGCCTATGACCCTGGGTGTCTAAGATGGTGTGTTCATTAAGCTCTATCTGTGTGAAGAGCACCTGCCAGATGCTAGGGGAGAAAAGCTGAGGTTAGGCAGAATGATACAATGGGAACAGTGCAAACAAAGAATGTCAGGAATAAGGTATTATAGGGATTAAGTGGGGCCCTATGGGAGAGGTGAAATTTAAAAGGATGGACAAAAATTTAGCCCAGGAAGAGAGAAAAATATCACACCAGGCATCAAACACAGCCTGAGCAAAGGTATAGAGGTAGGAGACCACAGATTCTGCTCAGGAGCAGAAGAGCCATGCATTCCTACTGGAGTGTTGAACACTGTAAGATGAAGCCTGAGAAGGCGGGTGATGCCAGGTTTTAGATCTTCTAGTCCAATACCTTCCTTCATTCAACACCTTCCTTATGTATAAGGCTTTGCAGAGAAGGCAGGTGAGCCCCAGGGAGGAAAAGTCAAGGAACTAGGACTCTGGCCCTCATCCCCTCCCCTTAGGATGGCCAGACTATTGCAGGAGCAACTGCAGCAGGGGACTTTTGGGCGCTCAGAGCTCAGAGGCAGGGCTGGGAAGGGCCAGAGAGCTGATGTTGGAGCCTCTGTCCAGATGGTACCCCATGGGTAACCCCACTTCTCCCTCTCTGCAGTGGAGACCTGCCCCAGAGGGTTGAGATCCTGGGAACACAGAGTTTGGGAAACCTCAAGGCTGGATCCCGATGTCCTGCCAATGGCCTGGGGAAAGCTGGGGTTATTATGACCCTTTGGAACTTTGGATCTTCTCTTTCACGGATCCCTGCCCTTTCCCTAGATTCTGACCATATCCAGTTCATTTTTAGCTTTTTCCCAATAAGTGGGGAGTCACTGACCATCCCTTTAAGGATGAAAGCTTGGACTTGCTTTGGGCTACCACAAAGGGCAGATGGAGTAGTGAGGGAGATGTCCAACAGCAGAGGTGTCCAGGGTCTCTCCTCTGAGACAGGAAGTTGCCTGCCCCCAGGCAGGTACGGTGTGCTGTTCTGGGGGAAGGTGGGTCAGGAAGGCACAGGGCTGTGATCAGAATGGGGACCCCATGATTCAGGTTAGGTCTTGTGTTCTAAGACCTCCGAGGGGCTAAGCCTGGCTTCCTGGAGCCCCTGGCAGTGTTCATTGGTGGCTTTCCTAATAACGTGTGTGTGGGTGGGGAGGCGATACTTGCCTTTATTATGGTGCTCTTTTCCATGGTGGGTATTTGGAAGATGTGGCTAGATTTGTCTACATTGGGATGAGGCCCTGCCTGCAGCGGTCAGGCCCAGGCCACAAGAAGCAGTGTTTTCAAGCCATCTGGGCTGGTCCACAGATGAGGAGGGACTTGTGAGGCTGGGCCTTTCCTGAGCTGAGGTCTTTGGCCTCTCATTGATCCCTATTTGCTGGGGTGCCAGGGCAGCCTTTGGTGCCTGGCCCTGGGCTCCCATTCTAACAAGCTCCAGGTCACAGGATACCAGAATCTGAGAGGAGTGCCCAGAGTGACCTGCCCAGGGGTGGTCATGTGACATCTTGCTAAGACCTAGTCTGAGCAAGGCCTGGGTCTTCAGAGTCCCTGAAGCATTTTCCTGGTCTCACTTTCCCAATTTGTCCCATGGGTCCCCCTGGAAATCTTGATGGGGAGCTTCCCTCATGAACCCCACCACAGGGCCTTTGCTCCTGGATCAGGCATTACAGATTACACAGTCATAGGCAAGGCCAAGTCTGTAGGACCTAGAAGCACCAGACCAGCTGACAAGGGCGTTTGGAAGCCTGGACTGGCCTCAGTATAAATAGCACAAGTCAGCAGAGCTCTGGGATAAAATTAGCTGCAGCCTCAGCCCTCCCAGCACCACTGCCGGTTTGGGGCCATCCTCAGGAGGAAAGGCAGCATGGAAGATACCGAACCCACAGCCAGGGCATCCACCAAAATCACCAAGAAAACCTTCCTAGAGGCTCTGAAGGCCAACGACTTTGGAAAGCTGAAGGCTCTTCTAGTCCAAAGGAAGATTGATGTGGACACAGTGTTTGAAGTAGAGGATGAGAACATGGTCTTGGCCTCCTACAAACAAGGTAAAAATAGAGAGTGCTCAGGGTGCGCTGGCATGCCCCCCCTCTGAAATGGCCAGCCGGGGGCTTGATGTGACCTGTGGACAATTCTACACTGGCTTCTCTCTCTCCCATCTTCTCTCCGTCCCCAGGAGCTGACAGCTCAGCTCAGCCAGTAGACTGTCTGTCCATCAGTCCATCTGTCCATCCATTTATCTGTGCCTCTGTCCACACAGCCTTCTCTGTTTGTCTTTTTCTAACTTTCTTTAGGATAAAGGTATCTAGTCAGCAGATCAAGCTTCAGAGACTAATGAGCAGGGTTAGGGTTAGGGTTAGGGTTCAGACCCAGGTTCGCAGGTTCCACAAAAGACTCCTCAAACCCTTTGGAAGTGCACCATCTTTTGTCTTTGTGCACATAGTTTCTGCCCTGGCCTCGTCCTGGACACCGGGGGCTGCTGCTTAGTGTGATCCTAGCTGGGGCTCGGGCTAACTTTGACCCAGCTGCTTGCATTTTTTCTACCACAGAGATTTGTCACCCCAGAAGCAACCAGTGTCTTTTGCTCTCTCCAGAAAGACTGGTTGGGCAGTCTGTAGCTGTCTGTCTTTCTGCCTTCACCTGAAGTTCTGCTTAGACCATCAGAAGGCCCCTGGGTCCCACCCTTGGGTTGGGGATTCAGAGGGAAGACTGGGACCTACAGGGACTGTTCATTGTTTTTAAGACTGTTTAGACATGTCTAGACCACGAAAACTATTAGCCTTTACCTCTCAAGAGCAGAAATACGTGGGGGTCTGGGTTAGGGCTGGGAAAGTGGCTGTGGCTGAACTGATGGGCTGTGGCTTTGCCCAATAAGAAGACGAAGTCTCTTTCCCAAGATCCTGCTCACTGAGGAGGGATTTTTGGTGTAGGAGGAAAAAGTGAATTTCACAGATTCATGTGAATGATGACAATGGGCAGCTGGGCTTGGTGATTGCTCCAGCCCCACCCTAGAGGCCTTTTAGTTCTTTCCCTTTTACTGGGGGGAGGACCAGCCTGACGTTGTATCTCATTATTGGAGGGGGGGGGGGCTCATACTGTGGAGATTCCACCCCCCCCCACACACACATATTGACAACCCATCTAAGAGGATGAGAAACTTGTCCAGACAGCCCCGTAAGTGCCAGAGGAGATCCTGGCACCCACGTATCCACCATCCTGAGGCCAGCCCTCTCTCCACCTGACTTAGTATGGCCTCCCACAGTGATACTATAACCGTCACTATTCTGTTTCTACAGATGAAGAAATTGAGACTTGGAGAGTGGATGTCTTTCCACTGGTCAGACAAAAAGTGACCCCAAGGCTTCAACTTACTACATCAAGCAGCCTCTTAAGATTCTAAGATCAAATTAACTAATTTCCTTCTGCTTGACTCTGACCAGCAAATAGTTAACACTGAGTACACTTTTTGGAGGTGCAGATTTCTCTCATTTATTCAATTACTTTTGCAGTCTGAAATGTCTTGTCTGGTAACTTAATATCCCTGTTCTGAGATGCCCAGCCCACCATTTTCTATCCCCAGTCTGGTTCTGACCTGTTTCCGGGTCAGACCTTCTGGGGCTCAGGAAGCACCTGAGATGCCCCTTGAGGGGCCCTTAGCTCCAGGTCTCCATGTTTAATGCTTCCTAGAGGGTTCATTGCGTTGGGGCAGTTTTGATGCTTTCCTAGGTCTAGAGTATCACTCCTGTTGAAGAGGGAAGGGTGATAAGGAGGGGGGGAGGGTAAGTGGTTCTGCCAGGGATACCTCTCCTGGCATCCAGTCTGGAAGGAATTCACCAGGCTCAAGCAAACTTTGAAGTCGAAATTGTAAAGTTTATTGTTACGCTGCACAAGCGCAGCGGACTAGGATTCTTAGGGAACCTGCAAACTTGCAGAGATCACAGGCATAGTTTTAAGGTGTCAATTATGCTAACTAGGTGAGTAAGGGTGGGATCAGGGAGGAGTTAAGGAGTGGTCAGTGCTCAAAGGACCATACACTTTTAATATCAACTGCGCAGGTGTATTGCCCATGATTCACTGGGAAATAGCTCAAGGTGGGGCTAGCTGGAGGTGTGGTTTTAGGCCTGACACATCACTAAAGAGTGCCCAGTCTGCCACCCACCAAGGTCATCAAAGACAGTGTGGGTATATAATTGACTAAGGAGTTACCCTATAGATAAGGTATTGAAGAATTTATGGTGCAGCTGGACACTCTAACTAAGGGAGATAACATTTAGTGAAGGATTCGTAGATCAAGCAGAGATAAACAGGTCATGAGTTGTTGCTGGGCAGAGTGCTGGAAGGGGGAAGGGGCAGAGTCAATGCTCTGAGGCTGGGGGGGGTGGTGCAAATGTGATTGTACAGACTGGTTTTACAAATTGATTTTACAGACATAGATCCCAAAGCACCCCACTTACAAACTGATGTTACAGATTGATACTACAGACATATATACATCCCAAGTACCCCATCACTGTGAGGAGGTGTTTTGATTTGGTGAGAAACAGAAAGTGACACTTCCTCGCACCCCCTACCCAAGGAAAGGCACAACACATTGATCCAGTTCCCTTGACAAGAGCCTAATGTAGTTCTGAGACTCAGTTGTAAGATTATTGGACCTAGAGTCAGGTCCTGCCACAGACACTTCCTAGGTGTGTGACACCAGCAAAGTCACTTGAGTTCTGTCTGCATTCCCCATTTGTGGTGAGGTCCCAGTGAGATCATGAATGTGAAGTGCTTTTCCAAGGTGGGCTGGGGGGAGAAAGGAACCCGGCATCTTTCTCACCCATCACAGTCTCCATTCATGGAGGAAAGGGGTGGAGCAAAGGACAATGCTTATTTTTAATTAAATCTTACACTTCCCCATCCCAAAACTGAAAAAGAAAGAGAGAGAAAGGAAACACCTGTGAGTATTCAAACAAAACAAGTTCCTGCATTGGCCACACCCAAAAAATACCGTCTCCTTCTGCAGCCTACCGGTCACCTTGCTGTCTGGAGGGGCGTTCTAGACTCTTCATCAGTAGTACCAACTGATTTTGATGACTATTCCTTTATATGGGGAAGGTAGGTGGTGTACTTGATAGAGCTCTGGACTGCAGTCAGGAAAACTTGAGTTCAAATCCAGCTTCAGACTCTTACTAGTCATGTGACCCTGGGCATGTCACTTCATCCTGTTTACCTGAGTTTTCTCATCTGTCAAATGATCTGGAGAAGGAAATGACAAACCATTCCAGTATCTCTGCCAAAAAAATCCCAAATGGGGACACAGAGTCAGACATGGCTGAAAATGAGTGAACAACAAGTCTTTTATAGTGTAGCTTGAGGCCCAGAAGGGCTATTTCTCCTTCATTCCTGATTAAAAAGAAATTACCCATGATATTCCAGTTTTTATGTTCCTTCAGATACATTTTATGGTTTTTGTCTAGCCCTCATAAAGTATCCCCTTTGTAGTTTGACTGGTATAGCACTAAATATGTAAATTAATTTAGGTAGTATTGTCATTTTATTATGTTGACATGACCCAGTCATATGCACTAAATAATCTTCTAATCATTTGAATTATTTCTTATTTCTTTTAGGAGAATTTTGTAATTGTATCTGTTCAAGTATTAAATATGTGTTGGTAGATTGAGCCACAGATATGTTGTGTATTTGTAGTTATTTTGAATGGGACTTCCCTTTCTATTATTCTCTTCAGGATTTTGTTGTTGCTGTGTAGAAATTTTATGGATTTTTTTTGGGGGGATGAGAATTATTTTGTATCTTTCTACTTTACTGAAGGTATTCATTGTTTCAATTAATTTGCTTGTTGATTCCTATGATTTTTGATGTAAACCATCATGTCATAAGCAACTTATTTTGTCCTATATTTATTCCTTTAATTTATTTTTCTTGTCTTGCTGCCATTGCAAATTCTTCTCTCACAGCTTCACAAAATGTAAGAGTTGGAAAGGGCACCAGAAGCCATCCAGTGCAACCCCCACACAGAAGAAATCTGTACTATGTCAGACCCAACAATTGCTGGGCACCTGAAGACCTCCAGACAGGGTACCCCCCACTTCCTGGGGGCAGCCTATTCCACTTCGGGACACCTCAAATTGTTAAGAAGTTTTTACTGATATGAAACATTGCAGCTTCAGGGGACAGTGGAATGGGACTTGGAGTCAGGAATGTCTGAGTTCAGACCCTGCCTCAGGCATTTACCAGCTTTTTGACTTTGGACAAGTCTCTACACCTCTGTGTCTCAGTTTCCTCATCTGAAAAATAGGGATAATTATAGCACCTGCTTCCCAGTGTTGTTGTGAGGATAAAGATGAGATAGTATTTATAAAGCACTCATTGTTGTGGTGGGGGTGGTGGCAGTGACTGTCATTGTCATCGTCACTGTAAGACTCAGACATTCCTGACTCCAAGTCCCACTCCACTGGAAACCCTCTAGTACCTCCTCCCCCTTTTCAGATTGTAAGCACCTCAAAGGCAGGGACTATCTTTTTTGTATTTGTATCCCCAGAACTCAATAACAGCACCTGGTACATAACAGCTGCTTAATAAATCTTGCTGACTATTCACTCTTTTCCAAAACTTTTTTATAGATGAAAGAACATACAATTGCCTAAGCCAACAAACACCTGATCTCCTCATAGAGGGAAGAGTCATGGCCACCAAGGGCAGAACCAATTAAGAAAATAAGACCCCGGAAAACCTGGAAACAATACAAGGAAGTAGCTGAAGAGAGAGAACAGCTTGAAAGAGGGTGGCTTGCTATTAAACTAAGCTAGGTCATTCCTAAGATATTTGTAGATGAAACTGGAAGGAGAGCAACCACCAGATGTGGGGTATTTTATAATGATCTGTTCCTATTGGTCAGGACAGTGGAGCCACCATATCTGGACCCCACTAGCTGGATTCTCTATGTGGAGAAGGGGCAATGACTCTTAGGATGATGAAGGGGGTAGGGAGACATAAATAAACATCGACAAGAAATCCAGAAGACATCCAGAATGGAGTGGAGATTGTTTTCGATGGATGTGGGATTGAATGTCAAGACATCTTAAAGAAGGCAAGTCTCCAATTCAATTGTTGAAAGTGTTGGTCAACAGGACAATATGGCAACTGCTTTAAAAGAATCAAAGTGTCTGGGAATAGGGAGGTGATATCCCTGGTGCATTCTGCCCTGGTCTGGTCCTAGATGGAGTGTGGTTATGCATTCTGGGCACCCCATTTTTAGAGAAGATATCATTAAAGTGGAAAGGGGAAGACTGTGTTTAAGCTAATGAAGACCTGTCACGTGGAAGAGGAAATAGACTTTTTCAGCTCTGCCTTGAGGGCAAGGAGCATTGAGCAGAAGCTGTGTGCAAGGCATGTGCAAAAAGTCTGGAAATATCTTCTGGAGCCAGGCTATGTAGGGCTTGAAATTCCAGATGGACGAGTTTGTACTTTGTCACATAGGTAATAGGAAACTGCTCTAGATTTCGGAATTTAGGAGAACAACATGGTCAGAGCACATGGTCTTAGTAACAATAATTTGGCAGGTGTGTGGTTGATGGATTGGAGAGAGGAGAACTGGAACAGGGATCAGATAGAGGCCATAGCCACAGTCTTGGTGAGAAGTGATGAGGGGTTGAAGCTGGTGGCTGTGTGAATATGGAGAAGAGGGCACATAGATACAATCTTTTCTGTCATGTCTCTTTGTGACCGCATTTGAATTTTTCTTGGCAAAAATATTGGAATGATTTTCCATTTCCTTTTCCAGCTTATTTTATAGATTCGTGTTTTACAGAAACTGAGGCAAACAGGGTTAAGCGACTTGCCCAGGATCATGCAACTAGTAAGAGCCTGAGGCCAAATTTGAACTTGTGAAGATGAGCCTTCCTGACTCTAAGCCCAGTGCTCTGTGTGCACTACAGTGCCACCTAGCTGCCCACATGTGATGTAGTGTGACAACTGATAGGGTGTGGAGATTGAGGGGCAGGAGGAGGAGTCAAGGAGTCTTGAGATTATGGCCCTGCATGACCAGGAGAATCATGGAGTCCTCAACAGAAAGAGAGAGGAAGGTGTGATGGCATCTGGCTTGGACTCGGTGGATTTGAGATGCTCACAGGATACTCAGCTAGAGAGTCAGCAGGCAGCGGGTGATAAAGATGCTCAGGAGAAATCCTGAGGCTGAATGTGCAGCTATAAGGGTCATCTGCATAGAGAGGACTTCAACCCTATGGGAGAGATGAGATCACTAGCTAAGTGAGAGGTTGTAGAAAAGGAAGAAGAGAGGAAAGGGAAGGGAACGGGGGAGGGGAAGGGCCTTACTCCCAACACACAGCGATTTGGCTTTGGAAACCCCCAACCTCTGTGTGTTTGCATATTGTGCACCGAGCCCTCTCCTGCGTGCGCGCGCGCGCGCACACACACACACACACACACACACACACACACACACACACACACACACACACACATAGACCCACAAACACAACCTCACATGTATACATACATATACACACATGCATTCTTACCTCAGCTGGGGATTGTGTCTCCATGAGGCTTAGATTGGAAGAGCCCAAAGTTACAGACTATGAATCATTAGGGACCAGTGCTGGAAGTACACAGACATCTCTGTGCAAGTCTATGCCAATTCTTGTCCTTCCTGAGGACCCCTCCTAAGGTACACCCTCTCCTCAGGTGCGTCGATCACTCAGGGCTCTGATTCTGGCTCTGTTTTACAGGGTACTGGCTTCCTAACTACAAGCTGAAGTCTTCTTGGGCCACGGGCCTACATTTGTCTGTCTTGTTTGGTCATGTCGAGAGCCTCTTGGTGTTGTTGGACCATCATGCTACCATCAACTGTCGACCCAATGGGAAGACCCCCCTGCATGTGGCTTGTGAAGTAGCCAATGTTGAGTGTGTCAAGATCCTGTGTGATCATGGGGCAAAGCTCAATGCCTACTCCTTGAGTGGACACACAGCTTTACACCTGTGTACCAAGGAAAGCTCCATAGTGTGTGCCAAGCAGCTAGTGTGGAGAGGTAAGTCACACCCTCTCGGCCTTTCCTTGAGCTTCTACTAGCACCCTGGGTTTGTCATTCAGGGCCCACCTCTCTGGGTTTTTATACTGCCAGTTGGATAAAGAGAGTTGGAGCCTATGTGATTAACTTCCTTTGCCCATCATAGTAAAAGAATTGGTGACCTCTGGCTTCCCCATGCTGGGGGGAAGGGCCTGGCACACAGGCTCACTAGGAGACCTTGGACCCACAGAAATCACTCTTTTCCCCATCAAAACATAGACAACTGACCTTTCCTGGTCACTATGAGCTAAGGTTTCCCCCTCAGTGCCACTCTGAGCTGAGCAAGGCTGGTTCTGGGCAGTCCATCTGCCATCACTGCCTGCCTGGCTTAACCCTTGGGAGGCAAAGAGGCATTGGAGAGAGGATGCCTCAAAAGGGCCTGCTCACAGGTGCTCCTAAAAGCCCAGAGACCCAAGCCCCTTTCAGTATGTATCAAAGGCAAGACTCAAGCCAGGTGCTCTCCACACTGCTTCTCCTATTTCAAAACACAAGGAATTTAAATAATGGAGCAAGATAAGAGAGGAAGAGGAGTACCCCCTAGACACAGATGTGCACCCTGCCCGTCCATGTGCAGGGGAGAAGCATGCTTAGCAACTCCATGTGGTAGGGAACCAGGAGTCAGAGAAGGCACAAGCAGGGCTCTGCTGGATGCCGCTGACACTCTGCCGTCCCAGGCATTTCAGTCTGTGCTCTTATCTGACAGAGTCTGAAATTTCTGTTGACTCATATCATCCCTCATTAGCTTGGGCCCCCTTTAAATCATTCCAGGGATTCAACTGAGCAAAAATGTCAAGATAGGGGCCTGAGCTATGGAGAAAGGATGGTTTTTAACCTCCCAGTGTCCCCAGGAGCTGGCAAAGCTGAAAAGGCCCAGTAGGACTAGTGCCCTTTGTTCTCCATCACTGCATTCCTTGTGGCTTCTTTCCAGCCCCCAAAGTGGCCACCAAACTAAAGAAAATCACTTATTAAAATAATTCATCCTATGATACACAACAGTACAATACAACATAATTTGACACAATATAATCTGCTACAGTACAATACATTGTATTTGTTAAGTAACCCAGAATTGTCCTAGTGCTAGGTTCAATAAAAAAAGACAACTTACATAAGCTGGGGTCTGTGCCCTCAAGGAATTCACAGTCTTTTAGAGCTTCCAAGAGCATAAGGATAGACCCAGTCAAATGGCAAAAATTCACAAAATTTGGAGAGGTGCAGAATGAAGGGTTATATGAAGACCCAAAAGGAAGGTCATTACCTCTGGGTAATGATGGGAAACATTATGGAAGGCTTTCCTGAAGGTGGCACCATTTGAGCTAACTTTTGAACAAAGGCCAGTAATTTAAAAACTGATGATGGGGAAGGACATTCCAAGTCTATGGAATAAACTGGAGGTATAGAGGAAGGATGACCCCAGACATGTTCAGGAACCACAGAGCCATTCAGTTCACATGTCTGGGAAGTGGAGGGGGAAGGATTTATCCTTCATCAATTGAGGGAGGGAGGGAGGGAGAGAGAGAGAGAGAGAGAGAGAGAGAGAGAGAGAGAGAGAGAGAAGGATAGATTGGAGGAAGAGAGAAAGAAGAGTCCAGGAAACCTGTAAGAAGGTGATTGTAACAGCCTAGCCCTAGAACAAGGTGGGGCCTGCCCTGGAATGGTAGCAGTGGGGGTCAGAAAGATGGATGGGATGGATGGAGGAGATGCTGCAGACATGGGGTCAGCAAGGCTCAGTGACTGATGGGGAATGAGCAAGGGCAAAGAGAAGAACCTGAGAGAGGTTTCCAAGCAGACTGGTTGCTCAGAAAGGAACATAGAACCAGAAGTCAGGGGAAGTGGGAGAGGCTGGTATGGAGCCTGGAGTTGGAAGTGTCCAAAGAACATCCAGGTGGAGAGGTGAGTCTGCAGCTCAAAGGTGGGGACCAAACTTGAGACCTGGATTTGGGAGCACTGTGTGAGGGCCCACCTGAAGGGAGTGGGGGCCCTCCCAGGGAGGTGAAAGACCCAGAACAGTTCTCTGATGTTTGGGAGAGACTAAAGTCAATGGAGTGAAGGAGTGTGAATTCAGAGAGAAGAGAGGAGGGGAGGGGACAGGAGCGAAAAGAGGAGGGGAGGGGAGAAAGCCCAGGACTGACCCTTAAGGAACACCCACATTAGGGAATCAAAAAGAGGATGGTGAGGCTGCCCAGGAGAAAACCAAGGGATATTTTGAGAGGGCATGAGTAGGTAGTCCTCAAAACCAAGGGATGAGAGAATGTCTGATGTCTAAGGCTTTGTCAAGTCACCAGAGACACTGGTGGATTTCCATCCCCCATCACAGTCATTCTCCATCAGAAAAATGTCACCTTTATCTGACTGAAATCTCACTTGCTGCAATGCAGCTCACCCTCTCTCTCCAATGAAGAACTTTACAGGGGTTAGCTATTGAGCCCAAACCATGTGCCTCTGTGTACATATTGTGTACGTTCACCAGGGAAGCCTCCCTGGCATAAAACACAGGCTATGGGGCACGTAGCCACACTGCCAGCAAGGGAGGCAGGTTGGGCAGATTTAAACACAGATATTGTTAACATAGCAGTGAGAGGTGTAAGGACGTATAACTGAAGATGGATCCGATCCAATAAGCCTTTGTTAACTGTTTATGCCATGCTAGACACCCTGCTAAGTGCTCGGGATACAAAATTAAAAGAAAGACAGTCTCTGTCCTCAAGGAGCTTGCAGTCTAAGGTGGGGGGTGGGGCAGGCAAGGAGTAAGGGGATGGGAGGGACACCAGGGGGCGCTTAGTGTGGAGGTGTCTTGCTCCAGGGAGAGCAGAGATGGCAGAGTGGAGTGTTCTGAGTCCACTTCCTGTCCTCTCTAAAGGAAGGTGCTGTGTGCCAGGCACTGTGCTGGGGGGAAGGGACATAGAGAGGTTCCCCACAGAGACCCCCATGTAATTGAGGGGAGAGAACAAGGCAGCATGGGGGAGGCAAGGAGAGGCCCTGGTGCTCACTGGTTGTAGGAAAGGCAAGCAGGAAGGGGAGCTGGGTCTGGAGGGAAGAAAGAGGTTTCTGCAGCCTGGAAAGAGCACCAAGGTGCCAGACTGCCACCCACACTATCTTCACTATTTTCATTCTTGGTTTTATGGTACCCAAACACTGGTGTCTTGCAGTCACCCCAGGGACAAGCCGATCAGTACTTGACTGGGCTGGTCCCTTGACATCCTGGGCTGCCTGGCCCTTGGTCTTCTCGAGTCTGGGCTCTGTTAGCTTTATCGGTAAGAACCAGGCCGTTTATCAGTGGGAGCCCTTATCTGGATTGCCTTGCTATTCTAAAACCCAAACCATTTCCACTCACATGGGAGACCAGCCTTTCAGCACCAAGGAGACCAGCTGATAGTGGGACAAGACAGTGGTCCTGGCGTGTGGAAGGCCCCAGAGGCTTAGCTTGGCATGACCTCCAAAGTCCATCAGGCCTTTCTGTTCTTTCATCCCAAGGCTTTTGCCCTCAGTGGTGCATTCAACTGTATGACCAGGAGGTGGCACTCTTGCCTCAAACAAAATGAGTTCAGAAGCCTTCCAAACCCGCATCACGGCCCAGCACCCGCAGGGCCCTGGTCAACAAATCAATAAAAAGTATTTATTAAGGGCCTGCTGTATTCCAGGCACTGTGCTAAGCTCGTCTCTGCCCTATAGGAGCTAATGGCCTAATGGGGGAAACAGCATGCCAAAGGCCGCGTACAGGCAGCTCTAAACGGGCTGAATTGGGAGCGATTTCGGGGAGAAGCCTCTTAGATTAAGTAGGACTGGGAAAGGCTGCGTGCAGGTGAGACTGCCTGAGACGTGAAGGAAGCCTGGCCGCCGACTAGGAGTCAGAGAGAATTCCATGTCAGGGGCATAGCCAGCGCAAACACTGGGAGCGGAGGATCGTCTTTGGGGGCCTGGAGGCGGCCGGCGGCTTCGGACTGTCGCATGCATGGTGGGAGGGACGCGCTGGGGGACTGGAGCACCCAACATTTGATACTGTAGCTCTTGTATTTGATCCTGGCTGTGGCGAGGAAGCCGTGGATGGGGTTGAGTGGGGACCCGAGAATTGACCTGGTCAGACCCAGGCTTTAAAATCAATTCGGTAGTGGGGTGGAGGATAATCGGGAGTGTGCGGGCCCACCTTGAGAGCGTTTGCAGCGGCCAGTGTGTACCCTCTGGGCAGTCAGCCGCCCAATCCCTTGTGTCGGTAAGGACATAGTTGTCATTGTTGTTCACTGCTGTCAGACTCTTCGAACCCATTTGGGGTTTCCTTAGTTTGCCTGTTTCCTTCTCCAGCTCATTTTTCCAGATGAAGAAACTGAGGCAATCAGGGTTAAGTGACTTGCCCAGGGTCACACGGTTAGTAAGTGTCTGAGGCTAGATTTGAACTCAGGAAGACCAGACTTTCTCATTCCACGCCTGGTGCTGTAGTCCCTGCTCCACCGAGCTGCCTGGATGGGCCCTGCCCTCCTGAGCACCTCCCCCCTCCCCCACTCCTCTCCTGCTCCTTTCCTCCCCTTTCCTGGTCCCCTTCTCTTTCCCATCTTGTCGGCTCCTGTTCCCAGGCGCTAACGTGAACAGGAAGACCAAGAACGCCGATGAGGAGACACCCCTGCACGCTGCGGTGCGCGGTGGGCTGCCCGAGCTGGCAGCCTTCTACGTGGAGCACGGCGCCCTGGTGGATAGTGTCAATGCACACTTGGAGACCCCACTTGCGCTGGCTGCCTACTGGGCCCTGCGATTTAGGGAGCAGGTGTACAGCGCCCAGCACCACCTCGTCTGCCGCCTGCTGCTGGCTTGCAAGGCCCAGGTCAACGCCCGGGATGAGGACTTCAAGGCGCCGCTGCACAAGGCGGCCTGGAACTGCGACGAGGATGCCCTGCGGCTGCTGCTGGAGGCAGGCGCTGAGGCCAACCTGATGGACGTCAACGGCTGCGCCGCCATACAGTACGTGCTCAAGGTGACCCCGGTGCGCCCCACAGCCCGGCCTGCCCGCTGCTACCAGCTTCTGCTCAACCACGGGGCCGCGCGCATCTACCCGCCCCAGTTCCACAAGGTGAGGAGGCCCCACAGACCGATGGACTGACGGACACGGCCATCTCAGCGGATGAGCTTGCTGAGCCTCTCCTGCAGGGGGCCCATCCAGACATGTCTAGGGGAAAGAGAAACAGCCTCTGCCTTTAGGGAGCTTGGTCACCCTCCCTACAATCCCCCCCCACCCCCCCACCCCCGAGAATGGGGCCACCAATCCCTGTAGCATTCCCCCCGCCCATCCCAGGAGAGGGCGGACTCAAAGGTCAAGCACCATGGGGAACCTGGAGAGCCCTGTACAAAATCCGGCTACTTTCACTGCCCCGGAGGCCAGGGAAATATGGGTCAGACAGTCAGAAATGCCCAGGTAACCAGGCCACGGTCCTCTGATCGCTCCCCGGGCTCTGTGCTCTGCTTCCCATGTACGCACACACAAAGTCAGAACTAAGGCTGTTGGCCAGCTCCCAAGCACTTGACCTTGGTCCAGAGTATTTCCAATACCCAGGACCCTTCCTCAACAGCTATGCACTGGTACTGTGTCATCTTCTGTGGGAGTCTGTCTAGGAAGTCTGAGGATGAGGGCCAGTGCTGTCTTCAAAACACATTCTCAGACTCCATAGGGAACCTCTATCTCCTTGACTTCGGGATAGAGGGAGGGACTGCCTCTCTCCCGGCAACCAACAACCAGCCACTGGGGCCAGGACTAATATGACCCATCAAGAAGTTGTGAGTGAGTCAGCCAATGAAATTTAGAGGGTGGGATGTTGCAAACTAATTCTATGGAGCCTGTGAAAGATCGGAGGAGTCCATGGTTAAGTTCCTGTCTTTGACCCAGAGATGCTGGTGAGTTGCAAAGAGACAGGATAAGGGAATTAATGCACGAGTGCATGAATGAATGAATGAGTGAATGAATGAATCAATGGATGAATGCTTTTCAGAAGATACCCAAGGTAGAGAATCAACCGAGCCCCTTGACTTCAGAGACACAGATGACCACACTCACGAGACCCTGGGCAAACATTTGCAGCTCAGGATCCCTCAGGATTGCCCAGATCATGGAATATTTCTTGGGACATGGTGGGGCGGAGCACTTGTCACATAATCAGAAGACTTGGGCTCCAATCTTGACTGCCACTTCCTTGCTAAGTGGCCTTGAACAAGTCACTTACTCTGTAGGTCTCAGTTTCTTCTTCTTTAACATGGAGGTATTGGGGTGTGGCAGATAGGGCACATGACTTGAGTCAGGAAGACGAGTTCAAATCCAACCTCAGACATTTGCTGTGTGACTCTGGGCAAGTCACTTAACTTCCATATGACTTGGTTTCCTGAGTTGTAAAATGGGGTTAGTAACAGAAAGCACCTCTCAGGGTTGTCATGAGTGTTAAATGAGCTAATGTTTGTAAAGTCCTTAGCACAGCCCTGCCTGGCACACAACAGGTGCTTAATAAAGGCTTATTTCTGTCCTTCAGTGAGTGACCAAGGCACTATTTTGCTTCTCAAACCTGGGTCTCTTTATCTGCAAAGTGAAGGGGTTGGGCTGGAAGACCGAGAAGGTCTCCCCCCCCACCCCAGATATCTGGCCTTCAGGATCTCGAAGGTCCCTTCTGGTTCAGACTTCCAGGACTCTAGATGCTGGGGCTCTGGGGAAACTTTACTGAGAATTCTATATATTGTAACCAATATCTTCAGGCACTCTTTGTTACATCAACACCCCCCTCTGTCTTGTCTCAGAAGACTTACTGGCCTTCCTGGGGAGCTTTTTTGTTTTCATTCATGCACACAAATGAGATAATTTATGACTAACTTTCCAGTAATGATGAAGTTTTGTAACAATAAGCCTTTCAGCCCAGGTGACTGTGTGAGCCCAGCCTATGTATCCCTTTGTCACCTGCCTAGCCCCAAGACCATGAGCCCCACAAAGGCAGGACCACTTTTATTTGTATACCAAATGTCCCCTCTCAGTGATCCATCTCTCAACAAAGGATGCTTTGAATGAACTAGTGTTCTTGGGTTGATGCCCTAGGCCCATATAGGGGTGCCTTCCATTGGTTAAGGCCAGGACAACTTCCCCAGGGGTCCTCCTGAGCCTTCAGATACCCAACTAGACCCTTTCTTCCCCCCACCCCACCTAAGCCCTGGGCCAACCAGTAGAGTGGTAACACATCAGAGGACTGGAGACTGAAGGCAGGGAGGTAGAGAGAGTTTGGGTGCCTGAGGACACAACTCCTGCTTAGTAA
Organism: Gymnobelideus leadbeateri; assembly: GCA_011680675.1. Classification (NCBI taxonomy): domain Eukaryota; kingdom Metazoa; phylum Chordata; class Mammalia; order Diprotodontia; family Petauridae; genus Gymnobelideus; species Gymnobelideus leadbeateri. The sequence continues at coordinate 635,885 of WOXC01006711.1, forward strand.
CTTGGCATGGCCCCAAGAAATAATACGTTAGTCCTTAACATCTCTCTGTATGTGCCTGAATGAATGAATGAATGAATGAATGAATGAATGAGTGAGTGAATGAATGAATGAATGAATGAATGTGTGAGTGAGTGGATGAATGAGTGAGTAAGTGAGTGAATGGAAGGCATTCATCAGGTGTCATCTCCATGCCAGGCTCTGTGCTAAGCTCTGGGGGTCTGAATAGAGAACCTGGACAATCCCTGCTCCTAGAGAGCTCACATATTAATGCGGAGACAACAACCACATGACAAGGTTTGGCTGTGTGTCCTATGGGACCCCTCCCCTCCCCCATGGTCTTTGGGATGCCTGGGAAAAGCAGAAGCATCAATTTGTCTTTAGTGCCATTTGCACAGGTAAAACCCCATCCATTTCTGACCCATCCAGCAGCTCTTTGGTCTGTGGGTGTGCAGAGCTCTCTCTCTGGGTGTTCGGTAGCTGGGGCTGTTGAGGAAGGGGAGCTGCAGCACCTGCAGAGGAAGCTTCCAGGTTGTACCTTCAGAGGGGTTTTCTCCCTTGCATGGTGACTGTGGGGGCTGGACTGGTCTGGTAGTGTCTCTGTTCCCTGGGCTCTCGGATCAAGGGTGCTGGACTGTCTTCACTAGGGGATGAGGGGGAGGGAAGATGATGGCTAACATGCCCATGCCACCTCCTGCCTCCCTTGGGGTGCCTGGCTGGCTCGCCTGCCCTGTGACTGACAGTTGGGTGGGGATGGCCAGTCCCGGGACAGTGACTATGCCACCCCGGGGAAAGCATAAGTTCTTTGTGAGAAAGAATTCTTAGTGTTTGTTCTGAACACAACAGCCCTGTAGCAAGAGTTTGATAAATGCTTGTTGACTGACTGACTGCCTGGCAGGGCTGCACGTTGATGAGGGAGCTTTCATCTTCTGGTACTGTCACACAGGTGTTAGAGTCCTGCCACAACTGTCCTCTAGCGGTTGAGGTGGTTGTCAATGCCTATGAGCACATCGTGTGGACACCCAAGTGGAGGAAAGCGATCCCAGAGGACAGCCTGGAGGTGAGAGGGCCCCTCTGACTATGGGTCGAGGCTGGGACCCCTGGAGAGCTTGTGACAAAAGGGTGGCCCAGGTGGGCAGGGCTGGTCCAAGCCCTTGAGAGACCTTCTGGAGCAGGGCCTTAGATCCATCTGACAGAGCTCTGTTTATTGGCATCTCTCCTGAGATGTGGAGGGCAAGTAGGCAGAAGTATGCTTGGATGAGGCCTTGGGTCTGGCAGGCATCCCCCTTGTGAGAGGGTCTGACAGTTTTTTATCTGTGACATCGCTCGAGCTCAGTAGGGCCTCTCCACACCTATGACTGGCCTCTGGCTAGGAGCCATGGTCCAGAGCTAGGCTAGGCATCCTCAGCCCCACTGAACTTGTCCAGGTCATTACTGACACATTTCCCACCTGGCTGGAGAGCTTGGAATCCCCTCTGTGCCCTCTGGGTATCTGAGAAGAATTCTAGATGTTTGGCTACTCTCATGTAGGCCATCCAGGGCTTGAGGGCAGAGCCAGGCTCACTGCCCTCTCTGGACAGGCACTCCTTTGGCTGACCCTGTGCTCCTGAGCAGGCTCTGGGGCTGAGTGGACAGAGGCACTCAGCCCTCATGGGTCCCTGGAGAGCAGCGCTGCTGCTGGAAGATGGTGCATATCAGGCAGTGGGGTGGGGGGTGCTCTGACTGACCTCCTTTGTGTCATTCCTCACAGAGGCACAGGGATTTCTACCAGTCCCTCTTCACCATCTGCAGCAACACCCCAAGGTCCCTCATGCATCTGGCCAGATGTGCTGTGCGTAGGGTCCTGCTCAACAGATGCCACAGGGTCATCCCATTCTTGCCCTTACCTTTGCCTTTGAAGAGCTATCTGCTTCTTGAGCCCGAGGGCATCATCTATTGAATCTCCCTCACCAGCTCCTGAGCCCAGGGTATGCAGGGGGGCCAAGGCACACACTGCAAGGCCGGCCATGCTCTGGAAGAAAGCCTGTGCTGTTCCCCTCTGCCCCAGAGCAGCAGGGGAGCTTGCCAGGGGACCAGATGGGCTCCCCAGGATGATCCCAAAGTGGAAGGGGCTGCCTTGAGAAGTCCTAGAATAGCCCATTGCTGGTGGGCACATCATAGGGAGGAGTCCTTTCCTGTAGGGGTTGGACTAAGGGACTGCTGAGGTCCCTTCCACGTTCTGGGACTCTGTCTATGGGCAGCAGTGGTTTGAATAAATGCCATGGTCCTCATTCAGAGTGGAATGAACACCATACTTCAGGGAATTCAAAGCAGTTAATACAAAGAGGGTGTTAATGGCACGCCCCGACCTTGGCAAGATAAAGAAGCCAGAACATAGAGTTCGAGGAGGGGGGCAGAGATCAGAATCCTCCCCTAAGGTCCCTTAGGGGCAGGTCGGAGGCCTTGCCAAATGGTTCATTCTTTGCCCTTGTCAATAATGAGATTATGTTGTCCTTGACCCAAAGCTCCACATGAATCAGCAGGTCGGGAGTGGCCAGCCAAGAAGGCTTAAGTAGAGAGGCAGGAATAGAGAAGGGACACAGTCAGACCAGATAGGGGCACTGGACCCAGCTCTAGTCAGGCACCCCAGGGATAGGAGGAGAACTCTTCCCCCCGCCCCAAAAGAGATGGCCACCAGGACAATGAGAGGCCTTTAGGACCATCTGGGGGGACCAGAGTATTTGGCTTGAAGAGGAGAGGGCTTGGGGGATGGGAGGGAGGATGGATGGACTTGCTCTCTTTAAGTCTCTGGGGGCAAAACCAGGCCCAGGGAGTGGGGGGCTGCAAAGGGGCAGGTTTGGATGGGATAAAAGAAGCAAACTTTTCAAGAAGGAGTCTCCCAAAGTGAGAGGCAGAGTTTAGAGTTAAGGGGGAGGCCTTCACCAAAGATTGGAACACTAACTGTCATCAGTGTTAGAGGTATCGCTTCCAATGAGATATTTCTGTGGTAATGGGTATCCATTGCACTCTGGTACCACACACTCCTTGGGTTCAGTTCGTATAGGAAAAAAACCAAATGTCCTCCTCCAATGCCCCCCTGCCCAGAGACCACCTCGGCAGAAGGCCCATCGGGCAGAGTGAGGAGCAGGAGCCTGCCACAGGCCTTCATGGGCTTTTTGGAGTCTTGGGTGCCTGCAGGTAAAGGTTTTGTGCTTCCTCTTCAAGCGAATCTAGGAAGAACTCCAGGCTTCATGCAAGGGAGAAAGGGGCTTCAGAGCCATTGCCTTGTCTGGCTGCTGGTGGGGAATCTTTCCACCTGAATTCCTCTTGTCTGCCTCTCATGGCTCTTTGGCTTATTGGCAGGGGCCTGGCCCTCTACCCTTGGCACAGTCCGGATGCTGCCCTGATTCTCATTCAGCCTTGACAGTGGGCATTTATGGGAGCCCTACATTCCCCCTCCCCCCATGGCTGCCCATCCCTGAAGGTCTCTTGCTTCCTGCTGCTGCTCAGACAGACCCTGGTAAGCCCAGAATTTCAGACCCCAGCAGCCACACAACTGAGCCCCTATTGGAGAAGGAGGCCCCTTTTCAACCCAGTGGCAACCCAGCCTGTCAGGCATTTCCCAGATCCAGTCTGCCCAGGGCCACTCTCAGACATCTGATTACTGAGCCTTCCTTTTCTTTCTGGAGGGAAACCAGTTTCACACAAATGTTCAGGATCATTGACTCTACCCACTCTGTTGGGCCCAGAGAAGGGGCAGCTTGCCTGGGGTCACTGGCATAAGTCAGGCCCTGAACTTTGAACCTCCCCTCCCATTTCTGTTCACTTCCTCATCCCTGTCTCTTGTGAGCACTATCTGTTCTGGGGTCAAGGGGGTCAATGAAAAGGCCCCCAGGGGTCAATCAGAGACGTGTTAGTGAGTGGGCAGGGACCTGTCTGAGACCTGGACCCTGGAGGCTCTCTGGCCTGGCCTTTCTGAGCTCTGCTCCTAAGCCAGGTGTGAACACCCACCCACCTTCTACAGACCCTACAGAATCTTGCCTGGCCAGCCCAGCCCTTGCTGGAGTTCCAAGGAAGGAGAGCAAGGTCCCTGCTGTGCCCTGGTGGGGACAGATCCATTGGGAAACTGTGCGATGGGGGCTTGCCATGAACAGTGCCGTCCTCCACCCACCGACCTCTACCCTCACTTGGAAACAATCATTTGCTGCTGTCTCCTGCTCTGGGTCTTTGGTCCCAACTACGATATGAAAGCCACAGGGATGACAAGGAAAGAGCATCATTCTGGAGATAAAAGCAGTGAGCAGAGGGTGGGGGGAAAATGGGAGGGAGGGGGAAGAGCTTCTGAGACTAAGGATGCCCCCCACCTGCCTGAGGCTCTGCAATGCTTAGGGCCTCTTGCACTGTTTGAGCTGTCCATGACCAGGAGGGCTCAGCCATCTTCTGGGAGGGCTCAGTCATCTTCCTTGGGGGCTCAGATATCTTCCTGGGGGACTCAGTCATCCTCCCAAGGGAGCTTGCCTCTGCAGCCCTCCCCATGGCCAAGGGCACACAGTCTATCCTCTGTGGGAAGCACCCAGGACTTTCTGGTCAAGCTCTCAAAAATAATTCCTCTCAGTTGCATAACACTTTACACCCCACTGGACCTTGCCTTCCTTTGCAGGAAGGGCATATCGGTCTGCTGGGTCATTTGGACACACAGTTAGAAAGCCCCCCTGGCCCCTCCTAAGAACCCTCTGAGCTGTCAAAATGGCTCATCAGGCCCATTTTGCAATTAAGAAGACAAGGGCTCATTAAGGTTCAATGACAGCCAGGGTTACCTGCCAGCAAGCTGTGGGGCCAGGCCTCCAGCCCAGGGCTCCTGCTCCTTGGCACAAGCCCCCGGATTCTCCAATCCAATGGGCCGGTTTGGGCAATTTCTTCAGGGGGAGGGGTTGGAATGGAGGATTTCCTAAGTGTGAGGAGCTTCTCTAACTCATGGCCAGCTCTGAGATTATCAGTCTGTGGCCTTTGACAGAAAAGAGAGACAGTGGGCTCATCCCAGAGGTCAGGTCTGAGGCTCTGCCCTTGAGCTTGTATCATGAGTCAGGCCCATCAGCCACTGCCATGAGCACAGACTAGGGCTGGGGTGCAGGGCAGGCAGAGCTGGGCCTTGCCTTCCTTTGAAACCACTTCTGCCATAGGGCAGGAGAAAAAGCGTCAGAATATCAGGGGAAGGCACTTTCTTGGGATCTCCTTGGCCTTCGATTTTTTCTCATCACCCCAAGTTCTTCTGGGGGTTTATAGGGAGAGAGTGGCAGCTCATGGGGCCTGGGACCCTTGAAGCTGAGAGTTCCCTTGCATAGGAAACCTGTTGTGGCTGCCCCTGAGGCCCCTGGGGTACTCTGGGAGAGGCTGAAGGGGCTCCTGAGGGTAGGGAATGACCTCAGAGACCCTCAGCTAACTCCACCCCCTCAATGTATAGATAAGGAAACTGGCCCTGAACTGTCTTGGCTTCAACTGGAAGTCTGGATGAGGTGAGGGGAGCTGGGCCAGGGCCACCCCTACCCCACCATCTGGGATGGGGTGGGGGTGTTAGGTCCCTGTTTTCTTCCAGCCACTAAGCCTGTGAGGGGTACGTCCTGAGCCTCCTCTTGCAGGAAGCCTCGTCAGGCGAGGCTATGAGTCACTTCTGTCTTTCCGCTCCTTTCATGGTTTTTTTAGGTGCCTTGTGTGGGGAGCCATCGCTGTTTTAGAAAGGCCTCCCCCAAGATGGCAGGTGTAGAGATTGGCAACAGAACCAGGATCTCTATATTTAAATGTGGGGCCCAGGACAGCAGGAGGGAGGCAGGAGGGCTCCTGGACCCACCAGAGCAGGAGACTGGAGGCCAGCAGCTAGGACCCTGCAGGGGTGGCATGGCTGACGCTGCTCCGTGACTCAGCCCCGGATGTCTGTGCTCATAAACATGTTTACCAGGCCCTGGATCTACTCAGCAGAGAACAGGTCGTCCTCTCTGGGAAGCTGCCAGAGATTTGGGAGCAGGGCAGTTCCAAGAAGGGGAGGGGCGGCCATGGCCCTCCCTCTCTGCCCAGGGCTGGTGTGCCAGTTCCTGGCCTTTGAGGACAGCTGTTGGGGGCTCAAGTTCATGGGCTCAGGCCTCCCTCCCTCCTGACCACTGGAGCTGTTCTTGCCTTGCTGTGAAAAGGGGTTTGAACCTCTAGGCACCAGGCAGAGTTCCTCTGGCAGGAGGCCAAAGGCCAGGGTTCACTCAGCTCCCAGAGGCCCATCCACCTCAGTCAGGAGGCCCAGGGCCCTGGAAGTGTGCCCCCCCCTATTTCTCCCACTCCCATCCCCGCCCCATCTCTTAGGCCCCGAAACAGCCTCTGCTCCAGGTCCACGGGTGGCTTGAAACAAGGCCAGGGGAGGCTAAGGTGGGAGAGAAGCTGGCTCTTGGCTCCTCATCTGAACGGAAGCTCCCACCTTCCAAGGAATGTGTTGATCAGGTGAAATCAGCCTTCCCTACTAAGTGCCTACCATGTGCCAGGCCCTGTGCTGCTAAGTACTGGGGGCCCTGGCCTCTGAGAGCTCCCAGCCTGATGGGGGAGATACCAGGCAAGCAGCCAAGTCTAAGCAGGCTCTAGGAAGGAGAAAGGAAGGCTCACCGCCCAGCCAAAGAAAAGGCTCTTGGGGAAGGGGAGACTCTAGCTACTCTTCAGGCCATACTGCCCTGGTCTCCTTTCTGCCTGGGGCCCCCTTCAGAAGGTGCCAGGCTGGCCCTGGGCAATCACTGGCAGTGCCCACCTCCTGCCCCACATTGGTGACCTTCCCTTGTTCCGGTGGTGGAGAGGGGAGGCAAACCCTGCCATTGCCGTCTCCTCCTGAGCCCAGGTCAATGGCCCTAGGTCAGTCACTGGACAGGGGCCACATGTTCTGACTCTACATATCAGGAGAGATTGCTGGTTCACAGCTTCTCAGAACCATGCTGGGACACCCAGTCCCTCCCTTGGCCTTTGGCTCATCTACCTTTGAGCCTGTAGAGAGCTCTGGGGTGATCAGGAAAGAATCCAAAGTTGAATGGGGGCCTAGGGAAGGATGACAGCCGTGTCTGGAGGCCCAGTGGCCATGGCCATATGCCAGGACAAGGGATTCATGGGTCACTGCAGTATCCGTTTGAGCTGGTGGACTATAGGTTTGCGAGTGAAGGAAGGGGAGGGAGGAGAGAGTGGGAGATGAGCTGGCAGGGTCCGAGGGACTGGAGGTGCCAGCTGGGATAAAGAAGGAGGTTGGGTCGACCTCTGAGGGGAGTGGGTTCTTCCTGGAGGGCTTCCAACGGAAGCTGGAAGACCCCTCGTTGTAAGATGGGTGTGTTCAGGGGCAAGCTGCCCTTGCAGTGAAGGGAGCATGGGCAATGGCCATGGTCTTCTGGGCCTAGGTCACTCTTTTGCAGTTGGTTTTTCCCAAAGATGCATCTGCTTTCAGGTCTTTCAGAGGACCCTCCATGAGGACAATGCTTGAAGAGGCTCCAGGAGAGGCAGCACTACCAACTGGCCCTGGAGTCCCCATACCTTCCATAGCACTGCACACGAGGCCATGTGTCTATGGTTGGCTTCTTGGCTTCCACTGCCACAGCCAAAGGATCCGAGGCATAAGTGACCTGTGGGGGCCAGGGCTTTCTGTCCTCAGCTGGACAGCAACCTTGGACCTTTCTGGTTCTGGGAACATACCTTCCCAGGGTGATGTGATGGTGGATGCTGTGGCAAGCGCCACGTCACCGGCCTCACCAGCCAGATGAGAAAGCAGGCGCTGAGGCCAAGGCCCAGGGGCAGGGGCACATGGCTTATTGAGGAATTCAAGCCTCGTCTGGGGCCTTTGGGCAGGAGTGAACAGCTTCCAGTAGCTGCTCACATCTGGTCCTGGGGCTCACCATTCATGGGGGTTTTCACCCATGTTCCAGAGCCCTGGGTTCAGGACACGGACCCAGGACAGCTTTGAGCAAGGATGGGATGGTCACAGGAACCAGAGCCAGTGCCAGCTGTGTCACAGCATCACCCAGGGAACTCCTGGGTCAGCCTGAGCTGTCTCGCCCCCAGATCTTTTCCATCCTTACACCTTTGGGCACTGCTGCCCATCCCGCTATTGCACCCTTTCCTCAGTTTCGGAGGTGCCTCGTGCTCCTGGTTCTCCTCTGCTCTCTCTCTGGCCCTCTGTCTGACCTACTTAAATAGGGAGCCCCAGGGGTGAGTTTCTACACCCTCCTCTTCTTGCTCTATCCTCTCTTGGTATGTCACTCACCAGTCTGTCCTTTCCCCAAGTTCAACCATCATCTCCATTCAGATGATTCCCAACTCTGTGCCTCCAGACCTGCCAAGACCTTCTCAACTGCCTTCCCAACTGAAACAGCAAGCACCCCGACGTCCCCAGGGGGGCTGCCAACATAGGTTCCTAGATTTGCTTTTCTAAAGGAAAGCAACTCAAAATGGGTTAACAATCTTGCTTTAATCAAACATGTCATTTACCTAGTTCAGGGGGAAAAGTCAGCACCTCAAACTCCAGAATATACAAACAGAAGTTACAAGCAGACCGAGAAACAGACCAGCAGACAGGCTTCCAGCTATCTGACCATTACATCTATACCTAGTCAGTTACCAGAGAAGGAAGCATCAACATCTGGGTTTTCAAAGCCGGGGGCTCAAGGGCTGCCCAGTGTCTCATCAGGTCAAATCACACAACTCTTCTCAAAGTGAGCCCCCAAGCAAAGCCTCACCTCAGGGTATATATATAGCCTTCTCCTGGCTCAGAGGATGTCACAACCCTCTTGACCCACTGCCCAATCACAGAGCACCAAGGTGTGGGCATTCCTGAAAACCAAGCTCCTGCCAACAGGCTCCAGGTGCACTTAAGCCTATCAAAGGGCCTAGGGGCAGGGAAGATCTCCAATTTACATTCCCATAACACCAACCAGCTTCTCTCTGACCCCACCTTCATTGGCTCTTACATAGACAACTGCAATCGCCTTCTCCTTGGTTTCCCTGCCTCAGGCTTCTGGGGCCAATGTGATCTTCCCAAAGCCGGGGTCTCACCACACCCCCCCCCCACACACACACACAGTTAACAGATTCAAATACAAACTCCTGTTTAGTATTTAAAGCCCGTCCAGATGAAGTGTATTCTTCTTCTCCAGACTTCATACCTTCCCCATACTCTAGGCTATGGTAACATGGGTCATCTGGCCATTTCTCTCAAGTGAAACCGTGTCTTCAAGCCTTGGCCCTGGCACTCCCCTTCATGTGAGGGGCTCTCTGCCCTTTCCTCCATCTTGCAGAATTCCTGCCACCCCCCCACCCCGCTTCCTGGCTGCTAGTCTCTCCCCGGCTCCAAATTACCCCGTTTTTTGTGTGTGTACACATGCATGTGTATTCACACTTATTTATGTAGTGGGTGGATTTCCTCCTCAGAGCATGCTTGCACTCTCTCTTCCTGGTGGATTATACACAAAGTTTGAAGGCAGTTTCTCTTAGCTTGGTCCAGGCATGCAACAGAGGGGCTAATCCCTTCACTTCAGAGGAGGCACTGGACATCCTTTGTTTCCGGTCTAAAGACTCCATGGTGATGTCAAGTCCTCTGATCAGCTGCTGAGCAAGAACAACTGAGTGTGAATAAGAAAGGTTTTAATCCTGTTGCTCTCCCTCCCTTTCTCTCTCTGGCTCTGTCTGTCTGTTCTCCCCTCCCCCTTCCTCTCTCTATCTCTGTCTCTATCTCTGTCTTTCCATTCATCTCCAACTCTCCCTCCTTCCCTGTCTCTGTCCCTCTCTTCCTGTCTGTCTGTCTCTGTCTTTCTCTGTCTCTGTCTCTCCAACTCTCTCTCTCCTACTCCCCACCCTTCTCCTTCCCTCCCTGGCAGCTGTGCATAAGGAGCCCTTGCATGAGCTGCCCCAGGGCAGGAGAGGCAGGCCCGCCCCCCTCTTCCACTCAGCTGTCAGGTGCCCATAGCACCTCTGTTTCTCTCATGCAGCTTTTTTTTTTCTTTGAGAGGGTGACTTTGTTGACCAATGGAGACAAGCAGCTCCATCAAAGCTCTTTAGCAGAATCTTGGAGCCAGCAGGAGCACAGCAGCATACAGGTCTGTGGAGGAGACAGTGCAACACCCAGCACCCACTTGACCTCAACCAGCAGTGGACTGTCCCCATGGCTGAGAAGCTGTACCCTTGAGGAAGTCGGCCCAGCTGAGGAAGGGAGCTGCTCATTTGTAACTGAGCCCTCTCCACAAACTGAATGTTATAGGGACTTCTCAAAGAGAGAGAAGGGCTCCTAGGGCCAAGGGCTGTTCCCCCTCTGCTCCTCATGGGAGCCATCCCACATACTCAACAGGTCATATCTCCTTCTGGTGGACATGGACCCTTACCAAGGTTCTCTCTTGTGCTCCTGAGGCAGCCCTTCTCTCTGCCTCACCTCATGAATGGAAGGGATCTTGGGTTCCCAGGGGCTCCACTGGGTCTGCCTAGGCAGGGACAGAAGGCTCATCACCAGCAGATAGGCCCTTAGTAAGAAAGGTGGAACTTCTCCCCAACACCAGGAAGTGGGCTTCAGTCCTGCATGGCCCCTGGATCTGTTTCCATGGCACCTGTGACAGAGCCACAGGAAAGGGGGCAGAGCAGTTGAGGACCCACGTTTTCAGACGATCTCCAAACATCCACCAAGTTGCTGGTGCTCTTCTGGTGTGACCTCTGTCGATGATCCAGGTGACAGTAGAATGTCCAGCCCCCTCCTCTGTGCATCCCTAGAACCTGGCTGAGGGCTTCCACATAAGTTGTGCTTAGTAAATGTTTAGTGTTGAGTTGATACATGCCTGGTGGAGCTGAACTTGGTCTACGTTGGCAGTCTCATTATGAATAACTGCAAGGAAGCCACAGCTCCTTAGAGGAACAGCTCCCAAGCTCTCCTGGCGCCTATCTGTCAGCACACTGGTCACTGGCCACAGAGGACACAGTAGGAGCTGAGGTAAATGCTTGGTGGGTACCAGGCTATGCACAATCCTTGTGTGAGATAGACCCAGGCCCTTCTCCTTCCTAGCTGCCATCCCCTGGACACTCCTTAACATGGGGTACAAAGAACTGAGCATGAAACTGCAGATTAAGTTTGATGAAGGAAGAGGACAATGGGACTGTCCCTTCCCTGTTCCAGGAAACTCCACCCCTTCTAATGCAGCCCAAAGCCACATTTTTTTGGCTGATACATCATTGTTATAATTCAGGTTGAACTTGAGCTCCCCTGGAAGCCCCAGGTCTTTTTTCAGGACCCCTTTATTCTATCCATGACTTCCCCATTGGATACTTAGAGTTCAGGCTTATTTAATTCCATTGTATGTTCCAGCCTTTTCAAGATCTTTAACTTCAACTGGAGAGTGTCACATGGCTGCATCCTCACCTCAGGAGGCAGAGTAGGTGAGAGAAGGCCGGAGTGGGGGCATACAACTGAGCTCTGCAGGGAGCCCAAGGCAGTGAGGAAGCCATGTGTCCACCAGGGAGTGGCTGACCGGCCAGTTGGAGGGGACTGTGGGGTGTGTGAATGGGGATAAGATGAAATGATGGGAAAGGCAGAGAGGAGACAGGCTAGGAGGGGCTTTGACTGAGGATTTTCCAGCTTATCCCAGAGGGCTGCACTGAGATGGTGGGGCAAGGAGAATCAAGGGCAGACCTGGACTTTAGAAAAACTGTGCTGGCCTCTGTGTAGAGGGGAAGACTGGAGACAAGGACATGAGGGAGGAGGAAGCAGCAGTCCAGGAATAAGGGGACAAGTATCTGAATTAGGATAGTTGCCCGTGTTGAGTGGACAGAAGGGAGGAAGGTAGGACTATGGGGGAGATGGAAACCGACTGGGTGTGGGGGTGAGAGTGAGGGAAGAGTTGAGTATGACTGAGGCTGGGACCCTGGGGGGCCTGCGACAGAAATCAAGAATCTAAAGGAGGGAGGGGCTTGGGGAGAAAGAGGAGCCCCACTTTAGACATTTAGGAATTAGATGTCAGTTATGACAAACAGGGACTGTGGGGTTCTTTGGGACAATACCATCCACAAAATAGAGAAGTTTGGTAGCTGGGAATCTGGGGGAGCCAGAGTCTGAGCTGGAGGGATTGTGAGGGATCTTCATTCCCCTTTTACCCAGATAACTTCAGCATCCCCCATGCAGGACATGAGAACACTCAAGGCAATTATCATAGTAAAAATATTTATTATAAAAAGTGTCATATTTCTATGGACAAAGCTTAATTCACACAGCAACAACTTTACAATGGTACCATGTTCTCCTCTGGGCCCACAGGATGGTCAGCCAGCCAGCCAGAGCCAGCCCCCACCCTGGATTTCCCAGACTGAGGCCTTCCTCCCTTCAATGGGCCATAGTCACAGCATGCAGGCCAGCTGACCCCCTTTGGTGGTGACATAAAGCTGAAATCCAGGGGCAGTGGAGGGTGACGCTGGCCCTGCCCCCTCAGCTCTGTCCAGCCCCAGGCCAATGCTGGAGGGGAGGACCCCCCCCCATCTACTCTCACCCCACCCACCCCCACTACAATCCTCTTAGCACCATGGGACAAATGGAGCCTGTACCAGCCAGAACTCCGCCCACTACTTTAGGAGGGCTGCATACAAACTCTTGGATAAACAGATTTCTAGCACCCTTGGCAGCAAAAAGGAACAGCGCCACATCCAGCAAGGGCTGGCCCACCTCTGTTACTCTCCCTTCACTCCATCCCCTAACTGGGCTGCATTTCCAAGATCCAGCCCTGCTCCCTCACCACTGTCTGGCCACACACCCAGGCCAGCAGGGTCATGGGCTGAGAACTCTCAGCTCCTTCTCCTTCTATCCACCTTCCACATCCTGACAAACAAAACTCCCCAACAACAAATCCACCAACATCCCACCACAGCCTTGGACTGCCAGGCTCCTCTCTTTTCAAACCCAGACAATGACCCTAGGTGTAATCTCCACCCTTCAAGCGAGGCTTACCCTACCCTAATTTGAAGCACATCTCCACCCTGCCCAAGAAGGCTGGGGTCCTGTATCGGTTCTCCATGTAGCCCTGGCCTCCAGCCTTCTCCCACAAATGGCACATGCCCTGACCTTGCTTAGGGAGAGTGTCCACACTTAAGAGACAAGACCACACAGGCATGTGGGCCACTGGCTGAGCCGGGAGGTGAAGGAACAATTTGGGCTGAGTTACAGCACCTCCAGCCCTTTCCTCTACCTGGGCTACAAACTATCGAGGGAGGTTTTGCTCCTTTCTTGTCTTCTACCTTGGTGTGGACTTGGCTGTTTGCCTATTGTCTTGGGGTTATCCATACAATGGCTAAGGGACATGGGCACACTTCCAAGGATGTGATCCTAACTTGTGATTTTCTGAATGGCCAGTAAGCAGGGGAGCAGCTGGCATTTACCAGTCCTTAGTAAGACCCAACTCATTCCCACAGCTCCAGCAACCAGCACCAGATCAGAGCTGACCTTGGAGCTGTGAAATGGAGGCCAGAATGGGGTGTCTAGGACCATCTCGTCCCCCAGCTGTAGGGACGGATGGGGGCCCAGAGCACCCTCTTGGCCTGCCCCGAGGTGGGGCGGACCTTGGTAGCTTCTGCCAGGTCCTCCACACAAACAGCTCACATGTAGTAGGTCCATGGGGCTGCGTCTTCCCAAGGCTCGTGCACACACACACACACACACACACATGCCCGGCTCTTCTGACCAGCATTCTGATTGAGGCGGGCCTTGTTTTTTGTTCCCACCAAAGTCAGGAGGCCCCACGTTTTCTGGAACAGCCTGGCTTGAGCCTCGTTCACATGGCTGCCTTCTCCTTGGAGAGGTTCCTGGGCTCCTTGCTCGGGGTACACCAGTCCCCGGTGTCCGGGCCTGCCTGGTAGTGTTTGAAGGCCGATTTGTTGAACACAGGGAGCTTTTCTATGGACTCGGAAGACAGTGCCTAGGGGAAGACACACAGGTTAGCAGGGACCCCAAGCTTCTTGGGGTGCAATGCAAGCCTTGTGTTTTTATTCCTGGGAATGACCCAAAGGAGCAGCCCGACCCCCAGCAGCTGCAAGCTTCCCTGCTGTTGTCTCCGGATTAGAATGGGAGCTCCCTGAGGGCAGGGACTGTCTGGTTTTCTGTGTGTAAGCCCAGTGCTAAGCACTGAGCTGTGCCCATGGTAAACACCTAAGCTTTCACTTGTTCATTCATTCGTCCTATACAACGGACATTTAATAAAGGGTCTGTGGGAGTTGTGTGAGTGAAGGGAGCTGATGGCTCCGTGGCTGCCTCCAGCAGAGGAGAGGCCAAGGAGACAGTCAAGCCCATGCCTGCCCCCACCCCCAGGGCTCCCAGGCTGTACCTGGGTCTCCAAGGACACCCTCTGCCAGGGTATGCTGCCTGTAGGAGGTGGCGCTGGGGAGGGGGAGCTAGACTAGAGGAGGCCTTGGGTGGGACCCTGGAGTCCTGATGTTCATATGTGGACATTTACACATTGTTAACTGATGAGGGATTCACACACTGGGAGGGGACCTTAATCCAAAAGGGCCTATCACAAGTAGAGAAATGTGGCCCTTCTCCCTGCCCCCTTCAGAACTGGCCCAGCAAGGGTGGCCCACTCCCTGCACCCACCAGAGCCCCTGTTTCCTTCCAGTAAGTCTCTGGCAGGGTCAGATCTAGGCCTTGGCTAACCCAGGCTGCTGTTTTCAGCCAGGGTATCATTAGCATGATCTTTTGGAAGCTCTGGCCTTCCCAGGGATGTTCAGTCACATGTGGGTGACCTTCCAGGGGATAGTCATGAGCACAAGCAGCTGAACCCGAGATCATCCCAGCACAGAAGAAAAGCCTCTGGGCACCGTGTCCCTGGCTCAGGGGAGGGGATTGCCCCTCCATGTTAAGAGAAGGAAGGTGGCTGTTGGGGTGATTTTTCACATGCTGGTCCCCATGAGCTGTACCTTTAAGTAGATGATCGCGTCTGTTCCATACCCTGACAACGAATAGAGATTCAGATCCCCTTGAAAGTACTTGGCATAGAGACGAGAAATTGGCAAGCCGTACCCGAAACCAGCCTGGGATTGGGAAAGAGAAAGACACACCCCGGTCTCGGTCACCTGGAGAGGGCAGGTGACCACCTTCCTAGAGTGCCAGGAGGTCAGGCCCCCACCACAGCTTCCCCATTCACATCTTGATCCTTCTGGTTGGCCGATTCTTTCCACTCTTTTTCAGCCCTTCTTCCTAGTCACCTCTAAAACAGGGGGATTGGACTGGAGAGACTTCAGTCACTTTCTGCCCTAAGCTGTGACTACGCTCATCAGGGGGGGCCTCTTACCAAAGGAGCGTTCCTGGAATTATCCATCACAGGGGTGGGGGCGGTGGTGTAGGTGTAACTGAAGAGGCGATCGATGATTCTCAGGGGAACACCGCCCCCTCGGTCTGAAATCTGGACCAAAAAGGCAAAGCCTCAATGCCCCAGATCCAGACCAAAGCCATTTGGTCAACATGACCTTTGTTGGTATGTTGTCATCGACTTGCTTTGGCCCCACCCACCAACACCAGAGTAAAGGACTGGGTGCTTGCCTTGATGGTTAGATCTTCATTTCCTAGAACAATAGTCACATCAATGGGTGTGAGGGTCGGCTGGCTCTCCTGGTGCTCCACTGTTGCTCTCATGGCATTCTGGGGGGACAACCAAGGGGACCTTGAAACTCCCAAGAGCTTTTTAGCTCAAAGCTCCCACCTCAACACCCAGTACCGTTAGTCCACTTTGATGCTTTGTTCCATTTAAAATGAATGGAACATAGTGGCAGGGAGGGGCAAGACATTTCTGAGACATTAACAGTTAAGAGTTCCACAAACAACTGGGTGGGGGTTTTTTCTGTGAGGTGAGCACGGAGTGCTGCCTAGGTGCATTTCACGAGGTTAATCATGGAAGGGAAAAGAATTCTGGGGCTGCTAGTGAATCTTTTTTAGATGTAAGCTCATACACAAGGACTAGAGGTGTTTGGATAGAGCACGTTCCCCCTCTTTCTTTTCTTCTCCCCTCTTCTTGCTGTGTACAGAGAGGTTGACAGCCAAAGACTAGAGGGCTAAAAAACAAATCCCCAAATTTACTCAAGAATTAGCCTTGCACAACTAGATTTGGTTAAATATTTACTTTAACATCCCAAATGAGATACAGAGTTTGCTGAGGAAGAAAAACCCCACAGGTTTTGTTGGCTCCTGGAAGGGCTCCTGGAATGGCCCCTGGAGCAGCCCAGGCCATCTCCTCGTCCCTTCAGCTTCCTTAGGACAGCTTAAGCTCTGTGATTTATCATGCTTGATTCAGTTAAGGGGAGGGAGCAAGAATTCAAGCCTATTTACATTTTTGGTCCGATACAAACTGAAACTGGTGGCTGAATTTTTTTTTTTTTTTTTTGCTTTTCTGGTCCGATTCCCTCATGTGGGCACAGTCTCTGCTGTGGGCAGCTCCAGGTTCAAGGCACTGAGCCAAGACTCACTGCCATGGAAGCCCTGATGCATGCACACGAACAGTGGGAAGACAATAGCCTTACATCATTCTTGCCACAGGACTCACGATGATGCCTAGAGGTGTCCAGAAGTGGCAGGGGAGAGGTGTAAGTCAGGCACAAACCACCAAACTAATTCAGTCCAGGCAGAGTCCTCTTTGTCCCTGGGCTGGCCCTCCACCAGTCCAGGGGAGGAGTAGTTGGGAAGTTTTCTATTTACTCTGAGTCTACCTGACTACACCTGATTCTACCACATCAGGCTGGACCAAAGGGAAGCCCTTAAATCCCACCCAGAGACTAATATCTGGAGTAGGGGGAAGGTATCTCATTTGGGATATTCCTTGTTGACAGATCGAGTGGATGGATAGTTGGATGGATAGATGGTTAGATGAATGGATGGATATTTCTATGGATAGACATTTGGATGGATGATGGATGGATGGATGATTGGATAGTTGGATGGATAGAAGTTTAGATGGATGGATGGATGGATGGATGATTGGATAGTTGGATGGATAGAAGTTTAGATGGATGGATGGATGGATGGACATTTGGATGGATGGATATTTGGAGGGATGCATGACTGTGGCACTGTTGCTGGGTTAATCTGACTGCTCCCTGAGATTCCGGAGGAGAATCCACCATTCTGGGAATGGCCTGAGAGCCTGAGTGAGGACGAAGTGAGGACACCTAGAAAAAGGCACTCAGGAGTACCCAGGACATCTGGGAGAGGAAGGCCTATCCTTCTTGGTGGCGCAGTGCCTTACCTTAAAGAGCTCAAACAGCATGTGGTGAAGGTGTGAAGGGACATAGACAATGCGAATGGGCTGGGCGGGCGCCTTTCCTGTGGAGAAAGCGAGCAGACGTTCTGAGAAATGGCAAAGAAGCGATTCAGTTAAAGAGAACAAAGCCCACCCCACTAAGTGGGGCACACACGTGCTAGCGGACACTGTTTCACTGCTCCAATGCTCTGCTCAGAGCAGAATGAGGCACTTGCTCCTTCTCTGAGGGTCCAGAGGCCAGGAAACGAGGGTTGGGCAGAGCCTCTCCAGAGCCTCCTACGGTGGGCTGAACACTTCAGGCCCGGGAAATTTCACAGACACACTGAGAGGACCTAGAGTTTTGTCCCCCTTGAGAATTCTGAACTTGGGGAGTCCCTCTGGCAAAGCAGAGGAGATCTGAACATTCTCTGAGTAGGTGAGAAGGGACTTGCCCAGGATCACTAACTACAACTAACCACCAAAGGCAGAACCATGAACCCCGATGGTCCTGCCTCCAAGCCCAGTCCTATCCACTGCCCTAACCTGCTTCTATGTAGATCAAGACAGAGGAGAGAATAAATCACACGTTAACCTATGCTGGCCGGTCCCATGTTGTCAGTTTTCACTTGGAGCATCACAACAGAAGACTTGGCTAGTTTCCTGTAAGTCGTCTATTAAGTTCCATATACGGATTAGACAGAAATTTCACCAACAGACTAATGTGCAAAGAAGAAAAATCAGCCCCCTTTTACACTTCGGAGAGACAAGAGTCTTTCTTTCCACCTCTGGACACTGGCGTCACTTGCATCTGACCCCAGAGCTCCAGAATCCTGTGTCCCTTTGAATGCACTCAGGATCATGAGCCTGTCTGGAGTCAAATACCTCTGCTTATCCCCTCCTCCCCATGGCCTAAACCCTCATGCTCTGATCTCAGTCTTCAAACAAATGGGTACATGTCTAACACACAGCTACATAGCTAGTGAACCTCTGCTGGAGCTGAGCCCTCCCCCAAGTAACTGGGAAAGGCATTGGTGCTTAGACTGAAGCTGGGCTGTCCCAGCTGGGGCTCTGGCTGAGGGGGATCCAGGGGAGAAGGGTGAGGAGGGACCCTTTGGGCTGCCCCCTGACTAGCTGTGCTTGGGTCATTGCTCTTATGGGGTGAGCATCCATTCTAGATCTTACCATTCACTTGTGTTAGCTTCAGTTCAGGAGAAAGGAGGTAATACTGGTCACAAAGCATCCGGGCACTCTCATAGGCATCTGCAACACAGAGCATCCATCACTTGATTTTTAGAATCAGAATGGGGCCTTCAGACACTCGAAAATCTTCCCTGCCTTCCTAAAGCTCTGTGCTGCCTGATGCCCACCCTGCTCAGAAGGCCAACATCTCTGGCACTTCTGACCCAAGTGCCTCAGGCTGGATTGTCACAAAACAGAAGGAATCATCTCCCCACCTGGGCCAGAGGCCTCATACCTTGGACCACAGCAACGACATCACAGTGGGGATCGATGCTTCCTATATGGCTTGGGTTTCCTGTCTTCGAGGCACTAAATATGAGAACTGGAGAAAGGAAAGCATTTGGCAAACTCATTAGAAAAGGAAAAATTCAGTGGCCCCCTCCCAGGCCCCCTGCTCTGAATGGGCCAAGTGGGGAAGCCAAGAAACTCACTATGTTGGTTCATGAGCATTCGAGTGGAGATGCGGTTCATATAAAACCTGTCCAAAAAGTACTGGAGATTCTGGTTGGTGACAGGGTCAACAGCGCCCGAATCCTTGTACTCAATGATGCCCTGGGCCATGGTGGGGACCACGTCATGATGTCTGTTCCGGACCTTGATCAGTGCATCTACAAAGCTGAAGCCACAGCAAGGTTAGGAAGAGCCCAAGGGAGTCTCCTTAGCCCAGTCACAAGGAAGACATGGGCACACCTGTGGCTTTAGGCCCAGCCTCACAGGGCTCATCATGAAAGAGCTTCCCTGGTCCTTCAGAACCTCCCTGAGTCCTGAGAGTGAGGCAGGTCAGGACATCTTGGTCCTTAGAAGGGGTCATCGGGACCTGATGCACCCCAAGGACTTCTACTGCAGTGCTGGCTGTCCATGTTGCCAGGAGATTTGGCTTGCTCACTGCAGAAGAATCCCAGCATCACAGAACACTGATTTTTCTGCTGCTTACGTCTATCCCTCTGAGCTGAGCTGTCCCACTGGCACATAAGGCCTAAGCACCCACAGATCACTGTTAAAGGTGCTTCCCTGTCTCCAACTGGGGCCTGCCCAAAGGAAGCCAGACCATTCACACCTGCTCACCCCTCCCGGCCAATGGCTAGGCACCAGAACTTTTTGGATTCACTCTCTAGCACTTGAAAACCAACCCCTCTCGTCTGCAAAGGTGGGCAGGGGGTATAGATGACAGAACTGGGGTCCCAGATGGGTTGACTATCTCTGCCTTTGGATCCAAGAGCCCAGAACAATAGGGACAGTGTTCCCCAATACCCAGCACAGGGTCTGGCATGAACCAGTATTGGTGGGGGCTGACTGAATCTCTAAAAGTAGGAAAGGTCACTTACTCAGACAAAGCCTTCTGGTCCTCTGGGCTCTTCTCATGGAATTCCACTAAATCCATAAGGCTCTGGATGTACCTGAGAGAGAAGAGCTTGGAGTCAAAAATGAAATGCATCTGATTTTTTCAAAACAAACCTGTTGGCAGAAGGGAGTTCTGAAAGCTCCAGTGCAATCTTGTGGGCATCAAGGGGTTTCTGACTGCCACTGAGGCTTCTGCTGGAAAGCTTTCTGGGCAGGGCTGCCCCAAACACTCCCAGAATAGCTCCCAAAGATGTCAGCCCAAGCCCCTGGTGTACAGAAGGAGGAGGGAGGAAAGGGGTTTGTCCCCTTTGTTTCCATAGGTGGGCATCTTCTCTGGCATGAGACTGTCCCGTGCTCACAATAGCTTTGACTTCCCTCCTCTCTATGGCCACCCCTGCCAATTTCTACCTAAAGCCTCTTAATTCCATTCAGGCATCACTGGGGAGGCACCAGCGGCCTGGCTACCTGCTCCCCTAAAAGGCCTCCTTCTGAGCCTAGACATGGAATTGGCTTTTGGGCCCCTTTCCCCTTCAGCTCCCTGGGGTGGTGCAGGCTCCACCTCAGGAATGCTCCAAGAGCCTAAGGGTGGGGTGGAGATGGACATTATCTGTGAAACCTCAAGCAGGCAAAAACCTGAGAAGTGGAGGCTGCCTTTTCCTGGGACACGTCCCTTGGGGGAGTCCCTGAGCTGGTATCTGTCTGCCAGTCTATTCCACATGCTTCACTTTGGAGTGACATTGCTGCCCTCCTAATGGTGGCAGCACCAAGTGTGTGCAGGGCCCTGGCACCCTTGCTGGAGAAAGCCCCGGGGGGACCCAAGGCCAGGTGGATGCACTCCTGAATGACTGACAGTGCCCCCGTGGGCAGGCTCTCCATCACTCACCAGCTCTTCACCAGCTGGACCGAGGAGGTCTTGACCAGAGGTTCGGGAAGAATGTCAATTTCTCTCAGGATATTGGCGAGCCTCACGGGAAGCTCTTGTCTCAGGAAAGAGAAAGAGGTCCTCTCACAGGCGTTGCCCGACCCTGGAGGGGAGCGACCTTGTTTAGCCCTTGGGATTTGGGGTGGAAGGAGTGGGGAGTGGCTGGTCTGTGCCCTTGCTTCTGGGGCCTGAACGTTGCGGGGCAAACCGGGCACGCAGACCACAACCCTCCGGGCACACACCCGCTTTGGGAGGCAGGACGCCCCCGATGAACTGACTGCCTCGCAGCCCCCAGAAGGGCGAATGCCAGTCACGGGGCACACGAGACAGTGGGAGTGGAGAGGACAAGGGGCTCTCTAGAACAGCTGCCCCAGGGACGGCAGCTCCAGCCCCCCCCCCTGCAGTGTGCCACCCCCCGAGCCCAGCCCCGGCTCACCGAAGTCCAGCAGCTGCTTCATGGACAGCGGGGACGGGCTGTAGCGCGAGAAGCGCTCCACTGCCCGCGGGACCGGGGCCACGGATGGAGCGGCGGCCGACGAGCCGGAGGCGCCGCGGAGCACGATGCGCGCAGCCCGCATTCTGGAGGCTTGGCTCGGGACCGGGGTGGGGGGTGCGGGGCCAGGAGATCGCGGGCTCTCGGGCTTGGAGGTCGCGGGCGGATGGCTCGGGCTCCAGGGGATGTCTCAGCGCCTGCGGCCAACACCGGCTGCGGCAGAATCTTCAAGTTGGACTTCAGCGTCCCGGAACGAGCCGGGCCACCTCGCCTCTTGCGGAGCCCGCGAGGGCCGAGCTTTTGTGGGTCCCCTCAGAGCCTCGGCCCGCCCATGGGGCTCGGTGACGCCACGGTGAAAGGTAGGCCCGGAATGCAGACTAGCCAATCAACTCCAGAGACTTCTTCCGCCCCCCTCCCCCCCTTCTTTTCCCAGGCTAGAGGAGTGGACTGGAACGGGAGGCCCCCCCTCCTGGAGACCGCCCCCCTGCCAGGACCGCGCACGTTCATTGGTGTGCGCCGGGGCGGCCTTTGACAGCAGCCAATCGGAGGGCATTACTGGTTGGGGTAAACAGCCCCACCCGTCGAGTTTGGTTGAGGTCCCGCAAGGGCACGTGGGGGGCGGGGCGAAGGTTGGGCGTGGCTACAGCTCGGATCTGAGGCCCTGGCCTGGGGCTCTGAGTCTTCCGCGTGCTCAGTCGGACCCCGACGCCGGCCCAGGGTCCGCCGGTACCTTCCCAGCCTCATCCTCCGAGTTCAGCCCCATTGGCCAATACGGGCCAATCGTCTTTCAAATTCTCCCACAAACCTTCCATGGCTCCCAATCGCCCCTGGCCCCTTGGACTGAGGCCTCCGCAGCTTGGACCAAAGGACTCGCAGGACTAGCCTGACGCTCCCGCTCCCCCCCCTTCCAGTCCTTTTGGTTACGCTCTGCCCGTGACTTCCCGCCCGAGCTTCCACCCAACCCTATGGAACTTCCCTGACGCGCGTCACCGCCCGCCTTCACTTCCCCCACTTCTGCGCCTTTGCCCCTGGTAGGCCCAGCAGGCCAGGACTCCCGAAGAACAGTATTTCTCCTGCCGGGATGATCCTAACGATTAACAAAGACTAGGGAGCAAAGGGGTAGGCGTCCGGAAGACCTGAACTCGGCCTCAGACCGAGTGGCTGAACGAGTCTGTCTCGGTCTCATCGTCCAGAAAATGGGGACAATTGAACGTTCGTAGCCCCTTTCTTGGCCCAGTTACTGGGAGGCTCCAATAGTGAACGTCCTCGGAAAAGCCCTTGGCAGTCCCTGTGGTGGAGTGCGGCACAGGCCAAGAGTAGGTACAGAAAGAGGAGTTCCTGGCACCGGGGACACTTTGTCCTTCCCATTGACAGATGAGGAGACTGAGGCCCAGTGAGTGACCCTTGCCTCGGGTCATGGAGAAGGGAGCAGAGGCTGCACCTGGAGAGGGAAGGCTGATAAGGAGGGGGGAGGGTAAGTGGTTCTGCCAGGGAAACCTCTCCTGGCATCCAGTCTGGAAGGAATTCACCAGGCTCAAGCAAACTCCGAAGCCGAAGTTGTAAAGTTTATTGTTATGTTGTAGAGAACAGCGGGCTAGATTCTTATGGAACCTGCCAACTCAGAGGCCGCAGGCATAGTTTTAAGGGGTCAGTTATGCTACCTAGGTGAGGAGGGGTGGGATCAGGGAGGAGCTAAGGAGTGGTCAGTGCTCAAAGGACCATGCACTATTAATATCAACTGCACAGGTGTATTGCCCATGATTCACTGGGAAATAGCTCAAGGGGGGGTCTAGCTGGAGGTGTGGTTCTAGGCCTGATACGTCACTAAGAGTGCCCAGTCTGCCACCCACCAAGGTCATCAGAGACAGTGTGGGTCTATAATTGACTAAGGAGTTACCCTATAGATAAGGTATTGAAGAGTTCATGGTGGGGCTGGCCACTCTAACTAAGGGAGATAACATTGACATAACTTATTGTTTCAAGCAGAGATAAACAGGTCATGAGTTGTTGCTGGGCAGAGTGCTGGGAGGGGGAAGGGGAAGAGTCAATGCTCTGAGGCTGGGGGGGTGGAAATGTGATCCCACAGACTGGTTTTACAGATTGATTTTACAGACATAGATCCCAAAGCACCCCACTTACAAACTGATGTTACAGATTGATACTACAGACATATATACATCCCAAGGACCCCATCATTCCCCCCTTAAACAGATGGCACCCAAAATCATTTGGGGACAAGGGGCAATGGTCTCAGCTTCTGAAGTAGTATGCCTTGACATTTCACTGGCCTAGGAGGGGCCCATCTTTGTATCCTGAATTCTTGCAAACCCAAGAATCCTCCATTCCTCTAGGTTATCGAAACTCAGTGTGCCCCAGCCCACCCTGATCTCATCAGACCAAACCCAAGAAACCTCCATTCCTCTAGGTGATCAAACATCTTTAACTCAGTGTGCCCCAGCCCACCCTGATCTCATCAGACCAAACCCAAGAATCCTCCATTCCTCTAGGTTATCGAAACTCAGTGTGCCCCAGCCCACCCTGATCTCATCAGACCAAACCCAAGAAACCTCCATTCCTCTAGGTTATCAAACATCTTTAACTCAGTGTGCCCCAGCCCACCCTGATCTCATCAGACCAAACCCAAGAATCCTCCATTCCTCTAGGTTATCAAAACTCAGTGTGCCCCAGCCCACCCTGATCTCATCTGACCAAACCCAAGAAACCTCCATTCCTCTAGGTTATCAAACATCTTTAACTCAGTGTGCCCCAGCCCACCCTGATCTCATCCGACCAAACCCAAGAATCCTCCCTTCGGTCATTGAACAACCTTCGTTATCTAAGAGTGCCCCCGCCCCATATCCTGCCCGACCAACCTGCCCCTGATACGATGGTAGCTTTTGGACTATTTAAACTGTGTGTCTACTGGGGTTCAGGGCAGCTCCTGGGACTTTTCCTAGGACTGCCGCTGGCCAGCTAATAAACGCTTCCTGAATTCGATTATTGATGATCTTGGCCTGGTGATTCTGTCCGAGTGTCCATTTCAGCTTCCTGAACTGCTTCTCACTGGGAAGGGGCGTAGAGCTGTCCCTGCCATACAGGGTTCCATTGTTCAAGGGGTGGGGTCCATGGCCAATGTCTGGAATCTAGCCGATGCTAGATCCAAGGGGTGATGAGTAGCAGCTACGGGCAACAGTTGGTACTCCGTCTAGAAGAGATAAACCTAGCAAGGAGGTTAAGCAGGCAAGAGCCAAAACTAAGTAAGATAAAATTGACCAGAAATGGGGTGAGGATGGGCTAGCATAAGCCATTACTCAGACTATTTCACTTTCCTTCATATTTCTACATACTACATATTCTTTTACCAACATAACTGTACTGCCTTTAACAAAGGAGGTTCCTAGCTAGGTTACTTAAACTGAAATTACAGTGAGGTAGGCTGAAACTCCAATGATTGGTCAGTGTACACTTGAATTTCCCACTGGCGCCAAACCCTAGGCTGGTTCTCCCACCCACAGATTAATCAAGGGTAAGCAAGGGGTGGGGGTTCTCCCTGTTTACAGATTAAGCAAGGTGGAGTTCTCTGTTTTACAAATCAATTAAGGGAAGGTTGGGCTTCCTGTTTTACAAATCAAGGAAAGGGGGAGTGGATTTGTGTCTGACATTCAGGAAGGGAAAAGTGACAAATCAAAGAGGGAAGGGTAGAGTGGAGCTGGAGAATGATGGGGATTGTGGGGGGCCTCGCAAGGAGGTAAAAGGGGAATCAGGGAGAGGATCAGATAGTCTTAGCTTTAGGGGGTGCTCGTGGACTTCTGTTTTCCATTCTGAGGTGACAGCAGGCTTCACTCTGGTGTAATGTTGTCATGTGGGAATAGAGTCCACTTTGACAGCAGTAGGTGTAGTGGGGATCCTGAAGTGTGGTCCCTTCCACCTCTGCTCCAGACCATGAGTTTCTTTTTACCAGCACAGAATCCCCAGGTTGAAACAGGTAAGCTGAGGCAGAACTCGGATCAGGAGAGCTGAGGGAAGGGTTTGTTTTTTTTTTTTTGAATCGCCTGCAGACCCTGAAGGAACTTGATAAGGGAAGAGTTAGTGATTTCAGCTTTTAGGTCTTCCCAGGAAGAGGAAGAATGGGTGGTCATCTTCCATATGTTAGGGAATGGTCTGGACTTTCTCAGCCTTGAGTTCTGAGCTCTGAGAAAATTTCAGATGCCGGCTGCTCAAGGAAGTCAAAGCTGAGGATCCAAGGACCTAATCATCTCCCCCTTAAAACAGTTGGGACCCAAAATCATTTGGGTAGATCTATGTTTCATAGGAAGCTGGGTACACAGATTATATATACAGTATACAGTATACAGTGAATACAGATTCACTCAGGAAGAAAGATAATTCAGAAATTGAATCCTTAACATACATTCAGTTACAAATGTTAACTTTTGCTTAGAGCATGAAACAACGACAAATTCGGATCCAAAGAGCCAGATCTCTTCTGTTCTCACAACTCATTACGTTCGTTTAGCAATAAATTTCTCTTGCAAATGAAAGTTTTAATAGGCCTCTTAAAATGACACTAGAGATTTGAAAATTCCTTCTGAAAGTATTTTCCCTTCTTTTAAAACAGTTTCAAGATTTATAATTGATCACTAAACTTTTAGGAAGAAAGTCAGTTGAAAACTTTTAAAATGATCTTAAGCAATTTGCATACTTTCTGCACATGTTCCAATTCCCAATGAAAAATATTAGATTTTCCAGTAAGCTTACACGAAAGAACCCATATCTGTTACTGACTACGTGCTCTGATCATGGAAACTTGCTATAGAAGGAAAAAAGCAGGGACATGTGACATTCCAAATAGGACAGGATAACATCCTTGACTCTGTTTAAATTCAGGTAAAGTCACAGATATCCAACCATGCAGTATCTGTTCCATCTTATAGCTAGACTCAGGAATAGGTGGGAAACTTTCCTTTTCAAAGGAATCCCATGGGTAAACTGAGCCAGGAGGGATCCCATCCCAGACAGAGGCTAAGATTGTCCCTTCGGCCTTTACCAAATGTAGACTTCCACCTATCGGCAGTACAGGATCACGTTCCCTCTGAGTAGCTTGTGGCATTTTCTCCGAGATACTGATTTAATGCAGACAACTATACCCAAATTCAAACTCAAAATAAAATTTAGTTATGGTCCCAAGTGCCTTTTACCTTAAACAACGAGCTTCACCGATCACAGCTTAGAGCTAGTTAGTTATTTTTATTTTCATGGAGCTGCACTAAGCAATGATGATTCATCAGGTCTCACAAATGTAAAGAATTCCATTTACCATCTTTCCTTCTGAAATCTAAATGCCAATTGATAGAAATCCTTCTAATCTTTGCAACTTCTTAGCAAGTTAGGTTCATTTAAAACTACACTTAAATAAATTCCTTTCACAGGCTGAATGACCTTGCCTATTAGAGATAGTTTTTAGGGGATTTGGCAGTTTTACAACATAAGGAAAATGTATATGAATTCTAAGGAGGAGAGACTGGGGGAAGGGCTAATAATGATGCCCCTGCTTAGCCAATTCTCATACAAGCAGGAGGACTGTTCTGAATGGGCAGAACTAGTCTGAATAAAGTTTTCATCCAATCTCCTCCTTTCCACATACAGTAATCAATTGACAATTTTAGGTTTTAACATTAAAACAGTAGCCAAAATAACTTAGTTAACAATCTTACAAGTTTTAAACAGTCTTAACTGAAACTTCCTTTTAAACAAAGACAGACTAAGAAACTTATGATTTCCCAAATTACAATACTCCAAGACTTTAAGAAAACTGCTTCTTATACAGCATAGATAATACAACTTTTTACCAGTAACAATACCATAAACAATTATCATGTTCTTAAATTTGAACTTTGAAATAAAAACAAATGAATTACCAATCTGCTGACCTTAAATATCAAGTTTTTGAAGTTACACAGAACTAAAATTTTCTTGTTGCCACACACCTGATCAACTTATCACTAGAAATCAATTACATTCTGGAATCTCACATAGATGGTGAATGTGGTGATCCATAGACCTTCAAATTAACATAAATACATCCTTAGATGAAGCAAGCTTGAAAACCACATCCCTATATTTTTCTTTCCTTTTTCCCCAAGTTTCTCATTTGCTCAATAAGAATTCTACAAAATGCCTTTCCAATTCCCTGTGTACATTCACTTCATCATTAGTTATGTGGAAACTATAACTTTAAGTCACTGCATATTTCCAGAATAGCCAAAAAGTTAAATGAACAACCAGCTATCACAATAAATATCAGCAGCATTATTACTACCTATTTGTATCCCAAATATAACAGCTTTAAATTGTCAAATCTTATAACATAAAAAATCCAATTCACATGAAATAAACAGAAGACAGAATTAGCAGAACTGATAAAGTACCATAGCTGGTTTTACAAAATTTTTCTCCATCTTTTAGTTTCAACAAAATTCAGAATGAAAATTGCTTTATCTAACATTTCTGGCTCACAATGGTCACTCAAACTTTTATAGTATGAGGATTTTACAATTTAGAGATACTATAATAACACAATGACATTATGACATTAATTGCATTTCCAATTCATCCCATACAAAAATTATTGGTAGAAAAATTGGGCTTACCAAGTACAGAGGCTTTTTTTTTTCCTCACAACTGCAGAGCCTGGTTGAGGACCCAGGCGTTTGAAAGGAGAGAGGGTCATCCGCATGCCTGGAGGTATGGGCTTTGGGGTACCCAGGGGTGTTGCCAGGCCCCTCAATATAGCTGCAGCTCCCCCTTCTTTTTCAAGTGGGGGAGCTTAACTCAAATTCCCTATTCTTTGGCACGCTCTATTTTTCTTCTAGAATGAAAGACTTTAATAAATTTTTGTAAAATGTTTTCAGCAGATTTAACTTTTACTCCAATAAACTTTAATTTATGTGTCCACTCCTTACAAAACCTTCTTTGAAAGTGATATTTTTGACCTCTCCAGGAAGTGATATTGGGGGGGGCGCCTTCCCCCTTTCTCACTACTAGAGAACCCAAAAGAAAATTCCCTTTTTCTTATCAAATCTTAGAAAATATTCCAATTTGCCTAAATGCCAAATAGTAAAATGAATTCTGACTTATCTTTAGCATCAAATTAGGAGTGACACTTTTTTACTTCTCACATGAATTCAATTGACTTACAGTTTTATTCCAATACACAGATTTTTCCTCTTTTAGGTAGAGGCAGGAAATAGTTAAATTTTCATCTGCCTACCTCTTTTATTTGAGGCGAGAAGATTCCCTCATTATTTCTTACCGCCTTCTCCTCACTCCACTTGGCCAGAGTGGAATGAAGAGGAGGAGATTTTCAAACTTTTAAAGATTTTAAAACTTCTGTTCACACTTCTCAACACCAAATACCATCGCTATCTTAACTTCCTACCCATGCTTCTTCCTTTGCTACATGCTTAAACTTTCTTGCTTTATAAAACCTAAACAAGACGTATTTACCTCTCTTTTCTCTTCTCCAGCTTGCATTCAGCATCAGTGAAGGGAGGAGGGAGAGAGAGCTAAGAGCCTTCCAAAGGAAGGTCCGGCAGTCCAGCTGCAGTTTAAACCTTACATGTTAGATTACACACTCACTCATTTACACAGACACACAAAAAAAAACAGAACAGAGAGAGAAACTGACAGGAACGTTCCAAAAGCTCACAGAGGATTGTTAGAAATCCCCAGGTACAAATCATATTTGCTTGGCTTCCAGATAGATGCTAATGGAGGCCAGGTACAAATCATATTTGCTTGGCTTCCAGATAGGTGCCAATGGAGGCCAGGTAAAACTTGCTTTAAGATAATCTAGGCTCAGATCCCCGAACGTAGGGGGAAACACTGGCCCATCCTTCCTTCTTGGGGTTGTGAAGACCAAGTTTTTCCAACTGCTCAAGAGACATCCCGGCGGGGAGTCTCGGGGTATGGAGAGAGACTGACCGATCGATCCTTTTCCTGCCCTGACACCAAAATCCCTGTAGTCCAGCTTCAGCCCTGGGTCCAGGGAGAAGCTCTAGCCTACTTTTACAAAGTAGACGAATACCCAAAGCATCCCGGGGATGAGAGCGTCCTCTGTCCCAAATTGGGAGCGAACCCAGGGTCTTACAGACCCACACCGGCCTGGCCCAGACTGGAGCGTCCCCACAAGCCTTCTTAGGGCTTGTGGAGATGAACCCAACTACAGGGAGAGGGGGGAGTTTAAAGGATAAAAGCTTGAGACCTCAGACTTTGTCCCTCGTGGTCGCCATCTGAAGAGGGAAGGGTGATAAGGAGGGGGGGAGGGTAAGTGGTTCTGCCAGGGATACCTCTCCTGGCATCCAGTCTGGAAGGAATTCACCAGGCTCAAGCAGACTTTGAAGCTGAAATTGTAAAGTTTATTGTTACGCTGTAGAGAACAGCGGGCTAGATTCTTATGGAACCTGCAAACTCGCAGAGGCCACAGGCATAGTTTTAAGGTGTCAATTATGCTAACTAGGTGAGTAAGGGTGGGATCAGGGAGGAGCTAAGGAGTGGTCAGTGCTCAAAGGACCATACACTTTCAATATCAACTGCACAGGTGTATTGCCCATGATTCACTGGGAAATAGCTCAAGCAGGGCTAACTGGAGGTGTGGTTTTAGGCCTGACACATCACTAAAGAGTGCCCAGTCTGCCACCCACCAAGGTCATCAGAGACAGTGTGGGTCTATAATTGACTAAGGAGTTACCCTATAGATAAGGTATTGAAGAGTTCATGGTGGGGCTGGCCACTCTAACTAAGGGAGATAACATTTACATAACTTATTGTTTCAAGCAGAGATAAACAGGTCATGAGATGTTGCTGGGCAGAGTGCTGGGAGGGGGAAGGGGAAGAGTCAATGCTCTGAGGCTGGGGGGGTGGAAATGTGATCTTACAGACTGCTTTTACAAATTGATTTTACAGACATAAATCCCAAAGCACCCCACTTACAAACTGATGTTACAGATTGATACTACAGACATATATATATCACAAGGACCCCATCACACCCAGGCTCACGACTCCTCCTCCCTAGTTGATCTTTTCACTCCTCGAGGAGAGCATCACCAGCACCCAGTAAACATTTGTTGTCTGACAGACTGAATCAGCTGGCCCTGCTGGGAAGAGTCCCAATTCCCACTCACTCACCCAGTTGTTTGTCCTTTCTTTTCTGTCTCTAGGAATTTGGGAGTGAAACCCAAGTGGGTGGCAAGATGGGGGCCCTGGGCTATGAGAGGGGGCCCCCACCTACTTCTTGTCCCACGGTTTTGTTTGATTTTGGGGGGAGACAGAGCAAGAGGAGAGAAATGATGGAAGGCATCATGCTCCACCGTCAGAAAGGGGGCCATTTTGACAGTGGGCTCATCTTTGTCCTGCTTCTCCTGGATTAAAATAGCTGAATTAAGGTATTCAGAAAGAGACATTGGAGCCTCTGGCCACATTAAGCAGTTCATGAGCCACTGCGGAAGGTTCTTAATAATTCCTACCACTTTGATCATTGTGTCTGGGTATTTGAGGAGAGAAGAAAGCAGGTGCAGTGGCCCAGAGCCCCCAAGATCTCCTGGGGAGGTGGGGTCCCACTCTCCCTCGAGGACAGATCTTCCTTTAGTCTTCTCCAAGTGGCTCTGGCCCCCTCACTGCTCCCTCCCCAAAGTGAGGTCAGTGGAAGGAGGGGTGTCCAGCTTTGGACTCCACACATAAGGGACACTTCCAAAGGATGTGCTGATGGCCTTAGCCATTTGGTGGGCACACATCTGCTCTCAGCAGTCCAGCTAGCCACTCATCTGGGTGCTTGCTGGGAAAGCCCCAGAATAGGAATGAGGCACAGGCCTGGAGTCTGCCCAACTGGGGCAGAGGTGAGGAAACGAGACTGATGTGGCAGAGGGATGTTTACCAACTCTGGTGATTCACCTGCAGTGAGGAAAAGTCAGGGGCTGACTCTGGGAACAAGGAAGGCAATGGTGCCTTTCCCAGAAAATGCCTGTTTGCCCCTTTAGTACTTGAGAGTTCTCTTCTTTAGGAGGGTCTTGGCCCCCTGGACCATGAGTGTGGAGCTGGGGTTACCTGGAAGCTAGATTCCTGGGGTTTGGGGATTGTCTGCAACCTATCACTGTGGGAAGCATGGTGTGGGAGTCCTAAGCATTCTAAGAACTGAAAAATCTCAAGGCAGTCGGTTCTTGACCCATCAAAATATTGCTCTAAGAAAGGTGCAGAAACACCAGAGATCTGGTGCTGCCACTCACTCCCTTTGGGGCATGGGGCAAGTCAGTCCTTTCTCTGGCCTACAGGTTTTCAGTTGTAAAACAGTGGGGTTTGAACTAGGTGACCTCTGGGGTAACTTTCAGCTCTCCATCTGTTGTCCTGTGGCTCCCTCCCAGCACTATTCCCTCTGGACAAGTGATAACTAATGGGGGGGGGGGGGGGAAGGACAACTATGTCCCATTTGGGGATGGCTTTTATCCACCACCCCTGGTTCTGTCAGGCAGAAAAAAATCTCCTTTGGTGTTCTCATCCATGCCCATACCATGGCTTTAATTTTCATCCACACAATGGCTCTCAAATCTGTGTACCCAACCCTCCTTCCTCTCACCACCTGGAGGTTCCATGAGTATGTCATACTCTCCATATCCCACTATCTTCCCCATGTCTGTTGAGGGTGCTCCCACCTTCCAGTCACCCAAACGTAACCCTTAGTCATCCTCAGCTCTCCCCTCTCCCACACACTCAATCCAATCAGTCACTGAGTGGCCTTGATTCTACCTCCCCAGCAACTCTCCAGCTTCTGCTCTGTTCTCCAAACTCACCCAACCCCTTCCCTGGTGTCTGCTACATCAGCTAACACATGGGCTACCAGGAGAGAGTTCCCACTGATATCTCTCCCTCCAATCCAGCTTCCATACCAATGGTCAGCAGATATCCTTGAGACACAGGCATCTTCGTGCTCACCAATCTATTGTGAGCTCCTTCTCATTCCCTCAGGCTGGCACTTGATGCTCTCTGCCATGGGCTGTTCACTGCCCATCACCCTCTCTCTGCTTCTGTGTCTGCCCCTCCCCCTCTGGTCTGCCTTCAGGGTTCTTCCTTCCCCTCCTCCCCACCACCCCCAACCTCCCATCCTCAGCCTCTTCCAAAGCTCTAGGGCTCTGGAGTCACCTCCCTGGGAGGTCTTCCCTGGGCCTCATAATGAGCTCTCTTCCCTTCCCCCTCCTCTCTCTCCCTCTCCCTCTCTCTTTCTGAACCCCTTTGCATCATTAGTATATCTGTTGCAGTTCCTTTTATACCTGCTGTGTTTGTTAAATAGAACCTGAGTCAGGGCAGGAACTGTCTCTGTTTTTGTGCCTTTATCCCCAGGGTCTCGCCAGCTACCTGGCTCATCCTTCCTATGGGGTTCCTGAATTGAAGTCTCTTCCTTC
The DNA here is from genome assembly GCA_011680675.1 of Gymnobelideus leadbeateri. Lineage (NCBI taxonomy): Eukaryota > Metazoa > Chordata > Mammalia > Diprotodontia > Petauridae > Gymnobelideus > Gymnobelideus leadbeateri. The sequence continues at coordinate 668,558 of WOXC01006711.1, forward strand.
CACCTCTAGAAAGTACTTCAAATCTTTGAATGCAGTCTTCGTTTCCCCTTTAGTCTTCTCTTCTCCAGGCTAAATACACCCCAGTTTCTTTAACTCCTCCTGGTGTGACATGGAATCCAAGCTCCTCTCAGTCCTACTCACTCACCCCTGGACGATCTTGAGTTTACCATTGTCCTCCCCATTGGAGGATGGTGGCACCCAGATCTGAACCCTTCAGACTCTCCTTAGATTGGCATGCAAGACCCTACACAGTCTAGGCCCAAATGACCTTCCCAGCTCTGTCTCCGGTTTTTCCCTACACAGATCCATGCTCCAACATTAGGGGTCTATCAACTGTTCTCCAGCCACCTGCTGGTCATTGAGATGTCTCTGTTTGCGCATCTCTAGTTTCTTTTGAGCTGCTTCCAGTCTGCTTTGCTCATAGAGCACTTTGAGGTGTTTAATGGGCACACCATTCTGGGCAGTCCAGTGCCCCTGGCTCCCATGTCTCAAAATCAATTCTAGGGGCTTCATGCTAGTAAACATTTGCTGGCAGGCCAAGGGGGACTCATTGGGAGGACAGGTCCAAGGTTCTGTGGAGAAGGAAATAAGAAAGGGGGCTTCTTCACATGCGCCAAGGCTGCAGTAATGAAGATTTCACAATCACCACTCCTGAGGAGTGGAGCCAACCGGACCCAGCCGACATAGCGCTAACATCTGGGCAGAGAGTGAGGCAGAAGGGACTCCTTGGGCTATGCGCTGAAGGCTGTTCCAGGGAGGGGAAGAAAAAGATATTGAAAAATACAGCTTGGAAGCAAGAAGTGAAAGAAGCCACAGGTGGATGGCCTATTTAGTTAACTGCTCAGCTCACAGTTTGATTAAGCAAACATTTACTTTCCTAAAAAATGGGCTAAGCAAAGGAAGGGAAGGGAAATGGGGAGGGCGCAAGCATTTCCCTCTGTAGTGGCTACTTCTGCCCGGCAAGTGTGTGTGCCTAAGCTCTTTGCACATATTATTTCATCTGGTCCTCAAAACTCTGCAAAGCAGATGGTGGTGCCTCCACTCCACAGTGGAGGTCTTCCTAACTCCTGGTCCTATCTCTACTATCTGCTGCCTCAGAGAACTGAGAGACATCCTTATCATGAAAACTCAGAAGAGAGTGAGTCAAGGAAAGGGACTGATTGACAGTGTCAGAGGCTGCAGAGGGCTCAAGAAGGATGGGCACCAGAAGCAGTCATCATCAGAGCAGCCAATGAGAGGTCATTTGGGGAGAGTTTCAGAGAAGTGATGGAGTTGAAAGCCAGCTTGCTGAGGGGAGAGAAAAGAATAAAAGGGGAGGAAGTGGAGCCAAGGAGGAGAAACAGAATGTAACTGGCTTCTAATGTGGGACAGAATCAGCTGTCTGTGTATAGTTACCTGTCACTTGGAGCTACTTTAGAGCCAAGGGTAAAATCAACATCAAATTAACAGGAAGGATAAAGAGGAGAGGGAAGCAAGGGCACGGCTTCAGGGCACTCTCAGAGAGCTCCTCTGGCTGCCAGCCTGGGGTGGGGGGGGCTTGGAAGTGAACGATGACACAGATTGGAGGGACCTCACCCCAGGTGTGGAATCTGAGCACGTATTCTGTGACTGTTTCTCATGTGATTACTTTGGGGTGAAGAAAAGTCTTTTGATTGGTTGTTAAGACAGACCTGAATGTCAGATAAAGGCCCTAAGGAAGAAAATGATTCTCTCTCTTCCCTGGTGGTGATGAGGCAAGAACCTTTGTAAGACTCCAGGTGGAGAGAGAGCAAGCTCCAGCCTCCCCCAAGGCTCACATGGTCCTTGATCACATGCCACTGCATGGCCTTTGGTCTCTGGTGTGCTTCCCCTTTCCTGCTCTTAGCAAGTGAGTATCAGAGATGGAGTGGAGTAAGCTGAAGCCTCTTGAGTCACCAGAGGTCGTGCAGCAGCAGAGTAGTGGACAGAGCTGTGCTGAGGAGCAGCCTGAATGGGCAGCTCTGGCCTGCAGGGGAAGGACTGCCTTGTCCAGAGCATAGGCTGCAACCAGAATCCACTCTCCCCCGAAGTGAGGATTTGTGGATGGAGACCGGATGCTTCTTGCTATATCTTATCAGTTAAGATTTTTTTTTGGGTGAAAAGTTATTTAATTGGTTATCAATGGGAGATGTCAATGAGTTAAATAATATTGTGGCACTAATCGATAGCAATGATAATGGGGGAACACACCAGGTGGGGCCTCCAACCTATAGCATTAGAAGAACCCCACTGCCCCTCAAAGGTGCCCCTAGAGTGCTGAGGAGAAGAATGTCACTGTTTGTCCTCTAGGAACCCAACTCTGTTAGGGTGTATTTGGGTTGAGAGTAAATCTAGGATCTCCTTACAAAAGCATAATGCTAAAGGTAATTGCAACAGTTCCAAATTAACCTATTAAAGATTTTTACTTTGAAAAATGGAAAATAGATAAAAGCTAAGACATGGGCTCTAAATATCACCATTCTGAGATATTTACCTGATATAAAACAAGCCTCCCAGCACTGAGGCTGAGTCCAGAAACTGTCAACTATTCATTAATTCATTTAAGGATCTTTTCTTAAGTGACTGCTATGCGCCCTGTGCAGCTATGAGTGATGGGAACACAAAAACCAAAATGACATAGTCTCTGTCTTCAAGTAGCTTCTGTTCTCTAGTAAAGCCAGCACGTACCTGCTCTCTTGGCCAGGCAGAGACATGGTGGTCAAAGGCATCAGAAATCTGTAGCGTGTGCTCATTGGCCAAACTGTGCAGAGGAGGATGGCATGAGACTGTAGGCTATGAGGTCTTATAAGACAGTAAAGAATGGTGGTCAGGAAAACTAAGCTGATGAAAGACTTGGAAGTTGACAAAGCCAGATCCTGCCCAGAGCATTAATGGATGAAACTGGAAGGCTGGAAGGATCAAGGGACCTGGCTCAGCCACTTGCTGTCTATGTGTCTATGGAAGTCAGTATTTCATCTCTCTGTGTCTCACTTTCGGCATCTGGAGTGAGGGGCTTGTCTCAATGAGCTCAGGGTTTCTTCCAGCCCAAGACCTGTGATCCAAAGCTCTAGGGACCTGACGCTTTAATCTCTCCAGGGGTGACAGTGGATACATCCCATCTGACTACTGCCATAGGGCCAACTAAAGGGCACCATAGTGTACAGAGCACTGGGCCTAGAGTCAGGAAGACTCATCTTCCAGAGTTCAAATATGGCCTCAGACACTTACTAGCTGTGTGACCCTGGGCTAGTCATTTAATCTTGTTTGTCCCAGTTTCCTCATCTATAAAATGAGCTAGAGAAGGAAATGACAAACCATTCTAGTATCTCTGCCAAGAAAACCCCCAATGGAGTCATGAAGAGTCAGACAAGATTGAAACAACTGGACAACCACAATCATAGTCACTGATAAGGAAGTAGGAATGGCCTGAAAGAGGCTGGGGTGGGGAAGGCTGGATGGATCTGAGCTAGCACAAGAGAAGAGCTAATTCCATACTGGAGGTTACAGGACTGGGCCAGCACTTGGGGATCAATTCTCAAGATACCTCCTAGAGGAGAAACTACTAAAATTATGAAAAAAAAAATAACAAGGGGCTGATTACCCAGAAAAGGCATCGGAGAAAGTACCAGTCACAGCTGACCCCTATATATTATACAAGTTGTAGAAAATGTCCTTTATGAGGGGGATCATGGACATCCTTGGTGAAGGCATGAGAAAGGAAGAGGCAGGCTGTTCCAAACAACATTCCAGAGAAGGCCATGTCTGTCCAGCCACAGGATTGATTGGGAGGTGCAGAGAACAGGACCCCAGTGTGACCTGGCCTTCAAGACTTTCCTCCCAGAGACTTTTCCCAGGTATGACTCATAGGATCATGGCTTTGGGAGCTTTTACTAGATGCCACCACAGAAACAATTTTTATGATCCCTTGGCCACTTATATCAAGCAAGGACCAAAACCAGGAGACATTTATCAAAGATGTATGCCAATGACATAGAGGATGTTTGTTTAGCCTGGGCAGGCTCCTCCGGAAGCCATTTGCTGATCCTTGTGCTGGTTGCAGGGAACACTAGAGTCAGCTGGCGCCCTTCCCCAAGGATTTTCCCACAAATGCTAGAGATCCTACCCTTCTTTGCAGTCTGTTAGAACTTTAGTTAAGCATTCATTGCCTTTCCCTTGGGCTCCTGTTTTAAGAGGTGAAGAATTCTAATATTCTGTTCTTCCTCTTAAACATTAAGTCCAGGTGGTTTCTTCTCTCTTCTGGGCAGTGGGGGATTCCCAGGCACCTGGGAGGGGAAGGGTGGAAAGAGAAGGAAAGGTGGAAGGAGGGCAGGTTGGGGACCTGGGGAACTGTCTGCCCACTCAGCCCATTCTGCTGTGACCAGCTTGAAAACAAGAGGATCCTTCACTCGGCTGAGAGCATCTGCGAGGGATGCAGTGGTGGCCCCAGGTTGGTCCTGTCTGTAGTTAGCATAACAGCCTTCCTGGCTAAGGCTCTCTGAAGCTCTAGCCATACGAACTCAAGCACTATCGCAGGCAGTGTGGTCCAGTGAGAAGAAAGTCTGGAGTCAAAGGTGAGGTTTGAGTCCTGGTTTTGGGATTCAATTTCCCTCCCTGCAAAACAAGGGGCTTGTGTTTGCTCACACACAAGATTCTCAGCAGCTGCCATCCTTTGGTATCTTTGGGGCCTTTGGGATACCTGCACTGTGTCATGTACATTCATCAAGGCAGGGGACACCCCAAGGGTCCTTCCTGCCTGGTGCCTCCGACGTGAACTTGGGGCTTCCCCATTTCCTGATTTTCGGGCTGGAAGCGAGCCCGGCTCAGCTGAGCCGCTGAGCTCAGGAATGTGCCGCTCTGGCTGGGACGCGATGTTACTGACTTTCCGACCAGTCGGAGGTAGCGCAGTAGGAAAGTGACTCCCTAACGAAGGGAGACAGGAGGCGGGGCAGGGGAAAATGCTCATGTCCAAGTCCCAAATAGGGTAATTGGACTCGGGGTGAGGTCCTGGTGTGAATCGAGCCTCAGATACTAATCAGCTGTGTGGCCCTCTAGACCTCAGGCTCCTCATCTGTTAAATTTTAACTGAGAACGACGTGCGCGCAGGGTTGAAGTGAGTCGAGGAGGCAGAGTCGAGGAATTCATTCTAGCCCCAAGGTCACCAAAGAGAAACAGCCTGAGGGCAGAGGAAGCGGAGGCCCAGAGAAGTCCTGCGGGAAGTTAACGGAGCTGGATGGACCTCGAACCCAGAGCCTCCACCCTTCCGCTACACAGTGGGAGCGTTTCTTTGTTGGGGGCTCGGATTGGCCGGGAGGACGGGCTCGGGGGGGGGGGGGACCCAACGGAGGGAGTTTGGGTTTTCTGGGTGCAAATAAGCAAATCTTTGTAAAGTGTTCAGCCCGGGGCCTCGCTCTCGGCGGGCGCTTCCCTTTCCTGTCCCTTCCCCTTCTCACTTCTCCTAAACGAAAATAAACCGCGCTCCGGCGAGCAGCGCAGAGCAAGCCTGCAGTCTCCGCCTCCCCCGCCCGCCCCTGTGGGAAAAGGCTGGCCAAAAGCAGAAAAAGTAGGTGAGAGGTCAGCCCCCACCCAAGCCTGTTCCAGGGCTCCCTCTGGGAGAAGCGAGAGTTTAGTAGGTGAAGGGTCATCGCTGCGAAGGCCTTTCCAGGAGTGCCCGGATGAGCCAGGGCTGAGCCGGGAAGGGCCCTCAGTAGGGTAAAGGTCGCCGCGGGCGCCGCCTCGCATCTCCCCCTTCTCCACCCCGCACTGCCTTGGCAGCCCCAGTGGAAAAAGAGCTGATGCGAATGACTGCTGAGGACTGGGAGGGAGGGCCCAAAGGGAAACCGAGCCGCAGGACCCTGAGCCCTTGCTTCTGGCCCCCTCTGCGGCCTCCCCCTGCACCCCAGCCTTTTCACGTTTAAAAACCTGGACAAGACTTCGAAGATGGGAATGCTTTTAAGAGCCTCCTCGGTCCGAAGCCTGGGTTTGGCCCAGCCACGGGGTCTGGAGGGCAAGGGGGAGGGGGAGTGGGTGTCAGTGCTAGGTCCACAGCCTTTGGAAGGGGCTAGCGAATCCCGGAGCCTTCAGGAAGCAGCCAGCCTGTCCCGGTTATCTGGCCAAGTGCCGCATCAGCATTGTTCTTGGGAGGTGCCCCCTGGGCCTGCGGTGGGAGGTGCCCCCTGGGCCTGCGGTGGGAGGTGCCCCCTGGGCCTGCGGTGGGAGGTGCCCCCTGGGCCTGCGGTGGGAGGTGCCCCCTGGGCCTGCGGTGGTGCTCTGCATCGGGCTGGGAAGGGGGGGTGGGGTAGAGGGATATGAACCATCTGTGCAGCCGACAGCAACTGGGCCTTCTTTTCGCGGAGGGAGCCGGGAGGAATGATTGACAATAAAAATACTAGCCACAACAATAATTCCTGTTCAAATTCTGCCTGGGAGGCGTCCGGCTGAAGGGGGGGGGGGGGGGCAACAGAAGAGCTGTCTGGGGGAACTGAGGAAGAAACTCCAGGCTGCGAACAGGGCCCCGGAGCAGGTCTCCCGGCCCGCCCTGGAGCCCCGGCCTGCTGGGGTAGTTGTTGGTCATCTGGGGATTTTCTTAAGCTGGATTTCCACACGGCTCTAACCCTCCCATGGGTTCAGGGTCTGTTTGACTGCAAACCAGGAAGCTGAGAGCCTCTTTCCCCCAGCAGGTTTGAGAGCCCCTGGCAGAAGGCCTGGGGCCAGTTTCTCTAGAGGGTCCCAAGTATGAAGACTGGTTTCTGCTGTGCTTGGATGTTGACCTCTATAGACAGAACTAGGGCCTGGAGCTGTTGCCATCCCTTCCTCCCAACTCCCCAGGATTCTCCCTCCTTTCCCCATTTCTCTCCCTCGCCCACATAGGACACCCCTTTCTCCCCGTTGAAGTTTAGGAGTGCTTGGACCTGGAAATAGCAACAGGCCGGTCCTGCCTCCAATGAATCCTACCCAACTCTTCTTTTAGCCAAAGACAACGTTTATTAAAATACCAGTCTGGGTGGGCACCATATTGGCCAAACTCTTAAGGAATCTGAGCACCTTAATGGAGGCAAGATGGATCTTACATAGAAAGACTTTGGGAAGACTTCAGGAGTGGCTAGGTAGTCTGGGTTGACTGGGAGGTAGCAGAGGACTGGGTGCCCTAGACAAACACAAGGGACCTGGACCACATGGCCAAGGGAGGATGGGGTCTAGATGAACTCTGTGGGGGGAGGAAGCCTGGGGTGATCTGGATGGAACAGACAATGTAGGGCTGAGTTAGGTTGTGGGTAACAGAGAAGTGGAGATTGGTCATAGGTTACAATGAAATGGGTCAGTGCTTTAGGTGAACACCAGAGACTTGACCAAGTACTAAATTTCAAGGAGAGTTCAGGGGAAAGTTCAAGGGAGAGTTCCCAGGGCCCATAAAAAATGCACCTATATGAAAGACAAAGCTCTTGGCTTGGGCCCATACCCCAACACCCCCAAGACTCTTCCTCCTACCCCAGCTCCTCAAGACTTTGTCTCCTCCCCCCTCCCCACCGCGATTCTCTCTCCTCCTCCAGCTCTCCAGGACTCTCCCTCCTTCCTCCATGACTCTCCCTTCTCCCATCTGGGAAACGCTTCTGCTCTGCCCTGACTTTTCATGGTAGCCCTTGTTTATTGGCCTGGAGCCAGAAGGGATCTTAGAAGCCAGTCAGTCCAACCCAGTCATTGTACAGATGTGGAAGCTAAGGCCTAGAAAGAGGAAGTGTCCCACAGTTCTTCAGAGACAGAGTCTAGTGTGAATCCACAACCTCCAACTCCAAACCCAGGATGATTTTTCCTAGGCCATGACCCATTCCATTGACCTGAGGCTAAATAACTGCCCCATGAAATAAATGGTTGAATGGGGGTCAGCCCCAGGGACTCCTGGGAAGGCAAATCTGGCTATATTCATGCTCTCTATGGACCTTGACAAAGGAAGAAGAGGGGACTGACCTTTGGAAGTCACTTCAGACCCTCAGAAGTCCAAACTGCTGAGTGACATGAAAGGGGGACAGAAGGGGAGGGGTGCAGGGGGGATAGAGCACTAGGCCTGGAAGACCTGAGCTCCTGAAACCTGGCCTCAGACACTTACTAGCTGTGTGCCCCTGGACAAGTCCCTTCACCCTGTTTGCCTCGGTTTCCTCATCTGTAAAATGGAAGTCATTACAGTGCCTGCCTCTCTAGGTGTTACTGAAGATCAAAAGAGATATCTGTAAAGTGCTTAGCACAGAGCCAGATCACAGTAGGTGCCTTCCCCAACCCCCAGGCTGTTTTTCTCCTTTGTGTAATGTTTATGAAATCGGGATGAGGGGAAGTGCAGCTTGTCCAGCTTTCAGTGAAAGTTTAATGAACTGCTGAAGGTTAATTTGACCTTCAAAATAACATTGCCCCAAAGCCTGGGTGAGCCAAAGTAATGTTGAGTAAAGAGAATAATGGTCCAAACCAAGAGAGTGGGGAGGAAAGAACATTGGGTGGTTCTTCAACAAGGCCACCATGCTGCTCCAACTCCTTCTAGGTCCTAGGGAGTGTGGGAAAAAATACATTCAGCTCCTGGTCAGCTCCTGTTCCCCACCAGTGTGCTTCCCACATAGCAAAGCTGAAGAGGCATTCTATGAACCTGACTTACATTCTCACACTGATGTGCACAAGGTGGACAGAGGGGACACACACTTAGACAAACCTAGGTGTGAGCCCCATGTGCTTGGGGCAGCCATGACTCTGGCCCATAGGCCTGGATGTCTGTGTCTCCTCAGGGAGGAGCCTGCACCGAGTGTCCCCTGGTCCTCTCTGAGCCCTTCCATCCTCCTGCTGAGGAAGTTGTTTCTCTGATATTCTCTGACCACTGCACTGGTCTTCATTTTATCCTTAAGCCTGGGATCTTCCACAATGAGGTGAGCCACATCTTCCCTTGGGGGAGTCAAGGCATACCTGAATGGTTGGGGCCTGAGCCCCATCCTGAGGTATTCCCCTCCCATCCACCTCCACTGTTAGTCAGCAGTGATTAACCTTCCAGTCACATTTACTCTTCTGAATCTGCTCCAAACAGAAGGGCTGATGGGTCAATGATTCTGCCTCTCTGGCCCAGATGGCCCCTGGACAGAAGGTCTCCTGAGAGCAGCTTCCTCCTTCGGTGGGTGGAGGGGCCACACTCTGCAGGGCCTCTGACATCCCAGTGAAGGGGAGCAGGCTTGGTTCCATTTCCCAGCCCTTTGTTTCCCCCTTCTCATTGTCTTCACCAGGGATGCCGTGGTGACCTGGCTTTGCTCGGCCCCTTCTCCAGCTCCCCAAGAAGGACAGAATCTCAAAGCTGGATGAGGAGCCTGAGGCTGCTCTGGATCTGACCAGGAAGGTACAAGGGTCCCCTGGCACCGCTCTCACCTCCTGATATCAGGCCCAAAGCTGACTCTGTGCCAAGCTCTCACTGGACAAAGACCCTGTGCTCAGCAGGCTTCTATTCTGCTGTGAGTACACAGAGTCTTGATTGGAGTCACATTCCAGGAGGAGCAGAGAAGTGGGAAGGACTTCCTCTTAGCAGGAGGTGGCTCCTGTTATGCCCCTTGAGGGAAGCTTGGTAAGCATCAGCTCATCTCATTCCTAGGCACCAAGAGAAGGGGCGCTAAAGAAAAAGAAGAGGATTCTGGTGCTGGAGTGGGAAGAGATGATCATTTAGTCAGACATCAGTGGGAGACAGGTCCAGCCCCTCATTTTACAGGCAAGGAGACTGGGGCACAGAGTAATCAAGAGGCTTGCCCAGAGACACACAGTTTGTAAGTCAGTGCATGAGGTGGGCTTCAAGCGCAGGTCTTTGATGCCCTGTTCGCAGCTGCCTCCTGAAGAGACTGAGAGAAGAGACCCCAACACTACAGGAAGGGCGCATCTTAGACAGTGGGTTTGTCCAAAAGCAGAGAGAGCCCTTCTGACCAGAGAGACTGGGGAAACAGCCCGATGTATCTGGGCTTGCACTGGGAAGATGGACAAGGGGTTCTGGTCCCTCATTGCTCCTGCTCTTGCCTTCCCTGCTGGACGGTGAGCCTGGCAGGGGAGGAGGACTGGAGGAGGGAAAGCCAGTGGGGGTCCGGAGCTTACCTTGGAACATGGTTGCCTGGGGTCACTGGTGTCCTCGGGGTGATTTTAAGCCAGGCCCCAGATTTTCTCATTTATCTTTTTTTTTCTTTGGGGAGGTCCTCCCGGCCTCCTCTGGGCTTAGTGTTCCTCCCCACCCCCAGACTCCAGGCTCGACACAGGTTTTCTCTGGGTGATCCCACCTTGGGGCCCAGATCTTCCTCCAGAGCTCTCTGGCATTTCCCAAGGCAGACCTTTGTTTCCCCCTTCTCATTGTCCCCACCAGGGAATCCCTGTTCCCCACCCAACCTCATCTGCCTCAGGGATTTGTGAAGTACTGGACTCACAGCAAGTGATAAGCCCTGGCTCTCAGCCAGATAAGACTAAGCAGTGATGGCTTTCTAATGAGGCCATTAGATCTGGATGATGTTCCCCTTTAATGCCTCCTGAGAGACAAGAGAAGCCCCCATCAGTGGTGGCATCAAAGTAGGGGTACGGGGAGACTTATTTTCAGGTGTACACAAACAACGTCTAAGTCTGGAACGTGCTTGGCCTTCGGGGTCATTGGGCTTTGCCCAGAGATAGCTGAACCTGCAGGTAACCTCCAGGTCCAAACAAGTCTGGAGGAGCCAGGGAGGTCTTGGCCCAAGACTTTCCCTCTCATCCTGCCCTGTTCCTGCTGGGCTGCAGAGTCCCCCCAGCCCAGGGAAAGGAGATGATTGCATGTGGGCCATTGGGCAGGCCAAGGTCTGCAGACTGGAAGGGAGATGGGACCAGGGTGCACCTTCCCTTTGGAGCCACAGGAAAAACAAAGCAGCAAGGCCTCATTTTGGTCTCAGGGGTTTGGCCCTGGGAGGTGATAAAGGCTCCAAAGGACCAAACTTTCCATAGGGTGGATAGGTTCAGCTGAGGTTACAGTTTTCCACATGATAAGGAGACTTCAGCCAAGCCCTGGCAAGTGTCTGTGAACACAATGTACAGTAAACAAGTGTTGTGGTCTAATTAGATGTTGTCAGGTGTGGCCCAGAGCTCCTGCCACAGCTCAGTCATTGGTGACACCTTGGAGGGACCCTGAGATATTCTTTTGGCAGGGAAGCCACTGCTTTGGGCTGGGTGGGGCCTGGGAGGCAGCTCCCCAAGCTCTCTACTGAGATGAGGGAACTGAGACCCCTGGAGGGGAGGGCCTTCCCCTGGTCCCCTAGGAGGTAAATCTATACTTTAAAACAAAACCTGGAGCTGAGCTTATTACAAAGAATCAGGGTCAGGCAGAGGAAAGTTGAGGAACCCCAAGGACTGTCGGCAAATTATCAGTTGAGAAGGGAAGCATTTTCCAGACTGGGGCTTTGTGGCTTTCTTTCTTTTTAAAAAATGTAATTTAAATTCAGTCTCTTTTGTTTTAAAATTTTTTATCTTTTTTTTCTTTGCTTCTTTTTTTTTAAGTTTAATGGTATTTTATCCTCCCCCCCCCCCACCAGGTACATGTTAAGGAAATTTTGACATGATTTTTGAGTTCCAAATTTTGTCCCTCTCCCCCTTCTGAAAATGGTAGGCAGCTGGAAATAGTTTACTATTGTGTGAAAAGTATTTCTATATTAGTCACAGTGAGAGAAGAAACAGATTTTTTTAAAACCACGGGAAAGAATAAAGTGGAAAGAAATGCTTGGATCTGCACTGGGGGGCCATCGGGTCTGTAGCTGGACGTTCGTGGAGTTTTCCTTACTCAGTCCTTCCTACTTGTCTTGGATCGTTGGGTTGCTGAGAAGATCTGAACCATTCACAGCTGGTCATGCTTCCTTACTTTCTAGTGTGAACCCTTGTTGGGGACCTGGCACGGTCGTATTAGAGAATCGCCCGGAGCCCCAGCGTAGAGGCGGAGGGGAAGATGCCTCAGAGTATTGTGGGTAGAAGGCAGATGTCAGTGAAAGGATGCTTCTTAGGGTTAGCCTGGTGAGAGCAGGGCGCGCACTCCCGCCGGGTGGTGTCCTGCCGCCGCCGCAGGATCGCTACTCGGGCCATCAAACCACGACCGGCACCACCACTCCCCTTCCCGCTCGGTCCCCTGGCCCCCGACTCGTGAATAAACTTCCCTTGGTCTTCTGTCTCTGTGCTGCCTTCCCAGCCTAGGTTCTCCGGACCAGCTCCAGCTCTTCCCATCTCTGCTCTAACCCACCAGCCACCCAAACGCCAATGAGTTTTCCTTGTTTGAGGGTCTGATGGAGTCACTCTCCATGGAGGGCTTCTCCATGGGCCCCAAGCCACAATGTCAGCTCCTCTCCTTGCCTTCAGAGCCCTCCACCACCCAGACCAGTTTCTCTGCCCAGGCTCAGGGCGTCACTCTCCTTCCCAAACTCAGTGACCGTCCAAACCGATCTTCTCCCTGCTCCTCCCAGGTGGTACTCCATCTCCGTCCTCAGCGTCTTTGCTCTGGCTATCCACTCTGCCTGGCATGCCATCATCCCTCCCCCCTTCCTTCAAGATGCATCTCAAGAACGGGCTTCTAGTCTAACAGTGACTTACCTGTTGTCTCCTAGCTGAACAGCCTTTGTATCTTTTGAATTTTTCCTGTATATTTGTAATAGCTAACATTTATAGAGGCTTCCTCTGTGCTAGACACTGCCCTTGGTAATTATCATCTCATTTCATTCTCAAAACCTTGGAAAGCTCTATTACCATTGTCATTTTACAGATGAGGCAGACAGCTGTGAAATGACTTGCCCAGGGTCACACAGTGAAGAAGTCCTGAGGCTGGAATAGAGATGTGGTGTGGCTGGCCCAAAGTCACACCATTAGATGTAGCAAATGTAGGACTTGAACCTGGCTCTTCCTGGCTCCATCTATGGCTGTTGGCCCTGGGATGCAGGATGCTCCTGGTCTTGACCATGCAGGCACAGAACGCCAACCTGACTTCACCAGGAGTCTGGAAGTCGCTGGTCCCTTGGCTCCAGCCGGGCCTTGGCAGTGTGTGATGGAGTCATAAGATGGTTTATCGGACTATTTTGGGGAACTGTCCTATGTAGTTCTCAGGAATCTAATCTGTGGCCCATCCTTCTGGATCATGTGTGATGCAGCTGCCCAGATCCTTACAGCCTTGGCACCCTTCTGCCCTTGACCCAGACTAGAGGGTCCAAGGACCCCTTGAGGCTTCCAGATGAACAGATCTGAAAGTCAATGGCTTAAGTATGAGTCCCATTCAGGAGTGGGAAGTTAGACCTAAGAGGCTCAAACCTTACATGCACACCTGTGGGCCTGCCCAGGGAGGCCATCCTTCATGCTCGTTACTTTTTTAATTTGATATGTTTATTTACCTTTAGTTTACAACGTTCAGTTCCACAGTCCCTTGAGTTTCAAATTTTCTTGTCCTCCCTCTCCTCACCCCGCCCCGCCCCCCAAATATCTTCACAGTAATCGTTAGTCAGATTGTAAAGAAGGATTATAACTGCTGGAAATATATGTGGGAAAGAGGAAACAAAACAAAACAAGAAAAAGAAACAGAGAAAGGAGTTTGTTTCAATCTACATTTGGACTCAGCATCTCTTTCGATCATGAGTCTTTTGGAGTTGTCTTGTAACCTTACATTGCTGAAAGCCCAGTCTATCAAAGTTAGTTGTCACACATATGTTGTGTCTATGATTGTGTACAGATTTCTCCTGCTTCAGCTCTTCTCACTCAGCATCAGTTTATATAAGTCTCTCCAGGTTATTATGAAGTCCATCTGCTCCCCATTTCTTATAACACAATAATATTCTATTACATTCCTATATCACAACTTGTTCAGCCATTCCCCAATTGATAGGCATCCCCAGATTTCCAATTCTTTGCCACCACAAAAGAGCTGCTATAAATATTTTTGTACGTACGGGTCTTCTTCCCACTTCTCTGATCTTTGGCATATAGCCCTAGAAGTGGTATTGCTGTGTCAAAGGGTATGCACTTATTTATAGCCCTTTGGGCATAGTTCCAGATTGCTCTCCAGAATGGTTGAATCAGTTCATAACTCCACCACCAACACCGTTAGTCTTCCAATTTTTCCACATCCTCTCCAGCATTTATCACTTTCCTGTTTTGTCATCTTAGCCAATCTAGCTGGTGAGATGTGGTACCTCAGAGTTGTTTTGATTTGTATTTCTCTAATCACTAGTGATTTAGAACATTTTTTCATATGCCTATAGATATCTTTAATTTCATCTTCTGAGAACACCTGTTCATATCCTTTGACCATTTATCATTTGGGGAGCGGCTTGTATTCTTATAGATTTGATTCAATTCTTTGTATATTTTAGAAATGAGGCCTTTATCAGAGACACTAGTTGTAAAAATTCTTTCCCAATTTTCCACTTCCCTCTTAATCTTCGTTACACTGGATTTATTTGTACAGAAGCTTTTCAATTTAATGTAATTAAAATTATCCATTTGCATTTTATAATGCTCTCTAACTCTTGTTTTGTCATAAAATCTTCCCCACTCCACAGATCTGACAGGTAAACTATCCCTTGTTCTCCCAGATCGCTTACAGTATCAGCCTTTATACCAAGATCGTGCACTCATTTCGACTTTATTTTGGTGTATAGTGTTAGATATTGGTCTATGCTCAATTTCTGCTATAATATATTCTAGTTTTCCCAGCAGGTTTTGTCAAATAGTGGGTTATTATCCCCAAAACTGGGGTCTTTAGGTTTATCAAACTGTAGATTACTATAGTCATTGGCTGCTAAGTCTCCAGTACACAATCTATTCCATTAATCCACTACTCTGTTCCTCAGACAGTACCAAGTAATTTTGATGACTGCTGCTTTATAATACAGATTAAAATCTGGTATAGCTAGGCCACCTTCCCCAGCATTTCTTTTCATCAATTGCCTTGATATTCTGGACCTTTTGTTCTTTCAAATGAATTTTGCTACTATTTTGTCTAGCTCTACAAAGTAATTTTTTTTGCAGACTCATTGGTATGGCACTAAACATGTAATTTAATTTAGGTAAAATTGTCATTTTTATTATATTAGCTCGACCCAGGCATGAGCAATTGATGTTTTTCCTATTAGTTAGATCTGACTTTATTGGGTGAAAAGTGTTTTGTAGTTGTGTTCATATAAGTCCTGGGTTTGTTTTAGCAGGTAGATACCCAAATATTTTATATAATGTCTATAGTAACTTTTTTCAATTAAATTTTATATTTATTTTTAGTTTACATCATTCATTTCCCACAAGATTTTGAGTTACAAATTTCCTCCCCATCTTTCCCCTACACACCACCCCAGAACAGTGATCCCACTGTATACCCCCTGCCCCAATCTGCTCTCTTCTATAGCCTCCCCCATTCCCCCTCTGACTTTCCAGTAGGGCAAGATGGATCTCCATACCCCAGTGCCATATATCTTATTTCCCAGTTGTATGTAAATAAATAAATAAATGAATATATATATATATATATATATATATATATATATATATATATATATATATATATATATATATATATTTAAACATTTGATTTTAAAATTTTGAATTCCAGATTCTTCCCCTTCCTCCCTAGTCACCCACCCTTACTGGGAAGATAAGCAATTCAATATAGGTTGTACATGTGTAGCTAAGCAAAACATTTCCATAGTGGATATATTGTGAAAGACTGACTTTATTTCCCTCTCTCTTATCCCACCTCCCACTTATTCTATTCTCTACTTTGATCCTGTCCCTTTTCAATAGTGAGTGCTTCCAACTTCCCTCCCCCCAGCCTACCCTCCCTTCCATCATTCCCCCTCTCATCCCATCCCCCCTTACTCTCCTGTAGGGTGAGATACCCTATTTAGTGTGTATGTCATTCCCCCCCTAAGTCAAATTCAATGAGAGTAAGGCTGACCCATTCCCTTTTGCTTTCCTGTTCTTCCCCTCCATTGTAACAGTTTAACCTTGACTCTTCTATATGAGATAATTTACCCCATTCTGTCTCTCTCCATCTCCTCTTATTATATTCCTCTCTCCCCACTTAATTTCACCTTTTAAGTATCATCCTTTCCTATTCAATTGATCCTGTGCCCTCTGTCTATGTATACCTGAACACATATATACACACACTCACATATGTATCCATATGCCCATATACCCTTCTATGTATACATATATATGTATGTACACACACACACACAAACACACACACACATACATTTATATTCCCTTCAACTATCCTCATACTGAGAAAAGTTTCATAAGTTACAATTATTGTTTTTCCATGTAGGAATGTAAATAGGTCAACTTTGATAAGTTCCTTATGATTTCTTTTTCCTGTTTACCTTCTCATGCTTCTCTTGTTTCTTGCATCTGAATGTCAAATTTTCTCTTCAACTCTGGTTTTTTCATCAAGAATGCTTGAAAGTCCTCTATTCCACTGAATGACCATATTTTCCCCAGTTTCTCTTGGTAGGTGATTCTTGGCTTCAATCCAAGCTCCTTTAACCTCCAGAATATCATATTCCAAGCCCTTCAATCCCTCAGCATAGAAGCTGCCAGATGCTGTGTTATCCTGATTGTCTTTCCACAATATTCAAATTGTTTCTTCCTGGCTGCTTGTAATATTTTCTCCTTGATCTAGGAACTTTGGAACCTGGCCATAATATTCCTAGGAGTTTTCTTTTTGGGATCTTTTCCAAGAGGTGATAAGTGAATTCTTCCAGTTTCTGTTTTGCCCTCTGGTTCTAAAACTTCAGGGCAATTTTCCTTGAGAATTTCTTGAAGGATGATTTTCTAGGTTCTTTCTTTGATCATGGCTTTCAGGTAGTCCAACAATTTTTAAATTACCTCTCCTGGATCTGTTTTCCAGGTCAGTGGTTTTTCCAGTGAGATATTTCACATTGCCTTCTATTTTTTCATTTGTTTGGATCTGTTTAATAGTATCTTGATTTCTCATAAAGTCACCAGCTTCTATTTGCTCCAATCTAATTCTGAAGGAATGATTCTCTTTAGTGAGCTTTTGAGATTCTTTTTCCATCTGGCAAATTCAGCTTTTTAAGGCATTCTTCTCCTCATTGGCTTTTTGGGCCTCTTTTGCCATTTGAGTTAGTCTATTTTTTAAGGTGTTATTTTCTTCAGTCAGGCTGTTGACTCCTTTTCCATGATTTCTTTTGCATATTCTAATTTCTCCTCCCAATTTTTCTTCCACTTCTCTTACTTGATTTTCAAAATCCTTCTTGAGCTCCTCCATGGCCTATAAGTAGTTCATATTTTTCTTGGAAGCTTTTGGTCCAGGAGTTCTGACTTTGTTGTCTTTCTCCCATTCCATGCTTTGATCCTTTTTGTCCCCCAAAAAGGAATCTAAAGTCGTATTGCTGTGCTTGTTTTGCTTCCTTTGCTTGCTCATGTTGCTACTCAATTACTTGACTTTTGAGCTCTTTGCCACAGTAAAACCCTGCTTCCAGAGGGGAGAGCTTTGTTCCAAAATGCTGGGGTTTTCATAGCTGCTGGAGCTATTAGGAGGGCACTGTCTCTACATCCCCCCACAGGCTCTGGTACACTGGTCACACACCTCAGGACCACCACCCAAGACCATGATCCAGATCTAGGCAGATTAAAGCAAGAGCAATTACCCTCTGAATGGTCAGTTGACCCCCCCCCCCCCCCAAGATCTGTAGGCCAGGAACTCTGAAGCAGCCATGTAGAAGAGGCTGCATGGCTGGCATACCTCTGCCACTTCTTGTTCCTGGGGCAGAGAGCAGACCATGCCTCCATCACACCCCCCACCCCAGTTCTAACAGAGTTCTACACTGACCTTTTGTTTTGCCTTTGGCATTTATGGATTGATATTTCTGGAAACTGCCACAGCTGCTGGTGATCCATTCTTGGGAGGTTGGATCCAGCTGCTGCTGGTCTGGGCTGCCCTGGTGCTAAAACCTTGGGTACATTGAGGCTGGCCTTGGCTTCCAGCAAGCTGTTATGGACCCTTCCTGCCGACCTGCCAGCCTGCCAGCCTGCCTTCAGTGGGAGATTTGTTTCTCTCTGTCACTTTGTCGGTTCTGTAGCTCTAAAATTTGTTTAGAGTCATATATAGGTATTTATAGGTATTTGAGGTGGCTATCGGGGGAGTTCATGGAGTTTTCCTTCTTCTATGCCACCATCTTGGTTCCATCCCGTATGTCTATCTTCTAGGATTAAGCTATTTAGTTTCCAATTCATTTTTAGTCTATCCCTCCATGACCCTTTATTATATATACTTTTTATTGCATCATGATCTGAGAAGGATGCATTTAATATTTGTGCCTTTCTGCACTGAATTGTGAGGTTTTTATGCCCTAGTTCATGGTCAATTTTTGTGTATGTTCCATGTACCACTGAGAAGAAGATATATTCCTTTTTATCCCCATTCAATTTTCTCCAGAAGTCTACCATATCTATTTTCTCTAAGATTCTATTTACCTCCTTAACTTCTTTCTTGTTTATTTTAAGGTTAGATTTATCAAGTTCAGAGAAGGGGAGATTGGAGTCCCCCAGTAGTATAGTTTTGCTATCTATTTCTTCTTCTAAGTCCCTTAACTTCTCATTTAGGAATTTGGATGCTGTACTGCTTGGTGCATAAATGTTTAGTGATGATATTGCTTCATTTTCTTTTCTTTCTTTCTTTTTTTTCCTTTTTTCTTTTTGGAGGGCAATTGGGGTTAAGTAACTTGCCCAAGGTCACATGGCTAGGTTTTTTTTGTTTGTGTGTGCGTTAAGTGTCTGAGGCCGGATCCGAACTCAGGTCCTTTTGACTCCAGGGCCGATGCTCTACTCACTGGGCCACCTAGCCGCCCCTTGCTTCATTTTCAATAGTGCCTTTCAGCAGGATATAGTTTCCTTCCTTACCTCTTTTAATTAGACCTATTTTTGCTTTTGCTTTGTCTGACATAAGGATTGCTACCCCTGCTTTTTTTTTTACTTTAGCTGAAGCATAATATATTTTACTCCAGCCTTTTACCTTTACCCTGTGTGTATCTCTGTGTTTCAAATGTGTTTCTTGTAAACAGCATATTGTAGGATTATGGTTTTTAATCCATTCTGCTATCTGCCTCTGTTTTATGAGAGAGTTTGTCCCATTCACACTCAGTTATGATTACTATCTGTATCTTTCCCTCCATCCTATTCCCTCCCCTGTTTATGCTTTTATTTTTCCCCTTCTCCCTTCCCCTCCTTAAGAGTTTCCCTTTTGACCACTGCCTCCCTCAATATTCCCTCCTTATCAGCCCCCTTCCTTTTCCTACCTTTCCCCCTTAATGCTTCTTTCCTACCCTTCCTTCATTTCCTTCCCTCCCTTTCTCTCCCCCTTCCTTAACCCTTCCCCCCTCCTACTGCCTATAGGGTACAATAGATTTTTATACTTAATGTAGTATATTTCTTCTTTGAACCAAGGTTGATGAAAATAGATCTCATGCAATGCTCTTCTCCCTCCCCTCTTTCCCTCTATTATGATAGGTTTCATGTCTCTTCTTGATAGAGTCCTTTACTTAACTGATTATGTTATTCCCTCCTTATACCAGAACCAATGAGGGTGAAGCTCATATAATGTTCATCTCCCTCCCTTCTTTTCCTCTATTATAATGTTTTTATGCCTCTTTTTGTGGCATAATTTACCCTTTTCTGCTTCATTCTTTCCTCTTCTTCCATTGCAGTTCCTTTGCAGCCCTTAATAAGTTTGTTTTATCATCATTTTGTTTAATTTATACCTGCACCCTCTATTTATT
Source organism: Gymnobelideus leadbeateri (assembly GCA_011680675.1). Classification (NCBI taxonomy): domain Eukaryota; kingdom Metazoa; phylum Chordata; class Mammalia; order Diprotodontia; family Petauridae; genus Gymnobelideus; species Gymnobelideus leadbeateri. Next base: position 688,330 of record WOXC01006711.1, read on the forward strand.
TATAACCCTTTTAGATGTCACCATAGGTATAGAATTCTCAGTATTAACAGGTATCAGCTTCCCATATAGGGATGTAAACAGTTTGCTCTTATTAAATAACAAGTTGTGTGTGTGTATTTGTGTGTGTGTGTGTGTGTGTGTTTTTCCTATTTACCTTTCTGTGCCTCTCTTGAGTCTTATAATTGGATTTTGAATTTTCCATTGAGCTCTGTCTTTTTCATCAGGAAGGACTGGAAATCCACTATATCATTGAATGACCATCTCCTTGCCTGAAAGATTATGCTCAGTTTTTCTGGATAGCTGATCCTTGGTTGTAACCCGAGCTCTTTTGCCTTGCAAAATATCACATTCTAGGGGTGGCTAGGTGGCACAGCAAATAGAGCACTGGCCCTGGAGGCAGGAAGACCCGAGTTCAAATCCAGCCTTGGACACTTAACAAAAAAACTAACCATGTGACCTTGGGCAAGTCACTTAACCCCAATTGCCCTACCTTCCCCCCCTCCAAAAAAAAAAAAAACAAAACAAAACCAAAAACCTAAAAATATCACATTCCAGGGGTGGAGTCAAGATGGCAAAGTAGAAACAGGACTTCTGTGCATCTCCAGCTCTGACCTCCTCCAATTCATGTAAAAAATGACTCTAGACAAACTTTGGAGCTACACAACCCATAAAATGACACAGAGAAGCTAACCTCCCACTGAGGACAGTCCAGCAGGCCAGCAGGAAGGGGCTAACAGTGCTCTGGGAGCTGTCCCTAGTCCTGAGACAGCTGGAGGTTTTAGCCCCAGGGCAGACCTGACCAGCCACTAGCTGGAGGGACTTCAGATCACCAGAAGCTGTGGCAGTTTCCAGAATTATCAACCCATAGATGCCAAGGACAAAGTGAGAAGTCAGTGCAGTGTGGACTTTGGGACCTGGGAATTTGGAGTGCGATCTGGCCTTTGCCCCTGGGGCAAGAAGCAGCTGAGATACTGCAGCCGTGCAGCTGTCACCTCATGGTTGTTTCAGAGCTCCTGGTCTGCAGATTGTAGGGGGACCAATCGACCAGTTTGAGGAGTAATCACTCTTGCTTTAACCTGCTTGGATCTGGATTGCTGTCTAGGGTAGCGGTCCTGGGGGGCGTGAGCAGTCTGCCAGAGCATGTGGAGGCTTCAGAGAGGGCACCCAACCTAATACCTCCAGCACCTGCAAAAACCCCAGCATTTGGGATAAAGCTCCTGTTTCTGGTAGTAGAGTTCTACTGTGACAAAAGCCTCAAAAGTCAAGTAATTGAGTGGCAAAATGAGCAAGCAAAGGAAGCAAATCAAACAGAGTAACCCAACTTTACACTCCTATTTTGTGTACAAAAAGGATCAAAGCATGGAACAGAAGGAAAACAGTGAAGTCAGAACTCCTGCACCAAAAGCTTCCAAGAAAAACTTGAGCTGGTTACAGGCCATAGAGGAGTTTAAAAAGGATTTTGAAAGTCAAATAAAAAGGGGTGGCTAGGTGGCACAGTGAATAAAGCACCGGCCCTGGAGTCAGGAGGACCTGAGTTCAAATCTAGCCTCAGACACTTAACACAAAAACTAGCTGTGTGAACTTGGGCAAGTCACTTAACCCCAATTGCCCTCCAAAAAAGCAAAAAATAAAAATTAATAAAATAAATAAAGTCAAATAGGAGAAGTACAGGAAAAAATTGGGAAGAGAAATGAGAATGATGCAAAAAAAAATTTATGAAATGAGAGTCAACAACCTGACTGAAGAAAATAACACCTTAAAAAGTAGACTAACTCAGATGGCAAAAAGAGGCTCAAAAAGACAATGAGGAGAAGAATACCTTAAAAAGCTGAATTTCCCAGATGGAAAAAAAGAATCTAAAAAGCTCACTGAAAAGAATCATTCCTTCAGAATTAGACTGGAGCAAATGGCAGCTAGTTACTTTATGAGAAATCAAGATATTGTTAAACAGATCCAAACAAATAAAAAAATAGAAGACAATGTGAAATATCTCATTGGAAAAACTACTGACCTGGAAAATAGATCCAGGAGAGATAATTTAAAAATTACTGGACTACCTGAAAGCCATGATCAAAGAAAGAACCTAGAAATCATCCTTCAAGACATTCTCAAGGAAAATTGCCCTGATGTTTTAGAACCAGAGGGCAAGGGGCGGAGCCAAGGTGGCAGAGTAGAAACAGCACTTCCAAGGTGCTCTCCCCCCAGATTACCTCCAAACAATGTAAAAGGGGACTCTGAACAACTTCTGGAGCCCCAGCACCCACAGAGCAACACAGAGAAGCTAACCTCCTGCTGAGGACAGCCCAGTAGCCCTGTAGGAAGGGCCAGCACAGTGCTCTGGGAGCTGACAGCCCATCATGTGGAGAGCAGAGCCCAGGTACGTGGTGAGCATCAGTTTTAGCGCCAGGGCAGCCTGGCCAGCAGCCGGCTGGAGGGACCCCAGAACACCAGCAGCTGTGGCAATTCCAGAATTATCAACACAGACATGCCTAGGACAAAGTAAGAGGTTAGTTCCCTATGGACTTTGGGACCAGTATTTGGGGAACGCATTGGCTTCCTCCCCTAGGGGCCAGAAGCCGCTGAGGAGACACACCATTTTTGCAGTTTCAGCAGCAGCTCCAGATCCTGGCCTGCAAACTGTAGGGAGATCCAGCGATCAGTCTTTGGGGGTAATTGCTCTTGCTTTAACCTCCCTGGATCTGGATTGTGGTCTGGGGTGGAGGTCGTGGGGTGGGTATCCAGAACCAGAAGTTGTGAAGACGCCAGCTTTGGGATGGAGGCTCCCCTGTCTGGTGGCAGAGTCCTACTGTGGCAACAAGCCCAAAAGTCAAGTAATTAAGTGGCAACATGCCGAGGCAAAGGAAACAAAATAAACAGAGAAATACAACATTAGATTCCTATTTGGGGGGCAAAGAGGACCGAAGCACGGGACAGGAGGAGGTCTGTGAGGTCAGAAATCCTGCTCCAAAAGCCCCAAAGGAAAATATGAGTGGGTTACAGGCCATAGAGGAACTTAAAAAGGACTTTAAAAATCAAATAAGAGAGGTGGAGGAAAAATTGGGAAGAGAAATGAGAAGGATGCAGGAAAAGTATGAAATGAGGGTCAACAGCCTGACTGAAGAAAATAACACCTTAAAAATAGACTGGCAAAGGAGGCCCAAAAGGGCAATGAGGAGGAGAATGCCTTAAAAAGCTGAATTTGCCAGATGGAAAAAGAATCTCAAAAGCTCACTGAGGAGATTCATTCCTTCAGAGTTAGACTGGAGCAAATGGAAGCTAATGACTTTATGAGAAATCAAGATGCTGTTAAGCAGATCCAAACAAATGAAAGAATAGAAGGCAATGTGAAATATCTCATGGGAAAAACCACTGACCTGGAAAATAGATCCAGGAGAGACAATTTAAAAATTATTGGACTCCCTGAAAGCCATGATCAAAGAAAGAACCTAGAAATCACCCTTCAAGAAATTCTCAAGGAAAATTGCCCTGATGTTTTAGACCCAGAGGGCAAAATAGAGGTTGAAAGAATCCACAGATCACCTCCTGAAAAAGATCTCAAAAAGAAAACTCCCAGGAATATTATAGCCAGGTTCCAGAATCCCCAGATCAAGGAGAAAATACTACAAGCAGCCAGGAAGAAACAATTTCAATATTGTGGAAACACAATCAGAATAGCCCAGGACCTGGCAGCTTCTACACTGAGGGATCGAAGGGCATGGAATATGATATTCCAGAGGGCAAAAGAACTGGGAATGAACCCAAGGGTCACCTACCCAGCAAAACTGAGTATTTTGTTTCAGGGGAAAATATGGTCATTCAGTGGAATAGAGGACTTTCAAGCATTCTTGAGGAAAAAACCAGAGTTGAATAGAAAATTTGACATCCAGACACAAGAAGCAAGAGATGCCTGAGAAGGTAATCAGGGAAAAGAAATCAAAAAGAACTTATCAAAGTTGAACTATTTACATTCCTACATGGAAAAATAATAACTGTGACTGATGAAACCTTTCTCAGTATGAAAATAATGGAAGAAGGGTATATGGTCATATGAATACATATGTGAATGTGTGTATATATGTTTACAGTTATACATGGATAGAGGGCATAGGTTGAATTTGTTGGGAAGGAATGATACTTAAGGGGTGAAATTATGAGGTGAGAGAGGAAAGTGGCAAGAGAAGATGGGGAAAGACAGGATAGGGTAAACTATCTCATGTAGAAGAAGCAAGGGGAAGTAGTTGCAGGGGAGGGGAAGAACAGGAAGGCAAAAAGGCAAAACCATATTCTCATTGAATCTGGCTCAGGGAGAGAATGACATACATACTAAATGAGATATCTCACCCTGATGGAGAGTAGGGGAAAGGGGGATGAGAGAGGGGATGATGGAGGGGAGGGCATGCTGGGGGGAGGGGAGGTTGGAAGTGCCCACTTTCAAAGAGGGATAGGATCAAAGTAGGGAATAGACCAGGTGTGGGGTGGGATGGGTGAGAGGGAATTATAAGCAGCCTTTTACAATATGTCTACTATGGTAATGTTTTGCATAGCTATACATGTACAACACATACTGAATTACTTATCTTCCCAGAGGGAATGGGTGTCAAGGGGGGAAGGGAATGGATCTGAAATTCAAGGTCTTAAAAGTAAATGTTTCAAATATATACAAATACTATTATTAACACTATTTTGCATGTAATTGGGAAATAAGATGTGCAGGCATTGGGGCACAGAGATTCACCTTGCTCTAATGGAAAGTCCAAGGGGGTATGGGAGAAGATATGGGAGAGAGCAGATTGGATGAGGGGATATCTCATAGGACTGCTATTCTGGGATGGTGGGTAGGGGAAAAATGGGGAAAACATTATAATTCAAAATCTGGTGGAAATGAATGATATAAACCAGAAGCTAATAAAGCATTTGTTAGTAAAAATAAAAAAGAACCAGAGGGCAAAATAGAAGTTGAAAGAGTCAACCAATCACCTCCTGAAAAAGATCCCAAAGAGAAAACTCCTAGGAATATTATAGCCAGGTTCCGGAGTTCCCAGATCAAGGAGAAAATATTACAAGCAGCAAGGAAGAAGCAATTTGAATATTGTGGAAACACAATCAGGATAACTCAGGACCTAATATTTGTAACATATGAAACTTTTTTTGGTATGAGAATAGTTGAAGGGAATATGTGTGTGTGTGTATGTGTGTATATATATATATGTATGTATATATGTGTGTATATGTACACATACATATATGTCTATATAAGAGGGTATATGAATGAATACATATGTGAGTATATATATATGTCTACATATATATATATATATATACATATATATATATGTCTACAGGTATACATAGACAGATGGCACAGGATCAATTGAATAGGAAGGGATGATACTTAAAAGGTGAAATTTAGAGAAGAGAGAGGAATATGAGAGGAGCTGGGGAGAGACAGAATGGGGTAAATTATCTCACATAGAACAGGCAAGGGATAATTGTTATAATGGAGGGGAAGAACAGGAAGGCAAAAGCAAACCTTTTAAGTCAACCTTATTCTCAGTCAATTTGGCTTAGAGAGGGAATGACACACTAAATAGGGTAGCTCACCCTACAGGAGAGTAGGAGGAAAGGGGAAGAGAGGAGGAATAATGGAAGGGAAGGCAGTCTGGGGAGGGGGGGAATTCGGAAGCACCCGCTTTTGAAAAGGGACAGGATCAAAGTAGAGAATAGAAAAAGTAGGGGGGGGGTGGGATAGGATAGAGGGAAATATAGTCTGTCTTTCACAATATATCCACCATGGAAATGTTTTGCATAGCTAGACATGTATAGCCTATATTGAATTGCTTATCTTCTCAGTGAGATTGTGTGATGCGGGAAGAAGGGAAAGAATCTGGAATCCAAAGTTTTAAAATCAAACGTTTCAATATATACATATACATATATATGTATACATATTATTATTATTATTTTACATGTAACTGGGAAATGAGATATACAGATACTAGGGCATAGAGATCCACTGTTCCCTACTGGAAAGTTGAAGGGGAAATGGGGGACAATATGGGAGAGAGCAAATTGAGGGAGGGGATATTCAGTGAGAACACTGTTTTGGGTGGTGGGTAAGGAAAATTGGGGAGAAAATTTGTAACTCGAAATCTTGTGGAAATGAATGATGTAAACTAAAAAATGAAAAAAAGAGAGAAAAAATATATCACATTCTAGTCCGTCTGATCTTTCAATGTAGAAGCTGCCAGATCCTGTGTGATCCTCACTGTAGTTCCTTGATATTTGAATTTTTTCTTTCTGGCTGCTTGTAGTATTTTCTCCTTTACCTCATATTTCTGGAATTTGGCTATGACATTTCATGGACTTTTAAATTTGGGATCTCTTTCAGGACGTGTCCATTGGATTCTCTCAATTTCTATTTTACCCTTTGGTTCTAGGATCTCAGGGCAATTTTCCTTGATGAGATCTTGGAAGATGTTGTCCAGGCTCATTTTTTCATCATGATTTTCCTGTAGACCAATAATTCTCAGATTATCTCTCCTGGATCTGTTTTCCAGGTCAGTTATATTTCCTTTGAGATATTTACCTTGGGGGTGGCTAGGTGGTGAAGTGAGTAGAGAGCACTGGCCCTGGAGTCAGGAGGACCTGAGTTCAAAACTGGCCTCAGAAAACTTAGCGCCAAACTACCTGTGTGACCTTGGGCAAGTCACTTAACCCCAAATTGCCCCCTCCAAAAAGAAAAAAAAAGAGAGATTTTACCTCTTTTTCTAATTTTTCATTTTTGATGTTTTGTTTGATTGATTCTTGGTGCCTCGTAGAGTCATTAGCTTTAATTTGGTTGATTCTAATTTTTAGCAAATTATTTCCTTTTTTTAGTTTTTAAAGCTCCTTTTCCATGTTAAGATTTCATTTTTAATTCACACACTTTTCTTTTTAAGGAGCTGTTTTCTTCATTGTAATGCTTTTCTAATTTTGGCAATTTTGATTTAAAAGAATTATTGATTTTAGCTTCTACTTCTCTAATTTGTCTTTCTTGAGCTCTTCTAAGAATACTCTGTGCTTGAGACTAGTTCACATTCCCTGTGGAGGCTTCAGCTGTGGGTATGGAGTCAATGCTATCTCCTTCTGAATTTGATTCCTCTCACACAATAATAGGATTCTAGAATTTTTGTCTTTGCAATCTTTACTATTTAAAATTTTGCTCTGAGGCAATAATTTTTGTGTTTTCTGGGTCAGAGGGAGGGATTGGGGCAACCCAGGTTCACTCTGCCATCCTGGTCCCTGGAAGTTCAGGTTGGTGCTTTTTAAATTTCCAGGCTGTGGGTTGATAGTCCCAGGAGTAACTGCTACCACTGCTGAGGATCCTGCATTTATCTCTTACCCAGCTCTGACAAATCCCAGCCCTGTGGTGACAGGTCTGAGAATGGCTGTTGGGGTTGGTGGATCAATTTGTGGCCATGCTGTCCAGGCCTTATATGGGCTGCTGCGCACTGCATAGTCTGGGCCTCCTTTCATGTTCATTATTAACAGGTTGGGGTGATGGGGTGGTGTAGTGTATTACAAGAGGGTGTAGGGAAGGAACTATAGATTTTGACTTAAATAATGATAATGGTAATCCCCTTTCTGCACACCAAGTGGGTAGTACAGGAATAATGTTCATACCCATTTCCTGGAGGAGTAAACTGAGCCTCAGAGAAATTGAGAAGCTCTCCCTGGCCAGGCTTGCAGTATGTGGGATTGAAGGTGAGATCCGAGGCAGGATCTCCAGGTCCAGGATCTTGTCACCCCACCTTCACCTTTGGAGTCAGAGGACCTACCTCTGCTCCTTCCCACTGGTGGGACCCTGCCTCAGTTTCTCCCTCTGTCAAAGAAGGGGTTGAATGAGTCAGTCTCTGAGGGTTTTTCCAGGTCCCGAGCTGGTTCCACTGTCCCTTTGATCCTTAGTGTAGCTTGGAGACCAGTAGCAGATGCCACACCTTAGGACCAGGACCTTAAGCCCTGGATGATTTTACTTCCCTCCTGATTGGCATCTAGTATAAAGCCAGCATAAGGAGGAAGAGGAGGCAGAACCAAGGCCAAGATGAATCCTGGGGGAAGGGCACCCAGGGGTGTCTTCCCTGGGAGTGAAAAGGGTTTCAAACCTCAGGAGCTAGAGGTAGGCTGATGCTGGCCAGCATACAGAGGAGCAGCCCCTTAGAAGGTGGCATCCTCCACACAAGGAGAGTGAAGCCTGTGGAGGGTGGCTCAGGGAGCTCTGCCCCTAGCCAGAGTGGCTCCCAGGCAGCTCTTGTCCACAGATGGGACCCATACAAGCCTTTAAGGTAACCATTCATAATGGGTACCAGACAAGCTTTGTTTCCCCCCTCCCCCCCAAATGCTCCAGGAGACCCAAAGGACTCTCAGGGCCCAGAGCAAGTCCAGACAACACAAGACACTCACGGTAGGTCCATTGAGTACCTCTGAGACCCTCCGAGGGCTTGGATGGCCCTGGAAGGAAAACACACTTTTTGGTAGCAAGTGAATGTCATCCACTTCCCATTGGACCCAGGCTGCCCAAATTGCACAGTGTAAGAGCCAGGGGAGGCCCGGTCTAGATCTCTCTGTCCATTATGGCTGTTCAGGGGTCCAGTGGCCCCTCATCCACCAAAATGGAAGAGAAACCAAAATCTGGTCGCAAACATGCATGATTGCTTTACACAAGCAGGTTGGCCTGGATGGGCAGTGAAGAAGGTGCGACTGGTCTCTCCCCTTAAGCCTTCACTAAAGCCATTGCACCATGACCCTGTATCCCACTGCCCAAGGGTTGGGGACCCCGGAAGCTTGGGGAACCCACCTCAGGCTGCCATGGATCTTACAGGACATATTTATAGCCAGTTCGCTTCCCGGTGGCAGATGTCCCCATCCCTTCATCCCTCAGCCAGGTTATGCAGCCCAGGCCCAGGGCATCCCTAGGATCCAGCAACCTGAGGTCAAAGCCATGTTCACAGAACTGACTCTGGAAGCAGCTGAAGGACAGTTCCATGAGCTGACTGTGGTGCCCTCTAGTGGCTTCTCAGCTGAGCTGAGGACCTTTGGGAGGAGTCCCAGGCTCCTGCTAAACCATAGCAGAACTCCGGAGGTGAACAAAACATTTCATTAAATCAATCTTTGCAATTTAGGGTTGATGACCCAGACTGAAAAACAGACTTTGGGACTTCCCTACTGAGTTCAGTCAAGGCTGTGCCTGGTACCTGGATGGCTGTCTGGGCAGTGGGACTGGAGGGAGGCTATGGAGTGCAGTCTCCCTGCCCAGAAAGGTTGCCCCTCTCCCCCTGGACCCTGCACACATCCCAGCAGCCTGCCTGTCACCACCAAATTTTGTGCCTTCATTATGGAAGGCTCATCTCTTTGCTAGAGTCCACTTGGGAAATGTTGGCACTCTTGACATGAAGAGAAGAAATGCCAATCAGCTGAGAGTCAGACCTGGGGAAAGGAACCTGGACAGGTGCTGGGATGGGGGTGTGGGGCAGAAGGGATGGAAGTGACTGGGAAGGTGACAAATCTAGAGCTAGTCCTTAGGGTCATAGATTTAGATCTGGAAGGGACCTTAGTCATTGCCTGGTTCAACTCCCTCCCTTGACAGATGAGGAAACTGAGGCTCAGCACAAATTTTCAGTGAAGTCTCTGGCCTGAGGCCCCCAGAAAGGAGCATATCCAAGAGCCAAAATGAGGTCCTCTGACTCCCCATGCAGAGCTCAGCTAAGCCAGATGGCATTTTCTCTGCATTCAAGTATGTGTATAGATTACATCTATTGCATAACTTGTCCATCCAACCATCCTTCAGATTTCCATTGTTTGCTACCTCAAAAAGGAATACAATTTTTTGCACCCTTAGAATTTTTTCTCTTAGAAGTAATCCCTCTTAATCAGTTCTCTCTCTAATTCCCCTCCCCCTTTTCTCCTTTCCCTACCATTTTATTGTTGACTGAAATGTGTTTCTGTGCCCAGTTCTCTGTGTTTCTGTTCTTCCTTCTTTTGACCAGTTCAGCTGACAGTGTCCACTACTCTAACACCTATTCTGTCTGTATTGATTGAGTTATTATGGTGACAGGGACACCCAAGAAGAAGAGAATGACTCCAAAACATCTATGAACAAAGTCTCAGAGAAAAACACAGCTTGGGCACAAACTCAACTAGAATTCCCGGGAGAGATGAAGGACCTGCCCAAACAACGAACTTCGTAAAAGTTAGAATAGATCAAAGGGAAGCCAATGACTCCATGATGTAGCAAGAAAAATATTAAAACAAAATTAAAAGGATGAGAAAAATTGGAGGAAAATGTAAAATATCCCATCGCTAAAACAACCAACCTAGGAAATAAATCAAGGAGAAAACAAATTAAGTCTCATTGAACTATATGAACACCATGACCCAAAAAGAACCTAGACATCCTACTAAAAGGAAATCACCTACATTTCTTAGAACAAAAGGGTAAAGTGGGAATAGAAAAAAAAAAACTCCACAGGTGACCCTCTGAAAGAAACCCCAAAATGGTAATTCCCAGGATCATCATAGCCAAAATCTAGAGCTTCCAGGTCCAAGAAAAAAACTGCAAGTAGAAATATAAATAGAAAGAATGGAAAAATAGAATAGAAATAGAAGAGGAAGAGTTCGATAACTAAGGAGCCACAGTTAGGATCATCCACGATTTAGCAGCTGTCATTATGAAGGAGAGGAGAACTTGGAATACAGCATTACAGAAGCCAAAGACTTGTGGTCAAGGATCAAAACTCACTCTAATCCCAAAGAGGAAAAAAGACTTGCAGTGAAATAAAGGGCTTTAAAGCCCTCCTGATGGAAAGACCAGCATGGTAGGGAAACTTTGGAGTTCAAACACAGGAGTGAAGAGAAACATAGAAAGGCAAATGTTGCATGAATGACAAAGGACCAAGCAAAGATAAAATGCTGACATTTAAACATGCAGACATAATGCATGTGTCCCCTCTGAGCCCCATCATCATCAGGGGCTAAAGGGGGGTACAATTAGCCAGGAGCAAAAAGGGACAAAGTGGAACCCCAGGGATCCCAAAATCAACCTTCTTTGTGGATGGCCAATCACAATCAATACTCCAGAGTCCCCCAGGTTCACTCCCAATTATCACCACTTTGTAGGGGCTGAATGGATCCTGTCTTTGTGTTTGGGGGTTGCAGCATCTCTGCCTGCACCCTCCACCCTCAACCACTACCTGGCACAGTCAAGTAAGAGAAACCCTCGAGGAGGGTGCCCTGGCTGATGGGGGGCGCTCCACTTGCTGGGGCAATGGAGATGAAAGATTCAGGAGGACATTTCTGTATAAACACAGTAAAGAAGCAGCAGATAGAGCTTTGCGCCTGGGGTCAGGAAGCCTTGAGTTCAAATCCAACCTTAGGCACTTACTAATTGTGTGGCCCTGGGCAAGTCACTGTCTCATTTTCCTCATCTGTAAAATGGGATGATAGCAGCACCTACCTCTCAGGGTTGTGTCGAGGACCAAATGAGTTAAGTGCTTCACAAAGTGCTTCACAAACCTTGCAACTCTACATCAATGCTAATTATCATGGCTGTGAGAGAGCATCCGCAGAGAGCGCCAAAGGCAGCAGCTCCTGTGTGAGCCAGGCGGGCACAAAGTAGATTAAATGGCCCCAGACAGTGATGATGATAAGTAGCCCTACAGTGGTGACCACTGTTTGTAAAGCACTTGGGGGTTTGCAAAGCATTTCACACACATACATACACACACACACACACTCACATACATACACCCACACATACACACACTCACACTTACACTCACACACACACTCACACACACCTCATTTTATCCTTGACAACAACACTGGGAAGTGGGTACCTTTATTACCCCCCCTCCCATTTTATAGATGGGAAACTAAGGCAGACAGAGGAAAATAGGTTTGTCATTTTCCATTTTTCTTTTCCAATCTGATGGATGGACAGTGGGGCCTCTGGGCTGCTTTTCTCTAATTATTAGGGATTTGGAGCATTTTTTGTAAGGATACCCATAGAGGGAGTTTCACTACCTCTCAGGTAACTCTCTGTCCCCTTCACACTTCCCCAGTAAGAGGACAGAGAGTGTAGTAAATCACAGGAAGACATCTCTTCCCTGAGTCCTTAAAATTCCATCTATCATCTATCTACCAGCTACTGAGACAGATTGAAGATCTATTCCTATTCACTCAAATGGGTCTCCAGAGCCATGATGGGAAGTCCAGCAAAGAGTTCAGGATGAGGAAGGATCCCACAGAGATGGTAGGAAGATCCTGTTTGTGGCTGACTTTGGGCTAATTGATCTGAGCCTGAGACCACCAAAGAGCCTCCTAAATGAGATTCTGAAGCTTGGGAGAGCTTGGTTAACCAGTCCACAAAGGAAACCCCTTGTCCAGATTGTGACATACAATTGGATGGAAAATGAATACTTACTAGTATACTAGAATACTAAGACAGAAACTATCAGGGGTCAAGGAGCTGGGCTTAGAATGGACCTGAAGGAAGGGAGCAAGCTGGACTGCATTTGGGAGATGGCCTTCAATGACCCTAAGATTCTCTCTAAAATAAGGCCCACTTTTTTTTTTTGAAAACATCAGCCCTTCTTCCATGACTGTGAATCCTGAAACACCATGGACAGTTGAAGAGTCAGAATTATAGGCCATCAGAATGATAATAAAGAGATAAATGGAGCCATGCAAGCAGAGCCATAAAACAGGTCACCCGGGACATGGAGAACCAGAAAAGGGGGTCAGCTAGGCATTCACTTGTCTGGGATGTTCAGTGGGGATACCTTTTTCACATTGGGTATATTGGATGGCTGCTGAGGTCCCTTCTGGCTCTCAGAGGCAGCACAGTCAGAAGACCTGGGCTGAAATCCTGCCTCGGACTCCAGATTCCAAACTGTGTAACTCTAAGCAAACCTCTATTTCCCCATCTGTAAAATGGGGATGGTGCTAGAAGTAACATAACCATGTTGCTTGGAACTGTCACAAAGTGACATGGTGTCAACTCAGAAGTCCTTTTATTCCTCCCTGATCACTTATCTGTCATAATGTCCACAGTCAGTCACTAGACAAGCATTTATTAAGCATCCACTCTGTTCCAGGCCCTGTGCTAAGTGCTAGGGATTCAGAAAGAGCCAAAGGACACACAGCCCCCTGCCCTCAAGGAATTCACAGCCTAATGAGAGAGATAACATGCCAACAGCTCGGCACAAAGTAGCTATAAACAGGGGTGGCGATTAAAAGATTCCAAGAAACTTCCTTTCTAGGTAATTTATCCATTTTATTAATAAGTCCAGCATGTTATGAATAAGAGGCTGGTCATTTAGCCATCTCTTAGACCAAAGACTGTGATAGTGGCGGGCCTCACAGCTTACATGTTCTTTTGGAAGAGGAGTGGCATTAACTCTGATTGGCTAACACAAGCTCCTTGAGGGGCTAAGAGTGACATCAGGTCACCCTCGGACAGAGAAACCATCTCTAATCTCAGACCACCCCTAGCCTTGGTCAGTCTAGACAAAGGGAAGCTTGATTGAATGGAATTCACCTGAGACTACAGATTCCTTGTAGGATTGGGTTGGAATGGAGAGAGAAGTTTAGCTGAACCTTCAGAGACTGAGATTTTGAAAATAGAGAAGAAAAGCAGAACTCAATCTGCCCCAAATCCATAATTATTAGCCATCATTTCTCTCATAGGATAAATAGGAAATGGCACTAGAATTAGGAGGAGTTGGGGAAAGCTTATTGGAAGGTCAGGTTTTCTCGGAGGCTTCGAGGAAGGCAGTAGATAGAGATGTGGAGGGAGAGCATTCCAGGCATGAGGAATAAGCAGCCAGAGAAAATGCCCATAGCCAGGAGAGAGGCTCTTAAGGAAGGCCAGGGTGACTGGATGGAAGAATCCCTGATGTGGCAGGGGAAGGAAGACTTGTAAGGTGTTAAGAGGACTGGACAGGTAGGAGGGGGGTTGGACATGAAAGGCTTTCAAAGCCAAGCAGGACCTCCTTGTTGATCCTGGAGGCCAAAAGGAGTGTGTTTAGTAGGGGGTGACATGATTGGAGGGTGCAGGGAGACCCTCAGTAGACATTGAAATAGCAGGGTGTTTAGGGCTAGCACCTTCAGTCCGGGGGCTGCTGAGCTCTTTTCAGAGCTATTCAGCCAGCTCTCACCAGTGGCTCCAAGAAGCTGTAGCATTCTCAGCCACATCTCAACAAAGCGTCTTGGCTACAGAGGGAAACCTACGTGTCTCAAACCCAGTGGTGAGTTAGGGGGATGTCTACCCCAAGCTTATGAAGACTGTGCCTACTGGAGTGGGCAGATGAGAACAGTTTATTCCAGCAGCCATGACGGCAGCTGGAGCAGTGCTGTGGAGCCCTTAGAGCTTGGGAGGACATTGGAGATGCCAAGGCATCTTTGGCCATCACCAGTTGTCCTGTCTCTGGGCTGGGAGGACTCTGGAGGGCACAGTGAGGCTGAGCCCTTTAAGCAGCTCCACCTCCCTGAAGTCCAGCCTGTCCCAGGATGTCATTGATCCACTTCAGGAATGAAGGATGAACAACTGACATAATCCAGGTGTGAAGTGATGAGAGCCTGCCATGAAGGTGGCAGCATCAGAGGAGAGGAGGGCAAATTTGAGAGAGGCAGCAAAGGGGAAGTTGGCAGGACTTAGCAACAGATTGGATCTAATTAAATAAATGAATAAACAGAATGATCTCTGCTTTGGACATGTGGGATTTTAGATGTCTACTGGATGTGTCCAGTTGGGGGTGTCCGGAAGGTAGTTGGAGATGGGAGCCTGGAGATCAGCAGAGAGGTTGGGGCAGGACAGGCAGAGGTGAGGGTCATCAGCACAGAGGGTCACAAGCTCTTCTTCCCACCTCCCCACCTTATACCCTTCAGCGTCACCTCTCATTCCCTCCTTCTTGGCACTGCTCTATAATGAAATGGTGCCTCTTTTCCTGCCCTCACACTATGCCCCTGACCCATCACCCCCACCATTGGCACCTTCTACCACCCCACCCCACCCCCTTCATCTTTAATCTCTCTAGGCACTGGCTTTTACAAACCTGCACAGGCTTCTTTGCCATTTGCTGTGTGTTCATTGTGGATCTAGTATTAGGTGGTAAAGGGGTCAAAGCTTGGAGAGTCTCCCTTCCCCCAGAAATGATAACGTGATCAGAAGTTAGATAGAGCCCATTTACATCCCCTAGATAAACAAGATTTAAGGGACCAGATAGATACACCTGTACCCCAGTACTCTCTCCCCGAGGAAAGCAGAGTGATGGCCTCTGGCTCCAACCTCCTGTTTTCCCTTTTGACAGGATGAAAGTCTCCCTTGAGAAGGATTAGGGAGAAAAGGCTGGAGAGGTTTCTCCTGCCCCCTTTGAACCGCACACAAGAACAGGACCCTCACCACATTTATTCCTCTTTACACACATGAGGCACATTCTATTGGCTACACATCTCCCAAGGAGCCCTGTCCTCTTATCTGTTCTCTGGTCATGTTAGCATCAGCCCCCACAGATTCAACTACCACCTTCATAATCCTACCTCTCTTGAACCCCTCTTATATGACCAAGTGTACATGAGACATCTTCATGTCAATGTCCTGTAAGCATCTCAAACTCACCATGCCCAAAACAGACTTGGCCTCATTCCCTAAAACCTGCTCTCCTTCCAGACTTCCTTGAGCTTGTCTAGGGCCCTGCATTTCACCTGGTCTCATAATGTGGGAGTCCCCTCAATGTTTTCCTCTTCTCTGTCCCCTCTCCCCATTTTCAGTAAGCTACCAAATCCCATATTTCTGCCTTCATATCCCCTTCCCCTTCTCTCTATTCACAAGTTACCATCCTGGCTCAGGCCCTTGTCACTTTGCATGAGAGCCTCTGGCAAAAGCCTCCTAGCTGGTCTCCCTCCCTCCCTCCCTTCCTTCTTCCTTCTCTCTCTCCATCATTTTGTCCCTCATTCTGTCCCTCCTTCCTTCCTTCCTTTCATCCTCCATCTTCCATCCCTTCCTTCCATCTTCCCTCTCTCTCCCCTTCTTGTAAAACCCACAAGGCCATTCCATGAGTTTGCCTTAGCAAATTCTCTGGATCCAACCACAGGAAAATAAAGGAACGTCCTGGGAATCTACAGTCACTAAATTGCTGTGTGTCCTGGCCATGGAATGCACCTCTGTGCCTCAGTTTCCTCACCCACAGGCCAGGAGATCTTGTCTCAAATGATCCCTTGGCTGCAGTTCTGAAGGCTTTCTTTAGAATTTGAGATTTGCTGCAATTCTAGGACTAGCCTCTGGGAGGCTCCCTCATCCCACAAATCACACAAGGCACGACGCTCTGTCAGTGGAAAGGTTTCATGACTCTCCTTTGGCCAAGCTGACTTCTCCATGCTCAATGGATACAAGGACTACCCTTTTCACCTCCTGTCCTGGATGTCTCTGGCCCTTAGCCATCCTTCATGGTGTTTGAGCCAAAGACTGTCCAGGATGGAGGCAGGTTCAGTCTCTTGGCCTCTCACCCACTTTAGGGGAGATGTCAAGATCAAAACCCAAGCTCCCCCTGCCAGCAGGGTGAAGCCCCTTGGCTTGGCATTCAAGGTCTGACACAGTCTGGCCCAAACCTCTTCCCCTTTCTTCTCTGTGTTAACGCTCAACTCCCTTCAGAGATGGGAAGGGAAGGAAACATGCATTTATTAGTTGCCTACTATGTGCCAAGCACTTTCCGAACATCATTCCATTTTCTCCTCATAGTAACTCTGGGAGGAAGGCTCTATCATTATCCCCGTGTGTGTGTGAGAGTGTGTAGTGTGTGTGCACGAGTGCGCGTGCTCGCCCTCATGCAAGTTCATAGTCATAGCTGCCCTCTGGGGTCAGCTGGCCAAACAGTTCTGTGGGCCCCTTCCCATTTACCCTGGGATTGTTCTCCAGCAGGATCTGTTCCCATCCCTCTTTCCCTGCCACCCCCGGGGCAGTGACCTTCCCTTTCTCCCAGGGGCCAAAGCACCTGGCCATTGCACAGCCACACAGCCTTCACTAGGTGGGGGGCAGCCCAGATCAGCAAGGCCCCATCATAAAGAGCCCCAGCCCCAGCATGCATGGGCAGAGCCTGAGGAAAGAAAAGGGAGCGGAGGATGGAAGACGTGTCATGCTGGCGTTTGAGGCCTAGGAGCAGCTGGAGCCTGGGCAGGAGCAGGTGGCAGCCTAGGGGAGGGGGTGGTGTGAGTTGCCACAGCGCCAGGCAGGCTTCTAGAAGGCCTTTGAGAACAGGATTCCAGATAATAATATGGTGTTGGTTGATTTTTCCTCTGTTAGCTGTCTCTGTTTGAATGGGCCCCTCTGGCTCAGCCCTGTCCAGGTGCTGATTTGTACAGAAACAATTACCAGCCTCCCACTCCTCCCACCCTCCTTTTCCCCTCATGCTTTCTTTAGAAAGTTCCTTGCTGTCCTCCCTCTGAAGTGGCAGGAGAGTTCTCTTCCTCACCCAGCAGGTCCTGGGACAACGTGACTCCCCCATCCCTGTCCTCCTTGCATTGGCATCTGACAGGGCTACTGCTTTGAGAGAGAGAGAGAAAGAGAGGGAGGGAGAGAGAGAGACAGAGAGAAAGAGAGAAACAGAGAGGGAGAGACAGACAGAAAGACAGAGAGACAGAGACATACAGAGAGACAGAGAGGGAGGGAGAGGGCTCCAACACTCCTCACTCCCAAGGGAACAAAGTATTATTTATGTTCAGAAAAACCAAGGGTTCACAGGGGCAGCTAGATGGTGCAGCAGTAGAATATCAGACCTGAAGTCAGGGAGACCTGAGTTCAAGTTCAGATTCTGTAATGGCAAACACTGTAGTTGTTCACACCTTGTTTCAGCTATTGAATTAACACCTTGTTTCAGTTCAAGTTTCTTTTGAGCCTTGTATCAAGTCTGTTAAGAAACAGAACTGTGAACCCCACGAGTTGTGAACCCTAGAACTCATGAATTCCTACAACCAGAAGGGGAGGAGCTAATGACCATATATAAGGAGAATTTCCAGGCTAGGGACAGCAGAATTGAGAAGAGGACTCCTGTGGTGGCAGAGAGAAGAAGGAGAAAACTTGTGGCATCCTGGCACTCTGTCTGCTCTGTCTGTGTGGATGTTTGTTTGTGATGCTCTGTACAGAAGCCCTGGGACCTTACTGGAAGCCCTGAAAGAGGATTTTCTGGTTATATGTTTACAGAAGTCCTAGAGGAGGGTTTTGGAGGTCCTGGGACTTTACTGATGATTTGTGCTGACCTTTTGGACCTTGTTTGTGGGTCTGTGTTGATTTCTATGTTGAGTTCTCAGACATTGTTGGTGGGACTGAGTTGATTTCACAGGCAGATAGTGAATTGATGATGGTGCCAGCAATGTGCATGAATATTGTTGTGGCTTTGTCAAGCTTTGTCTTCCCAGAAACAGAAACTGTGAAGGACTTGAGGTGGACTGGACACTGTGAACTTCAATATGGAATGGGAACTGGATGAAGAACTGGACAGGGAGCTGGACAAGGAATTGGGAGCTGCCTGCCTTTGAACCCGGGTGACAGTTGGAGCTGGGACCATGGAAGAAGAACCATGGAAGCTGAGAGCCAGCCTTGAGTCAAGCTGAAAGAAGACTTTACTTGGATACTGTGTACTGACTGAGAAGATTATGGTTTACTGTGACCTAGGGGTGAAGAACTTTGACTTTTGTACTTTGTGATTAAATTGAGGATTTTGTGATTGACTAAATGAATGTACTTTGTTTAAAACTATGTGTCCACTTTGGTGAAAACTATGTGGCCATTTTAGTGATAAATTGTTGAGTTATGACATGATGAATGCTATATCTTGATTTTTTGTGATAAGTTGTGCTGTACCTTAATTTTCTGTGAATGTTTTGCTCTGGTTTGTTATTGAATAAATAGAGAGCTCACTATACTATGTAATCAGAACCTTGAAAGCTGTTCACAGCAGCAGTCCTCTGGAAAGCTGCTCATGCATGGCTTTACAGATTCAGACATTTGCTTTAGGCAAGTCACTTAAGCTTTGTTTACTTCAGTTTCCTCATCTGTAAAATGGGTATAATAACCACACCTACCTTGTAGGGTTGCTGTGAGGATCAAATGGGACTACAATTTTAAGGTGCTGAGTATAATGCCTGGCACATAGTAGGTGCTAAATAATTGTAAGTTATTCATATTATTGTTATTACCCTGGCTCCTGAAGCTGACAACATGGTTCACATCATGCACTGGAAACAGACATATTCCAGAGATCCCAGCTAAGATGATGGAGACCAAGCAGAGAAGTGTCCACTCCAGCGGATTATTCTCTTAGATATACGAGCCCTGGAGAGATCCAGCTCTCTGTGACAATTGGTAGTTATCAGAGACACATCGCAGCTTAGTCAGTCCACGGCATCATTCATGGTTAGGAAGATAAATGATGTTGGAGTGAGAGAGAGCCTCTCCCTCTCTGTGACTGCCCAGGATAGGCCCTGATGCACTGCAGGAGTGCCTGTGGGCCCACATCAGGGCTGAAGTGGGGAAGTGCGCCCACCCCCTGCCCTACCTGTCACTTCTGGGTGAGCTGGGGACAGCCCCTTGTCCCTGAAGAGCTTACTCTATGAGGAGGTTTTTTTATTCAATCCACTGCCCAACCCCATTGGGATTCAAAAAGGATAAAAAATTGTCAACATCATCAACAACAAAAACAATGATGACAATGAAGACCCATATTTGAGTTTTTTTGGTGGGGAGGGGGAGGGAGTTCAGGGAACAGGTCTGTGCTCCATGGAACTTTCACTTCCAGGAACCATGGGATGAGATCATGGTCTCAAGACTCCAGCACTCAGAATGGGAGTGGCTCCTTTCTCACTTGTGGAGAAGAGTTCCTTTAATTTGCTCAGTGATTCTTGTTCATGGCCTCCCCTGAAATCCTTCACAGAAGATCTCCTCAAGGTCATTCTTTTTTATGTGTCATTTTATTTTTTAAGCTTTTATTTAATATTTTATTTTTCCCCAGTTACATGTAAAAATAATTTTTAACATTTGTTTTTTAAAACTTTGAGTTCTTCTTCCCTCCCCACCCTATACTCCCATGAGGAAGACAAGCAATTTGATATAGGCTACACATGTGGAATCATTCAAAACATATTCATAATATTCATGCTATGAAAGAAAACATAGACAAGGGGGGAAAAACAAGAAAAATAAAGAAAGTAAAATAAATCTGCTTCAATCTGTATCCAGACACTCAGTTCTTTCTCTGGGGATGGATAGCATTTTCATCATAAGTCCTTCAGAGTTGTCTTGGATCACTGTATTTCTGAGAATGGCAGTTATTTCAGAAGATGGGAACCCTTGCCCCTGAGCCACATGCGGCCCTCCATGTCCCCGGGTGTGGTCTCCCAACTGAGTCCAAGTTCCACGGAACAAATCCTTTTATTAAGGGAATTTGCTCTGTGAAGTTTGAACCCAGTCAAAGGGCTGAACCTGAGGACCCAGAGGGCCAGACGTGGCCCCTTGAGGTCTCTCATCCACTCTCACATGTGGGGACATGAAGGCAGCCACCAGGCTGTCCATCATTTCCTGCCCACTCTCAGTCTATAACTGGCCAACCTCTTCTTGACATATATTTCCTGGATGGTAATGTTTATGCCAACTCTAGGATGTAAATCTACTATGGCTGACTTATGGCCACCCAGATTCCTTTCACTCTCCATGAGTCACCTGCAATGCGAATGTTTTGTTGATTCTGGATTCCCATTTATCTAACTGATGTCAATCACTCAGGATATTGGTTCTGGAAAGATAGGTTTGGATTTCATGGAGTACTTGGGAATCAGAAAGAGTCCTGTGAAATTTCCTAATGCCGTACAACCTATCTTCTCCCCTCTACCCACTTGTGGGTCCAGAGAATTGTCCTTGTGAAATGTGGGGCTGAGATGTATATACTGATGGGCCAACCCACTGACTGCCCATGCACCCACTCACTGCAGCCTAGAAAACAGGTGTTTTTCATATGCTTTGTTTTTTCTCCATATTTATTGTAGCTGTTTGATCTCAAGTGGCTACAGATGTCATGGAGGATGCTTTTTAATGCTCTGGGGCTTTGTGGCATCAACACAAAGTCAGCCACAAGTAAGAGCATTGGGAAAGCCTTGACATTGATTGGGATTTCCTCTTCTGTTTGGACTCTATTTAGGATAGCCTCCAAAACCGGCAAATGCTCACAGTAAGCACACACTTTCTTATAGCAGAGCTTGGCTAATTTTTACAATAAGCCAGTCAATTAAAAAGCATTTATTAAGTGCCTACTCTGTAGCAGGCACTGGGCTAAAGGCTGAGTGCCAAGAAAAGCAAAACCAAACAGTCCTTTGTGTCAAGGTGCTCAGTCTAATGGGGAGAGACAACATCCAAACAACTATGTACAAACACAACACACATAGAACAAATGAGATAAGCAAGAGAAGAAAGGCATTAACAGTAAGAAGGACAAGAGAGTGCAGATTTAGGCTTTTTTATATGAATAACATGGGAATTTCTTTCTGAAAATGAAGCTGAATACTAATAACAGAACAATTGGAAAAGGCTGCCCAAAGAAAGGTGAGCTTAGCTGAGCCTTGAAGGAAACTAAGGAAACCAGGAGGAAGAGATAAAGAAGGAGAGAGATCCAGGCCTGGGGTATCATGGGAGAAAATGCCTGAGTCAGAAGATGGAGGGACATGTGTCCAGCCAGGAGGCCAGTATCACCATACCAAAGAGTATGTATTGGGAAATGAGGTACAGGAAGATGGTAAGGCAGGAGGGGACTAGGTTAGGAAGGGTTCTCAAGGCTAAACAACATTTTGTATTTGATCCTGGAGGTGGTATGGAGCTCTTGTAATGCATTGAATAAAGGGATGACATGGTGAGATGTTTGATAACTAAATGGAAGATGGCCTTGGGTGGAGAGAAACTTGGGACAGGCAGACTCAGCCGAAGCTACTGCAGGAGTCCAGATGTGAAGTGATAATGGCACCAGGGTGGTGGCAGGGTCAGCAAAGAAAAGGGGGTCTATATGAAAGGAAATACGAAGGTAGACATGGCAGCACTTGATAACTGACTGATATGGGGATGAGAGAATGAAGGGCTCAAGGATGACACCCAGGCTTCCAGCCTGTATGGTGGAGAGGATAGTGGGGCCCTCAATAGGAACAGGAACGTGAGGAAGACAGGAGGGTTGGGGGAAAAGAGAATGAGCTCAGTTTTACTCGGTTTGATTTATCTATGGGCCATCCCACCTAAGATGTTCAAGAGGAGATTAGGAGAGAGGTTAGGGCTGCGTAGGTATGATTGAATCCATGGGAGCTAGTGAGATCACCAAATGAAATGAACATGGGGAAAGAGAAGTGACCCAGGACAGAGCTATGTGGGATGGCCACCCTCAGTGGGGGTGAACTAGATGAAGATCCAGCAAAGCAGACTGAGGTGAAGCTGTCCAACAGGAAAACTAGGAAAAATGTCACCAAAATCTCAAGAGAAGAAAGGATCCAGGGGAAGGGGTCATCGATAGTGTCCAAGGCACCAATCAGAAGATTTCTGAAAGGAATGATCCCTATGGGGATATCTGCCAAGGGATAGTGAGGATCTCGTCTGACTGGGCAGTTCTTTGTTGTAGGAGAGCTGGTGCTGGGAGTGATGGGATCCACTTGGAGCTCTTCAGGGAAAGGCGGCATGTTTGCCTGGGTTGGGTTAGACGATCACTGACCATGACAGCATCTATCTAATCATAATCCCTTAGGTACCCTCCAGTTTTTGATATTCCCTGATTCTTAACCATCAATCTTGGTCTTGTCCTCTGGTGATGAGCTAAGCACGGCTGGTTCTCCTCACCAAATCAGCTTGAATTAGACCCTTCTGTCCCCACTGAATCTTCTCTTCTCACCAAGGCAGAACATTCCCAGTTCCTTCAAACCATTCTCATCTGAGATGGACTCAAGATCCTGCTCCCTCCAGCTCATCCTTCTCTGACTGTTCCTCAGCCTGTCAACATCCTTCCTGAATGAGATTTCCAGCCTGAAACACTGTGCTCTCTATATTAACTGGCCAGGGTGGAAGAGTGCAGGGTTATCATCTGCCAAGTCCTAGACACCTACCCTGCTGACTCAGAAGAAACAGAATCCCTCTCCTTCTCTCTTCTTGTCTCTCCTCCTTTTCCTCTGTTTCTCTCTCTCCTTCCCTGCCTTTTCTCTTCCTTGTTCATCTTCCTCCCCCTCCACTCTTTCTCTGTCTCCCTCTCCTTATGTCTCTCTTGGCCTCTTCTTTCTCTTCTCTCTAAACGTCTGGATCTAGCCTAAACGGAACAGGCCTGCCCATTGTTTAACACTCTGAATAAAGGTTTTGCTCCCCATTAAATAAACAGGAGGATAATCAGAATGTTTTCAATTTTCACTCAGATAACCAAGTTGAATCATTTTTGACATGTAAAGGTTATTTATGGTTTTTCAAGCTAGCAATCCTTGATAGAAAAAGAAAGGTTTTCCATCACTGCTGTGGGTGCATCTCTGTGACGCTCAGTCTCCAGAGGGTAGGGACCATAATAGTACCTGCCTTTCAGGGCTGCTGTAAAGACCCAATGAGATAGTATTTGCAAAGTGCTAAGCCCAGTTACTGGCACATAATAGGGGCTTAATGAATGTTTCTCACTTGGAGGTTGGATCTGATGTCAGAGGACCTGGGTTCTAACCCTGAATCTGTGTGACTTTGGACAGGTCCCTTTACATCACTGGGCCTCAGTTTCCTGATCTGTAAAATTTGAGAGGGGCACAAGACTGCCTCTGATGTCCCTTCCCTCTTCGTATCCCATGTCCTCTGTGTTTTACAGATGTTAAAGACTTTCTTTGGAGGATTAAAGTTGAACTATATAGCCCTTTTGCCAGAGGTTGAATGTTCATAGGTGTCTTTGGACATGACCATTTAGCTTTCCACTTCCCAATGACTCTCCCCCAGAGATGTGCACAGTCAAAGTCACTGTGGCTGTGCTCATGGTGTGGTTTGCTGTGATGCATTTTGTGCAATGAGTTTTAGGGGAGAGGAGAGGTCAGAGCAGCTACAGATCCACACAATTGGAAATTTAGCCTGTTTAGTTAGTAGGTCAACAGTTGGCCTGAACCAGGGCCTCTGGTGATGCAGATAGCAGATTCTTGGGGTCATCCCCAGAAGACTCCAGCCATTCCCCTTAATGAAATGACATGGTTTGTGGGTGTGTGGGTACCCAGGGCTGCTCTGCCAGGTACAGGAAATCTTCAGCCCCTTCTGTTGGCATATCTGGTTTCTGTGACCCATAATTTTTCTTTGTTGGCATGGTCAGACCCACAGCTCCCTCTTGGTTCTCCTTCAACTAGACACTTGGCAGTATTTTCCCTCATTCCTCTCCTCTCCATCAGGAGGCTGGAGCCATGCCTCCAGGTGGTACTTTTAGTTAGTCTTACTAGAGTTCTTGGCTTCTGCCATGGATGCTAGCCACCATACCCAACCTTTCACATGAAGCCTCTGAAAACCTGACATTTTGGTGCATCTGATGTAAAATTTGAATTTTGGACTGAAACAAATTTCTTTCCTATTCTGCTACAGGGACAAAGCCTGCAGACTCATGGAATTTGTTTGAACTTTATTTTGCTTTGATGCGATTTTTATTCTGGTTGCAGGATGATTTATTCCCAGGAACCAGGATTTTGGCTAAATCCTGTATCTTATCAGATCACACATCTGGTGTATCCTGATGGAAGTGGGGGGGTTGGGCTTGAGAAGGAGAATCCATTATAGGAACAGATGGAGAGACTCTCCCCTTTCACTCCTTGCTCCCCCTCCCACGCATGCTCAGGTGAACTCTGTTTTCAGAAACTTTAGTGGGTGAAAATCAACAGACAACCTGACCAGGGACCATTGTCTCACAGAGAATCCCTCATAGTGATAATCTGAGATGGAGTTGTTTTTAAATGTACTTTTCGCTGAGTTTCTCTATTCTTCTGTATTTCCCCAAGGCTCTATCTGTTGTATTAAGGGACTGGTCTGCCTGTACATGATCCTTTACTCAGGGCTCTTCTCCTGTTTCTCTCTGAGGACATCATCGGTGACCAGGGGCTTCCATATAGGATCTGTGCACTCAGGGTTTTCTTGTGCCTGGATGAGGTGCCAAACCCTGGTCTGACCTCTAAGTCCTCAAGGTGCTTGGAAGATATCTTGACCTGGACATGTCTTCATCAGCTGAGCTCATCACGTCCTCCTTGTGGCCAAGGCCAACAGGACTCCCACACTTATCCCCATGATGGCTCCCCCACACATCAAGTAGCATATGCTGAGGATGAGACTGAGCTGTTGCTGGACTGAACAATGGTAATCACTAGCATTTATGTGGTTTTGCAAAGTATTTTATACAAGGATTTCATTTTGTCCTCACAGAGAGGAAACTGAGTCAGGCAGAGGGTAAGGGGGCACACAACTAATTTGAGCTCAGGTCTTCCTGACACCAGATCCAGTGCTTGTGCACTCCAAACTTTTAGACAGGCACATGCAGGAAGGAGGAGCTTGTCATGTTCCCTGTGAATTCAACAAATGCTTGCCTCCAAGTATCTGAGGGGCTCATCCTCTAGAAGAGGACTAAACCTGGCTTATTTGGCTTCAGAAGGCAGATCTGGGGGGTGAGGCAGAGGGACTTATAAAGAGGCAGCTTTAGACTCGACATAAGGAAAAATTCCCTCCAGCTAAAAATTATCTCAAAGTGGAATAATCTGCCTCAAGAGGTGACAAGCTACCCGTTCATGAACAGAGTGGTCTTATAGAGAGAAACAGTGATAGACACATTGAAAGATAAAAACATAGAGGGATGGATAGAAAGCTAGACAGAGAGATAGGTGGGTAGATAAATGACAGCTGGCAGACAGACATACAGAGGGATAGATAGAAAGACAGACAGACATGCAGAAGACAGAAAGACTCTCTCATCAGATTCTCACAAAGACTCTGAGAGGTGGGTATTATGATTACCCCCATTTTACAGATGAGGAAACAGAGAGTCATTCAATAATGACTCAAACAAGATTTGAACTCAGGTCTTCCTAACTCTGAGCCCAGGGCTCGATTAATAATATTAATATTGGGGGCGGCTAGGTGGCACAGTGAGTAGGGCATCAGCCCTGGAGTCAGAAGGACCTGAGTTCAAATCCGGCCTCAGACACTTAACGCACACACAAACAAAAACCTAGCCATGTGACCTTGGGCAAGTTACTTAAACCCAATTGCCCTCCAAAAAAAAGGCAAAAAATTAATATTAATATCTATTATATCTAATGCATGTAAAAATGTGGTTCAGAGAAGGGATCCTTAGAAGTCAAGAATCCTTAGCCTAGATGTCATGAGGTTCCTACCAACTCTAGGATTCTGTGTGATTCTGTGAATTCAGTCAGTAAATGTTTATGAAGTGCTGACAAGGTGCTGGTACTGCAGATACAAAGGGAGTAGGAGAAGCCCATCCTTTACTTGCAGAGCTAAGAGCTGGCCTGGAATGTCTCTGAGAGGGTTAAAGATGGGGGGGGGGTGCAGGAGGGGCTATACAGGAACTTTCTCAGTGCAGAACAAATGGGCACAACTCACAAAGACAACTTTCTTATTAGAATAGAATCTTCAAACTTAATCCTAAAATAGGAGACACTGTATTTGCTTACAATGAAAGACTGTAGCTACTAGCATAAGGAATTATGATCTGATGAAGATTGTTGGGAAAACTGAAAAGCAGTCTGGCAGAAATTGGGGTTGGACCAGCATCTCACACCATACAGCGAGGTAAGATTCAAATGAACACATGACCTAGAGTTGAAAGTTCACATTGTAAACAAATTAGAGGAGGAAGGAATAAGCCATGTTTAGATTGCTTGATGGGGAGTGGCTCATAACCAAATAAGGGCTGGAGACAATACCAGAAGCTAAAATAGAAAATTCTGATTGCACAAAATTTGGAAGGTTTTTCACAAACAAAGCCAATGCAGCTAAGATTAGAAGGGAAACTGTTAATAGATAAAAATCTTTAAAATGAGTTTTTCTGCAAAAGATTTCATTTCCAAGATATATAAGGATTAGAGACTTTGCCTTTACAAAAGCATCCAAGTAGACATTCAGCTTTAGAGCCCTAGAAAATTAATTATGAAAAAAAGACTTGGAACAGATTACAAGTCCCTAGCTGGTGCTAGGCCCAGCAGGGCCCATGAGAGAATCTCCATCAGAGGATCCACCAACTTGAGCTCTGCTCACCCCCACCTCCTGCTCTAAGCACGATAATCTATCTGATCAATAGGACCCTTGCTTCTGGAAAGGGTGAGTCAGTCAGATGCTGGGTGGCTCTGCTCCCCATCCCTTGGATTGTATGGAACCAAGATGTCTTTCCAGGCCACCAGTCTCTTATATGGTTGGAATTTATCCATTCAAATGTAAGCTCCACAAGGGCAGGATATGTCTCACTTCTGCACTGGCATCATCTGTATTCAGCAGAGCCTGTCAAACAGTAGGCTTAATAAATGGTTTGTTTGTTCATTCACCCATCTGTTCATCGTGACCCCAGCGAGAGTGAGTTCCCCACTTTCTTCTGTGATGGCCCATTCCCCTTCTGTATAGTACTCATTGTTAGGAAGGTCTTCCTTATATAAAGCCTCAGTCTGACCCTTTGCAACTTTGAGTATTGTCCCTAGTTCTGTCTTCTCATCTGAAGCAAAGAAATCTAACCTTCCAAGAGACAGCCCTCCAAATATATCTCCCCTCCTGCCTTCCAAATAATTCCTTCTCCATTCTAAACATGCCCAGCTTCTTCAGCCAATATTTGAAGGATAGAGTCTCTGGGCCCTCACTGCCTTCTGGGCATTCTCTCTCTCAGCCATCTCCTTCCTTAACACATTTGTCCTTGTCCACAACTTTGTCTCTCAGTCCACAGCCATCTCAACACCCATGACCTGTACATTCCTCCATGCCAACCCCAGCCACCCCTTAGGTGGCATAACCTATCACTGTATCACCTCCATGCTCTTGAACAGTGACATTTCCTCCTTTGATGATAACAGTCTTCTATCTCTCCCATTCTTCAACCTCACTTCACTGAAATACCCCCCTCCCCTGCTCCTTGTTCTGTTCTATCCTGGCTCTGGCCTCACTTCAGAGTCTTGATCCTATGAGTGACCAGGTCAACTTTTCACTGTCCTTTACTCTTAAATACCTTGCCCTTTTGCTTACTGCTGGTCAAGTCCAGGGCCACCCCCTCCATTCATCTTTGCTCCTACACCTATGCTGCTGAGTGGAAGAAAGTCCTACTGCTGGGTGAATCTTGTGGCCTTCTACAAACTCATGTTATATGATCTTCCCCGGCCCCCATTGCTACTCACTAATTTTTCTAGTCTTCATCACCATCTCAATTTCTCTCCTCCCCTCAGTGCTTCTTTTAAAGAGATAAGTCACTTGGTCAGTGTCGCCTGCCTAGTGCTGAAGGTTTTCCATATGGCATGTGGGTCCCCCAGAACATTTACCCCAGGCTCAAGCTACACTATAAGTACCCAGTCACACCAAACCAAAGCTCACGAGATCCTTGATTTGTTTACATGCAAAGTCTCAGTTCGAATTATAACAAATTCCTGGGAAGTGGTGGCACTATTCGAATCTGCACTCTTTATTTCTATTGGGTTGGAGCCAATTACCATTTTTACATAATTATAACTTTAAATCATATGAATTCAAATTTACACTTATTAGAACCTAACTTCCTTTTATAATTCAGCCAGAAGCCACAATGAGCA
Source organism: Gymnobelideus leadbeateri (assembly GCA_011680675.1). Classification (NCBI taxonomy): domain Eukaryota; kingdom Metazoa; phylum Chordata; class Mammalia; order Diprotodontia; family Petauridae; genus Gymnobelideus; species Gymnobelideus leadbeateri. Next base: position 717,157 of record WOXC01006711.1, read on the forward strand.
TATTATAGCATATTAAGAACATTGATGAAATAGCATATTAAGACCAGTAGTAATAGGACATCCCCCTTCAAACCTGAGGCACATTCTCCTGTAGTTATACACAATGCCCGTGGGCAGAGTGAATCTGCATAAATATAACACATGAGTCATGAATGTATGGAACATGTGTAACCAGAGTACATGTGTGGTACCACCCCAGTGATGGAGGGTCACTGATATCATCTCGTGATGTTGGCTGGGTCTGCTCCCTCCTGGTGTTGCTCCCTACTGGCCTCATGGTTGCCACATTTCTCTCTCCTGTTACCTTCTCAGTTACTTTCTTTCAGAGCCATTTTGGCCTCTGTCTGATAGGGCAATTCCAGGGCTTAGGAAGTCTCCCTGATAAGGTCAGGGTGGTCGATCTTTAATCATGGCTCAAGAGCCACTAGCCAAAGGCCTTGGAACAAAAGCCAGACAGAGCGACTGATGCTTATGGTTGTGTATTCTTTTAACTTACTTCTTTCTGCAGGCAGGGCCAATGCCTCTGTTCCAACCCTCTCTCTGACTTAGGGTTAGAAAGTCCTCGTTTAACTTTAAACAGTTCCTAATTGTTAGCTTATATTCTGCTCAAATCACTTGGGGACCATGTTCTAAAATACCATAAAGGCTGTAGGCCTGATGTACCATCCCTTCCCTCAGCCCCCCAAACCTCTAGATTTGGCCACAAAAATTAATATGCCCAACCTTAAAAGTTAAGCTGGTAGGCTCAGTTCTGATCTTCTAGCTTCCAGGCCTACACTCCTGCCTTTTCATAGGACTGCAGTTTAGAACAGGAAGGAACCTTGTAAGACATAGAGAGCAATATTTTCCTTTTATATTTGAGAACACAGAGACCCACGAAGGTGAGACTCCTTGTCCAAGGTCATACAAGGGGGAGAGGAGTGATGAATAGATCTGGGCAACTTGGCTTTAGAATATTTGTCAAGCCAGGCCTTCCTCTGAGCTTCTGACTGCCTGACAGTCTTCCTACTGATTTCTTCACAGTTCTTTGCTCTTGGTTTTGTGTTTTTGGGGTTTTCCCAGTGGTGGAGGAAAGAAGGCTAACACCTCTGAGCTCCTCCTCCCTCTCCTTCCCCTTCTCCCCAGTGATGCTCTGGAGTTTGTGAACATTTTTTAAAACATTCTTGATAAATCTATTTCATACAATTGATTTCCTTTGCAATTCTGTGTATTTTATTTAATGCATTTTAAAGCTATGTTCTGAGAAGAAGCCATGACTCAGGGTGCAGAATGGGACTTTTTTTTTTACATAGCCAACACGATCATTAGTTTTACTTGACTATGCCATTACAAAGTCCCCCCTCCACCCCCTACCCCTGACCCACTAAGGCGGGGGGGGGGGGTGAGAGAGAGATTTTTGTTCATTGAAATCTATAGAGCAACAGGCACCAGCCAGACCCTGCTCTTTTAAACTAGATGGTTGCAGCAACTTGGTGGGGGCCCAGGAGCCATGACTAAAGTAAGCCAGTTAGGAAACAAACATTGAGTGAGTGCTCAGCACACACACACACACACACACACACACACACACACACACACACACACAACTTCACAGAAAGTTAGCAGACAAACTAAAGCCAGAAAGAACGAAGTTAACAGAGGCCATTTGCCTGGAGAGATGTGGGCTGTGAGAAGTTTTCCATCATGGGACGAGGTTTCCAAATATGACTGAGGGAAAGAGTGATCGTGACAGGCTGTGAGTGTGAGGGTAGGAGATGTGAGCACTATGTGCATGCGGTGTGTGAGCACATGGGAGAGGGGCTTGGAGGAGGGGGCCGGGGCCTCAAGTCTTCCTTTTCCACAGGTGCGTCCTGCCCTCCATTCGATTCCTCCTCCTAAGGGCAGGATGACCTCCTCCCGGAGCCCCAAGAGGCTAATGAGGCAGTACCCTTCAGAGACTTAGACTCAGGGGCTGTGGGTGCTATGTATAACCTTGGCCGAGTCCTTTCGCCTGCGTGGGCCTCAGTTTCCTCCTCTGCAAAAAGCGGGGGTGGGGAGGTTAAGCTCACTGGATAGCCCCTCCGGTTCTGAGAAGCCCAGAGTCTACGAGCCCGGGTCAGGGTCTGCCTCAGGGTCAGTGTCGAGATGGGGGAGGGGACGGTCTGGAGGCTCGGGGAGGAGCTCAGGGGCGGGGAGGAGGTGGAGGTGATGGGGGTGGGAGGATGACCAGCAGTGACACAGCACCGCAGCGGCCACCAGCCTGCCAGTCAGTCTGTCAGTCAATCCAGTCCTGCGGAGCCGCTGCGAAGAGGCCGAGGGCGGACCGAGAAGGACGGTGGCGGCCGGCAGCCTAGAGCTCCGCCCTCCGGCTCCTCCCTCCTGCCATCGCCGCCGCAGCCGCTGCTGCCTGAGCTCATCCCAGAGGCCCGGGTCCTTAGCCCCAGCTGCTGCAGCTCCAGGTAACTCGCTCCCCTGCCCCTGACCAAGACCATGACAGTGACCGTGACGCGCCTCCTCTGGGCCCAGGGGCAGCCAGCCAGGCGGATCCGCGCGAGGGCAGACGGGGGGATGGGGGATGGGAGATGGGGGGGCACCCCACTTTACCGCCTCCCCTCTCCCTGGCCCCGGAAAGAGTGAGCAGGCCAGGGAAGTCCCTGCGCGCCCTCTCCGAGCAATCCCTTATTCCCTGGCTCTGAGGGAAGGGGACGCTTTCCAATGAGCCAGAGACCAGAGAGCTGAGCTGTCTTGGAGGCCTGGGGATGCTGCTGCGCAAGCCTCCACCCTTGCCACGCCCTCGGTAGGGCAGGACCCGGCCAGCTGCTTTGTACACTCCTTCTTCTTGCGCATGTAGGAACACTTTTCCTCTTTGAGGAAAAAAAAAGAAGAAAAAAAAAGCCTAGGCTTAGGCAAAGTGTGTGGGGGAGGGGTTGTCCTTTTAGCTCCCGACCCCCAGTTGCCTCCACCCTTGTCCCCCCCACCCCGCCTGCTCTGTGCTCTTAGCTCCATCATCCTCCCCCACTTGTAGGGAGGGTACCCTGAAGGTGTTGACTAGAAGTCTAGGGGTGATTCCGTGGTTAGACTCTTCCCCCGCCGCCATGGGCTCATGACTCAGAGCTGGGGGAGAGGACTGCAAAGATGTGAGAATGAATCCGCTGTTTATCTGGGGAGATTCATCACAAGTGCAGCCAGGAGGGTCCCCTGAGAATGCCTGCTTGGAATCCCCATAGGAGAAAGAACTCGTGCCCTTGGGCATCCTCTCCCCATCTGGTTGGTTTCCTCCAGAAAATGATGGAGATCCCCTCACTGAGCTTGTCTTTCCTCCTCAATTCCAAGTCACTGACATCTTGTCATGAGAACACGGCCCATCTCCTTGGCAGTCTAGGTATGAGTGTCTTAAGATTTCCCCTTTCTTCTCCCCATCCCTATCCTTTGGCTATTTCCACAGCAGTAGAACCTTAGGAGTTTATGCCCTTAGAGCAAGCCCAAGAGACTAGTCTTGTGAATGTATTTCAGAAACCATTAGACAAAACAGAATTCTGCTGGGAAATGGGGCGGAGGGCAGGGGGAGAGGCTCCAGGTGGTCAGTTACCTTCAGCCATTGCTTGCCCATTGCTAAATTCAGAGAACTTGAGCAGGGTTCTCAGGCTTCCCCTCATCTGTCAACCTGCTCTCTGAAGAGCAAGAAAGGTGAGGGAAAGAATCAGCTGAGCAGAGGTCATTTCTTTGAAATCCACTGTCTGATTTCCCTTGCATCCATCTTTTTTTCTTGTCAAGCCTGGTCACGTTAAAAGGTTTCAGCAGGTCATTTGATGGTGTCACTCAGTAAATCCTTGTTGGCAAGGCTAAGAGAGCCTTCTGGTGGGCTGTATAATAGCTCTATCAGGGGTATTCAGAACTAGGATTCTGAATTCAGGGATTGGAGTCAGTGGTTTGTTGGCATCATGAAAAGAGGTCTGTAGTGGCCCTCCCTAGAGGTTGGCCCTTGGCCCTTCTCTGTTCAACATTGTTGAGAATGTCTTGGACCTAGCCATAGTTGGAATGCTGGACATATTGGACAGCACCAAGCTGGGCAGTCTGGTGTGTAGGTTGGAGTCCAATAGGGTGGATTGGTAGACAGAATCTAAAATGATGTCTTTTCATAGGGAGGAAGGAAGTTTTACATTTGGGTTCAAGAAATGAAGGAGGGAACTCAGTGGCTAGACCTCCAGTGGAACCCAGAGGATTTTGATGGACTTTAGGCTGAGTCACCCAAGGTGACAGGACAGCAGAAAAACCTGGAGAGGTCTTTGTACTTTGCTCAGATTATGGAGCTCGGGTCAAGTTCACCACATTTGAGGAAAGACATGGAAACTGGGGATCGTTCAGAGGAGGGGGGCCAGAATGATGGCGGCCTTGAGTTCATTCATGGCAGGGAAGAATTGGGGAAAGGAGCCAAAGATGTTTAGCCTGGAGAACGGAAGGCCCTGCAGTGGGTGGAAGAATAGGAAAGAGGTTGATCTATGTTCTCTGACCCCTCATGGGAGAGGTGGGGTTAGAGCTGTTTGCCTCTGAGTACAGAATTAGGATGAATGGGTAGAAATGGCCAAAAAGCCAATCTCAGCTGCATGTAAGGGAAGCCATCCTGACTAGCAGAGCTGTCCCAACAAAGAAGGGACTACCTGGGGAGAAAGTGGCTTCCCCATACTGGAAGTGCCCAAGTGGAGTGTAAATGGCCCCTGACTTGGGAGACTGGAGTCCAGAGCCAGGCTTCTGATTCAGATCTGGATTGGACCAGAAGAGCTCTGAGATCCCCTAAGCCAGGGAGTCAAGATCATATGACCTGTCCTCCAACATAATACCCTTGATAAAATGATCTCTGAAGCTATCTTGGGGATCACTGCTTAGAGAGGTGAAGGGTCCCTTAGAAATCCTCTGGCTGTACACTCTCATGATACAGATGAGGAAATGGAGGGAAAAATTTGAACCCTGGGTGCTTTCCTGTGAATGAGATGACCTAAAGAGAGTGAAGTCTTCCCCACTGCTTCTAGGAGCTGATGTTTTCCCCTGGCCTTGTTCCTCTGCTCTTTTCATGGACAGAAATGGGGTTTGAAAGGGCCCTCCTTGCTCACATATCACTTGTGAGCACCCACATTCTCCAAGGCTTGTCCTTGGCTCCCAGACCATTAGGAAATATGGATGTTTTGTGGTGGGAAGCTATGTATGAAATGAAAAAGAATGAGCAGAACTAGGAATACACTAGGCACAGTGATGGAATCATGAGAATGGAAAACCAGTTCCATGAAACAGCTCGCTGTGGAATCAGGGCAACAAGGCTTCTCCTGTGAGAAAAGACAGAAAGTGCCTATTCTTCCTTTGGTTTGGGGAGATGGGGGACAGTGGGTGTGAAATATTGCAAACTTTAAAACACGTTGGTCTCTTAGTTTTGCTGAATTGTTTTTTTCTTTGTCACTATGTAAGGCTCATTAGGGTAAGTCCACATCTGGAAATGATTGTGGCACAAAAACAAAGGGGGGGAAGGAAAGAAGGGAGAAAGGAAGAAAGGAGGGAAGGAAGGAAGGTAGGAAGGTAGGAAGGAAGGTCAAATAGTGCTTTGAGTCTTTGGAATGGCCCCTGAGGAAATATGAGGTGCGGTGTCTAGCCACACTTGGGTTCTTTAAAATTCATGCCTATCCACTTGTACCTCTGTCCCTTGTAACCATGTCAGGCTGCCCCTTGCTGCCTACACTTCTGACTACATCCCAGCCTTGGCCCAATGGGTAAATGGCCTCCTTCCCATCCTGATCATTTCACCTGTCTCAAAAAAAGACTGGGTAATCTTTTCCTAAGGGAAAAGATTCATGACCACGTTAGTTCTGTAACATGCATTGTCCTAGTCTGCTGGCTTCTCTTTGCTTTATTCCATACACAATGAATAAGTCTTCAAGAGAACCACATGGACTTTATATCTGCCATAGTGTTTCCTTTTTCCAATTCTTGGGAAGCACTAAAATAACTCCATGATGTCTCTCGTTGAAGTCATTTTACTCCCTAAAACGTGAAAATCTTCCATGTTTCCTCCACTCTCAATGGGATTTTTCTTGAAATGGCTCATTAGCATAGAGGCTTAGGATCTACCTTAAAATTAAGTTTTAGAAGTCTCTTTTAACCTTTTAGCCTTTCTAATCCTGTGAATTGCTGCATTTGTTTTAAGTTGAATTTTAAGTTTTTAATTCTCTCCTTCCCACCTCCTCCTGCCCCCCCCACCCCACATTAAGAAGGTAAGAAAAAAAAACAGTTACAAATATAAATAGTAGAGCAAAATAATTCACTCATTAGCCATTTGCCAAAAAAGAAAGGGAAAAAAACCATGCTTCCTTCTGCACTCAGACTCCATCAGTTCTCTCTCTGGAGGTGGATGGGCAGCATACTTGATTCTTTGGAATTATGGGGACTCATTGTGTTGGTCAGAGTTACTAAGTCTTTCAAAGTTTATTATCTTTACACTATTGTTGTTATTGAACAAATTTTTTTCCTGGATCTGTTCACTTCTCTCTGCATCAATTCACAGAAATCTTCTCAGGTTTTTCTGAAGCGATCACCTTTATTATTTCTTACAGCATAACAGTGTTCCATCACCTTCACATAACCTGTTCAGCTATTCCCAAATGGATGGGCAGCCCCTCTGTTTCTAGTTCTTTACCATCACAAAAAATCTCCCATAAATATTTTTGTGCATATGGGTCCTTTTATTCTTTCTTTGATCTATATACTCATGGTATTATTTGAACAGTTTAAGAGCTTTTGAGGGCATGGTTCCAAATTGCTTTCTAGAAAAGCTGGACCAGTTTATTCTTCCCCTAATAGTGTATTTATATACATGTTTCTCCATGTCTTTCCCAGCATTTTTCATTTTGCTTTTTTGTCAAGTTTGCTGATATGATGGGTTTGAGATGAGCCCTCAGAGTTGTTTTAATTTACAGTTCTATAAGTATTAGTGAGTTAGTGCATTATTTTTCATATGACTATTGATAGCTGGATTTCTTCCTCTGAAAATTGCTTATTCCTATCTTTTGACAGTGTAATTATTGGGAAAATGGATTTTATTCCTACAAATTTGACTTAGTTCCCTGTATATCGCAGAAATAAGACCTTTTTCAAATCAACTGGCTGCAAAGACTTTCCTCTAATTTCCTTTTTCTTCTAATGTTAGTTGGTTCTGTTTGTACAAAAACTTCTTGATTTTATGTAATCAAATTGCCTATTTTACTTTGTGTGAAATGATCTCTCTTTTGTTTGGTCGTGAGCTTTTCCCCTATCCAAAGATCTGACAAGTAATTTCTTATAGGTTCCCTAATTTGCTTATGGCATCACACTCAGTGTCTAAGTCACATACCCATTTGGAGCTTATCGTGGTATAAGGTGTGAGATATTGGTCAATATCTAGTTTTGCTGCACTACTTTCTAGTTTTCTCAATAGTTTCTGTCCAATAGTGAATTCTTGCTCCAATATGTAAGATTTCAGATTTATTGAACCCAAGGTTACTGCATTCATTGGCTTCTGTTCAGTGTGTGCCTAAAGTATTTCACTGATCAACCTTCCTACTTCTTACCTAGTAACAAATTCTTGTTGATAATTTTGGCTTTGTAGTATAGTTTGAGAACTGGCACTATAAGACCGCCTTCTTTCCTTTATTTTTTTAATCTTTTGTTTATTTATTTTTAGTTTTCAACATTCATTTCCACAAGATTTTGAGTTACAAATTTTCCCCCCATCTTCCCCCTGCCTCCCATCCCAAGATATTGAGTTTACTGAATACCTCTTCCCCAATCTTCTCTCTCTTATGTCCTCCTCCATCCTCTCCTAACTTTCAAGTAGGGCAAGACAGATTTCTATACCCCAGTGCCTGTATATCTAATTACTCAGTTGTATGTAAAAAAACAATATTTTTAAACATTTGTTTTTAAAACTTTGATTTCCAGATTCTTTCCCTTCTTTCTTCCTCACCTACCCCCATTGGGAAGACAAGCAATTCAATATAGGTTGTATATGTGTCGTTATACAAAACGTTTCCATGGTAATTACATTGTGAAAGACTAACTGTATTTCTCTCCATCTTATCTCACCACCCATTATTCTATTTTTTCCTTAACCCTGTTCCTTTTCAAAACTGTGTACTTCCAACTACCCCCCCCCCCATTCTGCCCTCCCTTCTATCATCCCCACTCTTATCCTTTCCCCCCCTACTTTCCTGTAGGGTAAGATACCCAATTGAGCGTATATGTTATTCCCTCCTTAAGCCAAATCCAATGTAAGGTTGATCCATTCCCTTTCACCTTCTTGCTCTTCCCTTCCAGTGTAACAGTTTTCTCTTGCTTCTTTTATATGAGATAAGTTACCCTATTCTATCTCTCCCTATTTTCTTCCCTCATTATATTACTCTCTCACCTCTTGGTTTTATTTTTTAGATATCATCCCTTCCTATTCAACTAATCTTGTGCCCTCTGTCTATGTATACATGTATACACACACTCACATATGTATTTAAACACACATACACTATCCTATATAAACATATATATATATATATATATATATATATATATATATATATATATATATATATATATATATATATTCCCTTCAACTATCCTCATACTGAGAAAAGTCTCGAGTTGCAATTATCGTTTTCCCATGTAGGGATGTAAATACTTCAACTTTAATAAGTTCCTTATAATTTCTTTTTCCTGTTTCCCTTCTCATATTTCTCTTTCTTCTTTTATTTAAAAGTCAAATTTTCTTTTCAGGTCTGGTTTTTTCATCAAGAATATTTGAAAGTCCTCTATTTCATTGAATGACCATATTTTCCCTTGAAGCATTATACTCAGTTTTTCTGGGTAGGTGATTCTTGGTTTTAATCCTAGCTCCTTTGACCTCAGGAATATCATATTCCAAGCCCTTCAATCCCTTAATGTAGAAGCTGATAGATCTTGTGTTATCCTCATTGTGTTTCCACAATACTGAAATTGTTTCTTCTTGACAGATTGTAGTATTTTCTCCTTGACCTGGGAACTCTAGAATTTGGCTATGATATTCCTAGGAGTTTTGGGGGGGAAATCTTTTTCAAGAGGTGATCAGTGAATTCTTTCAATTTCTATTTTGCCCTCTGATTCTAGAATATCAGGGCAATTTTCCTTGAGAATTTCTTGAAGGATGATTTCCAGATTCTTTTTTTGATCATGGCTTTCAGGTAGTTCAATATTTAAACTATCTCCCCTGGATCAATTTTCCAGGTCAGTGGTTTTCCCAATGAGATATTTCGCATTCCCTTCTATTTTATCATTTTGGGGATCCGTTTTATAGTATCTTGATTTCTCATAAAGTCATTAGCTTACATTGCTCCAATCTAATTTTGGAAGAATTATTCTCTTCAGTGAATTTTGAAATTCCTTTTCCATCTGGGCAATTTCGCTTTTTTTTTTTTTAAAGCAATTGGGGTTAAGTAACTTGCTCAAGGTTACACGGCTAGTCGTTATTTATGTGTGGGTGCTCATTTTCTGAGTCCGGATCTGATCCCGGGTCATCCCAACTCCGAGGCCGGCGCTCTTACTCACTGCACCACCTAGCCGCCCCTTTAGGGCAATTGGGGTTAAGTAACTTGCCCAAGGTTACACGGCTAGGTTTTTGTTTGTGTGAACTAAGTGTCTGAGGACGGCTCCGAACTCAGGTCCTTCTGATTCCAGGGCCAGCGCTCTATTCACTGCGCCACCTAGCCACCCCTGCAATTTGGTTTTTTAAAGCATTCTCCTCATTGGCTTTTTGGGCCTCTTTTGCCATTTGAGTTAGTCTATTTTTAAGGTGTTATTTTCTTCACTATTTTTTGGGTCTTCTTTGGCAGGGTGTTGGCTCACTTTTCTTTCTCTCTTTTTTTTTTGCTTTTTTTTTGGGGGGGGGAGGGCAATTGGGGTTAAGTGACTTGCCCAAGGTCACATGGCTAGTTTTTGTTTCAAGTGTCTGAGTCCAGATTTGAACTCAGGTCCTCCTGACCAGGTCCAGTGCTCTACTCACTGCCCCACCTAGCCACCCCTGTTGGCTCACTTTTCATGATTTTCTTGCATGATTCTCATTTCTCTTCCCAATTTTTCCTCCACTTCTCTTACTTGATTTTCAAAATCCTTCTTGAGCTCCTCCATGGCCTGTAGACAGTTCATATTTTTCTTGGAAGCTTTTGAGGCAGCAGTTTTGCCTTTGTTAACTTATTCTGGTTCCAGGTTTTGATCCTTTTTGTCCCCCCCAAAAGGATTCTATGGTCTGATTGTGCTTCCTCTGCTTTCTCATTTTGCCAGCCAATTACTTGATTTTTGAGCTCTTTGCCATGGTAGAACTCTGCTTCCAGAGTGGAGAGCCTTGTCCCAAATTGCTGGGGTTTTAGCAAATGTTGTCAGAGGTCTGAGAAGGGTGCCTTCTCTATAGCCACCACAAGGTTTAGCACACTGGCCACACATCCCAGGACCACTGCCCAATACTGTGACCCTGATCCAAGCAGGTCAAAGCAAGAGTGATTACCCTCTGAATGGTTGCTTTGTCCCACTACAATTTGCAGGCCAGGAGCTCCAGAGGCAGCCATGCAACAGCAGCTGCTGAGCCTCTGCCACCTCTCACCCTGGGGGCAGACTACACTCTTCCATCACCAAGTTCCAACAGAGTCCCCTACTGAACTTTTACTTTCTCTTTGACATTTATGGGTTGGGAAGTCTGGAAACTGCCACAGCTGCCAGTGATTCACTCTCCTGTAGTCTGCTCTGGCCTGTAGTCTGGGTTGCTGTTCAGGGTACCCCAAGCTCAGCATGACTCATGCAGGACTCTGCTGGGTTCCCAGCTTGGTGCAAAAGACCCTTCCTGTCAGCCTTCCAGGCTGCCTTACCAGGGGGAGGTTTGTTTCTCTCTGTCACTTTGCAGGTTCTGTAGCTCTAAAATTTGTTTAGAGTCATATTTTATAGGTATTGGAGATAGTTGTAGGGGGAGCTCACAGAATTTCCTGCTTCTACTCTGCCATCTTGGCTCTACCCCCATAAGGCTCTCTTCTTTCCCATTTTTCATGGATTTCTTTGATATTCTTTACTTGTTCCCTAAGATGAATTTTGTAATTATTTTTTTCTAGCTCTATAAAGTAATCCTTTGGTAGTTTGACTGGTATGACACTGAATAAGTAAAATTAATTTAGCTAGTAGGAATTTTTTGTTATATTGGCTTGGTCAACCGATGAGAAATTAATATTTCTCTGATTATTTAAATCTGTTTTTATTTGTGTGACCTGTGTTTTGTAATTGTGTTCATATTTCCTGTGTGTGTCTTGGCAGGCAATTTCCTAAATACCTTATATTATCTGTACTTATTTTAAGTTGAATTTTTCTATCTGGGTTTTCTTGGTAACAAACAGAAATGCTGATGATTCATGTGGGTTTATTTTATAACCGGCAACTTTGCAGCCATAGTTAATTGTTGCAATTAGTTTTCAGTTAACTCTCTGCATTTCTCTAAGTAAACCATCATATAATCTCTAAAGTTTCTTAGTTTTGTCTCCTCTTTTCCTATACTTCTTTTAATTTAATTTTTCTTGTCCTATTGCCATACCTAGCATTTCTAGTACAATACTGACTCATCATGGTAAAAATGGACATCCTTGTTTTATCCCTGATCTTACTGAAAAGGCTTAGAGATAATGTTGGCTTCTGGTTTTAGATAGATACTACTTACCATTTTTAGGTACCTATCCTTTCTAGTGTTTTTAACAGGAATGTTTTTTGTATTTTCTCAAAATCCTTTTCTTCATCTATTGGAAAAAATATGATTTTTGTTATTTTTGTTATCAACATGGTCAATTAAGATTATCATTTTCCTAATATTGAATCAGCTGTTCATTTCTGGTATAAATCCAGTGTGGTCTTTGTGTATGAAATATTACTGTAGTCTCCATGATAATATTTTATTTAAAATATTGTGTCAATATTCATTAGGAAATTTATCTATAATTTTCTTTTTCTGTACTGACTCTCTGGCTTATTATCAAAATCATATTTATATGAATTTAGTAGTACCCTTTCTTTATCCTTTTTTTTTCCTTAACAGTTTGTGTAGTATAGGAATAGTTGTTCTATAAATGTTGGATGGAATTCACTACTATTTGATAAATCCATCTGGTCCTGGGTTACTCCCCATCTCTGCTTTGGAAATTCATTTATGACTTCTTCAATTTCTTTTTCTAAGACAGAGTTATTTGAGTACTCTATTTCTTAATTTTGTTATTTTGGACAATTTGGACAATTTTGTAAATATTTGTTATTTTGGACAATTTGGACAATTTTGTAAATCTTCATCCACTTCATTTAGATTGTTGGTTGTATTGATACAGTTGAATGAGATAGCCTCTAATAATAGTTTCTTCATTGGTTGTGAATTCACCCTTTTCATTTTTTTTTTTTTTAAAGCAATTGGGGTTAAGTAACTTGCTCAAGGTTACACGGCTAGTCATTATTTATGTGTGGGGGCTCATTTTCTGAGGCCGGATCTGATCTCAGGTCATCCCAACTCCGAGGCCGACACTCTTACTCACTGCGCCACCTAGCCGCCCCTTTAGGGCAATTGGGGTTAAGTAACTTGCCCAAGGTCACACGGCTAGGTTTTTGTTTGTGTGGATTAAGTGTCGGAGGCCGGCTCCGAACTCAGGTCCTTCTGATTCCAGGGCCGGCGCTCTATTCACTGCGCCACCTAGCCGCCCCACCCTTTTCATTTTTGATAATGGTAATTTGTTGTTGTTTTAATCAAACTAGTCAATAGCTTATATATTTTATTGTTTGCTTTTTAAAAACAGGTCCTAGTTTTATTAGTTTACTTTTTAAAACTTTCAATATTCTCCTTTGTCTTTCAACACTTCTATTTTGGTGTTTAATTAGAGGTTTTTAATTAGTATTCTTGTATTTTTTTTTTAGTTGCATGAAAATGTCTTGATCTGTTCTTTCTTGTTTTTCTTTGTTAAAGTGTTAAGTAATAAAAAAATTTCCCCCTAAAACATTGCTTTGACTGACTCCCACAAATATTGTGTTATTGTTGTCATTATCCTTAATGAAATTATTGATTAATTCTATGATTTGTTTCTTGATTCATTGAGTCTTTAAGATTGTTATTTAGTTTCTGATTGATATTTAATCATTATTTAAGAGGCATTTTATTGAATGTAATTTTATTGCAATAAGATTGGAAAGAGATATAAATAATATTTATACTTTTCTGCACTTGGTTGTAAAGTTTTTAATTCCCTAATACATGGTTAATTTTTGTGAAGGTATCAAGATGGCTAGAAATTTATACACTCTTTTCTATCCCCATTCAATTGAACTTTTCTAAAATTTTATTCAGGTCCTTCACTTATTTCTTTTGTTATTGGTTAGATTTATCTAGGACTGAGAAGGGGTAAATTGAAGTCCTCACTATTTCAGTTTTGTTGTCTATCTCTCTCTCTAATTCATTTAACTTTTTCTTTAAGAATTTTGATTCTACGACATTTGGTGCATATAGGTTTAATATTGATACTAATTCATCATTTATGTACCTCTCTATCTAAGATTGTTATTACTACCCCTACTTTCCCCCCACCTTGGTTGAAGCATCTTAGATTCTACTCTACCCCTTCATTTTATCTCTGTGAATATTTTTATGTTTTAAGTATATTTCTTCTAAACAATATAATTGAATTCTGGTTTCTGGGTCATTCTGCTGTACTCTTCCATATCAGTGAATTCATCCCACTCATATTCACAGTTATGATTGCTAACAGTTTCCCTCCATCCAATTCTCTTAAAATTTCCTTCTCTTTTTTTCTCACCCCTTCTTCTTCATCTTCTTTTTTTTTTAAAGTGTGAAGTCATTCAAAACATACTCCTATGTGAGTCATGTTGGGGAAAAAAGCAAGAAAAATTTAAAAAGTAAAAAAAGATATGCCTCAGTCTTCACTCTGAGGTCATCAGCTGTCTCTCATCATGAGTCCTTTGACATTAGTATATGTGATTGTATTGTTCAGAGCAGTTGTCTTTCACAGTTGATGATCGCTATAATATTGCTTTTACTGTGCACAATGTTCTGATTCTGTTCACTTTGCATCATTTCATATAAGTCTTTCCAGGTTTTTCTGAAACCATCCCCCTTATTTCTTCTAACACAATAGTATTCTTTCATAATCATTTACTACAACTTGTTGAGTCATTCCACAGTTGATGGATATACCCTCAATTTCCAATTCTTTGTCACCATGTTGCAGCAAGCACCCCAGCATCCCCAGGGTGGCTGCCAACACAGGTTCTTAGATCTGATTTTCTAAAGGAAAGCAACTCAAAATGGGTTAACAATCTTGCTTTAATCAAACATATGTCATTTACCTAGTTCAGGGGAAGAAGTCAGAACTTGAACTTCAGATTATACAGACAAGTTACAAGCAAAAATTACAAGAAGACAGAGAAACAGATCAGCAGACAGGCTTCCAACTGTCCAACCATTACATCCATACCTAATCACAGTTACCAGAGAGGGAAGCATTAACATCTGGCTTTTCAAAGCCAGGGGGCTCAACAGCTGTCCAGAGTCTCATCTGGTCAAATCACACAACACTTCTCAAAGTGAGCCCCAAAGCAAAACCTCACATCAGGGTTTATATAACCTTCTCCTGGCTCAGAGAATGTAACAACCACCACCCAATCAAAAAACATTCCTGAAAACCAAGCCTCCCACAACAGGTTCCAGGTGCACTTAAGCCTATTAAAGGGCCTAGGGGCAGGGAAGATCTTAAATTCCCATTCCCATAACACACCAGGAAAAGAGTTGCTATAAATATTTTGTACATTTAGGTCCTTTTCCTTTTCCTTTGATCTCTTTGGGATACAGACCTAATAGTAGTATTGCTGGGTCAAAGGGAATGCACAGTTCCATACCCCTTTGGTTATAGGTCCAAATTGCTCTTCAGAATGGTTGGATCAGTATCCCTCTTTTTCCATATGCCCTGTAGCATTTGTAATTTTCCTTTTCTGTCATGTTAGCCAATCAAATAGATATGAGGTGGTACCTCAGAACTGTTTTAATTTGTATTTTCTTAGAGCATTTTTAAAATATGTGAATTTATAGCTTTGATTTCTTCTTCTGAAAACGGCCTTCTGAAAAAAAAATCCTTTGGCCATTTATCAATTGAGGAATGAGTCTTATTTTTTATGAACTTTGCTCATTTCCCTATGTATTTTGGAAATGAGGTGAGGTCTTAATCAGAGAAACTTGCTATAAAATCCACCCTCTGCAGTTTCTTGCTTTCTTTTTTTTTTTCTAATTTGGCTATCCTTTTTAAAAATGGAAAACCTTTTAAATTTCATATAATAAAAATTATCCATTTTACCTCCCATGATTCCCTCTATTTCTTGCTTGATCATGAAATCTTCCCTTAACCATAGATCTGACAAGTAATCTTTTTTTCCCCAGGCTGTCCTAATTTGTTTATGGTATCACTCTTTGCACCTAAATCAGGTACCCATTTTGACCTTATCTTGGTATAGGGTGTGAGTCTCACACTATGAGATATTAGTAAATGCCTAGTTTCTGCCAAACCGCTTTCCAATTTTGCAGTATGTTTCGTCCAATACTGAATTCTTGCCTCAAAACTTGAATCTTGGGGTTTATTAAACACTAGATTACTATCATGATTACTTCTGCATTTTGTGTTCCTGATGTATTCCACTGATCCACCATATTCTACCAGATTGTTTTCAAGATTACTACTTTGTAATATAGTTTCAAATCTGTTACTACTAAGACACCTTCCTTCACATTTTTCATCAATTCCCTTGATGTTCTTAACCTTTAGTTCTTCCAGATAAATTTTATTATTTTTTAAGTTCTAAAAATAGTTCTTGGTGTTTAAATTGATGTAGCACAGAATAACTTAGAATTGTAATTTTTATTATATTAGCTTGGTCTAACCATAAGCAATGAATATTTCTCCATTGTTTATATCTGTCTTTATTTGGGTGAAAAATATTTTGCAATTGTATTCATATAGCCCTTGAGTTTGTCTTGGCAGGTAGTTTCCCAAGTATTTTATGTTGTCTCCAGTTATTTTTAATGGAATTTCACTTTCTAGCTGTTCCTATTGGGTTTTGTTGGCAATATATAGAAATGCTGATAACTTATTGGGTTTATTTTATATCTTGCAACTTTGTTAAAGTTGTTGTTTCAACTGGTTTTTCAGTTGGTTCTCTAGGTTCTCTAAGTGACAATTCTGTCATCTGCAAAGAGTGATCATTTGGTTTCCTTATTGCCTTTTCTTATTCCTTCAATTTCTTTTTCTTGTCTTATTGTTATAACTAACATTTCTGGTACAATATTGAATAACAGTGATGATAATGGACATGCCATATGTCTTCATTCACCTCTGATCTTATTAGGAAGACTTCTAGTGTATCCCATTACAGATGCTGCTTGCTCTTGATTTTAGATAGATACCACTTATCATATTAAGAAAAGCTCCATTGAGTCCTATGTTTTCTAAAGTTTTAAACAGGAACTAGTGTTGGATTTTGTCAAAACCTTTTCCTGCATTGATTCATCTAATCATAGTATTATAATTTTGGCTATTGATATAATCAACTAGGCTTATCATTTTCCTGATATTTAAGCAGCCCTGTGTTCCTGGTAGGACCCTCCTAGTCATGGTGTATGATCTTGGTGATATATTACTGTACTTTCCCTTCTCCCATCTGGGAAACCCCTCTCCTCTGCCCTGACTTTTCATGGTAGCCCTTGTTTATTGACCTGGAGTCCAAAGGGACCTTAGAAGCCAGTCAGACCAACCCAGTCATTATACAGATGAAGAAGCTAAGGCCCAGAGAGAGTAAGTGTCCTAGAGTTAACGCACAACCTCCAACTCCAAATCCAGGATCATTTCTCCTGGGCCGTGACCCATCCCATTGACCTGAGGCTAAATAACTGCCCCATGAAATAAATGGTTGAATGGGGGTCAGCCCCAGGGACTCCTGGGAAGGCAAATCTGGCTATATTCATGCTCTCTATGGACCTTGACAAAGGAAGAAGAGGGGACTGACCTTTGGAAGTCACTTCAGACCCTCAGAAGTCCAAACTGCTGAGTGACATGAAAGGGGGACAGAAGGGGAGGGGTGCAGGTGGATAGAGCACTAGGCCTGGAAGACCTGAGCTCCTGAAACCTGGCCTCAGACACTTACTAGCTGTGTGCCCCTGGACAAGTCCCTTCACCCTGTTTGCCTCGGTTTCCTCATCTGTAAAACGGAAGTCATTACAGTGCCTGCCTCTCTAGGTGTTACTGAAGATCAAAAGAGATATCTGTAAAGTGCTTAGCACAGAGCCAGATCACAGTAGGTGCCTTCCCCAACCCCCAGGCTGTTTTTCTCCTTTGTGTAATGTTTATGAAATCGGGATGAGGGGAAGTGCAGCTTGTCCAGCTTTCAGTGAAAGTTTAATGAACTGCTGAAGGTTAATTTGACCTTCAAAGTAACATTGCCCCAAAGCCTGGGTGAGCCAAAGCAATGTTGAGTAAAGAGAATAATGGTCCAAACCAAGAGAGTGGGGAGGAAAGTTAGGAATGCCCGAGAGAGTGGAGGAGTCAAAACCTTGCAGGGCATAACCTTAGGGCATCTGGGTGGTACCGAGGAGAGAGCAAATCTGGCCTCAGACACTTGCTAGCTGTGTGACCCTGGGCAAGTCCCTTCACTCTGTTTGCTTCAGTTTCCTCCTCTGTAAAATGAGCTGGAGAAGAAAATGGCAAAGCACTCCAGTATCTCCACCAAGAAAAACCCAAATGGGGCCATGGAGAATCAGACATGACCGAGCCACATTCCAGAAGTGCTGAGGCATGAGAGACAGGGGAGGAGATTCAGGATGAGGAGCAACAAGGGACCCTTTGGCTGGGAATTGCAGCCTCCACCCCAGTGTTGTCCATTTAAACAAGTACCAGGAAATTTATTGGGGGTTGGGGGGGGATGGAAGTGTGTGGAAGTGATGGGAACTTTATAAGGAAGCAGTCACTCCATCTGAGTTTGGGATAGAGGAGAGGACAGTCAAGCCCCCTTGCTCACTTTCCCCCTAGATTTGGGGAAAGCAGAGTCCAAAAGGTTCAGAGGAAGGAAGGCCAGGATCCCATGGGTAGAGGCATGGGAGAAGCCTGCCCACCCAGGATGGGAAATGCAACAATGTCATTCTGAAGACCCAAAGGGAGAAGACCAGAGGATACTGTGAAAGACCAATGGGGAAGCTCACAAACCTGTGACCTCCTAGATGCTCTCAGAAGGTGGGGGCCAGGGCTGCCTCAGAGGAGGAGCCCCAAAGGGTGGCCCAACCTGTAAGAATCAGGAGCTGAGGCTGCAAAGGAAAGCAGGGACAAGACCTATTGGCTTGTTTCTTGGCTCTCTTGGGGCAGAGGAAGATTAAAGAGGAAAGAGACAAGACTGCACATACCTGCCTCAGAGAGAAGGGATGCTAGTGGGGACAAACTCCTCAGTTCCCTTTTAACCTGTTTTCTCCACTAAGGAGACTGATCTTTGGACTGGGAAGAACAAATAGCCCTGATGACTTGATTTCTAAGATAAGGTGATGGGGAGAGGGAGCAGCTATCTGCTCTGGTCAAGTTCAAGTGGCCCAGCCTCAGTAGACTCTACCCCAGGCACTGAAAGAGCCAGAGAGGCGATGTCTGAACCTCTGTAGTGGGCTCCTGACTGGGGAAAAGGCCCTCAAATACAGTGATAAGAGAGAGCCATGAAACTGAAACTGAGAAAGGGGGAATCCTGGACATGGGGACCTCTTACCCATCATAACTTAGACCCTGAGTCATAGCTTAGATGCTGTGACTGATGAAAGCCACAAGAAGAATAGCATGACCCAATATGTGACTGGTACTTGATCAGTACACAAAACCTGAGTTTGGGCATACCATTGGCTTAATACCCAATCTCATTACTAAGCAACCCGCCTCCCCCCCCCCCCAACTATCCACCAAGTGAATATCATCCTTTGACTCCTCTTCCCTTTGTCCAATTTCTATAATTATCATTGGAATTTCCTGGGGTCTTTTGTGGGGGACCCATTGAATTGTCTGACAGCCCCCATTTGTAAGGATTTATAATGATTGGTTAAACTCCTATAATCAATCTGGAGCCTCATGGCCTCTTCCTTTGATTTCAAAACTCATCTCGTGGTTAAGGGGGAGGTACAGTTCCCTAGTCAGGGGAGTTCCAGACTTTACATCTGTCAAGGATATTTTTAAGAGTATGGACTGGAGAAGGATGAAAACCCCATTTGGAGGGTGGTGATGGGTGGGAGAGGCAGTTGGGGAATGAAATCTGCAGAGTCCAGAGCAGTGGAAACAAGTTCCAGTAAAACTCTGGAACTTATTATTAAAGGGATGGTTAGAAAGGTCTAGAGAAGGAAGCAATGTGAGCCCCCATGAAGATGAAGTCAGGACAGATGAGTCAGGGGCTGCTGTTGAAAATGTTCGCTTTCACAAAGTCTGTCTCATACTATTGTTGTGGGAAGTTTGGAGCAGTGTGGACTCCTTGCAAATTTAGCAGGGGGATCCCACAGTGGTGAGTGACTGGACCCAAAAAGTAACCATCAGTGATTGAATTGCTGAAAGGTCTGGGTGCTTCCAAGAGAGCACTGTCCAAATGCCTCAGAAGGCAGCGGGCTTCCCTTCCTGGCAGGCAGCAGGGCTTCCAATCAAATGCTCAGGACATTGGAGGTGGGATCCTTGCTCAGGCCCAGGTTGGACTTGATGGTCACTGAGGTCTCTTCTGCTTGAGATTCTATGGTTTTGTCAACTGAACAACATGCATTGTTCTTCTGTTTTGGGGGGGGGGGGATCTTTTTCAAGAGATGATCAGTGAGTTCTTTCAATTTCTATTTTGCCCTCTGATTCTAGACTATCAGGGCAATTTTCCTTGAGAATTTCTTGAAGGATGATTTCCAGATTCTTTTTTTGATCATGGCTTTCAGGTAGTTCAATAATATTTAAATTATCTCTCCTGTATCTATTTTCCAGGTCAGTGGTTTTTCCAATGAGATATTTCACATTGCCTTCTATTTTTTTCATTTGCTTGGATCTGTTTTATAGTATCTTGATTTCTCATACATTAGCTTACATTTGCTCCAATCTAATTTTGAAGAAATTATTCTTTTCAGTGATTTTTTTAAAATTTCTTTTCCAGCTGGGCAGTTCGGCTTTTTTTTTTTTTTTTTTTGGTGTCCATGCTTTATTGGCACCCATCCTGAGACCCTCCCCGCCCAGCAGAACCCTGGGTTTTCAGGGCATCTTCAGGAAGGGCTGGTGTAGGACTTCAAAGAGTCTCCGGGCCTTCTGAGGCCCAAAGCCAGGGCAGAGGGACAGGTCATCCTGAGAGGCGGCTGTAAGATGCTCCAGAGACCCAAAGGTGGCCAGCAGTGTCTGGCTGTCTGTCTTGTTCACTGACTTCACTGTGGTCAGACACTCAGTGACCCTTGATACAAAGTCCTGCTCCAGCTTCTCCTTCAGCAGGTCAGCAGGCTTCTGCTCATAGGACTTGTAGGTCTCCAGGTACCGCCTGGCTTCTTCTGGGCTCCAGGCTAGTATCAGTGTGCAGTCTGCCAGAATGCACATCTTAGCCAGATCCTTCAGGGCACGCTGAGGGTCCTTCACGTCTATTTGCAGCAGGAGTACCCGCAGGGCATAGTTCTTCCCCAGGCCTTGCAGACGCTCATGGATGTAATTGGGGTGCAGATTGTGGTAGCGAAGACTGAGGAAGAGAGCACAGGTGCTCTGACCCATAACATAGTCAGGGACAATTTCTCCAAATTCCCAAGGCACGTTCCTTATGAATTTCAGGACAGGATTCCCCCTCTGACGGGGGCTTACAGTGATGCTGTTGCTCTTGGTCTGAGGCTTTGGCCCCTGAGGGCCCTGGCTGGCACTCTCTCCTCCAGGCTGCTCCAGGCTGGGAACAACTTCAGGCCCCACCTGTGGCTGGGTGGCTTCAGGCCAGGCCCCTGGGGGAGCAGCTTCTGCCTGGATTCTTCTAGGACACAGCCTGGTTGTTGTATAGTCAGCATAGGTTGGAGCTGCCTCATGGACAGAGGTGACAGGTGGAGGAAGGCTCCGGCTCCACAGGTGGAGCCTCCTCCAGGGGGATGGTGAACTTCTTCCTCTTAGGGGGCTGGGTGTCCTCATCAGCTGCCTTCTCACTGGCCATCTCTGATGTGGGGCCTCTCGCCCAATTCCGTGTGCCGTCTCAGGGCACCCCCGTGATTGATCAGTGGGACAGCCAATCCCTGGCACACGGCGCTCTCCACATGAGCCTCGTGGACTCCACTGCTACCACCCAGACTTTGTCCTCTGATCCTAGCTTGGGCTCTGGGACAGCCGGGATCCTTTCGAATGCGTGTGGTGAGGAAGAAGAGGAGAGCCCGGCTTCGGGCTAGAGAGGCCCTCATCAGTTCGGCTTTTTAAGACATTCTTCTCCTCATTGGCTTTTTGGGCCTCTTTTGCCATTTGAGTTAGTCTATTTTTTATTTTTTGCTTTTTTTTGGAGAGCAATTGGGGTTAAGTAACTTGCCCAAGGTCACTGGGCTAAGTTTTTGTTTGTGTGTGCGTTAAGTGTCTGATGCCGTATCCAAACTCAGGTCCTTTTGACTCCAGGGCTGATGTTCTACTCACTGCGAGACCTAGCCGCCCCAAGTTAGTCTATTTTTAAGGTGTTATTTTCTTCAGCATTTTTTGGGTATCCTTTAGCAGGGTGTTGGCTCACTTTTCTTTCTCTCTTTTTTTTGCTTTTTTTTGGTGGGGAGGGCAATTGGGGTTAAGTGACTTGCCCAAGGTCACATGGCTAGTTTTTGTTTCAAGTGTCTGAGTCCAGATTTGAACTCAGGTCCTCCTGACTCCAGGGCCAGTGCTCTACTCACTGCGCCACCTAGCCACCCCTGTTGGCTCACTTTTCATGATTTTCCTGCATGATTCTCATTTCTCTTCCCAATTTTTCCTCCACTTCTCTTACTTGATTTTCAAAATCCTTCTTGAGCTCCTCCATGGCCTGTAGACAGTTCATATTTTTCTTGGAAGCTTTTGAGGCAGCAGTTTTGCCTTTGTTAACTTATTCTGGTTCCAGGTTTTGATCCTTTTTGTCCCCCCCCAAAAGGATTCTATGGTCTGATTGTGCTTCCTCTGCTTTCTCATTTTGCCAGCCAATTACTTGATTTTTGAGCTCTTTGCCATGGTAGAACTCTGCTTCCAGAGTGGAGAGCCTTGTCCCAAATTGCTGGGGTTTTAGCAAATGTTGTCAGAGGTCTGAGAAGAGTGCCTTCTCTATAGCCACTACAAGCTCTAGCACACTGACCACACATCCCAGTACTTCTGCCCAAACTGTGACCCTGATCCAAGCAGGTCAAAGCAAGAGTGATTACCCTCTGTTCCACTATCTGCAGGCCAGGAGCTCCAGAGGCAGCCATACAACAGCAGTTGCTGAGCCTCTGCCACCTCTCACCCTGGGGGCAGGAGCCAGACCAGGGTCAGACTACAGTCTTCTGTCATCCCATTCCAACAGAGTTCCCTACTGACCTTTTACTTTCTCTTAGGCATTTATGGGTTGGGAAGTCTGGAAACTGCCACAGCTGCTGGTGATTCACTCTCTTGTAGTCTGCTCTGGCCAGTGTGGGCTGCTATTCAGGGTGTGGCTCATGCAGGAGTCTCCTCAGCTCCCAGCCTGGTGTAATTGACCCTTCCTGTCAGCCTGCCAGGCTGCCTTACCAGTGGGGAGGCTTGTTTCTCTCTGTCACTTTGCAGGTTCTGTAGCTCTAAAACTTGTTTAGATTCATATTTTACAAGTATTGGAGGTGGTTGTAGGGAGTGCTCATGGAATTTTCTGCTTCTACTCGGACATTTTGGCTCCTCCCCCCACATTTAATATTTCTACTTTTCTGCATCTGTTTGTGAGCTTTTTTGCCCTTGTCAAGGCACAGTTTACAACTGGAAAAAGGTATACTCCTTTATATTCCCATTCAATTTTTTCAAGATGTCAATCATATCTAACTTTAAAAATTCCATTTATCTCCTTAATTTCTTTCTTATTTATTTCATGATTAGCCTTATCTGTGTCTGAGAAGGGGTAAATTGACATTCTTACTGGTATCATTTTACTATTTCCTTCTACATTTATCCTCTTTCCTCTATGCATATATCTTTAGTTTTAATATTACTTGGAAATCCATGGTGCCTTTTAGTAAAATATAGTTTCTCTGTTTATCTCTTTTAATTAGGACATTTTTTTTCTTATGCTTTGTCTAAGCTCATGATTCTTACCCCCTGACTCTTTTATCTCAAGTGGTGCATGACAGTTTCTGCTCTAGCCTCTTATTTTAACTCTGTGGGTATCTTTCTGTACCAAGAGTGTTTCTTGTAAATAACATATTGTTGAGCTCTGGCTTCTAATCCCTTCTGCTATCTGCTTCTGTTTTAGGGGTGAGTTTATCTCATTAACATTCGTAGTTTTTATTACTGTGTATTTTCCTCCCTACTATTTTCTTCTGATCATCCTCTTCTTTGTCTCTTTTTACCATGTCCCTCCTCAAAAGTCTTTTTTTTTTGCTGCTGACCACTGCCTCCCTTAACCCCCCACCCCTCTTATCACACAACCCACCCTCCCCCTTCTCTCTTGGACCCTTCCTCTCCTACTTCTCTTTTGGGTAAGAGAGATTTGCATACCTGAATGCGTGTGTGTGTGTGTGTGTGTGTGTGTGTGTGTGTGTGTGTGTATGTATGTATGTATGTATGTATTCTTCTCTCTTTGAACCAGTTCATTGGAGAGTAAAGTTCAAGTATTACCTCCTGCCATTTCTCCCTCCACTGTATAAGTTCTTTCTTATCCACCTCTTTTATATGGTAATTTTCCCCATTCCTTCTTTCTACAAGTACATCCCTCTTTCTCACTCTTACGTTACTTTTCTGAGATCATTCCAACATAAATGACTTACATTCATGCCATCTGTCTGTGTAGATCCTTCTGACTGCTCTAATAATGATCAAGTTCTTAGGAGTTGCATGATCATCTTCTGATATAGTAATGTGAACAGTTTGACTTTATTAAGTCCCTTATGGTCCCTCTTTCGTGTTTACCTTCCCATGCTTCTCTTGTCTCTTCTGTTTGAATATCAAATTTTCTATTCAGTTTTGTTTTTTCATCATGAATGCTCAAAGTTCTCTATTTCATTAAATGCCCATTTTCTTCCAGTAAGATTATACTCAGTTTTGCTGGGCAGGTTATTCTTGGTTGTAATCCTGCTGCTTTGACTTCTGGAATATCATATTCTAAGCCTTCTACTCCTTTGTCATGTTAGCTGCTAAATATTGAGTGATCTTGACTGTGTTTCCATAGTACATTAATGGTTTCTTTCTGACTGTCTTTCCTCTTTGACCTACGAGCTATGGAACTTGGTTATAATATTCCTGGGAGGTTTTTTTAGTTTGTTTTGTTTTGTTTTGTTTTGTTGGTATCTTTCAGGAGATGATTGGTGAATTCTTTTAATTTCTATTTTGTTTCTATTTCTATGATGTCCAGTCTCTTTTCTTTTATTATGACTTTCAGGTAGTCCAATAATTCTTAAATTATTTCTACTTGATCTATTTTCCAGGTCAATTGTTTTTCTAATGAGATATTTAACATTTTCATCCTTTTTTCATTCTTTTGACTTTGTTTCATTTTTTCTTGATGTCTCAAGAAGTTATCATCAACTTGACCCAGTCTGATTTTAAGAAGTTAATTTCTTTAGTATTTCATATCTGTTTTTTTTACTAAGCTGTTAATTCTCTTTTCATAATTTTCTTCACCTTACTCTCATTTCTTTTCCCATTTTTCCTCTGCTGCTCTTATTTGATTTTAAAAGTAATTCTCTTGCTTTAAAAAAAATCTCTTTAGCTCTTCTAGGAATTCATATTGGGCTTATGTCCAAACTTAATTTATCTTTGAGGATTTGCTTGTAGCCATTTCCATATTACTGTCTTTTGCATTTGTTTCCTGGGCTTCCCTTTCATCATAGAATACTTTTATAGTCAGGTTCTTTGTTTTTCATTATTGTTGTTGTTGTTTGCTCATTTTTCCAGCCTATATTCTTAACTTTAGACTTTATATTAGAATTGGGCTCTGCTTCCCTGGATGGTAGGAGCATTACTATTCCAAGCTTCAGGCTTTCTCAAGTTACTATTTTCACAGATAGTTTTTGGTGCTTCCAAGTTGATATGATCCTGGGAGAAGTATAGTCACTGCTCTCCAAATTTGCACTCTGGTCCTTTCCTAGGAAGACCCCCTCCTCCCTGCACCCTCTGTTCTCACAGGAGTGTCCTGTAATCTCTTTCCAGCCAGTTACACCCATCTTTGGGTGGTTAGAGTTACTGGAACTGTTCTGCTGCTATTGTGGCAGCAGACTCCAAGGTCCACAGGTGGTATCCTTGTCATGCTGAATTCCTGGCCAACCCTATCCCACCTCCCCTTCTGATCTCCTAAACTGTCTTGGCCTGGAAAAAAATGTCTCTCCTCAATCTTTTGTTGGCTATGCAGCTCCATAATTTGATTTAACATGTTACTTTAAAGTTGTTTTTAGAGAATATTGGGAGAATTTGGCTTGAATGCTCCTCTACTCTGCCATCTTGTTTGCCAGTTTCTTTCTCACACCTTCTTTAAGAGTTCATTTTACTTCTGATTCCTCCCTTTATCTGCCTTCCTTATTATCCCCTCATTTTTCTTTTTATTTTCAGAATAAAAAATTTTATGCAATTTTTGACCATGTACAATTATTACCCTAGAATAAATCCATACTATTAAAAAAAGTTCTCGAGTCAAAGGTTATTCCTTTAGATAGAGCCTCTTCAATTTCTTGATTCCAAAATCCCAGTATTACTGCCATTAACTGAACTGCCCAGAGTTTTTTTAAGGGCACCCTCACCCCCCAAAACATTGAAGGTTTTTAAGGCAAACAGGTATGCTCTTTCCTATTAGCCTGAAAAGGGGCAAACTTTGCTTAGCCCTGGGGCAATTTTGGCTAGTCCAACTAGTTCTGACCTCAATTCACAGCCCCACTGCTAATCTGCTTCAACAATTTCTCTTCTAACACTACTTTCACTCCTCCAAATGAACTGCAAAGTAGCTGAAAGTTATTGCGGAACAAGAGGGCTAAAGAAATTAAGTTAATGGTTATTTCCCAGCTTCTGACACAAAAATTTTTCAGACTGAAAAATGAAGAGCCTCTGTTGTTATCAAATGTGAAATTTATTGCAAGTCTCCTTTGTAGCTTTTAACCTGCCGGGCATTCCACAGCACCATTACTGATGTCATCAATGACATCATGAGGATGTAGGCCATCAATGTTGCAGCCCACAGACTGGGCTGTCCCAAGTATCTCTTTAATGGTTCCAGAGAGATCTCTTGCCAAGGACCAAGCAATGCTGACAATCTCATCAAGACTGATGTTTCCATTGTGTTTAATATTTTTTTTTGCTTCTTTCTGTCCCTCGGAGGTTCCTTTAGGGCTTTAATGATCAAGGCTGAGGGAGAACATACAACCTCAATCTAAGCCTGTCTGTTCTGAATGGTAAGCTTCACTGTGATCCTTAACCCTTTCCAGTCACTGGTTGCCTTGGCAACGTCATCACCAAGCTTTTTGGGAGACAAACTCAAAGAGACCAATTTTGGAAGCCAAGATGGCGGAGTAGAAACAGCACTTCTAAGGTGCTCTGCCCCACACAACTTCCAAATAATGTAAAAGGGGACTCTGAACAACTTCTGGAGCCCCAGCCCCCACAGAACTACACAGAGAAGCTAACCTCCCTCTGTGGACAGCCCAGCAGCCCTGCAGGGAGCAGTGAGGGCAGAGCTCTGAGAACAGGCAGCACAGTGCGCTGGGAACTGACGCAGTTAAGTGGCAACATGCCTAGGCAAAAGAAACAAAATAAACAGAAAAATTCAACATTGGACTCCTATTTTAGGGGCAAAGAGGATCAAAGCATGGAGGAGGACTGTGAGGTCAGAATTCCTGCACCAAAAGCCCCAAATGAAAATACAAGCTGGCTACAGGCCATAGAGGACCTTAAGAAGCAAATAAAAGAAGTGGGGGAAAAATTGGGAAGAGAAATTAGAAAGATGCAAGAAAAGTATGAAATGACAGTCAACAGCCTGACTGAGGAAAATAACACCTTAAAAAATAGACTAACTCAAATGGCAAAAGAGGCTCAGAAGGGCAATGAGGAGAAGAATGCCTTAAAAAGATGAATTTTCCAGATGGAAAAAGAATCTCAAAAGCTCACTGAGGAGATTCATTCCTTCAGAGTTAGACTGGAGCAAATGGAAGCTAGTGACTTTATGAGAAATCAAGATGCTGCTAAACAAATCCAAACAAATGAAAGAATAGAAGGCAATGTGCAATATCTCATGGGAAAAACCACTGACCTGGAAAATAGATCCAGGAGAGATAATTTAAAAATTATTGGACTCCCTGAAAGCCATGATCAAAGAAAGAACCTAGAAATCACCCTTAAAGAAATTCTCAAGGAAAATTGCCCTGATGTTTTAGACCCAGTGGGGGAAATAGAGGTTGAAAGAATCCACCGATTACCTCCTGAAAAAGATCCCAAAAAGAAAACTCCCAGGAATATTATAGCCAGGTTCTAGAACTCCCAGATCAAGGAGAAAATACTCCAAGCAGCCAGGAAGAAACAATTTCAATATTGTGGAAACACAATCAGAATAGCCCAGGACCTGGCAGCTTCTACACTGAGGGATTGAAGGGCATGGAATATGATATTCCAGAGGGCAAAAGAGCCGGGACTGAAGCCAAGGGTCACCTACCCAGCAAAACTGAGTATTTTATTTCAGGGGAAAATATTGTCATTCAGTGGAATAGAGGACTTTCAAGCATTCTTGAAGAAAAAACCAGAGTTGAATAGAAAATTTGACATTCAGTCTCAAGAAGCAAGAGATGCTTGAGAAGGTAAACAGGGAAAAGAAATCAAAAGGAACTTATCAAAGTTAAACTATTTACATTCCTACATGGAAAAACAATAACTGTGTCTGATGAAACCTTTCTCATTATGAAAATAATTGAAGAAGGGTATATGGTCATATGAACACATATGTGAAGGTGTGTATATATGTTTACAGTTATACATGGATAGAGGGCACAGGTTGAATTTGATGGGAAGAGATGATACTTAAGGGGTGAAGTTAAGAGGTGAGAAAGGAATGTGGTGAGAGGAGATGGGGAGAGACAGCGTAGGGTAAACTATCTCATGTAGAAGAGGCAAGGGGAAGTAGTTGCAGGGGAGGGGAAGAACAGGAAGGCAAAAAGGCAAAAGCATATTCTCATTGAAGTTGGCTCAAGGAGAGAATCACATACATACTAAATGGAATATCTTACCCTCACTCACTCTCCTGAGTAGGGGAAAGGGGGATGAGAGGGGGGATGATGGAGGGGAGGGCATTCTGGGGGGAGGGGAGGTTGGAAGTACCCACTATCAAAGAGGGACAGGATCAAAGTAGGGAATGGACCAGGTGGGAGGTGAGATGGGTGGGAGGGAAATATAAGCAGTCTTTTACAATATTTCTACTATGGTAATGTTTTGCATAGCTATACATGTACAACACATACTGAATTGCTTATCTTCTCAGAGGGAGTGGGTGACAAGGGAGGAAGGGAATGGGTCTGAAAATCGAAGTTTTAAAATTAAATGTTTCATAAGACGTCCAGGCATTGGGGCTCAGAGATTCACCTTGCCCTAATGGCAAAGTCGAAGGGGGTATGTGAGAAGATATGGGAGAGAGCAGATTGGATGAGGGGATATCTAGTGGGACTGCTATTCTGGGGTGATGGGTAGGGGAAAATGGGGGAAAAATTGTAACTCAAAGTCTGGTGGAAATGAATGATGTAAACCAGAAGTTAATAAAGCATTTGTTTTAAAAAGAGAGAGAAACCAATTTTGGGGGTCAGAGCTGATGTGGCACCAACTTCACCACCAGTGCATCTTAGAAACATGACTTTAATTTCATTTGGGTCAAACTTGGACACTTCGGGGTGGCTGCTGGTGTCAGATGAACCCAGATTCGGGCCGACTGAAGCTGGAAACCCAAAAGCCCTCTCATTTTTCTTAATGCCATTACCTTTGATTTCTCTATTACATAAGATGGATTTCTCTGCCCAGCCTGTGTGTATATGTATAGTCTCCCCTTCTTTGACCAGTTCAGATGAGAGTGAGAGTCACGTGTTTCCCATTCCCCCTTATTGCCTAAACTTCTCCTTGAGCACCCCATTCACATAAGATAATTTAATCCATTCTTCTTCTCCCAGAGCGTTGGGTTGTTGTTGTTGTTGTTGTTGTTGTTGTTTGCTTTTCCTTCTTTGCCACTATTTCCATTTTTTTTTTTGAGATAATCAAAACACAGCTGTCACTCCCAGGCTTCTGTTTAATTAGACACCCCCCCCCCCCCATGGCCCCTGATGATGACAAAGCTATGAGGGCTTATATGCATTTTAATGTATGAGAATGAAAACATTGAACATTGTTTAGTCCCTGATGATTGTTTGCTTATATTTACCTATTTATGTTTCTCTTGATGCCTGGGTTTGTATGTCATATCTTCTACTCAGATTTGGTCTTTTTCTCAGGAATGCTTAAAAGTATTCTATTTCATAAAAGGGCATTTCCCCCTGCAGGATTGTTCTTGCTTTTGCTGCGTAGAGTATTCTTGGTTGTAATCCTATGCTCCTTTGCCTTCTGGAATGTAATTTTCTAATCTCTCCTTTTCTTTATAGTGATGGTTGCTAAATTGTGTGTGATCCTGACTGTGACTCCTCAGTACCTGAACTCTTTCTTTCTCACTACTTGAAGTATTTTTCTTTGAACTGGAAACTCTGGATTTTGTATATAATATTTAAGGGAGTTTTAATTTTGGAATTTCAGAAAGTGCCCTATGCATTCTTTTAATTTCTACTTTGCCTTCTAGTTCTAGGATATCTAAGCAGTTTTATGACTTCTTAAATGTGATGTCTAGGTTATTTTTTTGTTTGTGGCTTTCAGGTAATCCAATGATTCTTAAATTATCTCTGTTTGATGTGTTTTCCAGGTCAATTGTCTTCCCAATTAGACAGTTCAAATGTTTTTTTTCTATTTTTTTCAGTCTTTTGAGTTTGTTTTATTATTTCTCCATGTGTCACAGAGTCAGTAGCTTCCATTTATCCAATTCTAATTTTCAGTGTCATTTTCCTTTTTTTGTCTTTTAAAATAATTTTCCAATTCCTATATAGTTTTCAACATCAATGTTTTAAATAAGATTTTGAGTTCCAAATTTTTTCTCCCTCCATCCTTCCTATCCTCCTCCTCAAGAGGGCAAGCAATCTGATATAGTTTATACATGTGCAATCATGGAAACATTTCCACATTAGTAATGTTGTAAAAGAAGCAACAGAACAAAAGGGGAAAGTCACCAAAAAGCATAACAAAACAAAACAAAGTGAGAATAATATTCTTTGATCAGCATTCAGACTCCACAGTTCTTTCTCTGTATGTGGATAGCATTTTCCATCATGAGTCTTTTGGAATGGTCTTTAATCATCGTATTGCTGAGAAGAGCAAAGTCAATCATAGTTGACCATTGCACAATGTTGCTGTTGCTGTTACTGTGTACAATGTTCTGGTTCTGCTCACGTCACTCAGCATCAGTTCATGTAAGTCTTTACAGGTTTTTCTGAAATTCACCTGCTCATCATTTCTTATAGCCCAATAATATTCCATTACATTCATATACCACAACTTGTTCAGCTACTCCCCAAATGATAGGCATTCCCTCAATTTCCAATTTGCCACCACAAAAAGAGCTGCTATAAATATTTTTGCATAAATAGATCCTTTCCCCTTTTTTGTGATCTCTTTGGGATACAGACCTAGTAGTGGTATTGCTGGATCAAAGGGTATATACACAATTTGATTGCCCTTTGGGTGTAATTCTAAATTGCTCTCCACAATGATTGGATCAGTTCATAACTTCACCAAGAATGGAGTAGTGTCCTAATTTTCCCACATCTTCTCCAACACTTATCATTTTCCTTTTCTGTCATATCAGCCAAGCTGATAGGTATGAGATGGCACCTCGGAGTTGTATTAATTTGCACTTCTCTAATCAATAGTGATTTAGAGTATTTTTATATGACTATAGCTAGCTTTGATTTACTCATCTGGAAATTGCTTGTTCATATCCCTCAATCATTTCTCAATTGGGGAATGACTTGTATCTTAAAAATTTGACTCAGTTCTCTATATATTTTAGAAAGGAGACCTTTATCAGAAACACTTATCAAAATTATTTCCCATCTTTCTGCTTTCCTTCTAATTTTGGTGTTTCACTGGTTTTGTTTGTGCAAAAATCTTTTAATTTAATGTAATTAAAATGATCCATTTTGCATTTCATAATGTTCTTTATCTCTTGTTTGGTCATAAATTCTTCCTTTCTCCAGATATCTGACAGACAGATACTCGCCTGATTTGCTTATGGTATCACCCTTTATGTCTAAATCATGTAACTATTTTGACCTTATCTTGGTATAGGGTATAAGATGTTGGTCTCTACCTAGTTTATGTCATACTACTTTCCAGATTTCCCAGAAGTTTTTGTCAAACAGTGAGTTCTTATTCCAGAAGTTGGGGTCTTTGGGTTTATCCAGCAGTAGATTACTATAGTCATCCACTGCTGTGTCTTGTGTACCTAAACTATTCCCCCTGACCCACACCTCTATTTCTTAGCCAGCACCAGGTAGTTTTGGCAATTGCCACAAAGAATTCATTTCTCCATTAAGGCTTTGCACATCTTTTTCCATGCTATCGATTCTCTTCCCTATACCTTGCTTTCCCCCCTTCTTTTCCCACTATCACTCCCACGTGGCTTTTGAAGTTACTTTTAATCTCTCCTTTTTCTTTAACATTTTTACGAAGTTTTGAGCTCCAAATGCTACCCCCCCTCCCCCTCCCTCAGACAGGAAGCAGTCGGATTTAGGTTATACACGTGCCATTATGTGAAACATTCCTATATTAGTGATTTTGTACAAGAAAATTCAGATAAAAGGAAAAAATTAAGAGAGAGAAAGTGAAAAACAACGCACTTCAGCCTGTGTTCAATCAGTATCAGTCCTTACTCTGGAGGCATGTGGTACCATTTTTTAAAATATCTTTTTTAATTCTTGCTTTAACTTTTCCAAGAACTCTTGTTGAATTTGTGTCCAACTTGCATTTTTTTTTGTTGAGGTTTTAACTTGTAGATTTTTGTAGTCACTATCTTCTGCTATGTTTTATCTTGAGCCATTTTTTTCCCCACAACAATTCTTTATGGTTGGGTTCTTTTTGTGTTTGCTCATTCTTCTAGCCTACTCTTTGACTTTGTGTTAGTGCTGGGCTCTTCACACTTCTTCGGGGGGGGGTGGTGGTGGTGGTGGTAGATGTCTGGCCTGAGCTTACCTCCTTTAACATCTTTCTGTAGCTTTCACAGCTTAGTCTAGGGCCCTGCAAGTTTTCAGGGCTCCGAAAGCATTGAGATCTAGGGAAAGATTTGTTTACTGCCCCCCTGATCTAAGCTCTGCAAGTTGCTGACCCAGGTTTGTGTCTGTCAGCTTGGCCTCATTGAGAGTAGAAGTACACAGAGTGCTGTTAAATTCTATTAGCCTGCTGGTTCAGTGCAACTAAACTACTGGCTCCCCTTTGGTCTTCCACCCTGGTGATTCTGCTACAGGTGTATGTGGATCACCAAAGGTTAGAACTGAGTCTCCTCTCTGCTCCTGGGCCCAGAGCTACACAGCTAAAGGTGGTGGGGGTTTGTATTCTTATTCACTGTTTAACCCACTCAGATTTAAAATTGTAAGTTAGCTTTATATTCTCCTACATTTGTTTCTCATAATGTTTCTTTTAACCCCTGAATTAGGATTTCCTCCCTTTCCTCTGTATTTCTGGTTATTGTTTTTCAATCAACTCTACCCCAACAGCTCTCTTCCCCTCCCCCTCAAGCTCAGCCTCATACTTCTACCTGCCCGAATGTTGGAGTTTTGATGAACTTATTCATTCCTTTTATCCAGTTATCTCATTTTCCCCTTCTTTGTTCCCTCAGTTAAATGGGCAAGTAAAATCCTCCTTCCTGTGATGATTCAGTGTGTTAGTTTTTATTTCATTTTTGGCATCTTTTTCTAAAAAGTGTTTCTTTTCTTTGTCCTCTTTTTAGACCTCACCTCCATTTTCTTCCATATTCTCCACTTTCCTTGCAAAGGCCCTTGACATCATCCCCCACTATACCCAGCTTTACTCTAGTCTTTGATGAAGTGGTCTGTCTTCTTGCCCAAACTGGTGCCTCTGCTGGATCCTACTCTTTCTTTTCAGTTTTTATTCTAGACTTTAATTCTTTGACTCATGGCCTTTATCCTTATTTATTCCTTCTTCAGTCTCCACATTCCTCGTAGGATGAAAGCTTCTGCAGTGCCTATTTTGAGTGTGTTCTTCTGTGTTACATCCTTGGGGGTCTCCTCCCCTTCCTCACTCTTGGGAATACCAGTCCTGTAGGATTTAGAGAGGAATTTTTTCTTCGTCCCTGAGCAGGCAGCTCCTACCTACCTAATTCCCCCTTATCCTCCTTGTGATCATTTCCCCCCATTTACCACACAATCTCCGTTCAGGGTCCATGCCTTCCCACTCAAAACATTTTGAAGCAAATAAAGAAACGACAGAATGATTCTTCTTGGATATTTACATGTTCTCTTTTATTTGTTTCCCCAGAAAGTCACGATGTCTGACAAAAGTGATCTGAAAGCTGAGCTGGAGAGGAAGAAGCAGAGGTTAGCTCAGATCAGGGAGGAGAAGAAACGGAAGGAAGAGGAACGGAAAAAGAAAGAGGTGAGCACCGAGGAAGAAGCTCATGCAAAGGCATTTACCTTAGTCCATCTTCTTTGGCCACTGAGAATTTAGGTCTCAGAAATGCTGGTTTATGTCTGGCTTTGATAGACTTGGTAAACAGGACACCTCCCATCAGCTTCACCTGTCTACTTTGGGCCACCAGAGTTTGTCTCCTCGAGTCAGCCCAAGGGACACAGGGGAGAAGTCACCTTCCTAATGTCACCCAGGCTCATTGTCAGAACCTGGAAGGGACATCAGACACAGTCAGCTGAGGGGGGAGTGAAGGGGAAACAGTTATTTCTCTCTCATTCTCTCCCCTTTCCACTTTTCTTCCCCCTTTTCCTTCCCTCTTCCCCCCTCTCTTTCCCTCTCCTCCCACTCTTCCTTTTTTCTCCCCTCCCCTTTTCTTCTCTGCCTTCCCCTCTTCTTCTCCTCTCCCTTCCTTTTTCCTGCCCTCCCCTCCCTTCTCTTTCCTTCCTCTGTTCTCCTCTTCTCTCCCTTCCTTTCATCATCTCAACAGCTTCCCTGGTTTTAATTATCATCACTGCCCAGATGACTCTGTTTGATATGTCTAGCCCCTCTCCCTCTTTAATGAAAAACCAGGGAGCATTTTTCGACCTCGTCTCCATTTTCTTCCCTCCTCCCTTCTTCCCTCCCAAAGGCCCTTGATATCACCGCCCACTGCCTCTGACCTTACTCAAGTGTTGGATGAAGTGATCGTTCCCCTTGTCAGTCCCAATGCCTCTGCTGTATTCCATGCCCTTCTCTCCCCTTATTGCCCAGAACCCAACCCTCAGCTCTCTTCCTAGCCATCAGTTCCGAGTGCAGCCCGCCTTGCAGCCGTCCTCCATGTTTTGTCTTTCCCCATTAGAACATTAGTTCCTTGAGGCAAGGGAATACTGCACGAGATTGCGTTTGTACCTCAAGAGCTTAGCTGAGCACCTGGCCCAAAGCGGCTGCGGACCAAAGGCTCGAGGGCGCTCGGTCTGGCATCTCCTGCAGCAGACTATACAGCCCCGCTATCTCAGACCTTTAGGTCTCCTTATCTATAGCTTCTTCTCAGCCCTTCCAAACGTTTTCTCGTCTCTTTCATCTTAAAAACTATAGTACTAGCCCTCGGGGGCCTCCATTCCCTCAGGGCATCATTGCTCCGCCTTTTCCTTGCCAAACTCCTAGGAGAAGCTGTCTAGCCTCGCCACCTCCCCTTCCTCTCCACCCCCTGGCTCAGGACCCCTAGCTGTCTGTCTTCCAAGCTCCCGACTGAACTGCCGTGCTCTCTCCGATCCTCCATCTCTCCAGGGGCTCCTTCTCCACCCTCATGCCCCTTGGCCTCTCTGCAGCCTCTGACACTCGTCACCCTCTGCTTCCCAAGGCTCTCTTCTGTCTCGTTTTTCCATGACCTTTCTCGGCCGGTTCTGCCTCTGCCCCCTCCGGCTGCTCCTTCTCAGGCTCTTTTGCTAAACAATGATGATGAGGACCAAGGTAGTGGCCTTCGCTAGTATTTATCTACCACACCAAGATTTCCAAAGCACTTTTCTCAGTTCATTTGAGCCCCACCACTGTTACTCACGGTAGGCGCTATTACTAACTTTTCACAGTTGAGACTGAGGCAGATAGAGACGGGCTTGCACTGCCCATATACACAAGTGCACAAGTGAGCACACGCCTACACACATAAGGTGCATACTCACACGAGCACACTGCACGATGCTTTACCTCTGCTCCCACACATTCTCACACACACCACACACACCAAATACATACGACACATACTACACACCCTCCCTCCCCCTCACCCCACCACACACCACACACACCACACACATACATCACACCACACATACCACACCATACACGCGGGCGCGCGCGCGCGCACACACACACACACACACACACACACACACACACACACACACACACACACAGGCAGTGGCACGACGCCCTCGGGCTCTGACTCCAGATGGTCACCACAATGAGAAGGCTTGGCGCTGTGCTTGCCGGGCTCTGGGCGCTTCCCGGCCCGTCCCCACATCGTCCTGCCTGCCCTAGGCTTCCACCTTCCCAGGGCTGGTCCTGATTCTCTTCCCCACTGCCCTTTCTCAGGCGGATCTGCAGCAGAAGAAGGAGCCGGCTCAGGAAGATTCCGACTTGGACCGCAAGCGGAGGGAGACTGAGGCCCTGCTTCAGAGCATCGGCATCTCTCCCGAGCCGCCGCTAGGTACTTACCCCCAGGGCTCCGAAGCCGCCGGACCCCCGAGCTCCTCCGAGCTTGCTGCACGGGAAAGCCGGCCCTGTCCTGTGGCTGCCGCGCTTCACAAGGGGCCCTCGTGCCAGAGAGAAACGTGTGGCTGTGGCCGGCGCATGTCCTCGTGTTTTAACCCTTGACTTTCGTTTTTTGTTTCTTTTTCGTCTGGTTTCATTTTCCGGGCCAGGAGCGTGGGGATGGGGGAGGCCCCGAGTCAGCTGTCCCGTGGCCAGTCAGTCGGGGGCAGCCTCGGTGCCCAGCACAGGGGCAGGGGCTCCGAGCTGAGCTTGGCCTCGGTGGCTGTGGTCTCGGGTGAGATCCTTCTGCAGGATCAGCGCGTGCCAAGGCACCACCAGACACTCGCGCGCTGTCCCCGCCCCGAGGCTGATGGGGAGTGGGGTGGCAGAGCCGGGGCTCCCTTTTCCATCTTTGTGTTAAAAACCACTTGTCCAGGAAGGGTGGAGCCCGCACCCGAAACAGTTTACTTTTTGTTCTCCCCCTCACTTTCCATTCATTCCAGAATCTTCATTGGGGTGACTGCCTGGGGAGCAACCAGTAGATGAATATTCTTCAGATAGAAGAAAGTTTCGGGTCCCTTCCTTGTTCCAAGAGCAGCTTTTGAGGTGGTGGCGAGGATATGGTAGAAGCAGGTCTAGGCTTTGAGCTTACACCAAGTTCCTGAGATCTGTCACCAGGGTCACTGCCACTAAAATAGGGCTCTAGGGGGGCACAACCTGAATGGCCAGGGGCCCCGCCTGTGGGGAACTCTTTGAGAGGTCCTTTAACACAGAGCTACAGTGTTGCTCCAAGGACCCTCTCACTCTCACTGCCACCTTGAACCTGAGTAGGGCCTGCCCATCCCCATTTGTGGGTCTATTCCAGGCTCTCACTTTCCTCTTGTGTAACTGGAAAGGGCTGAACTAGGTGGTCTTCAAGGTCATTTTCCAGCGCTCATAGTTCCATGATTCTGGGTTTCTTGGCCATAAATTGGGTGCCAGTTTCTCAAGGCCCAAAGTTGGACCTTGTTAACAGTTGGGACACTGGACTTACCTTTTTTTTACCGTGGTGTGGAAGGCTGAGTCACTGAGGACAGGAGGCTGGGAAATCTTATGGGGGAGGGAATGGTGGTAGCTAGCTGGTTAGGTTTGCCTCCAAGGCCCCAGAGATTCGTCCTAAAAGCTTAGCAATCTGGACACCAGCCAAGGGTGTATATGGGAGTGGTTATAGCATCTCCTGCTTGCCCTTCCCCACTTACAGGACAAATGACTCCCACATGACCCAAGGGAGGCTCCTTCCCAGCTTGGTAACTGCCAAGGGCCCCCTCCAGGGTTCATTGCCCTGCAGTCTCCTGGCGACCTTTCAGCTTGCCGTTGGTGACTTCCTAGAGAGCCCCCACAAACACCCCCAGGCTCTTGTCATGCCCGCTCTCTTAGGGCTTCTACCTTCTGCAGGTAGTGGAATGAGCTTGGGTTGGGGCCAGCCCAGTAGCTATCTGGGGCCCTGCTCCGACTTCTTTCTGAAGGACATTTGGAGGAAAAAAAAACCCAAATTACACGGAGTTTCTGTAGCTTTGCTGTTCATTAGCTTTGCTCTCAGTCCTCAGACGGAGACTGATTTCCTTTTTCCTTCAGAAAGTGGCCCTTGAACACAGGCATGTGACAGTGCCTTGGCCTTGGTGGCCTGAGGGCACAGCGAGCCCTCTCCTTCCCCATGGGAGCCTCCATGCTCTGCTCCTCCCCCACACTCAGGAGACCCAGAGGCCCTTGGGCAGGCTGGAGGGGGAGGGGAATGGGCTTCCACTTGGGTGAGGCAGGGAGACTCCCCGGGGCTTTCATCTGTTACCAGGGCCACTCCCGCCCTCCCTGAGCCCCAGGTGGCCCTGGCCAGCTGCTTTGGCCCCAGTGACTGGCTGTGGTTGGCCAGGGCCGGGGTGGGGTGGGGGGGGGAAGCCTTGGAATCACAGTCGACCCTGTCAAAACTCATTTCAAATTTTAATTTACAAAAATCTGTAAAATTCACTTGACTTTCTTCCTTTTCCTTTTCTTTCCTTTCTTTTCTTTGTCTCATTTCAATCTCCTGCCCATTCGATCGGTTTCTTTTGCCCCGTTTGCTTTGGTTTGTCTGACGCTGCTCGTCCCCAGTGCAGTCGCTGCATTTTGTAACATGGGATACCTGTTATTTTCACTATTTAGTCCCAACCCCTATGTCTCCCTCCTCGAAATCAGCGAGCACACCTAGCGAGGCCGGCAGCCAAGATTCTGGAGACCTGGGACCACTGGCCAGGTAAGGCGCCCCAGCACCTTCCTGGGCGTGGGGGTGGGAGTGCTGGGGAGCAGCTTCGCCCTTGGGGCTGCGCACACTTTGTCCTGGCCCTCTCCTGGGCGGCTGGCTCAGCACTCAGTGCGGTCCTGAGAGCTCCCACTTCTGAGACCCCCAGGGTCTGCAAAGGGTTTCTTCTCCCCAGCAGACCCAGGGGTCACTGGTTCAAGGATGCTCGTCCCCATGTTACAGATGAATAGAGGGTCAGGGCTGGGCTTCAACCCCAACTCTCTCAGCATTGGGTTCCTGGCCCTTGGCTCTCCATACTCCATCTCACCTCTCACAATGATGACAAGAAGAGCATGGCCCTCATTCTAAGATTGAGCTCTGTCCAGCATAGACATGTTCCAATTCTCTCTCAGCTTGGTTTTCATGAGCATTTAGGGGGTGGGGGTGGGGGCAGAAATCAGGCTGTATCTACACAGCATGAAGGGGCAGGAGATTCATTGGGAATCTTGGAAACATTTGGAAAGCCAGGACCAGAGAGAAACTTGGCATTAGTTTGAACCATCTGGGCTGCTCAGGTCCATGGGCAAGCTACCAAATCTCCCAAAAGAACAGAAAGGGCTTGATGCCTACACATGACAGTGAAGGCAGAGGCAGAGAAAGTGGGGCATGTTAGAGGGAAGGATTTCTGGATCCTGGAGGAGGTGGGTGAGTGGGAAGCCATGCTGAAATCCTTAGGGATTTCAGGCTTAGGGGTAGTGGTGGAAGAGGAAATCTGTGAGTACAGCCCGATCTCCTTGGTGATCAGGGGGTTTGGGGGGAGCAATGCCTAAGAGTTGGGGCATGCCTGTTGATAGCTGCTGTGACTCTCAGAGGAAGGGGAGTATCTGAGTGATGATGGCACAGCCTAAGTCTAGAAGTGGCAGAGGTGAGGAGGGAACATGCCCACATCTGGCCTGATGTGCTGGGAACACAGTTGAAGGAGATGCCAGCTCTGAGGGAGGTGGGCACAGATGCTGGGGAGGGTGAGCCTGAAGAATGCCAGGCTTCTGTGAGCCTTGGAAGATTGTACAGCAGGAGAGGCTGAGGTCCAGGCTGAAGGCAGGGACTCTGTAATGGAGCTGAGGGTGGAGACTGCAGAGACCATAGTAGTGGGGGCCAGAGGCAGAGAGTGACATCTCTCATCCCCGCTGAACCCTCCAGGAGCATTTGAGTCTAAATCCCCAGGGGCCCAGGCTTTCAGCTTTGGCCAGTCAGTAAGTTGACCAAGCCCCCAGGTCAGAACTGGGTTAGTAAGTGGTGACATCACCCTTGCTTGGTTTCAGGAGGATGGTGGAGAGCTTGGAGGTCCCTTGGAGGGCTAAGGAATGCTAAGGCATCAGCCCTCCTGCCCCCTGCTTTCATTGGCACGTTCATCTTCACCCCCTTCAATGACTCAGCACCTTGCAAATTACTCTGAAAGTGAAGTAGCCCTTTGGGCTAATACGTGCCTCCAGCCATCCTTCAGCTTAGAAGCCAGTGGGGGTTGGCCACCGCCCTCCAAGAGGAGGAATAATTTGGGCCTCCCAGCTCCATCCACTGAGGTGCTTGCTACAAGTTCATAGAGACCTTGATCTTGGCTGTCTGTCCTGCAATGGGGCTTCACTTTAGGCCTGAGCCACTGTTTGGAAAACTGGGGTGACCCTATCCCTCTAAGGGGATGAACTCTGCCCACCTTCTGTGCTCCTCCCCTGGAGGAAATGACTTGTAGGTCCTGTGATGGGAAGAAGACTTTCTCTCCCGAGAGAACCCCACTTCCTGCTCCTCTTGGTCAGAGATTCAGAGTGAGGGGACCTGGATTCAGATTCATCTCTGTCTCTATCCATGTGACCTTGGTCAAGCCCCTTCCCTTCTCTGTCTCAGTTTGTCTTTGTAAAAGGAGGTCTTCAACCCGAGAGGGTCCTTGTGGTTCTATGTTGGGGGCCAGGCTTTGTGAGAGGCCCAGGAGTTGCTTCTCCTTAGGAGTGGAGGAACCATGGGTTCAGGCTGCCCTGGGTGTTGGGGGAGGGCCATGGTCTGTGGCCTCCCTCCCAGGAAGCCTGTGGACAAAGGCTTGGCCTCTAGAACTGTCCTGTGTCTTCTCCTGCCACTGGCTGCTTAGAATTGGAACCTGGAAGGGCTGGGTCAGGCCCTGCTGACTCCCCTGAGCCTTCAAAGGAACTTTAAACCCCAGGCTCACTTGATGACTTACATTAGGGGAAAGAGTGGAATCTGGCCCTCCCTCCTCCCTTTCACTCCTAGGGCCAAGGCCCAGCCTTCTGGAGCTCTGCTCAGGGAAGCACGTTCTAGCCAAGGGACCCCCCCTTCAGGGACTGCCATTGTGACACGAGGATTAAAGTTGATTTCCCGGCAGCCTTCCTGAGCTCACTCTCTCTTCTCATCCCCCTTTCTTACTTCAACTGCACAATTCCTCTTTACAAATCTGGTCACCAAATTTTTGCCTCTTCACCTCTTCCAGGTGAGCACAGTAGGTCTGGACATCCCCCACCCACCCACATCGACTTCTCAGAAGGGTCCCCCAGGAGGCTTCAGGAAATCTTCCCAGCATTTCTGATGGTGGCTCTGAGGGTCACTGAAGATCTTATCACACTGCACAGATATTATTTCATTTGACTGTCCCATTTTATAGATAAGAAACAGAGACCCAGAAAGAAAAATAATGTGACCAGGGTCACACAACTAGGGAACATTGGAGGACTTTCTGCCCTTGGCACCACCTCTGTATCCCTCTTCCCACCACAGCCCTGCTCCAGCAGGCACTGGGGCAGGACGTGGGTCCGCCATTGTTACCTGGGTTGGACCATCCAGAAGTCACCATCTAT
This sequence comes from Gymnobelideus leadbeateri, assembly GCA_011680675.1. Lineage (NCBI taxonomy): Eukaryota > Metazoa > Chordata > Mammalia > Diprotodontia > Petauridae > Gymnobelideus > Gymnobelideus leadbeateri. The sequence goes on from WOXC01006711.1 coordinate 758,475, forward strand.
GGAGCATCCCAAGTGTCAACGAGGAAGAGCTGGACAGAAGCTTCAAGGTCATCTGATCTTGGCCCTCCCTCATTGAAAGGGGAGGTGTCTTGTATTTGGTCACCCAGCTACTAAGTGTCAGGGACGGCATTTCTGTCCAGGCCTCTACTCCTCATTAGCCTGTCCACCAAGCACAGGTCAGCCTCTTCCCAAGGCCTTCGGGGAAGGACCTGGCAGATCCTGAGATGAAATGTCTGTCTGAGACCAGCAAACCTCCACGGGGCATGCTCAGCAGCGGCTGGGAGGCAGCTCCCAAGGACCTCTGGCTCCTGGCTCTGCCTCCCTTCTCTGGAGAGAACCAGCAGGGTGGATGGCTTAGGGTAGCCTACCCAGTAAGAAGAGCCCAGAGAATTGGCAGGTACCTAGGGGCAGTCTAGCAGGATGCTGCCTGCTGGCCTTAGGGGCCCATGGGGGTTGGGGGGGACATGACTGAGCTGTCCAGTTTGACTTTTCTGTGCTTGGCTCTCTCCTGTACTTTGGGTCCATAACTCAGATGGGTCGGTTTTCAGGGCCCACTTTGCCAGCTGTGATAGCACAGTGTTTTTGATACATAGGTGTGTATCATCTCCTCTAGGAGATCAGCTGAGAAGCTGTCTGCCTGCCATCCTCGGAGGAGCCCTGGTGACTAGGGGAGGAATGGTCCTTATGCTCACTCAGCATGGTCTGGGGCATCTAAGTATAGTGGGCGGCGGATGCCTGTACTGGCTGCCTCCCCATTTGAGGCCTCTCAGCCCCAAGGCAGTGGGCCCCAAGCTTTGGGGATTAAGCCCCCGAGGCCTGGTCTCTGGAGAAGCATGGTTTGGGGGCTGGGGCTGGCTAGATGCCGCGGTGCATGTTGCCCCCCCCCCCCCCAGGGCACAGTGGCAGTGCAAGTGTTGAGGGGAGGATGGGGGGGTGCTGGCTGGCTCCTGAGTCAGCTTCCTGGGCCCCAGGGTGTAGATTATGAGTGTGGCCCAGCTCTCCCCGCCCCATGCCATGTGCAGCAGGAGCGGCCCTACTCTAGCAAGCCCAAGATGGCCCTTGTTGGCAGCGTTGGGAGGCTGCTATTCATGGCCATGGGACGCCCTTGCCGGTAATTACCATGTCAAGCCAATCCAACCATCCTCCTTCCTCAAATAGCAACACAGCAGGATTTCCAATGGCAGCTGAAAGGCTTTGGCAAGTCTTTCATTTTCCAGAGTGCGGTGACTGGGCAGGAAGGGCTGGAGCAAGGGCTGGGGGAGCTAAGACTGCTCAGCATGTAGGAGAACAGAGGTATCTTCCACCCTCAGTTTCCAGTCACAGGACACTGGAGCCAAGGGAGATGGAGAGGTTCCCTAAGCCAGGGCCTTCTGTCTGAGACAGTGGAGGCCTGGAAGGTTCAGTGAGAGCCCCCTCCCCAAGTCACACAGCTGGACTCAGACCCTCACCTCTGGAGTCGGGTCCAATGTGCTGACCACTGTCCCACGTACAGGAAGAATTGTCTCGAGAATGTGCAGCAGAGAAGAGCCACTGGCTGTGAGGGGCCAGGGAGCCAAATCAATTCAAGACTCCTTTTACAGATGAAGCAGCCGGGGCTCAGAGAAGAAGGGACAGAGAGTGAGGTTTGAGTGTGCCAGAGACTGGCATGGAAATAGCCTGATGAGGAAGGTTGTCAAATCTCTCTTGGGTCTCCTCCTTCGAGAGCCTGGAGGGTGAGGCTGTCTGGGAGCCCCTGGCAGCGCTCTGTCTCCTCTGCCCTGGGCCTCTTCCCATTCAGACTCTGAGGGGTGGGTCAGCAGGGTGAGGAGGATGTCCCCCAAGGAAATCTTCATCTTCCTCTGGAGATGGAAAGTCCCTCCAAGTTCCTGCTACTGGGGCCTCAGACACCTGCCAGACCCAGGGACATCTTTGGCACTAGGGGGCAAAGGGACCCCAGGAACCATTTTGCTTTTGATGAGTGAAAATCTCTGAAATTTCTTCCTTTGTAGAACTTTCACATTCTTTTATTTTTTATAAAAAGAATAAGGAAGCACATCCTAAGGTTATCACACAGGCAATTAAGGAAGGGCATGAAAACACAATGTTCCACCTCCAAAGTATCCCAAGTCTCCTTGGTCTGTGCCCCAGTCTGGGAGTGCTGTTTATGGGGACCAAGCCAAGGAACATCCACAGCTTTCCCATTCTTAACAACAAAAACCCCAAACCTTGGGTGGCCCCTAGCACTCCCTCAAGCTACCCCGATGTGGAGTTCCTTGAGAAAGCCTTCTCCACTCGTTGCCTCCTCTTCCTCACTCCTCTTTTAAATCCTCCTCAGTCTGGCTTTTGACCTCATCTCTCCACTGACACGGCTTCCTCTTAATCTCCAAATCCTCTGGACCTCCTTGCAGGCTGTGACACTGGTATCTACCCTCTCTCCCCCAGGCCTTGAGGACCCTCCTCTCTCGGGGTTCTCCTCCTCCCAGTCTTGTCACTCCTCTCTTCTTTGTGGGGTCTTCCTCCAGGTCACATGCTCCAAGCTTGGGAGTCTCATGAAGCTCTGTCCTAGGTTGTTTCTCCTTCTGTGCTCAGTGACCTCATCAGGCCCTTTTATTCTGAGTCTATTTTGTTATAAAACTACATATGTACATGTTGTCTCCCCCAGTAGAATGTAACCATTTTGGGGCAGGGACTTTTTCATTTTTATCTCAGCATCTGCAATTCCCAGCACGGAAAGAATCTGGCACATAGTAGGCCCTCGGAAAATGGAATTTGGTCTAGGTTTCTGAATGCCTACTTGGATTGTTCCATTTACATCCCATTGCCATCCTGAGCCCCAAGACAGAAGGCTCCTTCAATCTGCTGCCGGGCTTAGACTAGCAGTCATCCCTTCCCCAAGATGAGTTGAGCACTGTCGAGCCGAATCCAAGGCAGGAGCGGGGAGTCAGACAGAAGTGAGCTGTGCCAACACCCATGAGTCCAGAAAGGGTCCTCATAGAGTTAGCTGGCCAAGAACAGCCAGGCAAGTGGAGGCCAGTCTCTAGACCAATTTCTTGCACCCAAGTGTTTCTAACCATCAGGAGAAACTGCCTCCTGGACAGAATCCTCCCAGTGTTCTTGAGATGATGAGGGAGGGGCTTGAGGTTCAGACCCCAGAGAACACTTCCAACAGAAATCACTTTAACCGATCCATCACTTTGGTTGTGAGAGACTCCTTCTGAAAGGTAAGTGTCTAGAAGAAGCAAGGTCCATGTTGCTTTCTGGGATCCATGCAGTGCCAAGCTTGGGTCAGATTTGCAGGAGTTCTTCTGGGGTAGCTAGGGAGCCTGGACTATAGCCTGGAGCCTATACTGTCTGATGTGTAGGCCCTGACAATGAAGAAGGCGATATGATATACATGTCACATGGATAACCTCCCGTGTACTTCTTGTTCTGGGCTCTTGGATGCTTCCACCTGGCTTTTCTTCCAGTGCATGACTAGCTCCTTTTTGCTAACCTGCCTCAAAAATAAATAGCCTTCTAGATCTGTGTGGAACCTGGAGCAGAACAGGATATGGAATTCATAATAGAGTTTATGTGTTCAAGTCAACCAGACTAAACTTAGCTGAATTACAAAGCAGGTAGGTAGGTATAGAATAATTATGGGAAACTGGGGTGTACCTCTTTCAGAGTGGGATAAATCTAACGAAAAGCTAAACAGATAAAAAAGAAAATAGAGATGAACAGACTGTTGAAAATTAGATTTGAGAGACATAGTATCTTCTGAATGGAAATAATAAAGAATATGCATGTTTCTCACCATCACATGATGACTTTATAAAACTGATCATGTACATAAAAATCTTAAATAAATGTTAAAAGGCAGAAATAGTAAAGCATCCTTTTTAGATTATAGTTATTAACTAATACACAAGAAAAACATACAGACCTACATAGAGACTGAGTAGTAACATCCCAGACAATGAGGTCAAGTAACAATAACTATGGATGGAAATAATTAACAACTATGTTGAGGAACGCATATAAAAAAGTGAGATAACATGAAAAAAATCTGGGGATATAGCTAAAACACTCCTAAGAAAAAGTATAATGATAAAATAGAAAAAAACATGGTGACTAAAATAGAGAAAGATATAAATAATGACCTGAGAATGCAATCGCCAAGTCTGGAAAATAAAAAAATTAAAATCCAAATGAGCATTAAAAAGAAACCTTGAAAACTAGAGGAAAAATAGAAACAAGTGAAAACAAAAGGACTGTAGAATATAAATCACAAACAAAACTAAGAGCTGGTTTCTTTTTAGTGCTGACAAAATCATGAAACCACTGGCTAGTGGTCAAAAAGGAGAGGAAGATCCAATTGCCAAAATAAGGAATGAACAAGGTTGATTGGCAGTGAATCCAGAGCAAATAAAACCAGAAATCTTTAGCTAGTATACCCAAATTAAGACCAGTTAACTGAGAATTTAAAGGCAAAGACTGGCCACCTACCAAACTAGAAAATATCCAGATTAACAAAAGAAGAACCTGTTATATTCAAGAATACTATCTCAGAGATGGAAACTGAGCAAGCAATAAATGAGTGACACGGGAAAATAAACCCAACCAAAACTGGGGCCCAGGCAGAAATTCCACCAGACTTGTTCAGTGCTGTCCATATCTATTCTATTTCAATAATTGAGAAGGAAGGGACGCTCTCAAACTATTTTATGCGACAAATATAGAACTAACACTAGAGCCAGGGGCAAGTATAGAAGAGAAAGAAAACTATAGACCAATATTCAATGATCAATGATCAATAATTATTATATTGATAATAATCAATAATCAATGAATATTGATCCCCCCAAATGTAAGGACAATCTTAACAGATTCTATAGCAGTGTGCACCCCAATTACTCACTATCACCAAATGAGATTCATACAGTGATTGGAAAGTGGTGGGTCCCCTGGTGAGCCTGGGTACATTCAGAGAGTTATGGCCACAGCCATAGGTAGGACATTAAGAAAACAGCTAGCCCCGTTAGTGACATGAACAGCAGCCAGGTGGACAATAAAGGGAGGTCATAGGTTACTTACTTGGCCCTGGGCTTCCTTCCAAGAAGATCCCTCTCAAGCCCTTCCCTCACCCCATTGCCTGGCACTGACCCCTGTTTGTCCTTTACCTGGCTTTTCTCTCGCACTGGGTCTGGGGACTCTGCAATGTTTCTGTGTCTGTAAACGGCATTGACTTGGTTCACAAGATGGTTCTTTTCACCCTTTTTGTTAACCCTGTGTGTTCTTTTTCCTTTGTGCTGCACAACTGATAACCAGCTGCCTTAGGACCCTGCAGTGGGACACTGACCCCTCAGTGCTGCAGCTCCAGACAGACTCAGAAATGGGGTATTTGTCAGCTCTTTCATTTGGTTGTTTCTTTGCAAAGGTTGTGTTGGAAAGGCTGGGCTCTTGTCTGTCCTCGCTGCTGAAGCTGCACTTTGCCATGCTGATTTCCTTCCAGTTATTTCCCAAACTTCTAAGGAAACATCTTTTTGAGGAAAAGACCCCAGAAAGATGGCCATTGCTGCCCTCCCCATGTGACGCCTTGTTCTTTCCAAGAGGGACAAGGGGAACAACAGCATCCCCCAAGTTCCTCACATGCCCCGTGTGTGAGGGAGGTACTGTTGAGCCTCATGTCACTGGGATCTCCTTGACTAACAGTTCTGTCTGGGGTCCACACCCGAGAGCCCCTCCTGTTGTCCTGTGTGCTGCCTATCTCTCCTCCCTCCCCCACCCCTGCCAGGGCCTCATAACAACTGCCTGTCCTCAGGGCCTGGGACTTTGTCCAGGCTGCTGGGGAAGCCTGTGAAGCAGTGGTGAGGGAATGGGGCCAGGGCTCAGGGGCTTCCCTGGAGTCCTCACCAGAACTTTTGCTCAGCTGAAAGATGCCGTGTCAGGTGGGGAAGGGGAGGCCCCAATCTCCTCGAGCTCTTCTGGCACTGAACAGAGCCCCTGTGACTTCCTTCCAACACCTCAGGAAATGGCCCAGATCAGCAAGAAGGGAAGCTCCTTTGGAGTTCTGGGCCACGTGTCCATTTCTGGGGTTCAGGAAAGTAAGGGAAGAGTGGAAGAAAAGCAGCCAAGCTGGGGGGTCCTCCAGAGCCTCCAGAAGCAGTGCAGGGCCCAGAGGAAGGGGGCCCCCAGAGGCCAGCCCACCATTTTACAGATGAGGGCATTGAGGCCCAGGCAGAGAAAAAGACTTGCCCCAAACCCCAAGGTAATACAGACAGTCACAGAGTTCCTTCTCTCAGAATGCTTTGTTGACCCTCACAATGACCCTGGGAGGGAGGTGCTGTTATTATCCCAATTTACTGATGAGGAAACTGGGGCCAGGAGAAGTGAAATGAGCAGTCCAGGGTCGCCCAACGTGTTGATGTCTGAGATAGGATCTGAATCCAGGTCTTTGGATTCTAAGTCTGGCCACACTTCTCTGCCTCTCTGGGAACTTAGTCATCCCTGAAAGTCTATGCTCATTCCAAGCTGGACTTCCATCTGCAGTTACCTCTGACTGCAGGGTGGACCCCAGGGGGCCTTGGACAGACCATTTACCACTCCCAACTGGAGAGACCAAGCCATTTCCAAAGCCCTCCTAGAACAGCACCCTTGGAGCTTTCTTTGTGGGCGTATTGAGTAGGGAGCTGCCTCCCAGTGTATTTCATGCCTGAGGCCTCCAGCCCCGGGCAGTCTTGGTCTTCCTGCACTTGGGCATCAGAGAGGATGACAGTGGTCTGTCTGGGGTCAGCCCAGCTGCCTGAGTGCCTTGTTTTGGAGTTCTCTGACATTACCGACCAGCAGAGGGGTCCCAGGGCTGTGCCATCTAGGAGGGTGAAAAAGAGCTAGGAGATGGGTGTGGCCTCACCAGAAACTAGTTTGGGTGCCTGGGGTCAACTGAATCTGTGGGGCTGGTAGGAAGGAAGGAAGACAAACCCCAAGTGGAAAGGTCAGCCACAGTCAGCAGTCCCAGCAGAGTAGCCCCAGCATGGCCACTGGGGGCAGCCAGCCAAAGGGACCTGCAAAGGCCTCTGGGTGACTCAGGCATCAGCCCACCTGCTCGTGGTGAGGGGGCACAGGACAGATGCCAGGAGGCCAGCGTCCATAGGAAGAGGATCAAGAAGGAAACCAAGGCTTGGAATTCATGGAAGCTTCTCAGAAATTCTAAAAACAGAGCTTTCTTGCTGCTTGGCTGCTTGCTTCTGTCATGTCCTCAGGGTAGTCAACTTCTCTGGGCTTGGTTACCCCATCTGCTAATGGGGGGCTGAGCCCAAGGCATCCAAGGCTCTTCTAGCCTCCAGGCCTCAGTTTCCTCATCTGTAAAATGAAGGGGATGGGCCAGGTGTTATCTAGGGCTTCTTCCCTGTTTTCCCAGAAGTAAGCGACTCCCTCCCACAGATCAGAGAGCTCATGAGCGCACGAATACACACACACACACACACACACACACACACACACACACACACACACAGAAATTCAGAATCTGCCCAGTGGTCCCCTTCCCCAACACAAAATCTGATCAGGTGCCCTCTTGTTAAAGTAGGCAAAGCCTGTCAACATTTCTGCTCATTCCCTCTGCCAGCCTCTGTGGTCTCACTCCGACCTTGTCCCTCTGCTCAAACTGTTCTCTCCAAAGTTACTGAAGATTACTTTCAAAAGAATCGTTCTCCCTTACTTTCCTATGACTCATCACATTTCTCAGTACCCAAAAAATCACCTCCCCTCCAATACCGTCCCCAAAAACAAAGAATAAAACAACTGATTGGTTCATGGACCAAAGTCAGCAGTGGAGGCGGGCTCTACGCCTTGGGTTTCTCTGCCCAGCAATGGTCATCTCCTCTAGTCTTTGAGACACATTCCTGAGCTCTCGGTTGTCAGCATTGAGGTTTTCTTTGTTGGTGGGCTTCCCAGTCACGTTGTTTGGCCCTCCAGACTGTTTCCTTGGCTTCAGCCCATTCAAGTCTTCCAATCATACTCCTGACGACTTAGAGCACTTAGACCTGTTCACCATTGCCCTACTTGAGGTGAATGCTTGGTAGTGGGATGTCTTTTTGTGTTTTTAAGAACAGGAAGAAGCCTGGAGTAGTGACTGGGGAACTGGCCTTGGAGTCCGGAAGATCTGGGGTCAGGTCCCACCTCCGATGTGTGTGGGATCCTCTGCCCATCCATAACCACTCAGCACCTTGGGCAGCTCCAAGGATGTAGGGAAAGTACCAACCTGCATTAGAGAAGAAGCACCTTACTCCAATGAGTCTGCAGCCCTGTCCCCTCCCCCTTTTTAAACATAACCCCACTTGCTTTTCAGAGTGGCTAGTGGGCCTATCTCCACCCACCCAAGATCCCAAGGCATCTCCTCACTGCCAAATCTGGCTTCCTTTTCTCAGTCCTCATCCTGGTTGACCTCTTCTGTATTTGACACTGCTGGCCAGCCCTCCATGATGCTCTCTCCTTTCTGGGTCTTTGTGAATGTTCCCTTCTGGTTGTCCTCCCCATCTTGCCATTCCTCCTCAGTTTCCTCTGCCAGGCCATCTTCCACCTCCCACCCCAAACTGTGGGTGTCCCCCAAGTCTCTAGCCTGGGCTCCATTTTGTTGACTTCATCCACTCTTATGGCTGCCAGGTCCAGTCTCTTGAGCTCCCATCCCATATCACCAGTTGTCTTGTAGGACATTTTGAGTCGGATGTTCTGTAGGCACCTCAAACTCAACGTGTCCAACCCAGAACTCACAATTTCCCCCTCTTCCTAAAGCCTTGGGTTCACAGCCTCTGGGGAGTCCTCACTCTTCACTATGTCCCTATATCGAAGAAGCTTCCACATCTCCTACACTCTATCTGCACAGCTCCTCTCCATGCCTAGGGCCACCACCCTAGGTCATTCACCAAGCCCTAACAACCAAGATTCCCTCCTGGTCTCCCTGCCTTTCATTTCTCTCCCCTCCAAGCCCAGAGGGACTTCCCTACAGCAGCCTGACCATGTGAGTCTCCTGCTTATAACCTCCAAACACAGACTCTTTTGCTTGGTGTTTAAAGACCTTCTTCACTTGGCTGCAGTCTACCCTTCCACAAATGTCATAGTCTAGTCAAACTGATCTTGTTCCCATTTGATACTCCATCTCTGGCCTCGATGCCTTTGTCCAGGCTGTTCCCTAGACCTACAATGCCCTCCTTCCTCACCTCCACCTCTTAAATCCCTGGTTCCCTTCAAAGCTCAGCTCAAACATCAGCTTCTACAGGAGACCTTTTCTTATTCCCAGATGTTGGTGCCCCCACCCCAGACCTATGCACATCCTGTGGATACCACCTAGGAAGATCCAGTATCACTACTTTATGCAGTGACCACTCAGTGCCTTGGACTAGTGAGCCAACCTCCCTGCCTCCCATCACGATGCCTTCCTGGGTTCTGGGGGCCTGTGGGACAGCCTGGGGGGCTTCTCAATGATGAATTTGGAGTATCTTCTGGGGTGAACAGGTCCTGGACCCCCTCAGCTCTCCTCTCTCTGGTTCTTCTAATGTTTGGGTCCTCCCAGGGCATGCCTCATTCTTTCTCTGACCCTCGGTTAGTGGCCTGTTGACAGAGATATTGAGATGAGGGTTTGAGGTAGAAGGGCTCAATCTCCTCGACTCCCTTTTCTCCCTTGTGCCTGCATTTAACCCAAATGCCCCAGGGAGCCCCAAGGGCTCTTTCTGAGTCATAATGGAGCAGATTCCCAGCCTTAGAGCTGGCAGGGTCTTCAGAACAAGCCAAGCACCTCAAGCCCAAGCCCCCCTGTTCTGCAGAAGAGGAAGTGGAGGCCAGTGAGGACGCAGTACTTTGCCCACAGTCTCCCAGCTCCACAGGGACAGCACTGGCCCTCCTACCTTCTGATGGTGATCTTCCTAGCTGGCATTGCCGCCGCTTGGGCTGCATGGGGGGGGAGGATGAGGCCAGCCCTGGTGGTCCACCTGTCCACTTCATGGCTTGTTTCATTTGTCCTTCCTAGGCGGAGACTGCATAAGCTTGGCGTGTCCAAGGTGACTCAAGTGGACTTCTTGCCCAGGGAAGTTGTATCCTACTGCAAGGAGACACAGACCCCACTGGACACACACCAGTCAGAAGGTAAAATTCATTTGTTTTTCCTCCTTGAAATAATATGCCTCTATGCAAGAGTTCAGTTTGGGAGGGGGTTGAGGCAGGGAGGAGAGGAGCAGAGAGGATCCTTCCTCCCTCCCTCTTTCCTGTGCTGCATCTGGTGAATCATCTCCAACCCTACAATGAAAGGCTTGAGGCACTGTGTAAAGTTGGTAGAGGGATAGGCAAGCAAGGTGTGTGTGGGGGGGAGGGGAAGGTTTTCAGAGGGAAGGTTTTCTATTCCTCCCCAGAAGTGATGATCCCAAGGGTGGGATTGGATTTGTCACATGAGTGGGTGAATTAGGTAGAAATCCTAGAGGAGTCATTTTTTAATTAAAGTTTCTTCTATGAGCAAAAAGTAACTTTTCCCCTTCACTTACTCCCACATTGGAAAAAAAGAAAGAAAACTCAAACCCTTTTAACAAGTGGGTGAAGTGAAGCAAAGAAATTTTTGAATCGATCTTGCATCATCATGGGCCCTGAGCCCCCAAGTCTGGTGGTCTGCCAGGTGCAGGGGACAGCGATCACAGCTTTAGTCTTTTTTTTTTTTTATCAAATGCATTATTAACTTCTAGTTTACATCATTTATTTCCGCAAGATTTTGAGTTACACATTTTCTCCCCGTTTTTCCCCTACCCACCACTCCAAAATGGTGACCTCACTGGATATCCCCTCCTCCAGTCTGCTCTCTCCCATATCTTCTCCCATACTCCCTCCAACTTTCCAGTAGGGCACGGTGACTCTCTATGCCCCAGTGCCTGTATATTTTATTTCCCATTTACATGTAAAACAAAATTGATAATAGTATGTGTGTGTGTGTGTGTATTTTAAACATTTGATTTTTAAAACTTTGAATTCAAGATTCATTCCCTTCTTCCTTTGTCACCACCCTTACTGGGAAGATAAGCAATTCAATATAGGTTGTACATGTGTAGCTATGCAAAACATTTCCATAGTAGATATATGGTAAAAGACTGACTGTATTTCCCTCCCTCCTATCCCACCTCCCACTTGTTCTATTCTCTACTTTGATCCTGTCCCTTTTCAAAAGTGGGTGCTACCAACTTCCCTCTCCCCTAGCTTGCCTTCGCTTCCATCATCCCCCCTCTCATCCCCTTCCCCCTACTCTCATAGAGGGTGAGATACCATATTTAGTGTGTATGTCATTCCCTCCCTAAGCCAAACTCAATGAGAAGAAGGTTGACCCATTCCCTTTTGACTTCCTGTTCTTCCCCTCCATTGTAACCATTTTCCCTTACCTCTTTTATATGAGATAGTTTACCCCAATCTGTCTTCTCCCCATCTCCTCTCATTATATTCCTCTCTCACCTCTTAATTTCACATTTTAAGTATCATCCCTTCCCATTAAACTGGTCCTGTGCCCTCTACCTATGTATACCTGTACACATATATGCACACATTCACATATGTATTCACATGCCCATATACCCTCCTACATAGACATATATATATACATACATACATACATACATACACACACATAGACACACATTTCTATTCCCTTCAATTATTCTCATACTGAGAAAAGTTTCATAAGTTACAATTATAATTTTTCCAAGTAGGAATGTAAACAGTTTGATAAGTTCCTTATGATTTCTTTTCCCTGTTTACCTTCTCATGCTTCTTTTGCTTCTTGTAACTCAATGTCAAATTTTCTATTCAATTCTGGTCTTTTCATCAAGAATGCTTGAAAGTTGGGGCGGCTAGGTGGCGCAGTGAATAGAGCGCCGGCCTTGGAGTCAGAAGGACCTGAGTTCGGAGCCGGCCTCAGACACTTAATCCACACAAACAAAAAAAAACCTAGCTGTGTAACCTTGGGCAAGTTACTTAGCCCCAGTTGCCCTAAAGGGGCGGCTAGGTGGCGCAGTGAGTAAGAGTGCCAGCCTTGGAGTTGGGATGACCCGAGATCAAATCTGGCCTCAGAAAATGAGCACCCACACATAAATAATGACTAGCCGTGTAACCTTGAGCAAGTTACTTAACCCCAATTGCTTTAAAAAAAAAAAAAGAATGCTTGAAAGTCCTCTATTCCACTGAATGATCATATTTTCCCCTGAAACATGATACTCAGTTTTGCTGGGTAGGTGATTCTTGGTTTTAATCCCAACTCCTTTGACCTCCAGAATATCATATTCCAAGCCCTTCAATCCCTCAGTGTAGAAGCTGCCAGATCCTGTGTTATCCTGATTATCTTTCCACAGTACTCAAATTGTTTCTTCCTGGCTGCTTGTAATATTTTCTCCTTGATCTGGGAGTTCTGGAACCTGGCTATAATATTCCTAGGAGTTTTCTTTTTGGGATCTTTTTTCAGGAGGTTATCAGTGGATTCTTTCAACCTCTATTTTGCCCTCTGGTTCTAAAACATCAGGGCAATTTTCCTTGAGAATTTCTTGAAGGATGATTTCTAGGTTCTTTTTTTTTTGATCATGGCTTTCAGGTAGTCCAATAATTTTTAAATTATCTCTCCTGGATCTATTTTCCAGGTCAGTAGTTTTCCCAATGAGATATTTCACATTGCCTTCCATTCTTTCATTTGTTTGGATCTGTTTAATAGTATCTTGATTTCTCATATAGTCACTAGCTTCCATTTGCTCCAATCTAATTCTGAAGGAATGATTCTCTTCAGTGAGCTTTTGATATTCTTTTTCCATCTGGCAAATTCAGCTTTTTAAGGCATTCTTCTCCTCATTGGCTTTTTGAGCCTCTTTTGCCATTTGGGTTAATCTATTTTAAGGTCTTATTTTCTTCAGTCAGGTTGTTGACTCTCATTTCATAATTTTTTTGCATTGTTCTCATTTCTCTTCCCAATTTTTCCTCTACTTCTCTTATGTGGTTTTCAAAATCCTTTTTAAGCTCCTCTATGGCCTGTAACCAGCTTGTATTTTTCTTGGAAGCTTTTGGTGCAGGAGTTCTGACTTCACTGTCTTCCTCCTGTTTCATGCTTTGATCCTTTTTGTCCCCAAAATAGGAGTCTAATGTTGGATTCCTCTGTTTGCTTAGCTTCCTTCCTTTACTCATGTTGCCACCCAACTACTTGACTTTAGGCTTTTTGCCCCAGTAGGACTCTGCTACCAGACAGGGGAACTTTGTACCAAATGCTGGGGTTTTCTCAGCTGCTGAAGGTATTAGTTGGGTTCCCTCTCTGAAGCCTCTGCTCAAGCTGGAAAGCTGGTCACACACCCTAGGACCTCCACCCTAGACAGCAATCCAGATACAAGCAGGTTAAAGCAAGAAAGATTACCCCTCAGACTGGTAGCTTGGTCCCCCTACAATCTCCTGCAGGCCAGGAGCTAAAACTGCCACTTGGTGGTGGCTTCGGGGCCGAGGTGCCTCAGGGACTTCTCCCTCCAGGGGATAAATGCAGACTGCACTTTCAACTACTGGATCCCAAACTCACAGTGCACTGACCTCTCACTTTGTCTTTAGCATCTATGGGTTGATAATTCTGGAAACTGCCACAGCTGCTGGTGATCTGAAGTTCCTCTAGCCGGTGGCTGGTCAGGCCCACCTTGGGGCTAAAAGCTCTAGCTGGAGCAGGGCTGGGCTCAGCTCCTAGAGCAGTGGGAGGTTAGCTTCTCTGTGTCATTTTGTGGGTTCTGTAGCTCCAAAGTTTGTTCAGTGTCACCTTTTATATGAATTGGAGGAGGTGGGAGCTGGAGCCCAGTGGAAGCCCTGTTTCTACTCCCCACCAAGCTTTAGTCTTTCTGCCCCATTGTCTTTGTCATTCTGTTCTTATACGAAGTTTCTTCTCATTCAGTTCATAGAGCTTTCCCCCCCATTTCTCTGAAGCTTTCCTGTTCATTGTTTCTTATGGTGAAAATAAGATTACATCCCTATGCCATCATTTGTCCAGCTATTCTCCAAAAACTGAGCACCACCTTTCTGTCCATTTCTTTGCCACCACAGAAAGAGCTGCTATACACATTTTTGGATATATGGGGGCTTTCTTCTTTCTTTGGTCTCTTTGGGGCTTAGACTGACCAGTTTTATCAGTGTATCAAATTATGAGCAGTTTATTGACTGGGGTGGGGGAGAGTGATTCCAAATTGACATCTACAATGGCTGTCCATGTTCACACCTTCACCAAGAATGCCTTGCTGTGACCCCTTCCCCTCAGTCCCTCCACCATTGACCATCCTCTTTTTTTTTGCCTTGCCATTCTGATGGGATGAGGTCCAGCCTTGTTTGCTTTAGTTTGTATCTCTATTTGCAGCAACTTCTCATACAGCTTTAGGTAACCTAGCTGGAAAACTGCCTATTTGTATATTTTGACTTTAGCTCACATCCTGGAACAAAGTCATGACTTAATGAATGTTTGTTCACTTGGCTCAGCCATTGGCCAATTGGAGAGTGGCTCTTATCCTAATTGGTTGAATGAATTCTTTATGTAGCTTGAATATCAGGCCCTTATCAGCCAAATGTTCAGCAGTGTTTAGAGGGTTCCCCAGTTACCTTGGGGTTCCCTTCTTAATCCTGTATTTTTACCACAACACTTGTCCTTAGCCTGGGCATTCGTGGAGTGGCACCAGGTCTGGCACTAAGCAGGCCTTTAGCCAAGGCTTCTGGCACTCGAATTCGCTGCAGAGAGGCCAAGTGAATGGCTGCCTACTGCAGGCAGAGCTGCTAGGCCAGCTGCACCCTCTCTAACCCACCCTCAGGGTCTCCCTCAGGGCCTCCCTGCCATTCCAGACACTGTTCAGTGCTTGTCATGGAGGAGAAAATAGCCAACACAACAGAGAAAAGGGTGCAGCTGTGCCTCTTGGGGTGTGTCCAGGTGTGTGTGCCCATCTTTGTGTATGCACATGTCTGTGCTGTGCATCCTGGGACCCATGCCAGCTTGGCCATGGGGTCTTTTTTCCTTCCCAAGCTCGGAGTTCTAGGCTCCTGGAGCGGTTCAAGCATGCCCTCTGATGGCTCTCAGCAGAGCAGGTTTCCCCAAGTGACCCCAAGATTTCTAAGAGAGAAGTAAATGCCTGCTGATGTCAGGCCTTTCCAGTGCATCCTGGGAGGGGCCAAGGGCCCAAGTATAGCTTCTGATCTTGAGGACTTCTGCCTGAGTGACCTTGAGCCCTCCTGAGAGCCCTCAGTAGCCCAGCTGCAGGGATGCCTGCTTCCACAGAAGCTGGCTTGACTCTCCATTTTCCTGACCACCCCAGTCAGTCTCTGTTGAGGAGGGACCCCTAGACCCTCCTTAGTAGAGACCATCCTGTAGTTCTTTAGTGCTGGGCTGAGGTACCAAAGCTCCACTGGGGCAGGGGGTGCAGGAAGGAGGTTGGCTGGACACCATCTATGGAGCTCAGTCTGGAGATCTGGGCACTGGTGAGAGTCAGGACTGGAGTGAAATGGGTTTGGGTTCCATCTTTGCTACTTGTCTGTGTCACCTTGGGCAAGTGTCAATACCCCTCCCCCTGCCCAATCTCAGTTTCCCCATTTGTATGCACCTCCTTCCTCACTGAGTTGTTTTGAGACTCAGAGGAGGCTAGATCTATAAGGGGCCCTGTAAGCCAGGATAGTTGTTATCTTGAGGTCATTGGTATGATTTTTCAGAGTCCTCTTGCCCATGGGCAGTTGGCAGTCAGACCCAGGGTAAATGTTGATTCATAATCCACCCAATGAAGGCACCCTCAACCTCCAGAAACCTTGTAGAAGGAGAGTAACTCTGGGGTAGTAAGGTACCCATATCTTCAAGGGAAACTTGTAGCCCCTCCTCAGAGACCATGGCTCTGGCCATGGTACTGAGGTGCTGCCCTAGTTCAACCTCCACCTTTGTGTTCCTGTTCAGTCCTGAAAGTGACAGGGAAAGGTAGGAACTGTCTCCCTACTGTGTCATGTGGTGCCAGTACTCAGGTAAAGAATTGTTCACCATGTGGGCCCCTGGGGTTCCCCTCAGAACCATTCCTGGCTCACCACCTAGAAGCTAAGTAGGGTCTCCTTCCAGAGAGCTGACATTTTGATGGGCCTCTTCAGGGAGAATTTCCAGCTCATAGGAAATCATTCAGCTATAGAATAAGCTCCTCCTCCCATGTGCCAATTCCTGTGGTTGGTGCGGGTGACAAGAAGACGAAAATGAGGCAGTCCCTGGCTACAGGCAGTTTACATTTTATCAGGAGAGAGATTGTGCCCTGAGTGGATATGAAAACACATATAATTCATAGAGAATTTTGTGGGAGGGTGAACACTAACAGGGGGGAAATCAGAATAAACTTCAAATAGAAGATGATGCCTGGGAAGAGTTCTGAAGAAAAAAAATGGACCCTGGCAAATGGAGGGAGGGAAAGAGCCAGAGAAAAAGGAGGTCTAGGGTCAGGAGATGGGAAGAACAGCCAGAATGCCACTTTGGACTGTAGAGGGCAGGAAGGGGAGTAGTGCAGAGTCATGTTGGGATGGCCGATCGAGCCAAGTTGTGAAGGGCATTGAATGCCAAAAAAGAAGAGCTGATACTTCAATCTGAAGGTCATAGGGAGGTGCTGGAGTTTCATGAGTAAAGGAGTGACATGGTCAGATCTATGCTGTAGCAGAGGCATTATGGCTGCTGTGTGAAGGATAGGTTGAAAAGGATAGACATGAGGCAGGGAGACCATCCAGGAGATTCTGGGAGTAGTCCTGCCAGTCCCAAAGTATCAGGGGCTAGCAGCATGAGCAGCTTGAAAGTGAATGTAGGAAACCTGGTCTTGATCCCTGATCCCTGTGTGGCACTAAGCAGGTGGCTTCTCCTCTCTGGGTCTCAATTCCTTCACTGATAAACTGAGGCTAAGCCTTCCCCTTCCTTGCTCTCAGGGCTATTTTTGTATGAATACACTCGAGACACAGGAACCTTGCTGTCATTGCCTGGGGAGGCTCCTGTCTCTGACTTCAGCTTTTAGGGACTTTACCTCTCCAAACGAAGTCCTCTACCTTAGCAGCTCTGCAGAGACTTGGAGACACACCCAGAGAACATCTGTAGACAATCTGCAAGTCCCCAGAAAAGCTGAGAGACAAACCTCGACTTCTTTTCTGTTCTTTAATCTGAGCAGAGTCCCAAAGTCATAGTCTGCTGTCCTGTGCCCCTCTCAGGGTCCCTTTGGCCCTAACCCTGGCAGGGCATGACAGCCCTAGCAGGAGTGGAGTGGAGCCCCATACATCCTGCCTCCCAAGGGCAGGGATTCCCAGAACTTTTGTTTTCTCTTGGCTTCCTTTGAGTCTGTGACTCTCACTCTGCAAGCCATCTTGGTGGCTGTTGTTTTTACTCATGTCTCACAAAAAGTGACCCACTGGAGAAGGAAATGGCAAACCCATCCAGCGTTTTTGCCAAGGAAACCCCCCAGACAGCACTAAGATGACAAAAGACTCCAACCCCAAAGGTGATCCCCTCAGGCCAGAAGGTGTCCAACACCCAACTGGGAGGAGCAGAGGACAAGTCGGGTAACTCGAGCACTAATGAAGTGTCTGGGCCAAAGCTGAAAGCTCAGCTGCAGATGCATCTCACGACAAAAACAAAGTCTGGTGCTGTCCAGATCAATAGTGCACAGGAACCTGGAATGTACCATCTCTTAACCGAGGTAAGCCAGAGGGGGGAAAACAGGAGATGGAAAGATCAAACCCCAACTACATCTACTACTGTGGCCAAGAATCCCTTAGAAGAAATGGAGTAGCCCCCAGTCAATAAAAGGGGGAGAAAAGCAATAGCGGGGAGTGATCTCCAAAATAGCCCAATGATGTCTGTTCAAATTCAACACGACAGTAATACAAGTCTATGCTCCAACCACTGATGCTCAAGAGGCCACATTCCATCAGTTCTGTGAAGACCTAAAACATCCTCTGAAATAACACGCCCAAAAGACGTCACATTCATTATAGGGGGTTGGAAGGCTAAAGTAGACAATAAAAAGATAATGGGAATAACAGGCAAGTTTGGCCTGGGAGTACCAAATGAAGCAGGGCAGAGACAAAGAGTCTTGTCGAGATAACTCCCTGGTCACAGCAAACACGGCTTTCCAACAAGCCAAAGAACATGGACATCACTAGATGGTCAATCTAGAAATCAGGAGGCTTATATTTGGCAGCAAAAAGTGGAGAAGCTCTATATGGTCAGTTAAAAGAAGACCTTGAGTTGACTGTAGCTTGGATCATGAGCTTCTTGTTGCAAAATTGAGACTGAAAGAAAGTAGGGAAAGCCATCAGAAGATAAAGCTATGGCCTAAATAACAGCCCTTATGAATATGAAGTGGAGGTGATGGATAGATTTAGGAATTAGACTGGGTAAGACAGAGTGCCTGAAGAACCATGGACAGAGGTTCTCAATATTATACAGGAGGCAGCCTCAAAAAAACATTCCGAAGAGAAGAAAGCAAGATGGCAAGAGGCTCTACAAATAGCTAAGGAAAGGAGAAAGGGAAAGATGTACTCAAGGAATGCAGAATTCCTGGCAATATCAAGGAGAGATAGCAGTGCTTTCTTTTTTTTATTAAACAAATGCTTTATTAACTTCTGGTTTACATCATTCATTTCCACCAGATTATGAGTTACATTTTCCCCCATTTTTCCCCTGCCCATCAACCCAGAATAGCAGTCCCACTAGATATCCCCTCATCCAATCGGCTCTCTCCCATATCTTCTCCCATAACCCCTTCGACTTTGCCATTAGGGCAAGGTGAATCTCTGAGCCCCAATGCCTGGACATCTTATAAAACATTTAATTTTAAAACTTCGATTTTCAGATCCATTCCCTTCCTCCCTTGTCACCCACTCCCTCTGAGGAGATAAGCAATTCAGTATGTGTTGTACATGTATAGCTATGCAAAACATTACCATAGTAGATATATTGTAAAAGACTGCTTATATTTCCCTCCCACGCATCTCACCTCCCACCTGGTCCATTCTCTACTTTGATCCTGTCCTCTTTGATAGTGGGTACTTCCAACCTCCCCTCCCCCCCAAATTCCCTCCCCTCCATCCTCCCCCCTCTCATCCCCCTTTCCCCTACTCTCCTGCAGGGTGAGATATCCCATTTAGTATGTATGTGATTCTCTCCTTGAGCCAACTTCAATGAGAATATGCTTTTGCCTTTTTGTCTTCCTGTTCTTTCCCTCCCCTGCAACTACTTCCCCTTACCTCTTCTACATGAGATAGTTTACCCTACCCTGTCTCTCTCCATCTCCTCTCGACACTTTCCTGTCTCACCACTTAACTTCACCCCTTAAGAATCATCCCTTCAAACAACACCTTAAAAAATAGACTAACTCAAATGGCAAAGGAGACTCAAAAGGGCAATGAGGAGAAGAATGCCTTAAAAAGTCGAATTTGCCAGATGGAAAAAGAATCTCAAAAGTTCACTGAGGAGATTCATTCCTTCAGAGTTAGACTGGAGCAAATGGAAGCTAATGACTTATGAGAAATCAAGATGCTGTTAAGCAGATCCAAACAAATGAAAGATTAGAAGGCAATGTGAAATATCTCATGGGAAAAACCACTGACCTGGAAAATAGATCCAGGAGAGACAATTTAAAAATTATTGGACTACCTGAAAGCCATGATCAAAGAAAGAACCTAGAAATCACCCTTCAAGAAATTCTCAAGGAAAATTGCCCTGATGTTTTAGATCCAGAGGGCAAAATAGAGGTTGAAAGAATCCACCAATCACCTCCTGAAAAAGATCCCAAAAAGAAAACTCCCAGGAATATTATAGCCAGGTTCCAGAATCCCCAGATCAAGGAGAAAATACTACAAGCAGCCAGGAAGAAACAATTTCAATATTGTGGAAACACAATCAGAATAGCCCAGGACCTGGCTGCTTCTACACTGAGGGATAGAAGGGCATGGAATATGATATTCCAGAGGGCAAAAGAACTGGGAATGAACCCAAGGGTCACCTACCCAGCAAAACTGAGTATTTTGTTTCAGGGGAAAATATGGTCATTCAGTGGAATAGAGGACTTTCAAGCATTCTTGAGGAAAAAACCAGAACTGAATAGAAAATTTGACATCCAGACACAAGAAGGAAGAGATGCCTGAGAAGGTAATCAGGGAAAAGAAATCAAAAGGAACTTATCAAAGTTGAACTATTTACATTCCTATATGGAAAGGCAATAACTGTGACTGATGATATCTTTCTCACTATGAAAATAATGGAAGAAGGGTGTGTGGTCATATGAATACATATGTGAATGTGTGTGTATATGGTTACAGTTATATATGGATAGAGGGCATAGGTTGAATTTGTTGGGAAGGGAGAATACTCAAGGGATGAAATTATGAGGTGAGAGAGGAAAGTGGCAAGAGGAGATGGGGAGAGACAGGGTAGGGTAAACTATGTCATGTAGAAGAAACAAGGGGAAGTGGTTGCAAGGGAGGGGGAGAATAAGAAGGCTAAAAAGGCAAAACCACATTCACATGAATTTGGTTCAGGGAGAGAATGACATACATACTAAATGAGATATCTCAACCTGCAGCAGAATAGGGGGAAGGGGGATGAAAGGGATGAAGAGGGCATCCTTGGGGTGAGGGGAGGTTGGAAGTACCCACTATAGAAGAGGGACAGGATCATGTAGGGAATGGACCAGGTGGAGGGTGGGATGAGTGGGAGGGAATTATAAGCAGCCTTGTACAATATATCTACTATGATAATGTTTTGCATAGCTAGACATGTACAACATATACTGAATTACTTATCTCCCCAGAGGGAATGGGTGACAAGGGAGGAAGCAAATGGATCTGAAATTCGAGGTCTTAACATTAAATGTTTCAAATATATATATAAATACTATTATTAATACTCTTTTGCTTGTAATTGGGAGATAAGATGTGCAGGCATTGGGACACAAGATTCATCTTCCTCTAATGGAAAAGTCGAAGGGGGTATGGGAGAAGGTATGGGAGAGAGCAGATTGGAGGAAGCGATATCTTGTGGGACTGCTATTCTGGGAGGTTGGGTAGGGGGATAACGGGGGGAAAATGATTGTAACTCAAAATCCGGTGGAAAGGAATGATGTAAAGCAGAAGTTAATAAAGCATTTGTTAAAAAAAAAAAAGGATCATCCCTTCCCATCAAATTCAACCTGTGCCCTTTATCCATGTATACCTGTAAACATATGCCCATATACTCTTCTTCAATTATTTTCCATAATGAGAAAGGTTTCATCAGACACAGTTATTGTTTTTCCATGTAAGAATGTAAATAGTTCAACTTTGATAAGTTCCTTTTGGTTTCTTTTCCTTGATTACCTTCTCAAGCATCTCTTGCTTCTTGAGTCTGAATGTCAAATATTCTATTCAACTCTGGTTTTTTCCTCAAGAATGCTTGAAAGTCCTCTATTCCACTGAATGACCATATTTTCCCCTGAAACAAGATACTCAGTTTTGCTGGGTAGGTGACCCTTGGGTTCATTCCCAGCTCTTTTGCCCTCTGCAATATCATATTCCATGCCCTTCGATCCCTCAGTGTAGAAGCTGCCAGGTCCTGGGCTATTCTGATTGTGTTTCCACAATATTGAAATTGTTTCTTCCTGGCTGCTTGTAGTATTTTCTCCTTGATCTGGGAATTATGGAACCTGGCTATAATATTCCTGGGAGTTTTCTTTTTGGGATCTTTTTCAGGAGGCGATCTGTGGATTCTTTCAACCTCTATTTCCCACTGGATCTAAAACATCAGGGCAATTTTCCTTGAGAATTTCTTGAAGGGTGATTTCTAGGTTCTTTCTTTGATCATGGCTTTCAGGTAGTATAATAATTTTTAAATTATCTCTCCTGGATCTATTTTCCAGGTCAGTGGTTTTTCCCATGAGATATTTCACATTGCCTTCTAATCTTTCGTTTGTTTGGATCTGCTTAACAGCATCTTGATTTCTCATAAAGTCATTAGCTTCCATTTGCTCCAGTCTAACTCTGAAGGAATGAATCTCCTCAGTGAGCTTTTGAGATTCTTTTTCCATCTGGCAAAT